>JAMPIV010000763.1:0-605000 GCA_024509875.1 Oreohelix idahoensis
CTTCTAGCTTGGGATCAGATGTGACAATCCTCTAAATGCAAGCCAAGCTGAGAAACTGGAGCTCATGACTTCAACTCAGCACTTTTTGGAAAGGCAGAAAAGCCACAGGAAAAGCCTAGATCTAAAGTGTAGATAATACCAAGGAGTCTTCACCTTGGTATGCTGCAAAAGATTGAGAAGCTCAGCAGCGTTTATTAATCAACATCAGCTGACTGAAGACCTGAGCTTCACAGAGGCTGGGTGAATTTAAATTGAAAGAGCAATTTTTGTGTGCTATACCACTAGCTAAAATGAGGAAGCCAGAGTTGCAGTCAGGCACCAGGCTGTCCCTGTTGCCGCACAGTGTATACTGTTTATCATCATTCCCTTTTTGCTTCCAATGAAGCAACTGGCTCCCTTGCAGGATGCCTGGACCAAGACATTCACATTCTCTTGCAGCAGTTGTTTCTATAGCAACTTGTTTCACATGATGAGAGAGCAGTAGTCGTAAGCACTTAACTTTCTAATGTGCATATACTTTGTGTGCAGTTTAGGATGTTTTCAAATGTGATTCTGACTGTACAAGATTTTTGGCTGTATGTTCCTCTTTAATAATGCCACAAACTCTCACGCAGACACACACACACATTTTAAGATGCAACACAACTGTATTTATTTACTTATGACAATTTTTTTTTTTTCATAGATCTGCAGCCACCGAGCCTCAAGTTTGTGGTTGGAAAATCAGTATCTTTATTCGATAAATAAACCTGTCATGTTTGAATGATTGCAGGTCTTAAGCCACGGACAGATACAAAGTTCCTTCTGCGTTTTTTACGAGCCCGCAAATTTGACCAGGAAAGAACATTCCAGTTGGTGAAAAACTACTATGATGTTCGTGTACAGTCCCCTGAAATTTTCAATGACTTGAAGCCATCTCGCATCCGGCACGTGTTGGATGATGGCACAATTGAGGTGCTTGACCAGCGGGACAATAATGGTTGTAGAGTTGTTATAATCAGACCAGGTGAGTTGACAGTAGTAAAGTTATCAGACCAAGTGAGTTAACAGCAGTGAAAACTTTCAGACTCTGTAATTTGACCGTAGAGAAATAGTCAAATTAGGTAAACAGACAGTATTAAAACTAAGAGACCAAGTGATTTGAAAGTAGTAAAAATTGTTTAGGTAAGCTGACAGTTTTAAAACTATTAGATCAGTAATTTGACGGTAGTAAAATAGATGGAGCCGCGGTAGCACAGTGGTTAGTGCACTGGCTTCCTAGCTTGGTGGTCCATGGTTCGGTCCCCACATGAGGTGGGATTTTTTTTAGACTGCAAACAGCTCTGGGGTCGACCCAGCCTCATGAATTGGGTACCAGAGCAACTTCTGGGAAGGTTAAGGCGGTCAGCATTATGCTGACCACATCACCACTAGTGTGCCGATGGTCAATTAAATATGAGCCTAACACCCTTATTCCCAGTATTCCACTATGGATGTGTAATGGGGTCCTTTTTTAAAATAGATGTCTAGTTCCCATGAGTCTCTTGAGTAGACGAAGAAAAAAAAATGTGACTGCGGCTTCCTCCGGCATATTGTATGAGGTGTTTGGGACTAGAAGACGCATCATGTAAAACCATTTGCTACAGAAATCGCCATGCAAAAGTTTGGTCTTTGGTTTTGGCTTCCTCAAGAGGGCTGGATGCAGTGGTAGCTCGATTCTTCACGGGGGGGTTAAATATTTTGAGAATGATAATTATTAAGACAGCCAGTGGGACAGTATGGGGTTCTATCTGGCAAACCTCTACACCTCAAAGTAGAAGAGGAACGACTAAGTTAGTATAATTATTAAGTGACATAACAGACATCATTTGACAATCTTTACCAGGTTTGTGGGACCCTGACCGCTACCCACTTACTGAAGTACCAAAGGCTATTTTTTTGCTCATGTCAAAGATTTTGGATGTAAGTACAGCCAAGCTAATCAGATTTGTCAATCAAAGTTTATTTAAGCCAGGATACAGTCAACTTCATCAGTCAAATTTTCTGTGAATCTGGATGCAGTCAAGCTCCTCAGTCAGATTATACGTCAGCTATTATATAGTCAGTCTCGTTTAGTTTCAGGAGACAAACTAAGAATACAACTACTGTGCACTCAAGCATGTCATACAAGGCAACTAATATGAAGTTTTGTATGAGGCTGGCAACCTCATCATGTCAAACAAATTGCCCCAGGAACCAGCACTGCAAGAGCATATGTATGCTTGGTGCAGGCTTCCTGCAAGGGGACCGGCTGTAGTGGTGGCTCTATGTTCTGTAAGGAGCACAAAGGAAAGTTATGGTGATGATATAGTCATGCTTTTCAGTCAAATTTTATATGCTAGGATATGGCTTAGTTTATTATACTGATTTTATAAAAAGCTAGAATATGGCTTAGTTTATTACACACATTTTATAAGCTAGGATATGGCTTTGTTTATTACACTGATAGCAGTGTTGTCGATTCGAGTCCATGGACTCAGCTCGAAACTGACTTAAATCACTACGACGACTCCTCTTGACTTGGGTTTTTTAAAATTGCAGCTCAACTCCACTGGGGAGTTTGCCAATTTGGTGAACCAACTTCATCATCCTCATTCCTAATACACTCATAAGGAGATACAAAAAATGGTTTTGTTTCAATCAAAATAATAACAGTAGCCAGTAAATAGACCACTACAAATGCATGGAGGCATATCTGGAGTCATCTTTATATGACCACCAGCTAAGCACAATGCCACAGTATTCAAATGTGGAGGTGAACCTGTCTGTGAGGCTAATAACACCCTCATTGACTCTTGAAATCATCCACACACTTCCAAGGATTCTCTCTGTGGCGAAACATGTTGAGAACCCAGCATTGCACACTAAGCATGGAGGCGTCACTTGAGCCCTAGACATAACTCTGGCTTTTTACCTGGTTGGCTGCATGAAATAGGATCTCACTATGAACCCATGATGGGCAGGGGGGGCTGAGAAGTGGCTCTGTGTAGAGCGTGACAATTCCATGGGAGAGCCCAGAACCAGAGCACAGTATTTTAGCTCTGTGTATTTGGAGAGCTCCCTTGGATAATGAGGAATGCACAGTATGCCACACGCTTCTTCCTCCTTAGCTTGGGACCACATGTGATGATCCTTTAAATGCTAGTCAAGCCAGAGAAACTGAAGCTCATGACCCCAACCCAACATGTTTCGCAATGGCAGAAAAGCCAAAGAAAAAAGCCTAGATCTACAGTGTAGATAATACCAAGGAATCTTCAACTTGGTATTGGCTGCAAAATAGTGAGAAGTTCAGCAGTCCTAGTTAAATAACAGCAACAAAAACAAAACACTACAAATAGAGATTATTATTTTTCACTATTATTGACAGCGATTGAAATAATTCTTTGAATAAAAGTGAATGTGACTATAACAGTTTTAGATTAAAAATAAGACTTGACTTGAGACTTGAAGGCTACTATTAGGGACTTGAGACTTGTATTAAGTGACTTGAAGATAACTCTGGCTCCTAGTCTTTCACTGCTGTCATTGACATACAATTCAGTTCGGTTAAGTAGAAGTTACTGGGACCATCTAAAATACTTCTGCTTATCAGGAGTTTGCTCAGAGCTGGACATTTTGCGGTCAGAATAAGAGAGAAAGTAAAAAGTAATTATTTTAACCCTTTATTTACAACTGTTTCATCGTTTGATTAGCATTTTTGCATCTTTTCCACTTTTCAAAAGCAAATTAAAAGCATAAAGTATAGCATCATGTCCTTTGTTTGTATCATAAAAAAGTCAAGGTAGTCTCATAGCAGATAGTGCTGTAGGGGGAGTGAAGTGTTAGAGACTTCACTATTCTAGGTCCAGCATCGAGAGGTGGGGGAGGGGTGGTGACCAGCTGCCTTTTTCCTCCCCTAACTCAGGGGTAAAGTCAAGTTCCCATTTACATCTGGGTAGTCTGGAGCGTGCCAACACAGTGAATCGAACTCTACACCTATGCCACGAGAGACCAGTGCTGTAACCATAGGAGCAAGTAATAAAACGCTTAAAACTACATATCCTGTAATCAAAAACGGTGCATCCGTTTTTAATCCACAGCATAATATATCACAGCATCAGTTAGGGTACATCAAAATCTTTGCATTGAAACAGTAACCACAGAAGACAAACAAAATCTTAGCAACGAAACTTAGAAACAGTAACCACAGAAGGCAAATACTGAAACAAAATAGCAGTTGCCAGCATGAACATGACATATCACACCATTTTTATATGATTAATATGTTTAACATCATGCTGGCCTCATGAAGATTTTTTTTTTAATCAGAACTATCAATGAAATCAAGAAAGTGAAGTTGTATACAAGGTAATAACATTCACAGGGAACTGGAGACATGGATTTAAAGGAAAAAGAGGACCTTGAAAGACACTGGAAGGTTTGGCATGCATTTGTTGCTGGCCTCTGCGTAGGGAGATGAAGGGTAGTGATGACTGACATTCATAGGCAAAAAATGAGTTAATTTTCACTTCCATGTAAATTTAAAAATAAAAAAACTGGCCATCTTGCTTTGAAACTTTGTTCATATATCTGTCCAAAATATTCTTTAGGCCTTTCACTCATAAAGTAAAGGATTCTGTGACCACATATGCTAACACCAATACATGATACAAGTACAACTAACAGTGCCTGGTTTGGCACTTTGTATACTCTCCAAGCATTTACAATATTAACATTAATAGCAAGGGTCAAAACGAATGTACTACAAGTGGGTCGCTATTACGAGTTGTTTCGCCATAACGCAGGGTCATTCAATGTCCTTTCGATCAGAGCAGCATATTATGAGTCATTATTGGCCGTATTTCTTTCATCGTTGAGTCTGGCACCCCATTTCTATTCACAACCATTTGTAGACTGGTAGTATTGAAATACGCAGCCCGATCATCATTTATGAATCGCCTATTCGCCAAAAAAAAACTGCACGTGGCCACAGATACTTATAATTGTAACTTGATCTTCTAAAAAGGCGCAAAGACAAAACTTCTGCTTAAGCGATTCCCAACTTGAGTCGGGACTAAACATTTACCTTGACTTATCCAAAAATTCAAGTTATCAGAGGTTGACTTAACTGGACTCTTTTAACAAAGCCAAAGAAGATTTTTGGCCAGGACCTGCAAAATCGCTTCTTAACTGAAAATCAGCTTAAGTCAACTGCTCTGTACTTAAATTTGGTGTTTATGTTTACTTTTGATTGTGTTCCTTCATTTAAACATTTTTTTTTTTGGGTACTTTAAGTGACTTCATGTTTGTTATTTGTTGTTTTTTTTAATGTGTAATAGTTTATTTCTGTTTTTTTATTGTGGATATTCAAGTCTGATCTTATGTACAGGAAGAGGACATACAAGTCAATGGAGTCCATTTGATTAATAACACATCAGGATTTACGTTAAAACATGCTGCACACATGACTCCAGGCAACGCTAAGAATATGATGCACATCTTGCAGGTAAGCATTTTGGCTGTCAAGAAATACATTATAAGTTTGTATACACACATAGATATAAATATCTATATTGTTTATTTATGTCTGTTTTTACCCTTGTGTTGCTGAGGCCCAAAAGGGAGCAGAGAATAGTAACACTGTAACAAACAATTCATTTAGAAGAAAGAATTGAGGCTCTTAGAGATGTGAATATATAGAAGAATGGGGGAATGAAGAAGATGAAAATTAGCTAAAATATTTTGGTCTTATAAAAATACATAACACCTTACTGAAGACCAAAATAGAAGGCAGCGTTGAAGGCAAACGTGCAAGAGGAAGAAAGCGCTATAAGTGGGAAGATATCATAAGAAATGGACAGGAAAGAGTCTATCAGACTGCACCATCAAGACGAGAGACAGAAGACATTGATCCGTTGCAGCCGACCTTCATTGTTGAGATGGCACATGGTGATGATGATGTGTAGAACTGTAACCTTCTTTGCATGTTGGAAAAAGCTACTAAGGAGGGTTGAGCATGGGACTGGCTAACCTCATCCTGTAGAAACCTTAAGCCACAAAAACTTCAACAGAAAATCTGGACAAAGAACTAGAGACAGTTGAAAATGATGAGAAAGACTTTTTTTTTTAAATAAAGTTTTGGCGAGGCTCGTCCCGTTCAACCTAGTCGGTTATATTAGGGCGCATGTCCAAAAATTAAAGACCCTTAGGTCTGGGGTTTTTAGATGATAAGGTATGAGAAAGACTTGGAAAGTTTTTGAGTGGATGGCAGGCAACAGGACGACTTGGTAAACATTTATTGAAGGCCTTATCTCCTAATTTACTATCGCAGCTAAGAAAAATATTACACGGGATCATCTTTGAGAGATTAAAAGGGCCCATAGACAGACAACTGAGAGATGAACAAGCAGGCTTTCGACAGAACAGATCCAGTACTGATCAGATAGCCACATTGAGAATAATAGTTGAAGAAAGCCTAGAATGGAATTTATCACTTTAGTATAGAATGGAATTTATCACTTTACTTTGGATTTGTGGACTATGAAAAAAGCATTTGACAGTGTAGACAAAGAATCACTTTGGAAATTGGTAAAACATTATTAAATCTCATTGAAGATGATTAACTTAATGAAGAAAACTTATCAAGACATGACATGGAGAGTTCTTCATGAAGGACAACTTATAGAACCATTTGGGATAAGAACTGGAGTGCAACATGGATGTCTTCATTTCTTTTCTTACAAGCAATAGTTGAGTTATGAAAACATTGATATCACACAACAGAAGTGGAATCCAGTAGAATCTGACTAAACAGCTTGATGATATAGATTTTGCAGATGACTTGGCTCTTCTGTCCCATAACCATAATTAGATGCAAGACAAAATTAAAATACTCAATGAGAGGTCACTGCAAATGAGTCTGAAAATACACAGGAAAGAGACAAAGATACTGATAATAAATGCAAGAAATGATAACAAATGATAAAAAGATCGAACCTGAAAAAACACCACCACAAGATGTGTAATAATACACCTATCATATCAGCAATTTAGAAAAAGCTGGAGGGACAGAGAATGATATCACAATAAGAATACAAAAAGCAAGATGATCTTTCATTGCAATCAGAAACATATGGAGATCAAGAGACATCAAGTCCAACACCAAAATGATGATCTTCAACTTAAATGTCACATCAGTCCTATAGTATGGCTGTGTAACATGGAAAACAAGAACCAAAAAGCTACAAACTTTCATGGATGCTTGCATAGAATAGAGGGATTGAAATGGTATGACAAGGTCACCAATGGGGAAACTGATGACAAAAACCAGACAAGTGTCAGTGGAATAAGAGATGAGAAGAAGACACTGGCAATGGATTGAACACACACTGACAAAACTTGTTAATAGCTAAATAAGGCAGTCCTTGTTCTGGAACTTCCAGGGTTGGAGAGGCAGAGGTAGATCAGAAAACACATGGAGAAGAAAACTGGAAACAGAAGTGAAAATGGTGAGGAAAACTTGGAAAGAACTTGAGCTGATGGCACGTGTCAGGAGGACTTGGCGTGTGTTTGTTGAAAGCCTGTGCTCCTTGATGAAAACTTGGTTTGGTTTTTATTTTAAGGACCATCTTCATTGCATACAGACAACTTCATAAGTGCTCTGATCTCCTCCCTTAGATCACACAAGGAGGATCTCAGCACAGTGCACAAACTCCATAGCACCATTGAGGATCTCGATGTGTGTACACAGGAATCACACATTCTTTAAATATTTTTTGTGGTGGGTAGGTTTCTAATTTTTCAATTTTGCCAGGGCAGTGGCCTTATGGCCTACTTTTTACGATTTCCAACTGCCAAGGACATTTTTAATGCGTGCAATTTGCACATGGGACCTCTTATTTTTTCGCTCTTATCTGAGAAGGCTAGGCATCCAATCTCACTACCCAGGAGATGGGGGGGAATGACACCATAAGAAAAAAATGTCCACATGTCATACTCCCTCTGCTGGGAATCGAACCTGGTACCTTAAGAATTTGAGGTGGACACCATACCTCATAGCCACTTTGACCCCTTTAACTGTTTAGTCACTCAACTGTATTCCATTTCTGTTGGCTGTCTTTCACTGACATTATCTCATGGCATATCAGGGTGGGTGCCCATCAGCTTGCTTCCAGCAGCTTGGAGGACATAGAGTCAATAACTTAACACTTAAATAAACATGACTCAGTTCATGCACAATTTGACTTCTGATTATTTAGATTATGACTGCCTAGGTTATAGAATAACTGAACTCTTGGTATCTTTCTCCAGGATGTTCTTCCTCTGAGAGTACAACGATATGACTTTGTGAATGAGCCAACCTTTTTTGATGTTGTGTTTGCCGTCATCAGACCTTTCATGAAGGATAAACTGGCTAAAAGGGTAAGTCAGCTGTCTTACTTACTTACTTAGTCGTTCCTCTTCTACCTTGGGGTGTAGAGGTTTGACAGAGAGGGCGCCATACTATCCTATTGGCTGTCTTCTTCCTGGCCTGGTTCCAATCTAGTCCTTGGTCATTCAGAGATTGTCTAATCTTGTCCTCCCAGGGGACTCTGGGTTGTCCTGGAGGTCTGGATCCTTGCCTCCTAGTTTCCCATACTTGTCGTGTTAGCCGATCTTCTCCCATTAAGTCAGCTGTCACTTGAGTTAAATAAAATAAGAACATCATCAGTTGCTCTTTTTCACTTCTATGGACAAGTGATCATTAGGGCATCATAAACAATGAGCGTTATAATATTTCTCTGGTGTCTTCTTGGAAAGGAATAGTATACATCTGTTTTATCTGACTCTAGATGTTCTCTTGGCTAATTCTCTAGTTTAAAAAAGTATTTTATTATTGCTTTAATCTCTTCCTTGGAGTAACTGAGAGTGGCTTTAGATTGTTAAAAAAAAAAAAAAAAAGGTAAAGGATCCCGTTACACGCCCATTGAGGCATATTGGGAATATAGTGTTAGGCCCATATTTTCTTGACCATCGGCACACTAGGGGTGACGTGGTCAACATCACGCCGGCTACCTTAACCTTCCCAGAGTTGCTCTGGTACCCAGTTGGGGCTGGGTCGACCCAGAAGCCGTTTGCGGCCTAAAAAAATCCCACCTCATCTGGGGATCGAACCAAGACCACTGAGCTAGGAAGCCAGTGCACTAACCACTATGCTACCGCGGCTCCCGGCTTTAGATTGTGAAGGAAATAAGTGGGTCAGAACACTTGTATTCTTCTTCCTTCTTCCTCGTTCGCCCTGAAAAGGACGGTGGTTGTGTTGTGTCTGTTTACGCCTAAGCTGTGATATCTGCACCTTTCGGTCGACACATCCGACTTCTGCACGGCATTTTTTAGGACCGGGTTTGCCTTCCCATTGCGATCCACACTCGCTCAACCAGACTGCACTGCTGCAGACTGTTTCCAGGACCACCACGTGGAGGTGGAGTGTGGTCTTGACCAGCTCTGATTCGCTGGTCCTGACGCAGGCAGTCAAGCTATGAGTCGCTGACTGTGTTCTCTATTGCTGCGTCTTTGGGTCCCGAACACTTGTATGAAAGGTGGGGCAGCTTCTGATGATCAGATTATGTCTTGCAGCAACACTGAATAGAGCTTCCAGTCATCTTCATATCTTGTCCTGGCCTCAGTTTACCCTTTGTTTCCTCCTTCTTTGACAAATTTGTCTGCGGTCTCATTCCTATGTATCATGCAGTAAGTAGGGATCCAAGAAGCTCCAGACTTTCATAAATGGGTGTTTGTGCAAAATATAAAGATTGAATTGGTATGAAAAAAATAACAAATGTGGAACTGATGACATGAACCGGACAAGTGACAGAGGAACAAGAGATGGGAAGAAGATGCTGGTGATGGATAGGGCACACAATGAGGAAACCTGTTGATAGTATTATTTCTTCTGGGTTCTTCAGGGTAAATGACATACAGGGAGACTTAAGAACACATGAAGAAGAAAAGTGAAGACAAACATAAATGGAATGAGGCAGACATACAAAGTCTTGAGTGGATGGCACAGGATAGGAAGACTTGTTGTAGGTTTGTTGAAGCTGAAGGATGATGAATGAATCAGGGATCCATCTCTGTGTCCAATATCTGATGGAAATAACTAGTAGTTTATTTACCTTCTATTCTATGCAGCTCAGTAGCAATATAAAAATCTTTTTACAGCAATATAAAATTGTGCTTTAGGTTTAGAGGAACAACTAAAACTTCTGAAGACACCCACAGAAGTAAGAGAACAAAGAAATCAATAGCCACAGACTGATTAAAGTTGGTACTTAAACAAAAAAGAACACCATCAGCTCTTTCTCTTCAGTTCCATAACGCTTGATCATTCTTTGTTCTTGTACAGATTGTCCTGAATGGAGACAAGTATGACAAACTACATTCCACAATCAATCCAGAATTCCTGCCTACTGACCTGGGGGGCAAGTTACCTCTGCACAGCAATAAGGTCAGCTTAACATCCTGTAGGAATAAAGTTATACACACACTGATCCCATTTTATCTAAGTAGACTTAATTCTGAGAGTTATTGATAGACCATGTTTATGTCTGATTTTTACCAAACTCTTGACGGTCAGAGTTATAGATCTTCTCTTTTTCTCCTCAACTCCCAAAGGAGCATATGCCCTGAACAACACTATGACAAGTCTTCCTGTCCCGTGCCATCAGCTCCATGTCTTCTTCATTCCCTTAAAGTCTCCAGTTCTCTTTTCCATGTGTTCTTTGGTCTTCTTCTGCCTCTCTTTAACTTGGGGATTCCAGAACAGGGCTAGAAGCAGGTTTACTCAATGTGTGCCCTGTCCATCTTCAGCAGCTGGGAGACTTTTTCAGGCCATAAATTTCTGAGGATTCCTCAGCAAAAGAGAAATTGGCAAGAAAACGAAGATGGCTGTATACCGCTCCACCTATGTTCCAGTCTTGACACATAGATGCGAGTCATTGGCAATGACTACTACAGACAAAAGTCAGATCCAAACTTCAGAAATGAGGTATCTGAGAAAGGTGGTTAAAGTAACAAGAAGAGACATGGTCCACAACCAGACGATACATCAAGGCCTAAGTAGAACAGTCCCAACTAAGATGGTTTGGCCATGTCTGCAGAATGGGAGAAGATCGGCTGTCATGGCAGGTATGGGAGGCTAAGAGCCAGGGATCCAGACCTCTGGGATGACCCAGAGTCCGCTGGGAGGACAACATTAGTAGACAATCTGTGAAGGACCGAGGACTAGAATGGAACCAGGCCAAAAGGAAGAAAGCCGATAGGATAGTATGGTGCTCTCTCTTCCAAACCTCTACATTTCTCAGTAGAAGAGGAACAAGTAAGTAAGTAAGTGTCCTATTCATCTCCAGTGTCTTCTCGTTTCTTGTTCCACTGGCGGTAGTCTAGTTCTTGTGATTAGTTCAACATTAGTGATCTTGTCATATCACTTCTATTCTACGCAAGCATCCATGTATGAAACTCTGTAGCTTTTTGACTGTCATCAGTCTTTTTTTATATGGCTCTGAAACATGGAGAACAACAGTCAAAGAGTTATAGACAGACCATGTTTATGTCTAGGTTTACCAAACTCTAACAGTCAAAGTTATAGATAGGTCATGTTTATGTCTAAGTTTACCAAACTCTAACAGTCGAAGTTATTGACAGACCATGTTTATAGCTAGGTTTATTTAACTGTGACAGTCAGAGTTATAGACAGACCATATTTATGTCTAGGTTTACCAAACTCTAACAGTCGAAGTTATTGACAGACCATGTTTATAGCGTATAGCTAGGTTTATTTAACTGTGACAGTCAGAGTTATAGACAGACCATGTTTATGTCTAGGTTTACCAAACTCTAACAGTCAAAGTTATAGATAGGTCATGTTTATGTCTAAGTTTACCAAACTCTAACAGTCGAAGTTATTGACAGACCATGTTTATAGCTAGGTTTATTTAACTGTGACAGTCAGAGTTATAGACAGACCATGTTTATGTCTAGGTTTACCAAACTCTAACAGTCGAAGTTATTGACAGACCGTGTTTATAGCTAGGTTTATTTAACTGTGACAGTCAGAGTTATAGACAGACCATATTTATGTCTAGGTTTACCAAACTCTAACAGTCGAAGTTATTGACAGACCGTGTTTATAGCTAGGTTTATTTAACTGTGACAGTCAGAGTTATAGACAGACCATGTTTATGCAGCATTTCTTTTCACGTGTATATGTTGCAAGCCTGATGCACAACCTCACTTTAGGCATCTATCACAACATTCCTAGATGAAACCGTGAGACTACCATTCTTGGTCTCCGCATAGACCCCTAAGAACTACAGAGGACATGTTTATGTCTAAGTGCTCCAGCAGCTACAAGATGTAGGAAATACAGAAGACCTCTGGCAACAGATAACAAATTGTATGGAATGATACATGTGGAGAAGTTCTGGGGAAAAGATAATGCCAGCTCAAAGCATGGATAACAGCAGAAACCATCAGTAAGATGAAGGGCAGAAGAAAAAAGAAAGCAGTTTTAAACAGAAGCAAATCCAGAAGTTCCAGGGCCAAGACTCATGAAATGTACATAGAAGCAAACAAAGAGATGAAAAGAAACATCAGATGAAATATATTGAATCAGCGAGACCAGGGTACCAGCTTTTATCTGACCTCTTCCTGTGTAGACCTGTCCATCTTGGTTGAACCTGCCAGGAGTAAAACTCCCATTGGCATAGCTGTGGGGGTTGTCAGGGTACGCAAGCTGCCATACTGCAACAATGTGTGGTCCACCATGATGGAGGTTTTAACACAAGGCTGGCACCCCTGTCTATGTAAAAAATCACAGTCGCTATGGAAACACCAACAAATGAACAAGCTTTGCTGTCAAATGGACATCCGGAGTCTGAGGCTCGTATGACTGCCAGTGGTGAAAGCCGAAAGGAAGCCACCGACATAAAAACGGACATCCTGACCGCTAAACAAGAAACCAGAATTGGATTTTAGAATGTAAGAATGATGAACAAGACAGGAAAACTGAAACAGATTATAATGGAAATGAAAAACTACAGAATACACATACTAGGAATAAGTGAGAGTAGATGGACCGGCAGGAAGAGTAAAAACAGCAGAAATGTTGAAAACCATTGAGATGAGAAAAGAAAGAAAATAGAAGCAAAGTCCCCAAGGCTGAAGGAAATATATAGTGAACCGTACAGTTAGCTGAGCAAGGAAATAAAATGTCAAACCCAACCTGACAAAAGGAAATTCATAGATAACCTTTCAAGTGAGGCAGAAGAAGCAGCACTGAGAAATGAACAAAGCCCCGTGTACAAAGTATAAAAAATGATCAGCAGAAAATGGACTGCTAACAATATTACACTAGTTAGAGACAAGAATGGAAATCTCATCACTATAGAATAGGGGCAAAAACCTCCAGAGTCACCATTGAACATTCCAGAGGCAGAAAATTATCTAGAAATAAATATAGATATTCCATGTAGAGAAGAAATCATCACAGCTATCAAAGGTTGAAAAACGAAAAAGCTCCAGGCCATGACAATCTAAATGCAGAGCTATTTAAAACAGATCCTGTATTAGTACTGAGCTATTAGAACCACTTTTTGCACAAATCTGGCAAACAGACAACCCAAATGGAGTGAAAGAAAAGAATAATTGTTAAATTGCCATAGAAAGGTGACCTCACTGACTGCAACAAGTGGAGAGGAATTACTCTCCTATCCATTCCCAGTAAAATATTGGACAGAATAATTATTCAAAGAATTTCAAGAGCACTAGACCATAAACTGAGGAAGGAAGAAGCAGGATTCAGAAGAAACAGACAATGTGCAGATCATATATTCACCCTCAGGAACATAATAGAGCAGTGTTCAAAATGGCAGAGGCAGTTGCACGAAATTTTGTTGACTTTGAAAAGGCATTTGACAGCATACACAGGGACAGCCTATAGAAAATACTGAGGGCTTATGGAATCCTTAAATGCATTATCTCCATCGTTAAAAAGCCTGAATGCTAATTTCACATGCAGTGTTGGGTAGAGCAACCTAACTTTTGAAGTGAAAACGGGAATGCGGCAGGGATGTCCCTTATCAACAACTCTGTTTTTAACTGTCATAGACTGGGTGATGAGCTAGACAACAGCGGATGCCTCTAGAGGAATAAGATGGACTGCATTCTTTACACTGGAGGATCTAGAATATGCAGATGACATTGCACTATTCGCATACTCACATCACATCAACACATCCAAGAAAAAACAGACTGAATAAACATATCCAACAGGTAGGACTAAACATTAATCTCAAGCAGACAGACGTCTTGACACTAAATGTAAGAAATCCTGCACCCATAAAAATAAGGGGCCAAGAGCTGGACGATGCAAACACATTTAGATACTTAGGAAGCGTAGTAACACCAAATGGCGCAACAAGCAAAGACATCAGTAGCCGAGTGAATAAAGCCAGAACAGCCTTCGCCAACCTAAACAATATCTGGAAATCCTCCCAGTATAGTACAAACACTAAATTGCGAGGGGGGTTCAGAAAGTAATGCACCACATCGTTTTTCTCAGCTAATAATGAAGATAGAAGCATGAAATTTTGCATACTTCAAATATAGCATGTGCCAATTGTGTGCACCAAATTGCACCGCAACTGGCCAAATAATACGGCTGCCCTAAACCGTTGAAATGGAGCGTGTTAGCAACTTGCGTTATAACAGCGAATTGTGATAGAATTTCTCGTTGCAGAGAAGGAAACTGTTGTGAATATTCACAAGCGTCTATGTGATGTTTATGGACGTTTTGCAGTCGACAGGAGTACAGTCAGTCGCTGGGTTCAGAGAATCAAAGAATCAGGAAGTGGAGATATGGAGCTGCTTGATCGGCCGCGCTGTGGACGTCCTGCCACAGCCACCAACGCAGAAATGTTGAAATGCGCTGAGGGCATTATTCTTACTGATAGGCGAACCACTACTCAACAATTGGCCTTACAGCTGTCAGTCAGCATTGGTAGTGCAAATGCAGTTATAAAAACTCTCGGATTTTCTAAGGTTTGCGCAAGATGGGTTCCTCGAAGTCTCACAAATGACCACCGTTGCAAAGGAAAGCAATTTCTTCTGAATTGTTGGGGCGTTTCAATGCTGATGGAGAGAACTTTTTGGCTAAGATCGTTACAGGCGACGAAACCTGGGCACATCATTTTGAACCTGAGACAAAAAGACAGTCAGTGGAGTGGCATCATCCGCAATCACCACGAAGAAAGAAATTCAAGACAATTCCTTCAGCTGGAAAGGTCATGATCACTGTCTTTTGGGACATTGAAGGTGTGATTCTTGTGGACGTTATGCCAAGAGGAGAGACAATCAATTCGCAAGCTTACATTAAGACATTGAAAAAACTCAATCAACGTTTTCGCAGAGTTCGGCCGCACAAAAATCCAGCAGACCTGCTTCTCCTTCACGACAATGCGCGCCCTCACACAAGTCTGGCAACACGGGAAGCAATCACCAAATTGGGTTGGACTGTACTACAACATCCACCCTATAGTCCCGATTTGGCACCCTCTGATTTTCATCTATTTGGTCCACTTAAAGATGCACTCCGTGGGACAAGGTTTGAAGATGATGAAGGAGTGATTCATGCAGCGAAGAAATGGCTACATGATCAAGACAAAATCTGGTACAGGCTAGGAATACATGCACTTGTTTCGCGCTGGCATAAAGCTGTACAAGTTGATGGGGATTATGTTGAATAATACCGATGTTTACATGACATATCCATGTATATTGTATAAAAATTTCATGCTTTTTGAATAAACAGCTCCTGAGAAAAACGATGTGGTGCATTACTTTCTGAACGCCCCTCGTATAATATCAACCTAAAGAAGACAGAGGTCATGACGCTCAATGTGAGCAACCCTGAGCCCATATCAGTAAGGAATCAGCAACTGGAACAGACAGATGCCTTCACATACCTAGGATGCATAGTAACACCAGACGGCGGAGCAAGCAAAGACATCAACAACAGAATGAACAAAGCAAGAACAGCCTTTTTTAGTCTAAACAACATCTGTAAGTCCTCTCAGTACAGCACAAGCACACAATTAGGATTATATCAGAGCTGTGTGCTTTCTGTGCTTCTCTATGGCGCGGAGAGCTGGAGAGTTACAGAGAAGGAAATGTTGAAATTGTCCTCTTCACACAACATGCCTAAGAAAAATTCTCCGAATTTTTTGACCGAATACCATCACCAACCAAGATCTGCTTACTTGGAGCAAGCAAGAGGACATGCACACCATCATAGCTGGCAGACGCTGGAGCTGGGTTGGCCATGTCCTCAGAGGAGACCCCGATGCCATCACAAGAACAGCTATGCTATGGACCCCTGAAGGAAAACAAAAGAGAGGCCGACCAAAAACAACTTGGCGGAGGACTGTGGAGGCTGAGATGCAAAGAATGAACCAGAGTTGGGGCACTGTACAAAGGATAACCGCCGACCGAGCAAAGTGGAATCAATTTGTTGTTGACCTACAAGACGCCACCAGGCGTAATGGCCACTGACTGCTTTGATGGTCAGCGGCTAAGGATCAAAGAAGAAGAAGACTAAATTATAAATATATGAGAATTGCGTAATTTCTGTACTCTGTACAGTGCAGAAAGCAGGAGAGTAACAGAAAAGGAAATATCCAAATTATCCTCTTTCCTCACAGCCTGCCTAAGGAAAATTCTTCTAATTTTCTGGCCAAACACCATCACCAACCAAGAACTGCTAACTTGGAGCCACCAAGAAGACATGCGCACCATCATAGCGGGTAGATGCTGGAACTGGGTTGGCCACATCGTCAGAAGAGACTCTGACACCATCACCAGAACTGCCATGCTATGGACTCCAGAAGGAAAGCGAAAGGAAGGACGGCCTTAAGCCACCTGGTGGAGAACTGTGGAGGCAGAGATGCTAAGCACGAACCTGAGCTTAAGCACCATATGAAGGATGGCTGCTGACTGAACAAAGTGGAGACAGTTTGTTGCTGCCCTACAAGATGTCGCTAGGTGTGATAGCCAATGATTGCTTTGTCAGTCAGCAACCAAATAAGAAGAATTAACAATAAAAACAGTGGAAGCTGCAGCCAAAGAACATATGTAGGGCTTGTACAACAATTCTATGAAGATAACAGAGAAATACAAGCTAGCAAATGGCCTCATCAAAGACAAAATTAGAAAATTGCTTAGTAGTTTAAAAGAACAAATAAAGAGAAGTGCAAGTTATCTCTAAATAGGCCAGCTGCACAAAATCCTCCACACATTCAGCCAGCAGAAAAAAAGAGCTGCAGAGTTAAATGTGAAAGACCAAACATGGAAAAATAAAGGCCATAAAGCTTCTAAAGGGTGTAAAAGTTGCTGAACCAGGTGGCATTCCAGCAAAGGCTGACAAAACAAACTTAGACACTGCAGCATAAATATTATACAAATTACCAAGTACAGTCTGGGAGAGAGAAGAAATACTAGCAGAATGGAAGAAAGGACATCAAATTGCCTAAGAAGGAAATTTTGCTAGAGTGCACAAAATACAGAGGAATAATATTACTGTCAGTGCCAGGGAAAATATCAAGAGTCCATATTTAGACAACTGAGAGATGAGCAAAAAGGATTTTGAAAAAAACAGATCCTGTACAGACCAGATAGCCACATTGCAAATAATTGTTGCACAAAGTCTGGAACTGAACTCATCATCTTATATTGCATTTGTGGACTATGATAAGACATTTGACAGATGCAAACAGACAATCACTTTGGACATTAACTCTTAGTATACAAGCGGCCTTCTAGAGAGGCCGATGATCGATCCCCGTCAATAGCGAAAATTTATAGCTGAATGCATGTTTAAAACCACTGAGCAATTTAGTTACGTGCATGATATAGGGGTTTCATTTCTTCACATTTTGATATATAACACTTATGTTATCATTATAAATAAATTATTTATTGCAAAATCTGTAATGGTAGTCATGAAAGGCCGCTCGTATACTAAGAGTTAATAAGGCATTATGAAGTCCTCCTGAAGATCATTAACTTAATAAGGATAACTTATGAAGACATCATGGCATGCAGAGTTCTTCATGAAGGATAGCTTACAGAACCATTAGAGATCAGAACTGGAATGCAACTGGGGTGTCTCTTGTCACCTTTTCTCTTCCTACTGGCTATAAATTGGGTAATGAAAAACAATGGCAACCAGCAGAAAAGGAATTAAGGGGACACTGGCAAATCAGTTTCATGATATAGGTCAGTGGTCAGCAACCAGTCACCCCTAGTGTGCCGATAGTCAAGAAAATATGGACCTAACACCATATTCCCAATATGCCTCAATGGGCGTGTAACGGGATCCTTACATATATATATTTATTGTAGATCTTTACAGGGCTCAGTGTTAATAAAGTAAATCCTAAAAGCTCCTGGGTTACCGACCCCTGATCTAGATTATGCAAACTAACTGGCTGTTCTGTCCCGTAACCGTAACCAGATGCTAGACAAAAAATGAAAATTATTTATGAGAGGTCACAGCAATTAGATCTGAAAATATACTGGAAAAAAGATAACGTTTATGAGAGAAATGTAGATGATAACAAGATTGGCTTTGAAGAAATTCCACTACAGGACAGTGATATTAGAATAAGAATTAAAAACTCAAGAGGGGCATTCATTGCATTGGGAAATCCATGGAAATCAAAAGAAATCAGGGACCCAAAGATGCAGCAACAGAGAATGCAGTCAGCGACCCATAGCTTGACTGCTTGCGTTAGGGTCAGCGAACCAGAGCTGACCAAGACTCTACTCCACCTCCACGTGGTGGTCCTGGAAACAGGCTGCATCACTGCAGTCTGGCTGAGAGAGTAGGGATCAAAGAGGGAAGGCAAACCCGGTCCCAAAGAATGCTGTGCTGAAGTCGGATGTGCCGGCCGAAAGGCGCAGATATCGCAGCTCCGCTGTAAACAGACACAACGCAACCAACGTCCTTTTCAAGACAAACGAGGAAGAAGAAGAAAAAAGAAATCAAGTCCAACACAAACATCAGGATCTTCAACTCAAACGTCAAGCCAGTCTTATTGTGCAGCTCTGAAACATGGAGAACAACACAAACAACAAGCAAGAAGTTACAGGCCTTCATAAATGGAAGTTTGTATAGAAAAGAAATGATATATATGTGTGTAAGATAAGTTTTTAGTTTTGTGTGTGTCCGTAAAATACAAATATATCTCCAATACTTGACACAGGCATGGATGGATGCTCTGCTGGCCTCAGATGCCCAGTTTGAGGAAGACAACAAGTACGGCTTTGTGAACATGAATGTGAGCAAGGGTGGAGATGCAAATATGCAGGGGCTTGGAGGAACATTCAAGAAATTAGATATATAACAAGGTAGAAAATCTACATAAGCACTCTTGTATTTATTGTTTTAAAATTTGTTATTTTCAAATATATATTTGGGAACTTTTTACATTAAAAATAACATTATTGTTGTGATCCTTGGTTATAGACCCATTAGCTGCCCCTCTCTTCATGTGTGAGAACGGGGTTTGTCCCATGTCAGGGACGTGTGACAGACCAGGCAAACTAGCAGTGTACTTGTTTTGCTAAGTAAATGGGATGATGTCACCCCCTCTATGGATAATGGCAAAAAAGACAAAAGATAATTTGTAATTACTTATTTTATTTTATTGCTGAAGCTTTAGCTGTTATAAAGCCAACATTTTAATACTTTATACATTTCTATTTGTTGTTTTATTTTACAGTTTTAACCAAATACCTCCAATCTTACACTGTGATTTACCAATGTTTTTGCTTACTTGATCATTAAGTTAATTTCAGGTGATTATGTAGCTTCATATATGAAAATGTATGACTGAATCTTGTGCTAGTATAAGACTGTGATATGCAATACTTCTGACAGTGAGTACTTGTAACGTTTTGACTTTGCCAAATGATGTTATGATTCATAATTATCTTTGTTATGTTTGAACATTTATTGTTGAACTTATTATTCACTGCTGAACTTTCAGACTTCCATAGCAGCTCAACATGTTAATTTATGCTGATGTATCTTGAAAAATCGTGCTGTCTCTCAGGACTCTTGATGTCTCAATACTTGCAGATGTAGTTGCAAATTTATTTTGATTTTGTATCTCCATTTGTGCAATCAAAGTTAATATTTTTATTCTTCGTAATACATGACCTTTCACGTGTGGCAGATTTTTGTTGAAGTTTGCGTCAGATAACCCTAAATTTGTGAGTTTAAGGTCAAGTGATTTAACTACTGATCAAATCAGTTGAGGTGTGCATCAGATAATCCAACATTTGTTAGCCTGAGTGTAGTGGTTTTGATGGTATTGTATGATGGTGATATTACTAAGTGTGATGTATGAGGTCAGCTGTGAAGGCTCCTGAGATAAAATGTAGCTGTGAATTTTCAGAAGGCCTTTCTTGCTACCACTACGACCTCACACCTATCTTTTTTTCTAATGAATGTGGCTACGTTAAAATCTAGGGTACTGAATGTAATGTGTTGTATTGACATATACAAACACACACACACAGATATTAAATAATATAATATTATCAATAAAATTTAGAACACAATGAACTAAATTCAGCTGGTGAAATTTTAGAAAGTAAATCTTTTTTAAATTTATTTGTTCTGAACCAAGGTTTTATTTTGGCCAGAACATATGAAAGATTTTGGAATTTATGAGTGAATGGCATGAATAAATGGCATGATAAATAAAAGGTGTGTACGTATACAATTTTCACGATTAGTTAATATTTCTACAGTTCATAATTTTATTTTCCC
Source organism: Oreohelix idahoensis (assembly GCA_024509875.1). Taxonomy (NCBI): domain Eukaryota; kingdom Metazoa; phylum Mollusca; class Gastropoda; order Stylommatophora; family Oreohelicidae; genus Oreohelix; species Oreohelix idahoensis. The sequence continues at coordinate 20,870 of JAMPIV010000763.1, forward strand.
TGGGAGAACGATGAATAGATGTGCTGTTGGGGTGGCTTCATCCCTCCCTGTCTATGCCTACCAAACATTGTCCATTAATGATGGAAGGAAATGGGATGTTTTAGTAGTAATTCACTTTGGGTGCTATGTCTATGAAGTTGGTGTAAATCCAGCAGACCAGCCTGCTTACGTAACTTTGAAAGAGTAGTTCTGGTGCTGGAATCTGGTGGCCCCACCTCTCCGTGCTTGGGGGCAATACAAGGCTGTTCTGCCGAGATGCGACACTGCACGGGTCCTCACTGTCAATTATTTACCCAGCATTTGACACCACCTTTTGGTGTCAACATAAAAAACTCACAGCTCAGATTATGAATAAAGAACACAGAAATGCTAGCAAAACTCAGCTGAGCTGCTGGCTATAGTATGGCGTCCCTGAACTTATTTCAATTTACTTCATTGGAAATCACCACACTTAAAATTTACTGTGTCTATCACTGGACAACTATTGAGGAATGGCAAAAAAGCGCGTCTGAGCGCTGATAATATGATTGTCTGTGGCCAATCAATGCCTTGTGTTTTTTCAAATTCAAATTTCCTACACTAAAGTCATTTCAGTCATACCTCAGTCAAGTATGCATATTTGTCTGTTGGTCCGTCCGTCTCTACTTGCGTTTTCACAAAAAACGTACTTGGTTTTTGAACCAACCTATCCGTCCCCTCTACAAATTTTGTCTTTAAAGTTATTTTTAGCCACAGCTCCCACCAATGTCCCTCTCTTTCATTCTAACTAGATTTGGACACTTGAGTCTCAAGGTCGCGTTTTTTGTGCAAATTAGTGACATGTTTGATTCAATGCAGTCTTTCGCTGATGTGAACAACACAGTCTTTTGTCAATGTCTTCATTATTATCTATCCGTCTGTATAAATAAAAGCATATTATTTCACTGCTCAAAATGGGCCATCCGGCCAGCTAATTTTTATATTCCTAACATTAGTATTAAGAAAAAGTTACTTTTTTAATTTTGTAATATTTCAAGCATCTGCGTTGTAATGCTTTTGCCGCTGAATTCAAATAAAAGGCTTGGTATCGCAAAGCGTCCCTTTCCGTACCTCGTGTCAAATTGGGGACGTGAATTTTTCTTCCCCCCCCCCCCCCCCCCAATTGCGTCTCCTAGCCTTGCTAGTCTCACGCAATTTTTCAGTCATATTTTTTTTTTCCTTTTGATCCGCCGTTCTCATCCCGTTCAAATGGTAACCGTTTTGACTTCCCGTCTAGCAAGTCAATTTTTATGGAGGGTGATGACCCGCGGGCTGGGCGATCATGTTCTAGTACCTTACGCATTCTTTTTATCCCTACATTTTATCCTTTGGAGATATTTTACGTTGTATCACTGTTAATTTTATGACACATCTCCCCACTTGAAAACATGCCTACGGCAAGTTCTAAAACCAGTGATACACATAGATAAAATCTCTCCTCACGCCTGCCATTACTCTAATTTTGATCACAGGGGTGCCGACTGAGGAAATCTGCACCGACATTCAATTTGCCTGGGATATATTGGATACTAAACTGATAAGGTTGAAGCAATAAAGACCACCTCAGCAATCTTGCGTTTTCATGCTTAGCCTGAGATAAGAATACGAGAGGCTGATGATCCGTCTCGACCACAAAAGTCCTACCATACAGATAGATTTGAAACTTCTTTATTGCCCAGATTAACGCTAAACATTCTTTTTCGCTTGTGGAGTATCCTTGTTCCGCCTTATTCAATTTGCGGCTTGCATAAGCGACTGGTTTCAGTTCCCCATCAGGTGAAGATGATCTTTGCAACAAAGCCCCTCCGAGTCCTACATTACTTGCATCGGTTCTTAAGACAAAGTCCTGTGTCAAATCAGGCAGTTTGAGAATAGGCTTGCTAGTGAGTTTTTCCTTTAACTCTTGGAACGCTAGTTCACATTGTGCAGTCCAAATAATTATATCTGGAAGTCCCTTGCGAGTCAGATCAGTCAGAGGAGCACAAATAGCGTTAAAATTTTTGATATATTTCTGATAAAATCCGCATAACGACACGAATGATCGCACGTCTTTTTTTGTTTGTGGTCTAGGTGCTCTCTGCAGTTTTTCCAAGTTCTTAGGATCAGGGGTCATGTTACCCTGATATACAGTGTGCCCAAGAATTCCAACTCTTTGCATCCAATACAACATTTTGTTGGCCTAGCAGTTAAGTTCGCCTCCCGAAGTCTATTAAATAACATTTCTAGAGCTTCAATGTGTTCTTCAAATGTCTCTGTGGCGACGAGAATATCATCCATGAAATTCGTGATACATGGGTTATTCAGGGGATCCAACAATTTGCGCATCGTCCTTGAAAATACACTCGGAGCATTTTTCAGTCCGAATGGTAGCATATTGAATTCATAATGTCCATCCGAAGTGCTAAAAGCCAAATAAGGTCTCACTTCAGGCTTCACTGGGATCTGGTAATAGCCTTTACTAAGATCCACCTTTGAAAAGTATTTTGCCTTGTTCAGTCTGGCAAATAACTGTTTTGTGTCTGGTAATGGATCCACTTGTCCTTCTGTGACAGCATTCAGTTTCCTGTAATCTATGCACAGTCTGTGTTCCCCAGACGGTTTTCTCAACAAAACGACACTAGAACTAAAAGATGATTCACTGTGCGAAATAATCCCCTCCTTCAACAAATAATCTATTTCTTCCTTCAATGCCTTCTCCTTCGCGAACGGAATAGAATAGGCTCTCATACAGATTGGGTTTGAGTCTACCAGTTTCATGTCATACTGTAGCAAATTTGTATGGCCTGGTTTATCTGTTAATACATCTGTATGTTCCTCCAGAACCTGTTGAACTCTCTCCCTCTGGTTTTTAGTCAGGTGCTTACTGACTTTTACCTGTGCTGCTGTTTCACAAGGATGTAATGGGTATTCATGTGAGGTGAGTGGTTCCTTTTGCATTTGGGTTGCAATAGCCAAGGTCAATAAGGGGGTGCTTTCCTGGAGTGGTCTGTCCAGACACTTCTTTAACAGGTTTACATGATAAACTTTCTCCTTCCCCTTTTTGTCAATTTTATAGTTTGTTCTAGACACCTTCTCTAGAACCGTATATGGACCTGGCCAACCAATTTGTGATTTATGCTGGCTTCCGGGTAGTAGAAGGAGCACCTTCTCTCCGACAGCCAGTTCCCTGTCCTTTGCCTTCCTATTAAAATATGCTGCATGTTTCTTCCTGGCTTGTTTCAAATTATCATTTGCCAGTTTCCATCCAGCTTTCAAACGAGTGGTCAGTTCGTTCACGTATTGATACGATGAGGTAACAGTCTCTTCCGCCTTCTCATCTGTCCAGGTCCTTAATAAAGCTTCTAATGGACCTTTTATTGGCCTCCCAAATAGCAGAGTTGCGGGAGCCATCCCGGTTGAACTATGTGGTACCTCCCGATACGCAAACAATGCGGCGGGCAGGAATTGATCCCACAGATCCGGTTTTTCGTGTGCCAGCTTTCTCAGGATAGAAATGAGAGTCCCGTTGAACCTCTCTACCTGGCCGTTCCCTTGTGGATGGTACGGACTACAATGAAAGTGTCTGGCTTGAAATAGCTTAAAAACTTCTTCCGTTAGTTTCCCCTTGAACTGAGAACCATTATCCGTCAAGATTTGATGCGGGAATCCTAATCGGGTAAATATTGTAAGTAGTGCCTCTGCTACATGTTTTGAATCAATTGATGGCAGGGCTACCGCCTCTCCCCACATAGAACAAGTGTCCACCAGAGTAAGGATGTAACTGTTCCTCCTCTTGGTCCGAGTGAGAGGTCCTACAATATCCACTGCAACCCTCTCAAAAGGTGTTCCCACTATGGGCATTTCCCCTAGAGTTGCAGGAGCAGTCCAGTGCTTTGGAGCTACCCTTTGACATTCTGGGCAGGATTTGACATATCTTTTTATATCCTCCGTTATCCCTGGCCAGAAGTAATGACAAGCTATACGCTGTCCTGTGGCGCTCATCCCCATGTGACCACTGAAGGGAATCGCATGCCCGAGTTCCATCACTTTATCTCTATATGAAGTGGGAAGAACCAGCTGGTTGTGACCATTTGTTCCAGTTCCGGCCTTCCTGTATAATAGTTTGTTCTTCATGAAATATTCCCCCTTGCTCGGAGGTGTGTGGCATTTGGGCAATTTTTTAAAACATGGCTTGAGTGTCCTATCCTCAGCCTGCGCCTTCCTCATCTCCTCTGGATGAGCATTTATAGGTTCACCTTCTTCCTCCTTCTTCTGTGACCTGGTCTGCACTGTCGCCATGATCACAGGTTTCTCGGGATTCCCCAAGAAGACGTATCTACACCCCAATATCAGAGGGTAGATTGGTTCATCTATCACTGCTGCTCTGATTTCTCCTTCCACATAGCGAGTTTTCACCGTTATCCTTGCGATGGGAAGTGTCATGAGTGGTATGTCCTTAGTCGCCCCTTGTATTTCCACTGTTTCTGTGGTATACTGACTTGGGTCCACTAGGCTAGACTTCACAACTGAATCATAATCCACACCTGTATCATAAAGGCACCTTATGGTGACCCCATTACAAATAACATCCTCACAAACTGGGGGGTGATAAGGTTCCTGTTGTCCATTAGGATTAACCTTTAATCTTTGCGTCCCCGACTTCATTGCAGCAATGTTTGAAGGTTTCCTTCTACAAAATTCGGTGTTATGGTTATCCTTCTTGCACCATTTACACCATCTTTTTCCTTGGTTCAACGGTTTTCTTTCATTGAACTTTTGGTCATTGAACTGTGAGTTTCTGTCGCGATAGTCATTTCTTGGCCGCTCAAAGTTTGTCCTACCTTTATTTCCCTGCTCTCTATTATCAAATTTATTAAATTGCTGTGGAGCTTTAAAATTGTCTATGTGCTTCTTTTTAGCACCACTTACCTCTGCCTGGGCTGCCTGATACCTCTCAGCAACATTTAAAACCTCCCCCAACTTCTCTGCACCTTGTTCCATGAGAAATTTTCTCATGTCTGGAGCCATGGACTCTCTCAATTGCTCAATCATGATCATTTCTTTAAGATCTTGGGTCTTCCCCAGAGCCGTCCATTTCTCCAAATAGGTTTCTAGTCTAGCAGAGAATTGGTGGTATGTCTCCCCAGACAACAGTTTGGCATTTCTAAATTTCTTACGATAAAATTCACCATTCTTCTCGTACCTTAATAACAAAGCCTGCTTTAACATGTCATAATTGTCTTGGTCTTTCCTGTTCATTTTTGCAAATACTTCATAAGAAGTACCTCTCAATCCCTGTGATAGCTTTAAACTCCACCTCTCTCTCTCTAACCCATATGTAGTAGCTAATAACTCAAAACGTCCTAGGTACCCCTCTATGTCATCGTCTTTTTCAACAAAATGGTCTAAATGAAACCCCATAGCTGAGTTTGAGGCTCCCAGACTTGGCGTAGCATCTGAGGCAAAAGGGCTGGCACCATTTTCAGGAGCCTGGCCTTGTAATTCCAGCTCCCTTAGTCGTAATTCGTGCTCCCTTTGCAACCTTCTATCTTCTGCCTCCCTTTCGGCCTTTTTATCTTCTGCCTCCCTTTCGGCAGTCAATCTTTTTTCTTCTGCCTCCCTTTGCTGTCGTTTTTCTTCTGCCTCAATCTGCAGCCTCTTAATTTCTCTATCAGCCTCTAACCTCTTCTCTTCAGCCAACCTTTCAGACTCTAATTTTCTTTCAGCCTCTTTTTCTAATCTTCTTTCTTCCCGTTCAATATATTTATCACATTCAGCCGTTACGTATTGAATTAAAATCTGACCATCCATTCCCATCTCCTTTGCCGTCAGCACAGCAGCTGATCTAAATTTTGCCAGCTCCGCCATACTTTTTAAACAAATCTAGCAATAAGCAAGTAAAATTCCAACCACTAAAGTCCATACAATTACAATAGACTAAAATAATTCTAATAAATTAATTAACTAACAATGGATGTGAAGATTCACCAACTTCTAATTGCCCTTTTAATTTAAAGGACACTTTTAATTTAAGGGAATTTTACAATTTTGTTCCCTAATTTTATTTCTCCCACCAGGAGATCCTTATATTACTGTTTATGCTAATTATCCCTGGACAAGACCCCAATATATGTAGTGGTTTTGATGGTATTGTATGATGGTGATATTACTAAGTGTGATGTATGAGGTCAGCTGTGAAGGCTCCTGAGATAAAATGTAGCTGTGAATTTTCAGAAGGCCTTTCTTGCTACCACTACGACCTCACACCTATCTTTTTTTCTAATGAATGTGGCTACGTTAAAATCTAGGGTACTGAATGTAATGTGTTGTATTGACATATACAAACACACACACACAGATATTAAATAATATAATATTATCAATAAAATTTAGAACACAATGAACTAAATTCAGCTGGTGAAATTTTAGAAAGTAAATCTTTTTTAAATTTATTTGTTCTGAACCAAGGTTTTATTTTGGCCAGAACATATGAAAGATTTTGGAATTTATGAGTGAATGGCATGAATAAATGGCATGATAAATAAAAGGTGTGTACGTATACAATTTTCACGATTAGTTAATATTTCTACAGTTCATAATTTTATTTTCCCTGGGAGAACGATGAATAGATGTGCTGTTGGGGTGGCTTCATCCCTCCCTGTCTATGCCTACCAAACATTGTCCATTAATGATGGAAGGAAATGGGATGTTTTAGTAGTAATTCACTTTGGGTGCTATGTCTATGAAGTTGGTGTAAATCCAGCAGACCAGCCTGCTTACGTAACTTTGAAAGAGTAGTTCTGGTGCTGGAATCTGGTGGCCCCACCTCTCCGTGCTTGGGGCAATACAAGGCTGTTCTGCCGAGATGCGACACTGCACGGGTCCTCACTGTCAATTATTTACCCAGCATTTGACACCACCTTTTGGTGTCAACATAAAAAACTCACAGCTCAGATTATGAATAAAGAACACAGAAATGCTAGCAAAACTCAGCTGAGCTGCTGGCTATAGTATGGCGTCCCTGAACTTATTTCAATTTACTTCATTGGAAATCACCACACTTAAAATTTACTGTGTCTATCACTGGACAACTATTGAGGAATGGCAAAAAAGCGCGTCTGAGCGCTGATAATATGATTGTCTGTGGCCAATCAATGCCTTGTGTTTTTTCAAATTCAAATTTCCTACACTAAAGTCATTTCAGTCATGCTTCAGTCAAGTATGGATTTTTATCTGTTAGTCCGTCCGTCTCTACTTGCGTTTTCACAAAAACGTACTTGGTTTTTGAACCAACCTATCCGTCCCCTCTACAAATTGTCTTTAAAGTTATTTTTAGCCACAGCTCCCACCAATGTCCCTCTCTTTCATTCTAACTAGATTTGGACACTTGAGTCTCAAGGTCGCGTTTTTTGTGCAAATTAGTGACATGTTTGATTCAATGCAGTCTTTCGCTGATGTGAACAACACAGTCTTTTGTCAATGTCTTCATTATTATCTATCCGTCTGTATAAATAAAAGCATATTATTTCACTGCTCAAAATGGGCCATCCGGCCAGCTAATTTTTATATTCCTAACATTAGTATTAAGAAAAAGTTACTTTTTTAATTTTGTAATATTTCAAGCATCTGCGTTGTAATGCTTTTGCCGCTGAATTCAAATAAAAGGCTTGGTATCGCATAAGCGTCCAAGAAATGACGGTTTCCGTACCTCGTGTCAAATTGGGGACCCCCCCCCCCCCCCCCCACCCCCCCCAAATTGTGTCTCCTAAGCCTTGCTAGTCTCACGCAATTTTTCAGTCATATTTTTTTTTCCTTTTGATCCGCCGTTCTCATCCCGTTCAAATGGTAACCGTTTTGACTTCCCGTCTAGCAAGTCAATTTTTATGGAGGGTAGTGACCCGCGGCGTGGGCGATCATGCCTTCTAGTAACTTACGCATTCTTTTTATCCCTACATTTTATCCTTTGGAGATAGTTTTACGTTGTATCACTGTTAATTTTATGACACTGAGGTCAAGTACATTTACTACAATACGAGAGAATCAATAGAATTCACAGCATTGTGGAATGCGCCTCATGTAGTTAAATATTGTGTGATGAAAAAACGTCCTATTTGTTCATCCAATTTTTCTTTCCACACTCCTCATACACAAAGTGCATTCCACTTAAGAAGAACTCACTTAATATGAAGCAATTCTGCAGATCCCAGACAATTTTTGTCGGCTTCATAAATCACCTGGGTTGTGGACAGTAACTCTTACTAATGATTACCCTGTACCCAAAGTTGTTTCCCTCCCTGGCTGTAAATAAAGTCTGTCTAGAAACCGCTAAGTTAATATTAAAAAAAAAAAAGATAACCGTAGTCCAGTTGCAGATACTGCTGCAAAGTGATGGGGGTTTGAATCTTTAGAGATTCCACTTACTCTAGATTTCAAAGTGCAAAGCCAGAACAGGCATGAGTTCTCAGTGTCCATCTTACGGAATGGCGATGGGGTAAAATTCTTAACTTCGCATACACCTATTCTATAAGGAACAGAATGTTTACTGTCTCTTGTGATCCAGAGTTTCTATTATTTATGTTATCTTCTTCTTTTCCGAGTCCCAAGAATGATAGTTTGGCCCTGTCTGCAGAATGGGAGATCAGCTACCACGACAAGTATGGGAAACTAAGAGCCAAGGATCCAGACCTATAGAACAACTCAGAGTCCACTGGGAGGACAAGATTAGACAATCTCTGAAGGGCCGATGATTAGAATGGAACCAGGCCAGCAGGAAGTCAGCCGGAAGGATAGTCTGGTGCTCTCTCTTCCAAACTTCTACACTTTGTGTTAGAACAGGAATGACTAAGTAAGTAAGTTCTTCTTTTCCCTTGTTTGTTCCTTATGGAGCCACCACTACAGTTGGGCTCCTTGCAGGATTACTACATCAATGTGCTCTTGCAGTAGTTGTTTCTTTCATGATTTGTTTTACATGTTAAGGCTGCCAGCTCTATATGTACAAGCACATATTAGTTGCCTCTATGACATGTCTTAGGTAGTAGTTATACTGTTCTCTCTGTGTCTTCCTAGAGATGTGCTTCCTTTATTAAACCATATGTGAGAAACATTACACATCGAGCCTATATTTAAAACAACAAAAAGTATTAATTATACACCTCGATATGCTAAAATTTTACAAATATAAGTGTGTATTTGATCATTTATACAGTTGTGCCTTGACCTCTTTATGGATTTTATTAACACTTACTGGCACTAATTTATAAGTTTCCTGATGTGACTATTGCACATTTTTTTATAATGTCTTCATAAAGATGTTTGATGTCTTGAAAAAGTCTATTCACATTTTAACAATTAACTTGTAATTGATAACTGAACTTCTAAGTGTGCGTGTTTTTTTCTTTTATTCAATCTGTGTTTATAAATAAATGCTGTCTGTGTTCATCAAGAGAACACAATTTTTATATGGTCTGTGTCCACTAAGAAAACATTTTTATACAGTCTGTGTTCATCAAGAAAATATAATATTTATACAGACTGTATCCATCAAGAAAATATAATTTTTATACAGGCTGTGTCCATCAAGAAAACAGAATTTTTACACAGTCTGTGTCCATCAAGAAAAAATAATTTTTAAACAGCCTGCTTCCATCAAGAAAACATAATTTTTATACAGACTGCGTGCATCAAGAAAAAATTATTTTTATAAAGACTGCGTCTTGCAAGAAAACATAATTTTTATACTTCTTCTTCTCCGTTCAATTTGTAGTCATGCTAAATCTGCAGGCCCATCGCCAGGACGAAGTCGTCTTTTCCAGGTCAGCACGGCAGCCCCATAGCTTCTGCTTGAGCTCAGCACCCCTTGGCATTCAAAGAAGCTTCTCGCTGTGAATAAACACCTTTTCCTCACGTCTGTCATCAAGGGAGTGGATGTTGGTGTATCTCTCCATTGCCTGGATTGTAGTAGTCTTCATCCCTCCAGTGATTATTCTAAGGCCTGCATTTTGCACTTTTCTTAGACGTTCTGTGTTTGTTTTTGATGCCGTGGCCCAGGCTGACATGCCATATTCCATTACAGGTCTGAGTATGCTTGTATAGACTTTTTTAAGTATGCTGGTATTTGCCCCCCAATTTGTGCCAGCCAGTTTCTTCATAATGGAGAGCTTCCTTGTTGCTCTCTGTTCTACTGCTTTCGGGTGTGGTTTCCAGGTGAGTCTCTTATCCAACTTGACTCCCAGGTATATTGGATGTTCCTCCTTTGGAAGCTCACTTCCATTTAGTTTGACTGTTTCATGGAGATTTGATAGAGAAACAGGTTGTTACTGTTTTGGAGAGGCTGATCTGTACACCCCAGTCAGATGCCCATTTACCTATCATATTTAGTGTTGCCTGCATCCTGAACTGTGCAGTAGGCAAATGTTCTGCGGCACACCAGGCAGCAAAATCATCAGCATGCAGAGCCCTGGAGATATGCCTGGACAGTTTCTCTGCGATATCATTTATATAAATGATGAAGAGTGTGGGGGAGATAAGTCCTTGTGGCACACCCTGTTGAAGAGCGATGCGATGGCTCAGTTTTCTCATCAAGTTTTACTCTTGCTGTGCGGTATCGGAGGAAGTCCCATATCCAGTTGAACATTCTCCCTTCAATTTTGTTGTTGAGCATCTTAAGGAGAAGTTTTCCATACCTTATCAAAAGCTTTTGTCAGGTCCACAAAAACAGCCAGTACCTTTTTCTTCTCCTGAAAGGCATTTTCTACTTCCTGGGCTAGATATACTAGCTGGAGCTCAGTGCTGCGGTTTTTCCTGCATGCTGATTTTGTGTTATTAAGCATATGGTTTTTTTCCAGATGTTTCAGTAGTCTTGAATTCACCATTCTTTCCATTACCGTACCCAGACAACTCAGTAGGCTAACTGGTCGGTAGCTGGACTTGCTTGTTTTCTCCTTTTGTTTCTTTCTGATGGGAACAATGATTGCTTCTCACCATCGATCTGGAAATTTTCCAGTACTCTATCACTAATTGAAGATTAGGAGGAGCTTGTGCCTGGCTACAGGTCCCAAGATCATATCATTTGTAATACCATCTTTTCCTGGAGCTTTCATTTTCTTTAGTTTTGTTATGGTGGTGCTTAGTTCTCCCAATTTTTATACTAACTCCACACTGGCCACAACAGATTGCGATACCATCTATTCAACAAGCTAAAGATAGGAACTACTGATTAGTGTAACTGGGACACTGAAATTGACTGCTGAACATCTGCTTCAAAGCTGCCCAACATATGTGGAACAGAGAAAGCACATGTGTCGCCGACACCAGTACCATTCGTGGAAAAGCTCTACAGAGATTCAAATGGCCTCTCAAACTGACTTGCTTTCTTTGAAAACATTCAAGTGGACATCTGAGAGTGTACGAAGAAGAAAATACAGCCTGCTTCCATCAAGAAAACATAATTTTTATAAAGTCTGCATCCGTCAAGAAAACATCATTTTTATACAGTCTACGTTCATCAAGAAAACATAATTTTTGTTTACTCTGTGTCCATTAAGAAAACATAACTGTTGTTGGGATTTATTCACCATGAAAGTATTACCTCATTGTTGTATAATGAAATCCTTCTGTGTCAGGGACAAGCAACAAGCTTGCAATATACTTTTGATTTTTCAGAAATGTGAGTCACATCTTACAGTGACAACATTGATAGTTTATTTTTTTTTTTGTCACTTCAAATAACAGATTATACATGACATTATCTCATGCTAAGATTGTTATCAATATAAATAATTCTCGCCGTTTGTACATCGGTCACATCTAAGGGATGCAACTGTGGTTGAAAGTTAGACATTAATTGTATTGTTTCCCTTATATGTACTCTCCCAAAAATAGTAACACTCAACGAAGAAAAGTCGGTGTTGAACCCAGTTTCATTCCGGAAATGGATTTAGCTCATCATTTTGTTTAAAATAGCCTTAAAATGTAAGTTTTTGATTGTTTCTTCAAGACAAAATTTTAATTTAAAGTATTGCAGACTTAGTATTATGGTTCAAAATAAGATGGCTGCAAAACGAGCTGCAGATGTTAAGAGGAAGAGACGATCGCATCAATCACAACAAGCAAGTGAGAAAAAACTTTTATATTGAATTAAGAAATATTTTAAAAATATATTAGTGTTTTATTTACTTCCGTCATTATTGACGGGTTATTGCTAGTATATAATAATTTGTTTGACTTGTTAATGTTCTTCACAGTCTAGTGCCCAGGTATAACGGTAATCCTTATGTGAAATGCTTTGTTTACCTCAGATTTTTAATACATATCACTTTTTTTTACTGAATAAATGTCTTTCCTAATCCCATTTTTGATTCACACTTACAATGTAAAATTAAAATCTGTATTTTGATTCCTGTCACTAATTCCATATTTTTGGTGTTTATTTCCATTCTTGGGTTTTGTTTCATATTTTTAATGCAGTTTTTGCGGAGTCTCACATGAACCACACGTTAGACATGAAAAATGAAGAATATTATCAAATGATTTTATAATTTGTGTGTTGCTTTTACTACTCAAGATTTTCTGCTAACTAAATACAGTTAAAAAGATTGATGGTTTTGGTGACAATAAACAGTTTTTTGAAATATTCAATGAACTATTTTTTTCTAATGTTACTGTTCTTGTTTTTGTAATGCAGGGTTTCTTAACCTTTTGTTGTGCCATGAACCTCTTTGATTATCTAGTGAAGCTTATGGACCCCTTTTATTGTCTGGCGAAGGCTATGACCCCTTTCATTGTCCGTTAAAGGATATAGACCAGTTCTTGAGAAAAATGTACATAAAAGCATAATTAACAATTTTACATTTTGCTAAGAAGTTCTAACAGCCCTCGTGTTTAACTTGATTACCACATCTGATGGCTCACAGGGGGAAAATAAAAACAAAAATAAAAAAACACTTTTGTAACCTTCATTTCAAAGACACATTTTTAATGACATTTCACTGAAATCCAAGTTCATCATAATTTTTTTTTTTTAACTGTCCTTTGAAGACAACAATAAAATAGTCTTTAATGTCATCACATGTTAAACTCACATCCATAATATAATCACATATTGAACTCACGCGTGTAACTCAACCATATATTAATCTCACATCTTTAAAACAAAGCAACCATATAATTATCACACATCTCTAAAACAATCACAAGTCTAACTGGCGCCCTTACAATAGTTACATGTCCAACTCACACACTTAACATAATTAATTCACATCCTTGATAAAACCAACAGCTAAACCCACTCCCTAAATATTCTTCAACATGTTTAACTACCACAGTTACCAAATCCCGCTACTCACATTCACTCAGCAATAAATGTAAAAAGGTTGCTCAAACATATTACCATCCTACTACAATCTATAACAGATTTGACATCACTCAAACAAGTTACAGTCACAGAATGACATTCATAAAATGATGCTTGCGTAGAATAGAAGGATTGAATTGGTTCGACAAGAACTAGTGGAACAAGAGATAGGAGGTGCTGGCTATGGATAGGACACACTCTGGTGAAACTTACTGAAGGCTTTACAAGACAGTCCTTGGTCTGAAATCCCCAAGGTAAGAGTCTAACATCGCATGGAAAAGAGAACTGAAGACATAAATTAAAGAAGAAAAGTACATTGAGTGGAATGCTGGAGAGTTACAGAGAAGGAAATGTCGAAATTGTCCTCTTTTCACACAACATGCCAAAGAAAAATTCACCGAATCTTTTGGCTGAATACCATCACCAACCAAGATCTGCTTACTCGGAGCAAGCAAGAGGACATGCACACCATCATAGCTGGCAGACGCTGGAGCTGGGTTGGCCATGTCCTCAGAAGAGACCCCGATGCCATCACAAGAACAGCTATGCTTTGGACCCCTGTAGGAAAACGAAAGAGAGGCCGACCAAAAACAACCTGGCGGAGGACTGTGGAGGCTGAGATGCAAAGAATGAACCAGAGTTGGGGCACTGTACGAAGGATGGCCGCCGACCGAGCAAAGTAGAATCAATTTGTTGTTGCCCTACAAGACGCCACTAGGCGTGATGGCCACTGACTGCTTTGACGGTCGGCGGCTAAGGACCAAAGAAGAAGACATTGAGTGAGTGGCACAGAACTGGAGGACTTATGAAGACTCTGCATTTTAGGACAAAGAAAAAACACACGTATTCAATCTGGCAATTTTCTTTTACTCTGTTTACATTAGTTGGACAGGAGGGATAATGCTAAAAGCCAATATCAGCAATTAAACATAGCTGAAATTATAAATACATTATGTCCTAATTATAACCCATCTGGGGTTGAACAGGATATCTTTCTTCATTAAATAATATTTTTAAAACAAGAACGACTTTGCGTGAGTTTGTTGAAGGCCAATGCTCTGTGGATGATGGTAAAAGTCATAAAATTATGTGATCACAGCACTGAGCTGGCTTAGTCCAGTCATGTTACCATGGCAACTTAAAACTATAAGGTGACCTCAGTCAAGGTGGAGAACTGAGTACAGAATTAAAACAGAAAAGTAAAGTCAGCTGGGTAGTGATAAAATAACAAAACATCAGCCATATTTGTTTCATTATATTGTTACAATCAGGACAACAAATTATTGTATACTGATTTTATGCATAAACTAACATATTAACATGTTTAATCAGATTTCAAATTTGATCTAATGTTGATGTTCTAGTCTAGCCTCACTTTGTGTGAACCCTAAACATCAAATAGTCGTATCTAACCATAAGAAACTTGAAATGACTTCCATACCACTTGTCCATCTGTGTTCAATCCCCTTAACTCACTCCTCCAAGATCATTTTCTTTTTAGCAAGGAACCACAACTGCTGTTGGTCCACAGGAAGCCTGCACCAAAGCAGTTATGTGCTCTTGTAGCTGCGGTTTCTGTACCAATTTGTATTACATGATTAGGTTGCCTGCCGACATGAACCTCATATTAGTAGTTCCTCAACGAGCCCTCTAAGATCATGAAACAATTTTTTTTTTTCATTTCACTTCAAGCCACTCCTCGCTGACTATACTGAATAAATATTACACACACATAAAGGTATGTTTTCAGGCACTCGTGAATAATAAAGAAGTAGAAAACTAGACAACAGAAAAACAACATACGTGAGTGGCTTACCGGAGAATTGAACCCAGGACCTTCCGTGCGGCACTCCCGCCTAGCTATGGAAGCGAATCACACTATCCTCCCTGCCAGCTAAGCACCACAAAAATGATGCTTCGATGACAGGGGTTATTAGTGCGACCAGCAACACATAACACCGGAAATTTACCTAGGGCAATCCAGCCTATTAATGACGCAATCACTTTTGTTGTTCCCCTATTATTTGACTATACTCAGTTTAGGCAGTATACAAGACAGTTGGGTCAACGATGGGTAAGCAGCAGAATGCAGATCACACAGTGGAATGCAGTCACAGCAGTTGGTTCAATAGATAAACCATTGCCGTTTACATCAGGTTGTAGTTAATTGTTTGCCCAGTTTTGTGAGCAGTGTCTGGAAATACAGGTCTAGGGAATGAAATGTGGACGAGCAGACGTCAATAAGAAAACAAGTAGCTACCACATAACAGAAGTAATTGGCTTTTAGTCATGTAGACTCCTGTTGCCCATTAGCAAGTAAAACCCGGTCATAAAAAACTAGCAGCAAGACATCTGTATTGAAATTTGAGGTCTACATACCTGTCAACCTGTAAGGGATTGCCGTACAACATAAGGGAAATTTAACACTTTTAGCTGTGTATGCCCGTACAAAGCTCTGCGTACGGATTTTCTCAAAGAATTTTTTTTTTTTAATTTGCTAATCCGTTATTTTCTAACAATTTTTTTAAATCTAAAAATATTTGCAAACCCAGGTTTTTTTAACCATTTTTAAAAAAAAATCCTTCGATTTCTCTGCATCTACTTTTAAAACAAGATCCCTCACATCAACCAATCAAATCCTTTTATACCCAACAATTTTCCCAAAAAGTTTGAATTCGCCCTCAAACATTTTGGGCTCCCAGCATGACATGTATTTTTGTAGCTATCTGTTATCAATCACGCTTGCGACTACTCCTTGACACTGTTTTTAAAAAAAGATAAGTATTTGATATTGTGTTCATAATTTGGTTAAATATTGTTGTTGTTGTACTTTTTATCACTCTCTTCTTTCTAGTTCTATTTTCCCCTTTTATATATTTGCGATAAATTATTCTGTGTACATGTTATGAGTTAAGTTCATAACATGTATGTCGAATATTAATTCAGTTTGACATGTTGTTTACGACCGTTGACATTGGTTACAGGATGTGACGTCATTACTTTTGATAGCCGAAGTTGCAGACGCCAGATTTTGCCATTCTTTGATATCATACAAATAAGTCACCTATGTCGATAGGGTTAGGATTCCTAAACCTAATCCTAACCCCCTTTTTACTGCATCTCTGAATTATTTTTAAAGGCTGCATCAAACAATTGGCCCACTGTCCATTTCAACCATAAATCCATACAGTACTTTATATCACCAGTCGAGATTTGCTGCTTTATTTTTCAATAAAACGCGGAGATCTATTACCACTGTCTACAAACTTTTTAATAATAATTTTCTAAACTTGTTTTAGGAGTACCACGATTATTAATTGAAATAATTCATCCATCGAATAATGGCTGAGCCTAATTCAAAGAAACAAAAGCTCATACATAGGATCAGAGGTCATTGTAGTAGTCGCAGTATTTTATGCAAGGGGTGAATTCGCAGTATTTTATTCAAGGGATGAATACCTTAATTTAAAACTAGCATAATAATGACCGTTTTTTTATTGGAATAAAGGTAAGGCAATGCATTCTCAGAGCACATCAATTTATTTACAACAACTAGGATATTTTTGCTTTTAAACATGGCAGTGTTTAATCTTCATTTTTATTACATTATAATGTACATGTATATCATCGCGAGTTATAATCTGACTTCTGTTATAAAGTTATTGATTTTCTGGTGCATTTTACAAAACTAACACAGACATAACCATGTTATGAATGCTGTGATAACTTTAGGGGATTTATCACACATTTTAATTGATTATCACTCACAGCATTCCTAATACACATAAAGAACAGCAAGAGACTTTATTAGTATGTTTTATATCACACTATTTCAAACGTTAATTAATTCACAAATGTCATTTGAAAACCGTATCACGTATAATATATTAAAATATTTTGTGGGTGTTTATACTGGCTCTTGCACGTCCGGCGTACAGGTTTTCATCTCAGGAGGTTGACATGGTATGGGTCTAGCTTTTACGCTGGCACTTAAGGTAGTAGGCTACCTTGATAGGGTAAAAAACTCAAATTGTCCTTTCAGAATCAAACAACCATGGGTATAGTGTTAGCATGGACTTAAAATTTTTGTCCCCATAATGACCTCATTAATTATGCAAATTAGCTATCCAATATGGCCGCCGTAGGGAACAAATTATACACCTTTTTCAAAACATCATAACTATGTTATTTGTACAAGGATCTGACTGAAACTTGGCAAATTGAATCATTATATATAGCGTGAGATTATGACCTAAAATGACAGAGATTGACAGAAAGGTTAATTTTTAATGAATTTTCAAAATTTATATTTCTGGAATGTTTGATATTTGTGCCTCATTATATATGCATGATGGTCATAAAACTAAAACTTTGAATTCAATTGTATCCATTTTAGGTCAGAATCTGTAAGATTATATGACAACCAACTGTGTTAATTTTCATGTCAATTGAATGTACAGATACAGAGATATCTTGTTTCAAAGATTACCAATTATGTTAAAAAGACAATTCCGAGAAATCGAAGAAAAACAGAAAAAGAACTCACAAAATGAAGTTTAATGAGCTCCTGTTGAATAAAGGTCTCCTTCAACTGCAGCTGCAGTGTCTATGAATCCCCTTTTCGGTACTCTTAGGGTCTTTCCATTGCAATGTCCTTACTTGCTGAATAGATCCTGTGCAGCGTTCTCCTGTATGCTTTCTTTGCCATGGGTTGACTTGTGTTCATGTATATCGAAAAATTCTGCAATGCACTGTGGCCTTTCCCAATAGAACGCACAAATGCCACCATTCGCACATTTACTTCTTTGTGTTTGTGAGTAGCTGGAGATGAAACATCAGAAGTATTGAAATTGGCATTCCATTCGACACAGTTTGTGCACTTGATACTGATTTCATGACAAAAGCCATCCCGAGTCTCTTCGACGATCTCACAGGTCAGTGAGTACTGATAACATTTGTCACATCTAAAGTTAGCGCATAAAAACCCAAACAGCAGTTTTACATCCATAAGGATAAACACATTTCCTCTGTTGTCATTTTTAGCTTGTCCTTCACTTTCTTGGATCTTTATTTTCTTTGCTGAGGAGCACAGAGGCTTTATAGCGTCACTATCGACAATAGGTGTCTCATTTTCAGGCAACGGTTTGTTGGTGTACCGATTTCCAAGGAACTTACTTTGTCTTATTTCCCATTGTGAACAAAAGAAGCTCTGCTAACTACTATTATACAGAATCAGTATAAAACTAGCAATAAATAGAGTTGATGTGAGGGAAAATGCACAATGCATGTAACAAATGCTGAAATTTACGATCAAAGCTTTCTAGATACACACTTTTGAAAAATTCATAAGAAATCATTGAGTGATTCCCCTTGGAAAAGTTATAAATATCTTTTTCCTGTTGCCTCAGTATAATTATAATTTCGCAGTTTTACAATTACGCACCTTCATGTTGGGTCATTATTCACATGGTAACCAACTATAAACATTGGTTGCTATGCAAATCACTCAAGGGGGTGTGTGTAGAAAAACACTGATTCCTATCATACCAGAGTATCTCTAAGCTTCTATGAATTATTTTTAGTACAAGAACATGTTGACGATGATTTAAAGCATGAAAATGAAAATTGTTGGATTTTTATTTTTTTTAATCTTTTGTGGGTAGCCTACTACCTTAAGTCAAGAAGACCACAAGCTGAAATTAACGTCTTGACAGGCAAAAGAATTTGAAAAAATGTTGGTAAATGAGGCAATCCACTTTTTTTGGGCTTGCTGTGAGAAGAAGAAAGCTGAAATATATCATTATAACAAGTACGACTGGAGGAAAAAGAGAGATAGAGGAAGACAAAGAGAACAAATACTGGACAGTCTGACATTGTGGCATGGAAAGAGGTCAACAGCAGAACTGATAAATTGTTCTAGAGACAGGAAGTTGTGGAGAGACATGATCTCCTGCGCCACTAGGCATGGTACTTGAAGAAGACATGAGTTCATTCATTTCATGACTATGTGTGCCCCTGACACACTTGTATTCCACAAACAGGCGTCTGCTGCTTTCTATCCAAATATTTTACTGGAATGACTTTGACTTCCTAATATTTGTTCTTCTGTGCATTTTTATGTTTCTTTGGCTTATCCTCTATGTTGTTTGCCCTGTGAGATCCATCTGACTTTTTTCACGGTCATGGTATAATCTCCGGACATCTGCACAATGTGTGAGCACATAAGATTAAAAATAAAGGCATTTTATAATTTGATTAAAATAATAACATTGAAAACAAAATAAGTGCCCATAACAAAAACATATGACTTGGTCATAATAGAAGTAACAAATACACATAACTGCCATTTTAGAGATGTCATAAATGTATGGCTTGGCCATTTTAGGGATATTGTAAACATACGGCTTGGTCATTTTAGAAATACTGTAAAAGTATGACTCTGCAAATCTGGAGATATCATAAACATATGACGTAACCATTTTTCAATCAATCAATACCCTTTAGCTCCCCAAGGAGCATAGGCCTTCAACAAACACATGCCAAGTTCTCCTGTCATGTGCCATCTGCTCAAGGTCTCTCCATGTTTTCCTCATCATTTTCACTTCTGTATCCAGCTCTCTTCTCCATGTGTTTTTTGGTCTACCTCTGCCTCTCTTTCCCTGGGGATTCCAGAACAAGGACTGCCTTGTAATGCTATCAACAGGTTTCCTCAATGTGTGTCCTATCCATCGCCAGCATCTTCTTCTCATCTCTTGTTCCACCGGCACTTGTCTGGCTTTTGTCATAAGTTCCACATTTGTGACTTTGTCATACCATTTCAATCCTTCTATTCTTCGCAAGCACCCATTTATGAAAGTTTGTAGCCTTTTAGTTGCTGTTCTCCATGTTTCAGAGCCATACAATAGGCATAACAAAAACATATGCCTTAGCCATGTTAGAGAGATGAAAAACATATGCCATAGACGTGTTAGAGAGAACAAAAACATATGCTGTAGTCATGTTAGAGAGAACAAAATCATATGGCTTAGCCATGTTAAAAAAGTTAGTTGCTTATCCTTTACAGGACGTGGCAATCAACCCCAGCTTTTATTGGCTGTTTGTGATTTTTCTAGGCAATTTTTTTCATTCAGTAGTTTGCCATTGCTTTCTGAACGGTACGGCGCTTATACCATTGTTAAAAATCCACACAAAGCGATCTGCTACCAAACCGCCTGCAGCAGGTTTCGAACCTGGTATATCTGGATTATGAAACTGCGTTTATATCCATTAGGCCACAGACGCCGACAGCCATGTTAGAGAGAACAAAATCATATGGCTTAGCCATGTTAGAGAGAACAAAATCATATGGCTTAGCCATGTTAGGGAGAACAAAATCATATGGCTTAGCCATGTTAGGGAGAACAAAATCATATGGCTTAGCCATGTTAGAGAGAACAAAATCATATGGCTTAGCCATGTTAGAGAGAACAAAATCATATGGCTTAGCCATGTTAGAGAGAACAAAATCATATGGCTTAGCCATGTTAGAGAGAACAAAATCATATGGCTTAGCCATGTTAGAGAGAACAAAATCATATGGCTTAGCCATGTTAGAGAGATGAAAAACATATGCCATAGACGTGTTAGAGAGAACAAAAACATATGCTGTAGTCATGTTAGAGAGAACAAAATCATATGGCTTAGCCATGTTAGAGAGAACAAAATCATATGGCTTAGCCATGTTAGAGAGAACAAAAACATATGCCTTAGCCATGTTAGAGAGATGAAAAACATATGCCGTAGTCGTGTTAGAGAGAACAAAATCATATGGCTTAGCCATGTTAGAGAGAACAAAATCATATGGCTTAGCCATGTTAGAGAGAACAAAATCATATGCCTTAGCCATGTTAGAGAGAACAAAAACATATGCCTTAGCCATGTTAGAGAGAACAAAAGATATGATATTAGCAATCACATGGCTAACAGGATTTGAAGTATAACACTTTACACAGACAGCACTGACATTTTCAAGTAATGAAATATAAATAAATCACTAGTTAAATTTGATTGTTTTCAAGCAAAATATTTCCAGACAAAATACATAAATACAACGCAGACTAGCATAAGCACCAACATGATGATTTTGTCCTGGCCGGTTCTTTTTTCAATCAGCCGCATTACAGTGTTCGTCAAACCGAGAGTGTTTGTTAGATCCAGCAGACGTCTGTGTGCACCTTTCAGTGTCATACGCTGGTCCCTGAGATTGTTAAGAATATTGCCACCGTGACTTATCAAATTTTCCATGTGCTTATTGGACTCATCCAGCTTGGTGTGATGTCTGAGGGCAGGGTCAATCATGATTGATGTGTCCTGCTCGTTTGTTGTGAATGGTCTGGTTAACAGGGCTTCCCTCTCATAATCTTCTTGTTCTCTGATGTACCTGTTCGCGTTTGGTACACCAAATAGATCACAATTATATTGTTATATGCTTGTGTCAGAAAATATGAAGAGCAATTGGGTAATCGTACAAGGTGACTATAATGAGGTTGTGCATGAGGTGGCAACATCCTCATGTAAAACAAATTACTACAGAAACTACCGCCGCAGGGGCACACAAGTGCTTGGTGCTGGATTCCTGCAAGTGGTGGCTCCATAAGGAGCAAAAAGGAAAATGGTGACAATGAAATGGGTAAATACAGATATGGAAGGGGATAAAGAGGACTTGGAAAGACATTGAATGGATGGCACAAGTCAGGTGGGCCTGGCATAAAGTTGTTGAGGCCTATGCTCACTATGCGGCAGAAGGGTAAAGATAATGAAATATGTGAGTTCTCTGATTTATCTAAATATTTTCAAGATCAGATAGCCACTATGTGATGAATACTGTTTTCATGACTGAGACACTACATGGCAAATAGACAGGTTATGTGTAAAGGTGCCACTGCAAGCATGGGAAACTAAGAGCCAGGGATCCATACCCCCAGGACGACCCAAAGTCCGCTGGGAGGACAACATTAGACAATCTCTGAAGGACCGAGGACTAGAATGGAACCAAGCCAGGAGGAAGACAGCCGATAGAATAGTATGGCGCTCTCTCTTACAAACCTCTACACCTCACGGTAGAAGAGGAACGACTAAGTAAGTAAGTAATGTGTAAAGGACACAACAGAAATGAACAAAACTGACATGTTTTTTGATGGTGCGTTCTCAAGAAGTGCCTTTTCTACAAGGTGGTGCAATCTTAAGAAGTGCCTTTTCTACAAGGTGGTGCAATCTCAAGAAGTGCCTTTTCTACAAGGTGGTGCAATCTCAAGAAGTCCCTTTTCTACAAGGTGGTGCAATTTCAAGAAGTCCCTTTTCTACAAGGTGGTGCAATCTCAAGAAGTCCCTTTTCTACAAGGTGGTACAATCTCAAGAAGTCCCTTTTCTACAAGGTGGTACAATCTCAAGAAGTCCCTTTTCTACAAGGTGGTACAATCTCAAGAAGCCCCTTTTCTACAAGGTCACTATCTTCTTCATCAACTTTCCCCTCCTTAAGAAGCATAGGCCTTCAACAAACGTATGCCAAGCCTTTCTGTCCCGTGCCATCATATCAAGATCTTCTCATGCATTCTTCACCCCTTAATGACTGTCTCCAGTTCTCTTCTCTATGTGGTCTTTGGAATTCCTCTACCTCTCTTACCCTGGGGATCACAGAACGACTGCCTAGTAATCCTGAAACAGGTTTTTTTTTCACCGTGTCCTATCCATCACCAGCGTCTCCTTCTCATCTTTTGTTTTACTGGCACTAGTCATTCAAACAAGAAGTTTCGATTATCTTTGCATGACGCAAGAATAATGTTTTTTTGGGTGTTATTACGGCTAAAGCATTTTTTTTACTTGCTATCACTATTGCATGCGCCATGTGGTTAAGCCGTTGGAGTGCTTTCCTCTCATGGCACAGTTACCCGGATCTAAACCTGGTAGCATCACCCTCCAGTTTACCCAGCTGTAAATGTGTACCTGAATATGCTATTGAGTTAGGGAAGGCAATGGCAGTGAAGAAGGGAGCTGCTCACCCCACCTCATAAAAAAACTGGAATTAGTATGGTAAATCTAACACTCCCCTAAGACAATATCTGATATGGGCCTACCATTACTCTTTTGTATCACTATTGCAATTTCAAAGGCAGCAGATCACAAACTGAGGAAAGAACAAGCAGGATTTAGAAAGAACAGGAGATGTGTAGATCATATATTCACTCTCAGGAACATTATAGAGCAGTGCTCAGAATGGCAAAGACAGCTTTACATTAATTTCGTTGATTTTGAAAAGGCTTTTGACAGCATACATAGGGACAGTTTATGGAAAATACTGAGGGCTTATGGAATTCCAAGCTGCATAGTGTCAATCATAAAAAGCCTCTATGCAAACTTTACGTGCAGTGTTGCGCAGAGCAACCTAACCTTTGAGGTGAAGACAGGAGTACGACAGGGATGCCCCTTATCAACCACTCTATTTTTAACAGTCATAGACTGGGTGATGCGCCAGACAACAGAGGGCAGTCCAAGAGGAATAAGATGGACAACATTTTCTACATTGGAAGATCTGGAATATGCAGATGACATTGCACTACTAGCACATTCACATCAACACATCCAGGAAAAAACGGATAGACTTAATAAATTTAGCCAGCAGGTGGGCTTGAACATCAACTTAAAGAAGTCTGAGGTCATGACGCTCAATGTGAGCAACCCTGAGCCCATATCAGTAAGGAATCAGCAACTGGTACAGACAGATACCTTCACATACCTAGGAAGCATAGTAACACCAGACAGTGGGGCAGGCAAAGACATCAACATCAGAATGAATAAGGCAAGAACAGCCTTCTTTAGCCTAAATAACATCTGGAAGTTCTCCCAATACAGCACAAGCACAAAATTAAGATTATACCAGAGTTGCGTGCTTTCTGTGCTTCTCTATGGTGCGGAATGCTGGAGAGTCACAGAGAAGGAAATGTCAAAATTGTCCTCTTTTCACACAACATGCCTAAGAAAAATTCACAGAATCTTTTGGCCGAATACCATCACCAACCAAGATCTGATTACTCGTAGCAAGCAAGAAGACATGCACACCATCATAGCTGGCAGACGCTGGAGCTGGGTTGGTCATGTCCTCAGAAGAGACCCCGATGCCATCACAAGAACAGCTATGCTTTGGACCCCTGAAGGAAAACGAAAGAGAGGCCGACCAAAAACAACTTGGCGGAGGACTGTGGAGGCTGAGATGCAAAGAATGAACCAGAGTTGGGGCACTGTACGAAGGATGGCCACCGACCGTGCAAAGTGGAATCAATTTGTTGTTGCCCTACAAGACGCCACTAGGCGTGATGGCCACTGACTGCTTTGACGGTCAGTGGTTAAGGATCGAAGAAGAAGATAGTGTCAATCATAAAAAGCCTCTATGCAAACTTTACGTGCAGTGTTGGGCAGAGCAACCTAACCTTTGAGGTGAAGACAGGAGTACGACAGGGATGCCCCTTATCAACCACTCTATTTTTAACAGTCATAGACTGGGTGATGCGCCAGACAACAGAGGGCAGTCCAAGAGGAATAAGATGGACAACATTTTCTACATTGGAAGATCTGGAATATGCAGATGACATTGCACTACTAGCACATTCACATCAACACATCCAGGAAAAAAACGGATAGACTTAATAAGTTTAGCCAGCAGGTGGGCTTGAACATCAATTTAAAGAAGTCTGAGGTCATGACGCTCAATGTGAGCAACCCTGAGCCCATATCAGTAAGGAATAAGCAATTGGTACAGACAGATACCTTCACATACCTAGGAAGCATAGTAACACCAGACGGCGGGGCAGGCAAAGACATCAACATCAGAATGAATAAGGCAAGAACAGCCTTCTTTAGCCTAAACAACATCTGGAAGTCCTCCCAATACAGCACAAGCACAAAATTAAGATTATATCAGAGCTGTGTGCTTTCTGTGCTTCTCTATGGTGCGGAATGCTGGAGAGTTACAGAGAAGGAAATGTCGAAATTGTCCTCTTTTCACACAACATGCCTAAGAAAAATTCACCGAATCTTTTGGCCGAATACCATCACTAACCAAGATCTGCTTACTCGTAGCAAGCAAGAGGACATGCACACCATCATAGCTGGCAGACGCTGGAGCTGGGTTGGTCATGTCCTCAGAAGAGACCCCGATGCCATCACAAGAACAGCTATGCTTTGGACCCCTGAAGGAAAACGAAAAAGAGGCCGACCAAAAACAACCTGGCGGAGGACTGTGGAGGCTGAGATGCAAAGAATGAACCAGAGTTGGGGCACTGTACGAAGGATGGCCACCGACCGAGCAAAGTGGAATCAATTTGTTGTTGCCCTACAAGACGCCACTAGGCGTGATGGCCACTGACTGATTTGACGGTCGGCGGCTAAGGATCAAAGAAGAAGAAGAAGAAGATCACTATTGCATCAATTATTTCCTGTAACTCTTTATTTGTATGGTTAAGGTTGCACCATCAGCTCAGCTCAGCTCAGTTTTTTTTTTTTTTTTTTTTTTTTACATTTCCACAAATTGACCCAGCATATTCTTTGTAGATCTTATTATATTTTCACAGATCAAGTAACCACACACATCCCTGAATAACATCTCATTTTATCAGCTGAAACTTTATTATTTGGCCGCCAATTCTAATAGCTGCTGTTTGTTGCTGGCACATGTTCTTTGTTACTCTCAGGTCTTTGCTATCGATGTTTATGTTTTCTAAGATTTTGCTAATTTCCTCATATTTAACCTTGTCAAATGAGCAAGTGTAATTTACAAGAACAACAGCCTAGTATAGCACACAGACGATGGTTCAACTTTATACCTGAAAATCGGTTAATTAAAGTAGATAGACAATGGTTCTATTTGGCACATGAATATCAGCTAATTATTGCACATACAGGATGTTCAACTTGATACATGAACATCAACTAATTATAGCAGATAGAAGAAGGTTCTATTTGGTACATGAACATCAGCCAATTATAGCAGATACAAGGAAGGTTCAACTTGGTACATGAACATCAGCCAATTATAGCAGATACAAGAAAGGTTCAACTTGGTACACAAACATCAGCCAATTATAGCAGATACAAGGAAGGTTCAACTTGGTACACGAACATCAGCCAATTATAGCAGATACAAGGAAGGTTCAACTTGGTACATGAACATCAGCCAATTATAGCAGATACAAGGAAGGTTCAACTTGGTACATGAACATCAGCCAATTATAGCAGATACAAGGAAGGTTCAACTTGGTACGCAAACATCAGCCAATTATAGCAGATACAAGGAAGGTTCAACTTGGTACATGAACATCAGCCAATTATAGCAGATACAAAGAAGGTTCAACTTGGTACACGAACATCAGCCAGTTATAGCAGATACAAGGAAGGTTCAACTTGGTACATAAACATCATCCAATTATAGCAGATACAAGAAAGGTTCAACTTGGCCATGAACATTAGCCAATTATAGCAGTTACAAGGAAGGTTCAACTTGGTACACAAACATCAGCCAATTATAGCAGATACAAGGAAGGTTCAACTTGGTACATGAACATCAGCCAATTATAGCAGATACAAGGAAGGTTCAACTTGGTACATGAACATCAGCCAATTATAGCAGATACAAAGAAGGTTCAACTTGGTACACGAACATCAGCCAGTTATAGCAGATACAAGGAAGGTTCAACTTGGTACATAAACATCATCCAATTATAGCAGATACAAGAAAGGTTCAACTTGGTACATGAACATCAGCCAATTATAGCAGATACAAGGAAGGTTCAACTTGGTAAATGAACATCAGCCAATTATAGCAGATACAAGAAAGGTTCAACTTGGTACATGAACATCAGCCAATTATAGCAGATACAAGGAAGGTTCAACTTGGCACACGAACATCAGCCAATTATAGCAGATACAACAAAGGTTCAACTTGGTACATGAACATCAGCCAATTATAGCAGATACAAGGAAGGTTCAACTTGGTACACGAACATCAGCCAATTATAGCAGATACAAGGAAGGTTCAACTTGGTACATGAACATCAGCCAATTATAGCAGATACAAGGAAGGTTCAACTTGGTACATGAACATCAGCCAATTATAGCAGATACAAGGAAGGTTCAACTTGGTACGCAAACATCAGCCAATTATAGCAGATACAAGGAAGGTTCAACTTGGTACATGAACATCAGCCAATTATAGCAGATACAAAGAAGGTTCAACTTGGTACACGAACATCAGCCAGTTATAGCAGATACAAGGAAGGTTCAACTTGGTACATAAACATCATCCAATTATAGCAGATACAAGAAAGGTTCAACTTGGTACATGAACATCAGCCAATTATAGCAGATACAAGGAAGGTTCAACTTGGTAAATGAACATCAGCCAATTATAGCAGATACAAGAAAGGTTCAACTTGGTACATGAACATCAGCCAATTATAGCAGATACAAGGAAGGTTCAACTTGGTACACGAACATCAGCCAATTATAGCAGATACAACAAAGGTTCAACTTGGTACATGAACATCAGCCAATTATAGCAGATACAAGGAAGGTTCAACTTGGTACACGAACATCAGCCAATTATAGCAGATACAAGGAAGGTTCAACTTGGTAAATGAACATCAGCCAATTATAGCAGATACAAGAAAGGTTCAACTTGGTACACGAACATCAGCCAATTATAGCAGATACAAGGAAGGTTCAACTTGGTACACGAACATCAGCCAATTATAGCAGATACAAGGAAGGTTCAACTTGGTACATGAACATCAGCCAATTATAGCAGATACAAGGAAGGTTCAACTTGGTACACGAACATCAGCCAATTATAGCAGATACAAGGAAGGTTCAACTTGGTACATGAACATCAGCCAATTATAGCAGATACAAGGAAGGTTCAACTTGGTACATGAACATCAGCCAATTATAGCAGATACAAGGAAGGTTCAACTTGGTACATGAACATCAGCCAATTATAGCAGATACAAGGAAGGTTCAACTTGGTACATGAACATCAGCTTATTATAGCAGATACAAGGATGGTTCAACTTGGTACATGAACATCAGCCAATTATAACAGATAAGAGGAAAGTTAAGACAAGATGCATCATGTTACATCAGTCAGATCAACAAAAAGAAACAAGAACTCCTAATCTTCACAAAACAAACCTTTTATGCTGTAACTGCCGTAAGGAACTCTGTAAATGTTGACAGTCATACTTCAACTGATCCACTCGAAGTTTGGCATTGGCTCTTCGCGTTGGTGGTTCTTTCAGGACCAGAACATCTAGCCGCTCACAGTTACTTATGATGTGATCAATTTGTGCTTGAACTTCATTCTCAATTTTATGTGCATCATCTTTGCCTATTGATCTTTCAACCCGGGCTAAGTCTCCATGTACCTAGTATAAATGTATTCAATAAAGGAGGTAAATTTATTAAATAAAGAGGTAACTACATTAAAAGTTGTAACTTAGTTAAATAAACCTTCTTTGTACACTTTCTGACGTCAACTTAAATATGTTTAAAGAAAGCAGTGGTCTGTCTGAGGTTGTCGATATCTCCATAGTTTGTCCAGGAATGGTACTGGTGATGGCCATCTGTGCTCTCTCTGGTTCTCATATTCTTCTCTTCTTTGGTCCTTAGCCGCTGACCGTCAAAGCAGTCAGTGGCCATCACGCCTAGTGGCGTCTTGTAGGGCAACAACAAATTGATTCCACTTTGCTTGGTCGGTGGCCATCCTTCGTACAGTGCCCCAACTCTGGTTCATTCCCTGCATCTCAGCCTCCACAGTCCTCCGCCAGGTTGTTTTTGGTCGGCCTCTCTTTCGTTTTCCTTCAGGGGTCCAAAGCATAGTTGTTCTTGTGATGGCATCGGGGTCTCTTCTGAGGACATGACCAACCCAGCTCCAGCGTCTGCCAGCTATGATGGTGTGCATGTCCTCTTGCTTGCTACGAGTAAGCAGATCTTGGTTTCCATTTATTGTTGTTTCCGTAACGTGTGATTTTTTTTACATAGACAGGGGTGTCAGCCCTATGCTAAAACCCCCAACCTGGAGGACCAGGGTACCAGCTTTTGTCTGACCCCTACCCACACAGACCAGTCCAGCTTGGTTGAACCTACCAGGAGTAAAACTCCCACTGGCATAGCTCTGGGGATTGTCAGGGTACGCAAGCTGCCATACCGCTACAAGGTATAGGTACCATTGATGGCAGTGGTTCTCATATGTGGGGCACCTTTGCAGCAAATGTTCAGTGGTTATTTTGTCTCTTCCACAGTTAAAATCGTCAATTGTTCCTATCTTTAGCATGCTGAATAGATGATATCTCTTGATACCAGTGCAGAGTCTGAAGATTACCACTGGTTCACTTTTGTTGAGCTGATAATAGGCGTCCAGACACATCTTGGCAGACACCTGGACAACAACTATTACAGGTGGAAAGAACAGAGCTAGTGCAGCCGATCTCCTTGCAGGAAGCCTGCAGACAAAAATGTACTCTTGCAGCTGTATTTTCTGTAGTACATGTCTGGGTCCCAGAATCTCAACACCTGAAATATTCCGAAAATCAAATGTTTTTTTGGGGCAGACTTTGGGGAGATTTTCTAACACATTTTTGTGCGACTTGGGCTACTTTCGACGATTTTTAACAACAGAAAATGTCTTCGCCAGGGCTTGAATTATTCCAGTCCAAGTCTCGGTCAACGATACTCCTTCAAGTGACTCACCAGGGCCTGGATCACCCGATCACCAGTGCAGTGTGGTAACCATTACACCAGCGTGGCTCCCATACAAAACACCTAATATGAGGTTGTGCATGAGGCTGGAAACATCATCGTGTAACTGCTACAGAAACCACAGCTGTAAGAGCATGTGAATACTTGGTGCAGGCGTCCTACATGGGGACCAGCTGTAATGGTGGGCTCCATGCTCTATAAGAAGTGAACAGTAAAATGATGATGCATCACCTCTGCCTCACTAGGTGGGGGGGGGGGGGGGGGGCGGCATTAATGCTGATGTCAAGTGAAGAATAGAACAGAAATAACCATGAATATTTACATGTGGTCACTGGCTTCCTAGCTCGGTGGTCCATGGTTCGATCCCCAGTTGAGGTGGGATTTTTTTACACCGCAAACAGCTCCGGGGTCGACCCAGCCTCATGAGCAACTCTGGGCCAAACCTCAGAAATGAGGTATCTGAGGAAGGTGGTTGAAGTAACAAGAAGAGACATGGTACGCAACCAGACGATACGTCAAGGCCTTAAATCCTACCCCCTGCAGACCCAAGTAGAACAGTCCCAATTAAGATGGTTTGGCCATGTCTGCAGAATGGGAGAGGATCGGATACCACGACAAGCGAAGGAAACAAAGAGTCAGGGATCCAGACCCCAAGGACGACCCAGAGTCCGCTGGGAGGACAACATTAAACAATCTTTGAAGGACCGAGGACTAGAGTGGAACCAGGCCAGGAGGAAGACAGCCGATAGGATAGTCTGGCGCTCTCTCTTCCAAACCTCTACACCTCACGGTAGAAGGGGAACGACTAAGTAAGTAAGTAAGTAAGCAACTCTGGGAAGGTTAAGGCGGCTGGCGTGATGTTGACCTCATCACCCTTAGTGTGCCGATGGTCAAGAAAATATGGGCCTAACCCTAACACCATATTCCCAATATGCCTCAATGGGCGTGTAACGGGATCCTTTACCTTTACCTACCATATAAATGTGGTAGCTTCAGTGGCATGATCTGACAAGTAAGAAAATAAGGAAACCACAAAGATTGTGAACTGTTATGCTAGATAATTTATTGAGTACTAGTGAATAAAATGGTTTGGTCACCTCATGAAAAAAGGAGCCCTAATAATTTATTGATAACCAGTGAATAAACTGGTTTGGTCACCTCATGAGAAAGGAACCCTGTCAGATCAGTTACCATTATATGTCTACAACAGTAAAAGGGTTGATTGGTTTGGGTTTTAAGGACTATCTCCAAAGCACACGGAAAACTCCATCAGTTCTCCAATCTCCTCCCTTAGATTACACAAGGAGGATCTCAGCACAGTACACTAACTCCATAGCATCAGTGAGAATCACAATGTGTGTATATATAGGAACCACACATTCTATAAGTATTTTTGTGGTGGGGAGGTTTCTAATTTTTAAATTTTGCCAGGGCAGCGGCCTTATGGCCTACTCTTAACAATTTCCAACTACCATGGGATTCTTAACGTGCGCAATGTGCTATTTTTTCGCCTTATCCAAGAAGGCTATGCATCCGATCTCACTACCCAGGAGACCAGGGGAGAGTATGGCATCATTAGGATCACTGATTCTGAAAAAAAATGTCCATAAATTATATTCCATCTACTGGGAATCTAACCCGGTACCTTCAGAATTTGAAGCAAATGCCATACCTCTTAGCCACTACAACCCCTAGAAGGGTTGAAATGAAGAACAGTGGTATGTGTGTTCAATACGACCTCAAAAAATAATTCAGAGATGCAGTAATAAGGGGCAATGGTTAGATTTTTGAATCCTCAACTCCAAGTTGAAGATCTGGTTTTAGGGTTTGGAGAAGATTAGGAAGCAGATGGATAGACAAAATAACAGAAATCCTACAATAACATGGGCTCATATCAGTCAATGCAACACACATAGCACCCACGAACAAAAACTTCAGCTCCTGACATTGCTTCACAGCAAGACGGCCTAAATCATAAGCAAGCTAGTAGGTGAATATCTTCTCTACACACTTCATTCTGCTGCTACTTGTTATTTCATTTGAAGCAGACCTATGTGGTCTTACACTTAACAAGACATTTCTTGATGCCACTTTCCCAAATCAGTAGTTGCTCATATTATTTGGAATTGAAAACAAAATATATGTCACTGGACTTCAACTTTTACTGTAATTCAGTGAGTCAATATCATGTCAATCTGATTACCTAATTAACCTATATTTTGATCTCTTCTCCTAATGTAATTCCCTTATCAAAAGTGTGCATGCCGATGTTCAACTAATAATAATAATCTAAATTCAAATTATAACACTACCAATTTTTATAATCTGGCATTTTAGCCTAGCAAAATGGTAATTTATTTGAATGGAAATTATTACTATCAACAGTACAGAGTAAAAGATTTGAAAATAAAGACTTGGTGCGGTTACAAGTAAATTGAGCAGTTGAAGTGAAGAACAGTGTGTTGATACGGCCTTAAAAAAGAATTCAGAGACACAGCAGGCTAATCAGAGACACAGTAATTAGAGGTAAGGATTTGGTTCTGGAATACTAAATCCTACGAGGGCAACTTGTTTGGATGGCATCAAAGAACACGTCCGCTTCTTCTTCATTTCTCTATAGGCCTAATGGCTGAAATGAAGCATAGCGGGACATGTGTTTACTGCGTCTCTGAATTCATTTTTAAGGCCGTAACTAACACACGGCCCACTTTCTTTATTTCAATGTCCTAAACCTACCCTTAACAATGCAGGCGACTAACTGGATGATATCGAACATATCTCCCACTTACAACACATAAGGAAGGGAAACCCGAGGCCTGTAAACAGTAAATTAATATGAGACAAACATAAAGGTATGTTATCAGGCACTACACCCACTGTTCTTCATTTCAACCAGTCTGGATTTCACGATGGCTCCCAATAAATGGATGGGCACCGATAAAGTAAACATTCTGATGTCTTACCTCTTGCAATAACTTGTTAGTTTGGTGGTACAACGCTTCCATCTCTGTAAATCATTAAGAGATAAATATATCTGAAGCGATAGCACGGAATGGTGATAAAAAGGACTTCCTAGCAAGGTAGTAACATCTGTAATTTGCAACCACATAAACACGTACGTGTTCGCAGTCAGATCTGAACAACTTCCGCTTTCGGTATTTTCCGAATACAATGATAAAGGGAGACTACTACCATTACCAATAATGTTAATATCCGATGGCTACCGCGGGGAATTCCCCCTTCAGGGCCTTTTTTACTTCAAAATTTAATATATAAGGATTAGTGAGGGTATGGCGGAACAGTTAGGGTCTAGTGAGGTTCTCGTAATCCATATTGATGATGACAGATGTCATTAGGTGTCATCCCAAACACCTCGGGCGTTCTATTAACCTTCCTCCACCTTATTAACACCATGACTCATTGGAAAGGCGAAATGATACCATGACCAGGCATTGACAATAAACATTATTATCTGGAATTAGCGTCACTATATCCTTAATATAATTCAACGGACGTTGAATGGGATATTGTGTCTTCATAAATTAAAAAAAAAACCTATCTGAGGCTCCGTCTCCCTGTCTGAGAACAAATTTCCCGGTGTTTTAAAAAAATAAATTAATAAAAAGCTACGTGTATGTGACAAATATATGCCTTTTTATGTGACAATATGTGGCATGTCTGTCATAGGTTTCAAAACTTGCTTACGCCCTGAAATAAGTATGTTCCCGTGCTGCTTAACGAATCAACCGATGTAGGAGTGGCACGAGTTCATATTTTTGAGTGCAAGTTTTGCCTTCTTGTGGCGAGGCACGCACCTTTCAACATGGGCTTTAGTCCTTTGGTTGTATCAGAGCACAATTTGCCATTCAAAAATAAGTGAACTCTGTTAACTGAAGCTCTGTGTTGATAAACTCTCAGCCCTGAAGAGGACTAATAGTATATACCTGCTATCATGAAGTAGCCTGAGTAGCTATCCCCTTTACAGGAAGCCTATACTACAGGACTTCAGGTACTGTGGCAGTTTGCTTTAAGAAAAGTTATCATCCTCATGTCTGTTGCCTCATAAAAAGGACTAATCCAGAAAAGGACTGTCAGCCCGACCACCGTTGATAGATACTAAGTCCTGAAAAGGACTAACATTATCTATCTGTTAGAATAAAGCCCTAAAAAGGACTCGTCAGCTACGCCAACGCTGCCCGTACTTCATCAGTGTTCAGCGAACACCGACTGTAGTTAAAGGAAAAAAAAAGGGGGGTGGGGGGGGGTAATTGCGAAGAAGCGATGACTGGTGTTTGTCTCATGTGGATGACAGGAAAGCTTTGACACTGGCTAACGACATGGGCACACGTTTGTTTTAAGGGAAGACATCGCGGAGTACATGTATACTATTTTCAACAAACAACTGTAGCACAGTGCTGCGACAAAAAGATGGTGGGCAAGCCCAGATTATCACATTTAAAGCATTATTATCTAATTCTAGCCAGAATTATCTAATATACAGTATTTAGATGTTGTATTCTAGAGAGAAAAATATAGTGGTAAGATAACATCAAGAGATGGACAGGAAAGAGTCTGTCAGAATGTGCCATCAAGACAAGAGACAGCAGGAAAGAGTCTGTCAGAATGTGCATC
This sequence comes from Oreohelix idahoensis, assembly GCA_024509875.1. Taxonomy (NCBI): domain Eukaryota; kingdom Metazoa; phylum Mollusca; class Gastropoda; order Stylommatophora; family Oreohelicidae; genus Oreohelix; species Oreohelix idahoensis. The sequence goes on from JAMPIV010000763.1 coordinate 55,632, forward strand.
AAGACCAGAGATGGACAGGAAAGAGACTGTCAGAATGTGCCATCAAGACAAGAGACAGCAGGAAAGTCTGTCAGAATGTGCCATCAAGACCAGAGATGGACAGGAAAGAGTCTGTCAGAATGTGCCATCAAGACAAGAGACAGGAAAGAGTCTGTCAGAATGTGCCATCAAGACAAGAGACAGGAAAGAGTCTGTCAGAATGTGCCATCAAGACAAGAGATGGACAGGAAAGAGTCTGTCAGAATGTGCCATCAAGACAAGAGACAGGAAAGTCTGTCAGAATGTGCCATCAAGACAAGAGACAGGAAAGAGTCTGTCAGAATGTGCCATCAAGACAAGAGATGGACAGGAAAGAGTCTGTCAGAATGTGCCATCAAGACAAGAGACAAAGTACATTGGAGATCAATTGCAGCCAACCTTCGATGTGAAGATGGTAGCCGATGATGATGATGATTCTAGAGAATTTTTGCTGTGTCTTATAATACTATCAGCCAGTGTACTCAGCATGTGCCCTATCCAACGCCAGCGTATTTTCTTCATCTCTTGCTCCACTGGTATTTGTCTAGATCTTTCTATCAGTTCCACGTTGGTTACTGGAACCAGGCCAGGAGGAAGACAGCCAACAAGATAGTATGGCGCTCTCTCTGACAAACCTCTACACCCCAGGGTAGAAGAGGAACGGCTAAGTAAGTCAGTTCCACACTGGTGGTGATCTTGTCAGACCACAAGAACCAACATATAACAACTAGAACAAATTAGACTGACAAGGGGAAAAAAAACCCAATAAGTCCATTCAATACCAGTAGAAGAATTATTTTAAAAAAAATAAAAAAACTAACAAACAGAAACCACCAATCCAAAACCCAGCAGAAAAAAAGATGTCAATAGCGAGAGAGAGCATTATAGTATCATGGAAGAAGATACATTACAAACACCATAGACATTAAACATTGCCACAACAAACGGCAGATAAATTACAGCCTGGAAGAGCCAACACAAACAACAAAGTAATACACTATATGGAAAGATGAACACTATATACCCAAATTATAACCCACATGTGGTTGAACCAGTATCCCTTGCACACAAAAAACACCAGTTTTCAAGTGCGGGGTTCAAAAAACTTCCCCCCCCACACCTCTATTCTATGCAAGCACCCATTTATAAAAGTGTGTACCTTCTTGATTTTTCCTTTTCAGATGAAAGATTTAATTGAGACATAATATAACAGCACAAGCAAACACGGTATTCCACAAAATGAAGTGTCCTACGAAACAAACCTTCGCCGTTGTACTGCTTTATTCCATCTCCACTACTGATAATGGGCCTACACATGCTGAAGAATTCCCAGCAATAGAGACTACGTTGGTTTTGTATGAGCTACGAATGGAACTGTGTCCGTATCAACTACTCTTGCTGAAAAGATTGATGAGACATGGCATCAAAGAAACGAAGTTCACATACGATGGGGTTGAAAGTTCCATTTGGTCTGTTTCTATGAACAAAACATGTTCAGTACAACTCAGCGTTTATATATAAACCATGCCCTTGTGTTTTTAAGTGTCCTGAACTGTATTTTTAATTTTTATAAATTCCAAAATCAAACACATCAAAAATTCTAACCACCCCCGATCCCAATTAGTTAGGATTATTGAGGTTCTACTGTGTTTAAGAACTTTTTCCAGCATTTAACCAGTATTTATTGCCCCTTATTTGCCCTGAGTAAGTACCAGCGGTCTCTGCAGACACAGAGAATAGAAGTACAGATTCCTCAGGCGTGTCATAACCGGCGCCTAATATAAAGTTGTTAAGAATACAAAAGGCCAACGGAGATTACATGGCACTGGGAAATAAACAGAGATCAAAAGAAATCAGGTACAACATAAAAATTTGAATCTTTCAATTCAAATATCAAGTCAGTCCTAATGTATAGCTTTGAAACATCAAGAACGACAACCAAAAAGCTACAGACTTTTATAAATGGATGCTTGCATAGAATAGAAGGATTGAAGTGGTATGACAAGATTACCAATGTGGAACTGATGACAAGAACCAGACAAGTGGCAGTGGATCAAGAGATGAGAAGAAGAAGCTGAAGATGGATAGGACACACATTGAGGAAACCTGTTGATAACATTACTAGACAGTCCTTATTCTGGAATCCCCAGGGTAAGCCACAGAACACATGGAAAAGAGAACTGGAGACACATGAAGGAGATGGAGAAGATATAGAAAGACCTTGAGCTGATGGTACAGGACAGGAAGACTTGGTATAAGTCTATTGAAGGCTTATACTCCTTGAGGATTTGAAAGGTGATGATGATGATGAATAGAAAGTTATGCATAGGGCTGGTCTCCCTTCCTTATGTGTTATAAATGTTTATACAATACCAAAAACCTACCCTCTGTCCTGTACTTACTGTTCTTAGTCTTCTATCATTTACTACACACAGTATTAAGGTCTTTGTCTTGTGTAGTCTGACCTATACTGTATAAGAGGGGAACAACAGAAGTGATTGCGTCATTAATAGGCTGGACTGCCCATGGTAAATTTCCGGTGTTATGTATTGCGGGTCGCACTAATGACCCATCATCGAAGCATCATGTTTTTGGTGATGCCTAGAAGGCAGGGAGGATAGTGTGATTGCGGGGTTGTCGCACGGGAGGTCCTGGGTTCGAGTCCTGGGTGGGCCACTCACGTCTGTTGTTTTTCTGTTGTCTAGTTTTCTACTTCTTTATTTCTTACGAGTGCCTGAAAACATACCTTTATGTTTGTCTAATATTTATTTAAAACAAAGTGCTACATGAACAAATGATACAAGAGCATGGGAGTACTATGATGCAGGCTTCCTGTAAGAAGACCAGCAACAGCAGTAGCTCTATACGGTGCAAACAGGGCAATGTTAATGATGATCAATCAATCAATCAAATCAAAATCTTGCAGCTCCCGGTGAAGCACAGGTACTTAACCAAAAAAAAAACCCGCCAAGCCAAGCTTCCCTGTTCTGTGCCTACCGGGGTCAAGGTTATTCCATGTCTACTATAACCTTTTAACATCTGTCTCTAGTTCACTTCTCCATGTGTTTCTGGTCTCCCTTTTTTCACTTATCCTGTAGGCTCCAGAATAGGTCCGGCCTTATAATGCTATCAATGGAAACATATTTCATCATCATAAATAACCCTTCAGGCTTCCAAAAAAACATGCCACGTCCTCCTGTCCTGTGACACTCTTCTCCGTGTGTTTGTTTGCTTGTTTTCTTTGGTCTTCATCCACCTGTCTTAGCCGGGGGTTCCAGAACACAGACTGCCTTATACAGCTCTCTAACCTTTTACTCGAAATCTCATGGACAGCTTTGTTTCAGAAAACTGATTTTTTTCGGTTTCAGATGTCACCTGAATTGTGTTTGAAAAATAGCCCAAAGTCACACAAAAATAGACATAAATCATACAAATTGTGATTAAAAAATAGCCCTAAGTAACTCAAAATAGTCATAAATCTTACAAACTGTGATCAAACAGTAGCCCAAAGAAACGTCTGATTTTCAGAATATTTCGGTTTTTGAATAAAATGTTATAGGCCTGTAATACAGGCAGGAGGAGAAGGCAGCGCTCGTATATACCATGCATTATGCTGCAAGATCTGGCAAAGCGGAATTTGGCCCAAGGAATGGAAACGATCAATTTACATACCCTTGCCAAAAAAGGGCAACCTGAAACTGTGCACAAACTACAGAACTATAGCTCTTATAAGCCATGCCAGCAAAATACTTTTACAAATCATAATGAAAAGGATGCAACAAAAGCTAGAAACAGAAATAAATGAAGTACAGGCGGGTTTTCGACCAGGTAGAGGCACTAGAGATCATATATTCAACATGAGGATCATCATAGAAAAGTGTAGAGAATTCAACGTTGACCTACATACTTGTTTCATTGATTACACCAAAGCTTTCGATTGTGTACAACATCAGCAGTTATGGGCTATTATGAAAAATATGGGATTTCCAAACCACCTTATACAACTCATCGCACTGCTGTACCAAGAACAACAGACAGCCGTAAGAATAGAGGGGGAAACATCAGAATGGTTTGAAGTACAGAAAGGAGTAAGACAAGGCTGTACCCTTTCCCCTTACCTGTTTAACATTTATGCCGAGAATATCATGAGAAACGTAAGAGATGACCAAGAACACACAGAGTTTGACTCATTTAACATCGGCGGGTACCAGATCCCGGAAATCAGATATGCTGACGACACAGTCCTCCTATCGACCAACCCAAAAGGACTTGAACAATTACTTCTGTCCACCAAAAAAACACAGCGAGGCCCAGAATCTATACCTAAACACCAAGAAGACCAAAGTATTGACAACAGACAAAGTAAAGACCAAACCAGAAATTGAAATTGATAACGAAGAACTGGAAAGTGTCAATGAATTCGAATACTTAGGATCAATCATTAACAGCTCTGGCGACTGTGCAGTAGAAATTAAAAGAAGACTTGCAATTGCTTCACATAAGCTAATACAGATGAAAAACCTATGGCAAGGCACAAGCAAAGAAACAAAGTTACAACTGATCAGAGCATGTATATTCCAGTAGCAACATACGGCTGCGAGACTTGGACACTCAATAAAACAGTTGCAAAAAAGATTACATCATTCGAAATGAAATGCTACAGAAGGATGTTGAGAATACCCTGGACAGAAAAAAAGACCAACAGAGAAGTACTGCACTCACTAAACGTACAGGAACATTGGCTCCTAAATACCATCGCAATAAGGAAGCTGAAATTTTTCGGTCATATAAAAAGACATAATAGTCTGGAAAAAACAGTGATGGAAGGCATGGTCCCTGGAAAAAGGGGAAGGGGTCGACCTAGACGACGGTGGACCCAGGACATCACAGAGAGTCTGAACTTGTCTTTGGCTGATGCAGGTCGACTTGCCCAGAATCGTGATGCGTTCAGAGCAGCTGTAATGGAGACAACGTTCTGGAAAGAATACGTCACATGATGATGATGAGGCCTGTAATATCATCAACAGGTTTCCTCAATGTGTGTTCTGTCCATCTCCAACACCTTCTTCTCATCTCTTGCTCCACTGGCACTTGTCAGAAGTATTAGCTAATGAGTAATGATAATTCTCCAATATTTAATGATTTCATGTTTGCAAATATATAACAAATGTTCAAATTTTGTAAATCTTTATTACCAGCTGGAATTATAAACACAAAGTTTACAGTTGTTTACACTATACATCCAACTGCTTAGCGGCACAAACAGCCACCCATAGCAGTGCAGTGTGACAACATAATTTTATGCACACAAACTCATGTCTGTCCGATGCACAGTTTATCACAGATCATAATCATCCACTAAGAGCAGTGCAGTGTAACAGCATAATTATATGCACACATAAACTCATGTCTGTTTGATTCACAATCTACCACAGATCATAATCATCCACTAAGAGCAGTGCAGTGTGACAGCATAATTATATGCACTCATAAACTCATGTCTGTTTGATGCACAATCTACCACAGATCACATTCATCATCATCACCCTCCAACCCCCCTAAGCAGCACAAGCCTTCAACAAATCAATGTCAATCTATTCCTGTCCTGTTCCATCTGTTCAACGTTTTCCCACATGTTCTTTATCCCTGTCATTTCTGTCCCCACTTCCCTTCTCTGTTTTTTTTTTTCAATTTCCATCTACCTCTTTCCCTGGGATTTCAGAACAAGCACTGCCTTGTAATGCTATCAACTGGTTAGCTCAATAAGTGTCAAACCCAGTGCTTTCTTCTCATCTCTTGTTCCAATGGAACACGATCTTGTTCTTGTCATCAGTTTTACACTAGTGATCTTGTCATCAGTTTTACACTAGTGTTCTTGTCATCAGTTTTACACTAGTGATCTTGTCATCAGTTTTACACTAGTGATCTTGTCATCAGTTTTACACTGGTCATCTTGTCATCAGTTTTACACTAGTGATCTTGTCATCAGTTTTACACTAGTGATCTTGTCATCAGTTTTACACTAGTCATCTTGTCATCAGTTTTACACTAGTCATCTTGTCATCAGTTTTACACTAGTCATCTTGTCATCAGTTTTACACTAGTGATCTTGTCATCAGTTTTACACTGGTGATCTTGTCATCAGTTTTACACTAGTCATCTTGTCATCAGTTTTACACTAGTCATCTTGTCATCAGTTTTACACTAGTGATCTTGTCATCAGTTTTACACTAGTGATCTTGTCATCAGTTTTACACTAGTGTTCTTGTCATCAGTTTTACACTAGTGATCTTGTCATCAGTTTTACACTAGTCATCTTGTCATCAGTTTTACACTAGTGATCTTGTCATCAGTTTTACACTAGTCATCTTGTCATCAGTTTTACACTAGTGATCTTGTCATCAGTTTTACACTAATGATCTTGTCATCAGTTTTACACTAGTCATCTTGTCATCAGTTTTACACTAGTGATCTTGTCATCAGTTACTAGTGATCTTGTCATCAGTTTTACACTAGTGATCTTGTCATCAGTTTTACACTAGTGATCTTGTCATCAGTTTTACACTAGTTGTCATAGATTAGTGATAGGGGAATTAAGACTTTGGTTGGTCCCTTCTGAATAGAAATAGAACAGGTGATAGCTCAGTGGGAGATAATATAAGAAATAGATTTTCACGAGTGAGATGCTGGAATCTAGGTAAGTCTGTCCCTGAGACTCGAGGAGATCCTCTCGCTCAGCCTATCTCTACAACAGAAAGTATTTGTCAGACAAATTACTCAGTTATATAGATGTACTATATATCAACCACTCACCGACACACACACACATAAGTGACGACAGTTTGACGTACAAACGTGAAAACTATATCAATGAAATATGGATTTTTTTTTTTTTTGGGACGAGCTGACCGACACACTTGAATAAGTTTATGTAAATTTTATTTATTATAAGAATTTCACCACAATCATAAATCTGAATATCAATCACATATAAATACACAAAGGTTAAAGAATTAATAAAAGAATAGACCCATAGGTGTAATCCTTTCCCCCTCTGTTGAGCCCACGATCCCGTTAGAAGAAAAGTTATAGCCCCCAAAGAGTCACAGATTTATACGGTATGGTCTAGGATTTCCCTCTAAGGTTAAGAACAGAGTTGATATATTAATCTATTCTAAGAGGAAAACATCATTAGCAACAAACTTGCATAAAGAAATTACAACGTGGGTGCATAAATTATACTATAAGGGAATCACTCAGTCCTGCTTTCTCTCTGTTCATTCACCAGTGGCCACTGACAGTCTTTCTTACCTACAAACTTGATGTCTTGCACCTTCAGGCGCAAACTTTAGGACACACACACACACCGTGAATCCGTGTTCTTTTTTATAAAGAGAACCCCAGCTCTGCAGATACAGGTTTCATCCAATGTTCCAGGGAGCGTTCACTTTACAGCTATATTTTGGGATTACTGTTTATGTCACTTGAATCAGTTCAGGTAAGAAATTTTAATTGGGCTCACAAGGTCAGAATCTCTAGGTTTCCAGTAATTAGGAAATGACAGGTTGGTAACTTCTCTCAAAATAAAATTATTGGTCACACCACAATTGGTCAGATGTCGGAAATGTTACTGTTTGTAATTTTGCCACAGGGGCTGAATGTACATGAGATTTAGGGAAGAAAGATAATCTGGCTCAATAGGCCCAGTTACATCATTTAGTCTTAAAGTTCGTGAGATGGGTACTCTGTCTCTTTTCTGAATGCAAACACAATGCCAGACATGTTATAACTTGTAACCCCCTCGTGTTTAAGTACAAAAAATATTTCTTCTAGGTTATTCTCATATATACTGAAACCGCTGGTAGGTTTAGGGTTTGACCCAAATACTGTATAAAGGAAGAGAAAAACATAAATACTCAACCCTAATAGTATACACAATCCTAAGCGTAAATAGAATATGTTCACTTCGGTCATTTAACTTAAATTATAAACCGCAAACTTAGAGCTTGTCTTATCGTTTAAAACTCCCGTGAAATAAATTCTAGTCATTAAAAAGAAATCAATCATCATGAATTAGAAATAAATACATATTTCGTCAACACTCATGATGTATCAGTGCATTACTTAGATGGTTAAATTATTCTCTGACTGGTTACTAGCAGTGAATAAATTTTATATTATAGTTTAGCTAGAAATTATTATTTATTCTGCTAGCCACTGTAACACAGTAAAACTTAGAGAATTATCAAATGACGGACCTATTCTAGAAAAACACTTCGGCACAAAAAATTTAGTGAAATATAAATTTGGACTAACAATAAAATCACTCGGCAATACTAGTCAATATTATTACCTCCAAAACAGAACTACAGGCTATCTCCACGAAACTGAGAACTTCACTTATACAGGTATTCTAGAACTTGGCTAGATGTTGAGAAACTAAGAACTTCACTCTACAAGGTATTCTAGAACGAAGCGATCTGTCTTCTGACACTGAGGAGTACTGAATGAATGACGTTTAAACTGCTGGGGTTTAAATATTAGAAATCAAAGAAATAGCCCAGACTTAATACATTTAGCACCTACGTAGAGATTTACATATTTCCTTGCTCGTTCTGCGAATCAAACGAATTCTTCACACTGAAACTGAAATAGACTCAGGCAAATCGAGCAAACAGTCTCTCTTAGATCTTGTGTAACATGATTTACCAGACCGTGCGAGATTTTCTTCGCTCGAGAATTCACACTATTCTGCCTGCAGACTATGGTCATAAACGCAATATAAGCGAGCTCGTCTTAGATCTCAAATCTTTCACTGTGAATAATTAACTTATAGGCGAACAGATCAGGGAAAAGTGATAGACACTGGTCTTCCTTATTATTCCTGTCAAGAACGAATTAACACAATTCGGTCTCTCATCAAAAGAACTTAGCTAACCGCAATAAAATGCGTTGCTAAATTAGAAAGGAAATGACAAAGGTTTGAATTGCTAACAATCTAGCGTATGTGAAAAAAAGGTAAAAGAGCGAAAGAAAGGTAAAAGACAAGTGAAGAATAAAGAATAGATATCTGAAATCTATTAATCATAATATCTCTGCCACACTAGTCATCTTGTCATCAGTTTTACACTAGTGATCTTGTCATCAGTTTTACACTAGTGATCTTGTCATCAGTTTTACACTAGTGATCTTGTCATCAGTTTTACACTGGTGATCTTGTCATCAGTTTTACACTAGTGGTCTTGTCATCAGTTTTACACTGGTCATCTTGTCATCAGTTTTACACTAGTGATCTTGTCATCAGTTTTACACTAGTGATCTTGTCATCAGTTTTACACTAGTGATCTTGTCATCGGTTTTACACTAGTGATCTTGTCATCAGTTTTACACTAGTGATCTTGCCATCAGTTTTACACTAGTGATCTTGTCATCAGTTTTACACTAGTGATCTTGTCATCAGTTTTACAATAGTGATCTTGTCATCAGTTTCACACTAGTCATCTTGTCATCAGTTTTACACTAGTCATCTTGTCATCAGTTTTACACTAGTGATCTTGTCATCAGTTTTGCACTAGTCATCTTGTCATCAGTTTTACACTAGTCATCTTGTCATCAGTTTTACACTAGTCATCTTGTCATCAGTTTTACACTAGTCATCTTGTCATCAGTTTTACACTAGTCATCTTGTCATCAGTTTTACACTAGTCATCTTGTCATCAGTTTTACACTAGTCATCTTGTCATCAGTTTTACACTAGTGATCATGTCATCAGTTTTACACTAGTGATCATGTCATCAGTTTTACACTAGTGATCTTGTCATCAGTTTTACATTAGTGATCTTGTCATTAGTTTTACACTAATGATCTTGTCATCAGTTTTACACTAGTGATCTTGTCATCAGTTTTACAATAGTGATCTTGTCAATAGTTTTACACTAGTGATCTTGTCATCAGTTTTACATTAGTGTTCTTGTCATCAGTTTTACACTAGTGATCTTGTCATCAGTTTTACACTAGTGATCTTGTCATCAGTTACTAGTGATCTTGTCATCAGTTTTACACTAGTGATCTTGTCATCAGTTTTACACTAGTGATCTTGTCATCAGTTTTACACTAGTGATCTTGTCATCAGTTTTACACTAGTCATCTTGCCATCAGTTTTACACTAGTCATCTTGTCATACCATTTCGTTCATTTTATTCTACACAAGCACCCATTTATGAAAATCTTAACTTCTTGGTCATAGTTTTTCCTGTTCTCCATGTTTCACAGCCATACAATAGGCCTGACTTGAAATTTGAGTTGAAGATTCAGATTTGTGTGCTGGACCTGATTTCCTTTGATCTCCATAAACTTGCTAGTGCAATGAAAGCTCCTTCATCCCTTTATTTACCAAAGAAATACACTTTATAATACCAGACACAATCCTTCTTGTTATAAACTCTGTTATCTAAATCACATGACATGACAACTAAAGCACAGACATAAAATATTATGTAGGAGGACACAATCTAAATGTCCAGTGTTTGATTACAGACTATGTGAATATCTCTCAAATGATATCTTTTTTTTTTTTTTTTTTGTGACACTGGCAGTTCCCTATGATCAAAAAATGTTCCAACTTACTTAGTCGTTCCTCTTCTACCATCAGGTGTAGAGGTTTGGAAGAGAAAGTGCCAGACTATCCTACCGGCTGTTTTCCTTCTGGCCTGCTTCCATTCTAGTCCTTGGTCCTTCAGAGATTGTCTAATGTTGTCCTCCCAGTGGACTCTGGGTCGTCCTAGAGGTCTGGATCCCTGGCTCTTAGCCTCCAATATCTGCTGTGGCAGCCGATCTTCTCCCATTCTGCAGACATGGCCAAAACATCTTAGTTGGGACTGTCCTACTTGGGTCTGCAGGGGTTAGGTTTTTAGGCCTTGCCGTATCGTCTGGTTGAGAACCATGTCTCTTCTTGTTACTTCAACCACCTTTCTCAGATACCACATTTCTGAGGTTTGTTTAAACTTACATGCAATAAAAAATATATGGTATTCAAACTGTACGCATTTTTAAAATAAATGGTATTCTAATCCTACGCATTAAAAAATAAACAGTTGAATGGGAAAAAAAAAAAAAACACACACACACAAATAGTAGCCTAATACGTCTTACAAGGAGAAGGACAAGAAAAACCTACGTTGCGGCCACAAGGCCTTCGTCAGGGACAGACAAACAAGAGACAGGAGGGAAAGAAAATGAGAATTAAGTAGAGAACATGAAACTATAAAAATAAGAGAAAAAACTCCCTTGTGTCCAGTCACATGTGAAGCAAGATGGCTGCCACTAAACCGGAAAGAGGAAGTCGATAGTACATTAAAAACAAAAAATAAGAAATAATGAGAACAAGGACTGGAAAAGAGTGAGAAAAAAATGATGACAAGATCACTAGTGTAAAACTGATGACAAGATCACTAGTGTAAAACTGATGACAAGATCACTAGTGTAAAACTGATGACAAGATGACTAGTGTAAAACTGATGACAAGATCACTAGTGTAAATTTATTTTTATTTTTTTTTCCTCACTATTTTCCAGTCCTTGTTTTCATTATTTCTTATTTTTTGTTTTTAATGTACTATCGACTTCCTCTTTCCGGTTTAGTGGCAGCCATCTTGCTTCACATGTGACTGGACACAAGGGAGTTTTTTCTCTTATTTTTATAGTTTCATGTTCTCTACTTAATTCTCATTTTCTTTCCCTCCTGTCTCTTGTTTGTCTGTCCCTGACGAAGGCCTTGTGGCCGCAACGTAGGTTTTTCTTGTCCTTCTCCTTGTAAGACGTATTACTATTTGTGTGTGCGTTTTTTTTTTGTTTTTTTTTTCCCATTCAACTGTTTTACCCCCATCTTACGGCAGTTCTCCTCATATACTTATATATTAAAAAATAAATGGTATTCAAATCATACAACAAACATGGGACTACCATATACAATAACACCAAAAATGATTATTAACAGCACAGGAGAAAACGTTGGCCAGGTTTCTTAAATTCCGTTAAAAACGCTATTTTTAATAATAGAAAAAAAAATGTTTTATATTTCCGACAAATGCCTTCTTTTTTTTTTTTGGGATGAAAAAGCACTGTGATCCAGCTCTAACTGTGATGTGATACATTTCACATTTTGCTCAACCACTGCAACAATAAGAAGTAAGAGCATTCACATAAAAAAATGTGGGAAAATACACAATGTTAAACATACAAAAACTACATTAACAACGATGAGTATTCAGCTGTTGACATGGATATTGACTGAAATATCACTTGACAATAAAGACCATTCTGTGAGCAGTTTATCAACTTGACTTTATCTTCAGTTTCAAATTGTAGCATTTACACGTTAAAAAAAAAAAAAGAAGAAAACAAAACAAAACAAATTTTTCAAATATTATTTAAAAAAACACTCAAGGAATAAATGCTAGTGTGAAAACTTCGGCTTTTTCATTCTGAAGCTTCTGGCTTAAATAAGGCTCATTTCACAAAAACAAACATTGTCACAATCATATAAACATCTTCAAAAACATACAAACAATAAACCAATTCCCCCTACCTAAGTACTGTACAGGACACTGCAAGAAACAAGAATTCACACAACTGTAAATTGTAATGGCACGACTCAGTAAACGCCATTTGTAAATCTCATTCATTCATCTTGTTTATTTCTTATGGAGTCATGGGCAATGACTACAACCCATAAAAGTCAGTTCCAAACTTCAGAAATGAGGTGTTTGAGAAAGGTAGTTGAAGTAACGAGAAGAGATATGGTCCACAACCAGACGATACATCAAGGCCTAAAAACCCAACCCCTGAAGACCCAAGTAGAACAGTCTCAACTAAGATGGTTTGGCCATGTCTGCAGAATGGGAGAAGATAAGCGGCCACGGCATGTATGGGAAACTAAGAGCCAGGGATCCAGACCTCCAGGATGACCCAGAGTCCTTTGGGAGGACAACATTAGACAATCTCTGAAGGACAGAGGACTAGAATGGAACCAGGCCAGGAGGAAGACAGCCGATAGGATAGTATGGCGCTCTCTTCCGAACCTCTACACCTCACGGTAGAAGAGGAACGACTAAGTAAGTATTCCTTATGGAGCATGGTGCCACCATGGCAGCTGGCCACCCTGCAGGAAGCCTGTGCCAAAACATATGCTCCTGCAATCGTTTCTGTGGCAATTCGTTTAACATAACGATGCTGCCAGCCTGATATACAACCTCAAATTTGTCACTTGTTAAGATATGACTGAAGAAACAGTAGTGCTATTCTTTGTCTTCTCAAAAACCCCCCCCCCCCCCCCCTTTCCCATCCAGGAATGACATGTGAACATCTGCCAGTCATACTTTGTCCACAAATTTCCTGCAAGTGTACAGGTCTATAATTTTTTATCCGAACACCTGAAAACCAAAATACTGCCACTTTTCAATCACAATTAGGGTGATTTCTGACTATTCTGGGCGATTATTGATAGCAGTTTGGGCGATTGTAGGCTACTTTTGAAAGCAACTTGGGTGACATCTGAAAAACCGAAAAATAAATCTGGTTTCCAAAACACAGCTGTCCTCTAGGATTTCGGATAAAAGGTTACGCAGATCTGTACAGTAAACACGCTGTCCTCTGTTTCAAAAATCCATTTTAAGTACTTTATATTTTTATCTCAGTTATGACTGAAGGCACACATCTTTGAATCTCAGTTATTCAAAAAGCCCTTTTCATTCATGGTCCGCAACTATAGGATACGTTAAGGCCTAAAATCCCACCCACTGCAGACCCAAGTAGAACAGTCCCAACTACGATGATTTGGCCATGTCTGCAGAATGGGAGAAGATCGGCTACCATGACAAGCATGGGAAACAAAGAGCCAGGGATCCAGACCCCCAGGACGACCCAGAGACCGCTGGGAGGACATTATTAGACAATCTTTGAAGGACCGAGGACTAGAATGGAACCAGGCCAGGAGGAAGACAGCCAAAAGGATAGTCTGGCGCTCTCTCTTCCAAATCTCTACATCTCACGGTAGAAGGGGAATGACTAAGTAAGTAAGTATATTTTTATCTCACTACTTTACTTCAAGTCACATGCAGTGCCTGGGGGATGGGAGGTCTCTGATGACATCAAGAAAGTATAGGTCTAGTTCTTCCTCAGGCATATCATAAGACCTGATTAATATGCCGCTATGCGTGTGACTGACAAACCTCATCATGTAAATCATACTGCTACAGAAATTACTTTTTTTTTATTTTACGTACGCCCGCTATTACTCGAGGCGGAATCTAAGGTTAGTATGTCTAACCTGAGACTGATTTTACTTGAGTATCCTTTTTCCCTGTACTCTGACAGGTGTCCTCTCGCCATTCAGGCAGAAACTCGCCATCTTCGAAGAGTACGCATTAGAGCTGGGTCGGCTCAGGAGCCGTGCAGGTTATTCCAGTCCCTGGTCGACGACATGCCTTCAAATATCCTCGCCACGGCTCGAATTAATCCAGTCCAAACCCCGGTCGACGATACTCCTCCAAATGTCTCGCCCGGGCTTGAACCTAGATCACCCGATTGCCAGCACAGTGTGGTAACCATTACACCAGAGTTGCTCCCACAGAAACTACTGCTGCAAAAGCGCAACCAAAAAAAACATGCTTTGGTGCGAGCTTCCTGCAAGATGACCAACCACAATGGTGACTCCATAAGGAGTGAAAAGGGAGATTACGACGGCGATGAAGATTTTACTTCACCCACATAAGCTACTAAGCGTCACTGGAAAATCCCTTTTCATTCTTGCATTGCTTTGGCCATATTTATTCAGGATTTTATGAACACTGTCATTCCACCTTCCTACTTGGCAACCCCCTGCCCGAAAGCCATATAGATCTTTTGCCTTTAAACCAAAACACATGGTCTTTTAAATTTGGTCATGCATCATAATATAACCAATAGATCTTGTGTTATGTCTGAATGGGGTGTGCCCTGCCAAAATAAGGCAAAACTCCTATTTACAAACAAATAAATAACCGCTATGGAAAGCTTGTTTTGGTTGCAGTCTGACTCTGAATCAATGTGTTATCCATCTCTCAATGTAGTTGATGCACTGTGCTGTCCCCATCAACTTTCTGCTCTGTTCACTCTGTCTCTTATAGCTACACTAGCAGCTTTTCTAAGGCGTGTCATCTCTTGTATTGTGATCTTCCTCTCCTGTGTTTTAGATCAGGTCTTCTCTACCAATGTTGTGAAGTGGCGCTGGAATTCTTTTTAAGATACTGAGATGTTTAATATATTTTTTTCACTCTTCAAAGAATACATATCCTGTGAGATGAGATATTTGAGAAAAGCCATTAAAGTTAGAGAGAAAACAGAATGAAAAAATATTGGATATATATCCTGCATCAAGTATAAAGAGAGACAGAGAATTAAGTGGTTCGGCCATCTCATAAGAAGGCAGCCCAATAAATTACAACTACGTGCCTATGACTGTAGAAGATCTGGTTTCACATCATTAGGAAGAAAAAGAGGCAGATGGATAGACAACATTACAGACAAACTACAATATCAAAAGCTCACAGCAACCGATGCGACTTGCGTGGCTCAAATACGCAACCTTCAATGCAACATACGTGGCTCAAATACGCAACCTTCAATGTGACATACGTGGCTCAAATATGCAACCTTCAATGTGACATACGTGGCTCAAATACGCAACCTTCAATGTGACATACGTGGCTCAAATACGCAACCTTCAATGTGACATTCGTGGCTCAAATACGCAACCTTCAATGTGACATACGTGGCTCAAATATGCAACCTTCAATGTGACATACGTGGCTCAAATACACAACCCTCAATGTGACATATGAGGCTCAAATATGCAACCTTCAATGTGACATATGTGGTTCAAATACACAACCTTCAATGCGACATACGAGGCTCAAATACGCAACCTTCAATGTGACACACGTGGCTCAAATATGCAATCTTCAATGTGACAAACGTGGCTCAAATATGCAACCTTCAATGTGACAAACGTGGCTCAAATACACAACCTTCAATGCGACATACATGGCTCAAATATGCAACCTTCAATGTGACATACGTGGCTCAAATACACAACCTTCAATGCGACATACATGGCTCAAATACACAATCTTCAATGTGACATACGTGGCTCAAATATGCAACCTTCAATGTGACATACGTGGCTCAAATATGCAACCTTCAATGTGACATACGTGGCTCAAATATGCAACCTTCAATGTGACATACGTGTCTCAAATACACAATCTTCAATGTGACATAAGTAGCTCAAATATGCAACCTTCAATGTGACATACGTGGCTCAAATACACAATCTTCAATGTGACATACGAGGCTCAAATATGCAACCTTCAATGTGACATACATGGCTCAAATATGCAACCTTCAATGTGACATACGTGGCTCAAATATGCAACCTTCAATGTGACATACGTGGCTCAAATACACAACCTTCAATGCGACATACATGGCTCAAATATGCAACCTTGAATGTGACATACGTGGCTCAAATACACAACCTTCAATGCGACATACATGGCTCAAATACACAACCTTCAATGCGACATACGTGGCTTAAATACACAACCTTCAATGTGACATACGTGGCTAAAATATGCAACCTTCAATGTGACGCACGTGGCTCAAATACACAACCTTCAATGTGACATACGTGGCTCAAATACACAATCTTCAATGCAACATACGTGGCTCAAATACACAACCTTTAATGCGACATACGTGGCTCAAATACACAACCTTCAATGTGACATACATGGCTCAAATATGCAACCTTCAATGTGACATACGTGGCTCAAATATGCAACCTTCAATGTGACATATGAGGCTCAAATATGCAACCTTCAGTGTAACATACGTGGCTCAAATATGCAACCTTCAATGTGACATACGTGGCTCAAATATGCAACCTTCAATGTGACATACGTGGCTCAAATATGCAACCTTCAATGTGACATACATGGCTCAAATATGCAACCTTCAATGTGACATACGTGGTTCAAATATGCAACCTTCAATGTGACATACATGGCTCAAATATGCAACCTTCAATGTGACATACGTGGCTCAAATATGCAATCTTCAATGCGCCATACGTGGCTCAAATATGCAACCTTCAATGCGACATAAGTGGCTCAAATATGCAATCTTTGTTTAGAATTCTTCAAAAAATAATTATGGCACAGGGTGGAAAATAATTATGGAGTCAAAGAGTTAATCCTGCTGTGTCTGGTTAGTTTATAGGTCCAATTTATTGTTCCAGCTGCGTATAAGTAATTTACTGGTCAAGTCTGTCATCTTGCTTGATGTGGTTAGTTCACCTGTCAAGTGTGTCATCCTGGACCATGTGCGGTTATTTCTCAAATGTCATCCTCTTTTATGTGGTTTTATCACTGGTCAAGTCTGTCATCTTGTTTCAAATGGTTAGCTCACAAGTTATATCTCTCTCTCTCATTTCTTTATGTGGATAATTCACTTGCTAAGTTTGTCATTCTGCTTCACATGGTTACTTCACAAGTCATCTCTCTGTCTCTCCTTCTCTCATTTCTTCATGTGGTTAGTTCTCAAATCATCTCTCTCTCTCTCATTTCTTTATGTAATTAGTTCACAGACTGTCTTTGGCACATCTGGCTTCTAAAATGAAGGCTATCTGGGATGATAGTAAAGCAGTTACTATTTGAATGAATGTGGAATAATCTATGAAGTATCAACCTGACATTAACTTGTATGATATACACTAAGGTGGCACATTAACTTGTATGAAGCACACTAATATGGTACATTAACTTGCATGGGGCACACTAAGGTGGTACATTAACTTGCTTGGAGCACACTAACATGGTATATTAACTTGCATCGGACACACTAACATGGCACATTAACTTGCATCAGATACACTAAGGTAGCATATTAACTTGCACAGAGCACACTAACATAGTACATTAACTTGCATGAGACACACTAAGGTGGCACATTAACTTGCATGGAGCACAGTAACATGGCACATTAACTTGCATGGGGCACACTAAGATGGCACATTAACTTGCATGGGGCACACTAAGGTGGCACATTAACTTGCATGGGGCACACTAACATGGCACATTAACTTGCATGGAGCACAGTAACATGGTACATTAACTTGCATGAGACACACTCAGGTGGCACATTAACTTGCATGAAACACACTGAGGTGGCACATTAACTTGCATGAGACACACTAAGGTGGCACATTAACTTGCATGGAGCACACTAACATAGTACATTAACCACGAATGTCACATTGAAGGTTGCGTATTTGAGCCACGTATGGCACATTAACTTGCATGGAGCACACTAATATGGCACATTAACTTGCATGGAGCACACTAATATGGCACATTAACGTGCATGGAGCACACTAACATGGCACATTAACTTCCATGGGACACACTAAGGTGGCACATTAACTTCCATGGAGTACACTAACATGGCACATTAACTTGCATGGAGCACAGTAACATGTTACATTAACTTGCATGAGACACACTAAGATGGCACATTAACTTGCATGGGGAACACTAAGGTGGCACATTAACTTCCATGGAGCACACTAACATGGAACATTAACTTGCATGAGACACACTAAGGTGGCACATTAACTTGCATGGAGCACACTAACATGGTACATTAACTTGCATGGAGCACAGTAACATGGTACATTAACTTGCATGAGACACACTAAGGTGGCACATTAACTTGCATGGGGCACACTAAGGTAGCACATTAACTTGCAAGAGACACACTAAGGTGGCACATTAACTTGCATGGGGCACACTAACATGGTACATTTACTTGCATAGAGCACACTAATACGGTACATAAGGTAGCACATTAACTTGCATGGGGCACACTAAGGTAGCACATTAACTTGCATAGAGCACACTAATATGGTACACTAACTTGCATGAGACACACTAAGGTGGCACATTAACTTACATGGAGTACACTAACATGGCACATTAACTTGCATGAGACACACTAAGGTGGCACATA
Source organism: Oreohelix idahoensis (assembly GCA_024509875.1). NCBI lineage: Eukaryota > Metazoa > Mollusca > Gastropoda > Stylommatophora > Oreohelicidae > Oreohelix > Oreohelix idahoensis. Next base: position 74,753 of record JAMPIV010000763.1, read on the forward strand.
ACTTGCATGAAACACACTAAGGTGGCACATTAACTTGCATGGGGCACACTAATATGGCACATTAACTTGCATGGAGCACACTAACATGGTACATTAACTTGCATCAGTCACACTAACATGGTACATTAACTTGCATGGGGCACACTAAGGTAGCACATTAACGTGCATGGAGCACACTAACATGGTACATTAACTTGCATGAGACACATTAAAGTGGCACATTAACTTGCATGTGACACACCAAGGTGGTACATTAATTTGCATGAGACACACTAAGGTGTTACATTAACTTGCATGGGGCACACTAACATGGCACATTAACTTGCATGGAGCACACTAACATGGCACATTAACTTGCATGGAGCACACTAACATGGCACATTAACTTGCATGGGGCACACTAACATGGCACATTAACTTGCATGGAGCACACTAACATGGCACACTAACATGGTACATTAACTTGCATGGAGCACACTAACATGGCACATTAACTTGCATGGAGCACACTAACATGGTACATTAACTTGCATGGAGCACACTAACATGGCACATTAACTTGCATGGAGCACACTAACATGGTACATTAACTTGCATGAGACACACTAACATGGTACATTAACATGCATGGGGCACACTAAGGTAGCACATTAACTTGCATGGAGCACACTAACATGGTACATTAACTTGCATGAGACACACTAAGGTGGCACATTAACCTGCATGGGGCACACTAACATGGCACATTAACTTGCATGGAGCACACTAACATGGTACATTAACTTGCATCAGTCACACTAAGGGTGGCACATTAACTTGCATGGGGCACACTAAGGTGGCACATTAACTTGCATGGGGCACACTAAGGTGGAACATTAACTTGCATGGAGCACACTAACATGGTACATTAACTTGCATGGGGCACACTAATGTGGCACATTAACTTGCAAGAGACACACTAAGGTGGCACATTAACTTGCATGGGGCACACTAAGGTAGCACATTAACTTGCATGGAGCACACTAACATGGTACATTAACTTGCATGAGACACACTAAGGTGGCACATTAACCTGCATGGGGCACACTAACATGGCACATTAACTTGCATGGAGCACACTAACATGGTACATTAACTTGCATCAGTCACACTAAGGGTGGCACATTAACTTGCATGGGGCACATTAAGGTGGCACATTAACTTGCATCAGACACACTAAGGTGGCACATTAACTTGCATGAGACACACTAAGATGGCACATTAACTTGCATGGGGCACACTAAGGTGGAACATTAACTTGCATGGAGCACACTAACATGGTACATTAACTGGCATGAGACACACTAAGGTGGCACATTAACTTGCATGCGGCACACTAAGGTGGAACATTAACTTGCATGGAGCACACTAATATGGTACATTAACTTGCATGGGGCACACTAATGTGGCACACTAACTTGCAAGAGACACACTAACTTGCATGGAGCACAGTAACATGGTACATTAACTTGCATGGAGCACACTAATATGGTACATTAACTTGCATAGGGCACACTAATGTGGCACATTAACTTGCAAGAGACACACTAAGGTGACACATTAACTTGCATGGGGCACACTAAGGTGGAACATTAACTTGCATGGAGCACACTAACATGGTACATTAACTTGCATGAGACACACTAATGTGGCACATTAATTAACTTGCAAGAGACACACTAAGGTGGAACATTAACTTGCATGGAGCACACTAACATGGTACATTAACTTGCATGAGGCACACTTGAACAGAGCACAACTAATATGGGCTTGTAATGTTATGACAATATCATCATGATCCCTCAGCTCCCTAGGGAGCCTAGCCCTTCAACAAATATGTGCCAGAACCTCCTGTCCTGTGCCATCTTCTCAAGTCTTCTTTGTCCCTGTCATTTCTATCTCCAGTCTATATTACCTTTATAATGTTGCATGTGTTTGTTGAAGGCCTATGCTCCTTTGGGAGGGGAGGGTTATGAATGAATGTTGCATGCCTTTAAATTAATACTTAAAAGTGCATGTGAGAATGAATGTATACAGTATGTAGAATGCAAGAATATTAGACAGGCCTGCATGCCCAATTCTCAACCTTTGACAATAAACTTCGTTCGTTCTCCGTGTGTTGTTGTTGTTACTGATCCAGTGGCACTTGGGCTCTCGCCCTTTGGTCCAATGCCATGTAGTGATATCTGCAGACATTTTCATCATCATGGCATTGTGATGCTGGGGTGCCTGTGGATTTTCTACCCACCCTGGGTAGAAGCCAGAAGTGTACTGTGCCAGCTCTAGGGGAGATAAAGGGGGTGTCTCCCTGAGATACGTAGCCAAGGTAGGGCTCACAGTGCTCATTCCCCGCCACCAATGACCTGCTGGTTACGCTGAGTTCTCCAAGGCTCTAGGCATATGACCAAAAGTTGAAGGCAATAGCATCGTCACATCCTGAGTCTCTGTGCCTGTATGATGGGTTCTAGTCTTCAGGAAGTAGTTCATACTTGTTTCCACTCCTGAGTCTCTGTGCCTGTACGATGGGTTCTAGTCCTCAGGAAGTAATTCATACTTGTTCCCACTCCTGAGTCTCTGTGCCTGTATGCTGGGTTCCAGTCTTCAGGAAGTGTCACCTTTTTTTTTTTTTTTTAAATTTCCTCGCATGAGGTTGCATATTTTTTCCTCGCATGAGGTTGCATTGGCCCCCGCCCATACCCGGCTCTGGTCAAGACCACATGTCCCAACACAAGAAGACCCAATGACAACATGTGTCATTGTAGTGATCTTCTGTGTTCTCACACAAAAGACCTAATGACATAAATGTCACTACTGGTCCCTGTGTCTAGACACATGATCCTAGCCAAAAGCCGGATATTAGTTTGTTTGTTTGTTTTTTTTTCCTCGCATGAGGTCGCATATTTTTTCCTCGCATGAGGTCGCATTGGCACCCGCCCCAAACCCGGCTCTGGTCAAGACCACATGTCCCAACACAAGAAGACCCAATGACAAAATGTGTCACTGTAGTGATCCTCTGTGTTCTCACACAAGGGACCTAATGACACATGAATGTCACTGTACTGGTCCCTGTGTCTAGACACATGATCCTAGCCAAAGGCCAGATTTTTTTTTTTTTTTTTTAATGAGGTCGCATATTTTTTCCTCGCATGAGGTCGCATTGGCACCCACCCCAAACCCGGCTCTGGTCAAGACCACATGTCCCAACACAAGAAGACCCAATGACAAAATGTGTCACTGTAGTGATCCTCTGTGTTCTCACACAAGGGACCTAATGACACATGAATGTCACTGTACTGGTCCCTGTGTCTAGACACATGATCCTAGCCAAAGGCCAGATATTTTTTTTTTTCCTCGCATGAGGTCGCAGAATTTTTCCTCACATGAGGTCGCATTGGCACCCACCCCAAACCCGGCTCTGGTCAAGACCACATGTCCCAACACAAGAAGACCCAATGACAAAATGTGTCACCGTAGTGATCTTCTGTGTTCTCACACAAAGGACCTAATGACACATGAATGTCACTGTACTGGTCCCTGTGTCTAGACTTCTTTTTTTTCCTCGCATGAGGTCGCATATTTTTTCCTCGCATGAGGTCGCATTGGCACCCACCCCAAACACGGCTCTGGTCAAGACCACATGTCCCAACACAAGAAGACCCAATGACAAACTGTGTCACTGTAGTGATCCTCTGTGTTCTCACACAAGGGACCTAATGACACATGAATGTCTTTTTTTTTTTTTCCCCCCCTCGCTTGAGGTCGCATACCTTTTCCTCGCATGAGGTCGCATTGTCCCCGCCCCAAACCCGGCTCTGGTCAAGACCACATGTCCCAACACACGAAGACCCAATGACACCATGTGTCATTGTAGTGGTCTTCTATGTTCTCACGCAAAGGACCTCATGACATAAATGTCACTACTGGTCCCTGCGTCTAGACACATGATCCCAGCCAAATTTTTTTTTTTTCCTCGCATGAGGTCGCATATTTTTTCCTCGCATGAGGTTGCATTGGCACCCACCCCAAACCCGGCTCTGGTCAAGACCACATGTCCCAACACAAGAAGACCCAATGACAAAATGTGTCACAGTAGTGATCCTCTGTGTTCTCACACAAGGGACCTAATGACACATGAATGTCTTTTTTTTTTTTTTTTTTTATTCCTCGCATGAGGTTGCATATTTTTTCCTCGCATGAGGTTGCATTTGCCCCACCCATACCCAGCCCTGGTCAAGACCACATGTCCCAACACAAGAAGATCCAATGACAACATGTGTCATTGTAGTGATCCTCTGTGTTCTCACACTAGGTACCTCATGACATGAATGTCACTGTACCGGTCCCTGTGTCTAGACACATGATCCTTTTTTTTTTTTTTTCCTCGCTTGAGGTCGCATATTTTTTCCTCGCATGAGGTCGCATTGTCCCCGCCCAAACCCGGCTCTGGTCAAGACCACATGTCCCAACACTAGAAGACCCAGTGACAAAATGTGTCACCTAGTGATCTTCTGTGTTCTCACACAAAGGACCTAATGACACATGAATGTCACTGTACCGGTCCCTGTGTCTAGACACATGATCCTAGCCAAAGGCCAGATTTTAGGGCTTTGGGTTTCACAGCGTTATTTGCGCTGTACATAAGGTTCAGATGAACAGTAATTTGGTGTGGATGAAATAAAAGAGTAATGGAAAATGGGTTAGAAAATATAAATAATCTAGGAAACGGGCTATTTGTCTTAAAGATGGGAGATAAAAGGTTGTACACCTGTGCTTAGAGGGAAAGGGAGCGAACCCTTTAATTCCAAGTCATTGAAAGTAAGGCTGATTTACACTTAGATGGTTTCTATGAGTAAGCAGTTATGGTGTAGAGAATTTGCATATCATGATTGTTTTAGTAAGCCTTAAGAAGGGAATGTAACATTAAAGCAAAAACCTCAAAGGGAGACTACAATTAATTAGCGCCCCTTGCAGATTAAGTGAGCAGAGAGAAAAACTAACGCACGAGAAAAATGAGCAAGGCGTAAACAGTACGGAACAAAAGCTCACTGAGTTGTTTACGTAGGAGAGGAGCGTGAGTTTTGTGATCGGTGAGTTGGAAGCGATGGACCAATCGTATTGACTGGAAAACAAAAACGGATGACGGGATGATGATTTGAAGGACAAAAGAAATTAGTCCTGGCCGAGAAGTTAACGAGGCAAGTCGTGTGTTGCTAGGCTCTCAAGAAGTGAAACAGTGAAACCTGTGGGTGACAGGAGTTTTCACAGATGAAGTAGCTAGATTTAGCATGATTAGCGGTAGCAATTCTGGAGACTAGCATAAATTGTGTTCATTGAATTATGTTAAACATAGGATTAGCACATAGGGGTGATTTAGTAGGAAATGTGATAGGTACTTGGATTTTTTTGACATGGTAAGAAAGACTCTTGCTATTTTTATAGACTTTCAGTCAACTTATAACCAGAGGTTAATGATGCTCATGTTTAAAGGGGCGTACCACAAGAACTAACATTGAAACAAGTACGACTGAAGAAGGTATAAAGTGGATAACATAACTTTTTATTAGCTGATAGCCAGGATGGGCCGTTATATAAAGAAAAATGAGTACGACAATATAAAGTGTAGATAACATTTAAATATTAGCTGATAGCCGAGATGGGCTGTTGTATAAAAAGGAAGAGGTATTGTCATTAGACAAGAATAAAATGAACAAGGGTTCTGCAACGCGGACATCCTTGAGATAAGACATGCTCTCTCTCATTGAACAGTAAATCAGAGGAAAGAAGAGATAATGGTGAATTTGATAACTATGAGACAACTCAGGTGCTCTCTCATTTGACAGTAAGTATGAGGACGCCACAACAGCTGTACCTGACATGATTTGATTTTATATATGAACCATGTATAGATATTGATGTAATTTTTATAAGTTAGGCCTGACAGGGCAGATACAAGAGATAAGGTGGAGAAATAAAGAAAAGAGAATAAATTGTGGGTAGATCACCTACGCATAAGTAAGAGTCTGCAGGAGAGGCAATAAATATACCTTTTGGAACAAGTTGAATTAAGGGCTGGATAAATGAACATGAAATGGAGTTTTGAATCATACTCCTTATTGGAAAATGTCGGAACTTTAATTTTGTAAATAAAAATTGTTATAAAGTTGAACCTAGAAGAAGATACAAATGGTGATGAATATGACATAAAGATGGAAGAACTGAAGGCAGCACTGGAGAAAATCAAGATGGGCAAAGCAGCAGGGCATGATGGTATAACACCAGAAATGGTTAAGTACATGGGAGCATCAGGCGACCTATTACTCCTGAGGGTCCTACAGGCAGCATGGTGCAACAAGGCCATACCAAAGGATTGGGAGATTGCCATCATAACACCGATTTTCAAAAAGGGTGACAATCGACAATGTGGAAACCACAGAGGCATATCCCTTCTCAGTGTCCCTGGTAAAATCTACTCTAGAATCCTAGAGCAGAGACTCCGATGCCTAGCTGAGCCACAATTGGATGAAGCCCAGTGCGGATTCCGAGCAAACCGAAGTACTCAAGACCTAATCTTCACACTCAGGCAGCTGAGTGAAAAGGCCCTTGAGTACAAGAGTGAGATCCATCTTTGTTTCATAGATCTGGAAAAGGCGTTTGACAGGGTCCCCTGGAGCAAACTTTGGGACTGTTTGACAAGGAAGAACATTCCAGCACCTCTGATTCATGCTATACAGAGCTTCTACAAGTCTTGCAGAAATTATGTGAGGACAGCAAACTATAAGTCAGAAGAGTTCAGGACCACCACTGGTGTAAGACAAGGTGATATCCTGTCACCTTATCTTTTCATACTCCTCATGAACGATGTCATCAAGGCATGTAAGGAGAGAACAAGAAAGTATTCAGTGGGGTACTGGAAGATGAGATAGGTCTGTATTTCAGAGCTAGCATTTGCTGATGATGTTGTCCTGATTGCTAAATCAGAGACACATCTCCAATCCAACCTGCAAGTCTGGAAGGAAGAGCTTGAGAAGAGAGGGATGGTCATAAGCAGCTCTAAAACAAAATCCATGGTGATATCACGAGAAGAAGGAAACATCAGATTAAGTTGGGAGAACAAGTCCTGGAGCAGGTCGACCACTTTAAATATCTCGGAGCTATTATAGACCAAAAGGGAGGCATCAAAGAAGAGTTGGCCACTCGAAAAGCAGCGGCTGGGAGACTTTATCAGGCCATAAATCGAGGATTCCTCAGCAAGAAAGAGGTTGGTAAGAAAACGAAGATGGATATATACCGCTCCACCTATGTCCCAGTCTTGACATATGGATGCGAGTCATGGGCAATGACTACAACCCACAAAAGCCAGATCCAAACCTCAGAAATGAGGTATCTGAGGAAGGTGGTTGAAGTAACAAGAAGAGACATGGTCCGCAACCAGACGATACGTCAAGGCCTAAAATCCCACCCGCTGCAGACCCAAATAGAACAGTCCCAACTAAGATGGTTTGGCCATGTCTGCAGAATGGGAGAAGATCAGCTACCACGACAAGCATGGGAAACAAAGAGCCAGGGATCCAGACCTCCAAGATGACCCAGAGTCCGCTGGGAGGACAACATTAGACAATTTTTGAAGGACCGAGGACTAGAATGGAACCAGGCCAGGAAGAAGACAGCTTATAGAATAGTCTGGCGCTCTCTCTTCCAAACCTCTACACCTCACGGTAGAAGAGGAACGACTAAGTAAGTAAGTAAGTAAGTATAAAGTTGAACCTACCACACAAGTTGACTTGATTTATAGAAGGTTACGGAGTGGGTGTGAGAAATAAGGAGTAATAGCACAACAAAAATTAATATCATGGTACGCCATAATACGATCTAGTCGCTACACAACAACAAGGAGGGAAGAACGTGACCTGGGTTGATAAAGGAACCAAACCATAACTCATCCAAGAATCATCACCTCTGGCGGTAAGGGCCAGTAAAGAGATAACCTTACTTGGAAGATAAAGTCAAAGATAAAGTCAAAGACATAGTCTGCCAGTTCGAGTAGACTACGACTAGGCCTGCCTCTGTCACCTAGTTATTTAAAGAAGTCCCAGCACTGTCACAGAAGTAGTTCATACTTATTCCCACTCCTGAGTCTCTGTGCCTTATGATGGGTTCTAGTCTTCAGGAAGTAGTCCATACTTGTTCCTTCTTCTTCTTCTTCTTCCTCGTTCGCCTTCAGACTTCCACATTTATGACTCTAATAAAGGCAGTAGTCAACCCAAGGCTCCCAACATCTCCAAACAGTTTTTCGTTGACAGAAGTGGGTTATTGCCATATGCTACTCCGTTCATTACTGTAGGTTGGGCAGTATTGCAGCAAGTGTTCGACTGTCATTGGGCTGGTACCGCAGGTGCAGAGATCTGTTGCACCAATTTTGTATTTGTGGTACAGATGGTATCTCAATCTGTTGTGACCAGTGCGTAGCCGAAAAATGATGACCTGTTCTTTTCTGGATAGTTGATGATATGCATCATTTTTCAAATGTCCCGGGTGCTCTCTTTCCCATTTGGACTTGAATGTAGCCTTTATAGTAGTCTTTGCCGTTGCGTAAGTTGTCTCTATATCATTTTGTTGTAAGGCACCTCCTTCCTTAGCAAGTCTATCTGCCTCCTCATTTCCTGGTATGTTGCAATGGGCTGGTATCCACTGGATAGTGCACTTCTTGAAGCATTCGGCTAGTCTTTCAAGGGAGATTATCAGATCTTTCAATCCTTGAGTTTGGTGGCTCTTCAGCGCTGATATTATTGAGAGGGCATCTGAAAAGATAACTATCTGTTTTTCTGCCTGTGCTTTGCATTCAATAAGAGTTTCAGCTGCCTGTTTCAGGGCTTCTGCTTCAGCACAGAAGTTATTGCAGTATTTTCCAGTGGCAATTGCCATAGAGTGAATTCTATTCTTTAATTTTATGAGGATGCCGGCACCCCCATTTTCAACTGCATTTGTTGCCGAACCATCAGTATATGCATGTGTCCAAAGCTTTGCTGGAAATGTTTGGTCAATATACTTGGTTGCTATACACTTTCTTTGTGTTTCTGTCTGTGTTCCCTTACCTTCAATGCCTGGAATATCAGATTTTAACTTGTTCCCACTCCTGAGTCTCTGTGCCTGTATGATGGGTTATAGTCTTCAGGAAGTAGTTCATACTTGTTCCCACTCCTGAGTCTCTGTGCCTGTATGATGGGTTCTAGTCTCCAGGAAGTAGTGCATACTTGTTCCCACTCCTGAGTCTCTGTGCCTGTATGATGGGTTCTAGTTTTCAGGAAGTAGTCCATACTTGTTCCCACTCCTGAGTCTCTGTGCCTGTATGATGGGTTCTAGTTTTCAGGAAGTAGTCCATACTTGTTCCCACTCCTGAGTCTCTGTGCCTGTACGATGGGTTCTAGTCTTCAGGAAGTAGTCCATACTTGTTCCCACTCCTGAGTCTCTGTGCCTGTAAGATGGGTTCTAGTCTTCAGGAAGTAGTTCATACTTGTTCCCACTCCTGAGTCTCTGTGCCTGTACCATGGGTTCTAGTCTTCAGGGGTAGTTCATACTTGTTCCCACTCCTGAGACTTGTTCAGTATCTATCTGGCTCCTTCCCACCCACAGAGGGTGTGTGTGGTGTAGTGCACCTGTTTTATTATCGAGGTTTGCTCCTCTAGATCCATTGTGTTTCGCCTGGGGGTTCACACCCTCAGTTACCAGGACTACCTCGAGGATGGTGTGGCTCTTCACCACGCACAACAATCTTAGGGTATGAGAGGTTTTGCTAGGCCAAGAGACTGACACTGCAATGGTCGCTCCTTTCATAAAAAATGAATTCACTAGGCCTAGGGTGAAGCAAGGGGGAGAGTCCACTACCCACAACACCAACACATCATACTGTAAATCAAACATGGCCCCCTCTCCGTGTCTTAAATATGGAGATTTTCCTAGAAGGAAAAAAGTTGAATAAGCAACCTATACTGCTTTCAGCTCTCTCGGCACTGCTTCATGAGTCATCCATACTTACTAAAGTTTTTGAAGCTCAAAGTTTATACAGGATGGGCAGCTAGCTCCAACCCTCCTTAGCAATTTTTATTTTGACAACAAGCGTGGTAGGTTACAGTGTTACTATTTTTCACTCTCCTTTCAGGACTCAGTAATACAAGGATGGATGACAATTAGTAGAGCTATTGTTATTGTTAATCAGAATCAACTTCATTGCACTCCAGGCAAACCCATAGGTGCTCAGTCTCCTGCAGCAAATGTCGAAGGGGATGAATGCTAATTGTTCCTGTTGCACACTGGTCCTCTCATACATCCATCCCTGCTGGTCTTACGTTTGATGCCGAATTCCAGCAATCTTAGCTATAAACCAAATAATGTAACTGTCACAGTATTCCAGCATTACACTGCATAAAAAGTATCACACATGCAATCAGTAATTTAAACAAATATATATATATATATATATATATATATATATATATATATATATATATATATATATATATATATATATATATATATATATATATATATATATATATATATATATATATATATATATATATATATATATAAGGTGACAATCGACAATGTGGAAACCATAGAGACATATCCCTTCTCAGTGTCCCTGGTAAAATCTACTCTAGAATCCTAGAGCAGAGACTTCGACGCCTAGCTGAGCCACAATTGGGTGAGGTCCAGTGCGGATTCCGAGCAAACCGAAGTACTCAAGACCTAATCTTCACACTCAGACAGCTGAGTGAAAAGGCCCTTGAGTATAAGAGTGAGATCCATCTTTGTTTCATAGATCTGGAAAAGGCGTTTGACAGGGTCCGCTGGAGCAAACTTTGGGACTGTTTGGCAAGGAAGAACATTCCAGCACCTCTGATTCATGCTATACAGAGCTTCTACAAGTCTTGCAGAAATTATGTGAGGATGGCAAACCATAAGTCAGAAGAGTTCAGGACCACCACTGGTGTATGACAAGGTGATTTCCTGTCACCTTATCTTTTCATACTCCTCATAGACGATGTTATCAAGGCATGTAAGGAGAGAACAAGAAAGTATTCAGTGGGGTACTGGAAGATGAGACAGGTCTGTATTTCAGAGCTGGCATTTGCTGATGATGTTGCCCTGATTGCTAAATCAGTCTGCAAGTCTGGAAGGAAGAGCTGGAGAAGAGAGGGATGGTCATAAGCAGCTCTAAAACAAAATCCATGGTGATATCACGAGAAGAAAGAAAACATCAGATTAAGATGGGAGAACAGGTCCTAGAGCAGGTCGACCACTTTAAATACCTCAGAGCTATTATAGACCGAAAGGGAGGCATCAAAGAAGAGTTGGCCACTCGAAAAGCAGCGGCTGGGAGACTTTTTCAGGCCATAAATCGAGGATTCCTCAGCAAGAGAGAGGTTGGTAAGAAAACGAAGATGGCTGTATACCGCTCCACCTATGTCCCAGTCTTGACATATGGATGCGAGTCATGGGCATTGACTACAACCCACAAAAGCCAGATCCAAACCTCAGAAATGAGGTATCTGAGGAAGGTGGTTGAAGTAACAAGAAGAGACATGATATGCAACCAGACGATACGTCAAAGCCTAAAATCCCACCCCCTGCAGACCCAAGTAGAACAGTCCCAACTAAGATGGTTTGCCCATGTCTGCAGAATGGGAGAAGATCGGCTACCATGACAAGCATGGAAAACAAAGAGCCAGGGATCCAGACCCCCAGGACGACCCAGAGTCCGCTGGAAGGACAACATTAGACAATCTTTGAAGGACCGAGGACTAGAATGGAACCAAGCCAGGAGGAAGACAGCTGATAAGATAGTCTGGTGCTCTCTCTTCCAAACCTCTACACCTCATGGTAGAAGGGTAACGACTAAGTAAGTACATATACAAGGGGATTGACATAAGTCTTGGGCCTGACCATGAAGCACATGTCACAGAGAGCTGAAATTTTGTATAGTGTTTAGTCCTTTTCAATGTAGCCACCGTCTGAATTGACACACTTCTGCCATATCTGCTTGACCTTGAAAAGACCTTGGAGTATAACACCCTATTTTTCAAACTAAACCAGTCATCACATGCCAGTATAACCTCTTCATCGCTGTCAAAATGATTTCCTTTTAGCTGTTTTTTTAAGATTTGGGAATAGAAAAAAGTATCATGGAGCCAAATCTGGAGAATATGGTGGGTGTGGAAAAATTTCAATATTCAAATCGTTGGCTGCTAGCTGCACAAGCCATGATTTGAGAGAGGGCGCGTTGTCTTGAAGCAAAGGAAGATTTTGAGTGCGTGTTATCCCTCGTTTCCTGGTCACAACCTTTCTTAGTTTGGTGAGAAGATCTGCATAGTACTGTCCATTAACTGTATTGCCACGAGGCAGATAATCTTTCAAAAGGACACCTTTGCCGTCCCTAAAAACAGTCAGCATCACTTTTCCTGCAGATTTCTGCGCTCTTGGCTTGACAGGTGTTGGGGAGCCCGGGGTTTTCCATTGCATGCTGGCAATTTTGGATTCGGGGTCATAATGGTGTACCCAAGTCTCATCTACTGTCACCATGGTCTCCAAAACATTTTTTGACTGACACTATTTGAGCAACTGTTGACAGCAATTTACCCTCGTTTGCTTCTGTTCACGTGTCAACAGTCGCAGAACCCAGCGTGCACACACTTTTCTCATGTTCAGTCTGTTGTGTAAAATTCTATAAACTGTTCTTTCATTTAGTTTTACTATACTAGCTATCTCCACAAATGTCATTTTTCGATCCCGGTCAATGATTTTCTTCACTCTTGTTGCATTTTCATCGTTGCACTCTGAGGCTGGTCTACCAGATGTTGGCAGATCAGCAACATTTGAGCGGCCGCACTTAAACTGTTGACACCAGTTTTTTACCGAAGTATATGAAGGACAAGAATCACGAAACACTGGTTCCATCTCCCTGTGTATTTCTGTAGGTGTTTTTCCCTGAAACATCAGAAATTTTATCACAGCTCTGGCCTCCTTCTTTTCCATTGTTTTGTCAAATCTTTGGAGCAGCAGATCCGGTCAATAGGGTACATTGCGCCGTGCACCGTAGCGGGAAAACCCATTGAAGAAAGAAACGCGTACTTCACACATTCAGTGCAAATATGATGAACTTTAAATGTGCCAAGTTTCATCTTCCTCCTGTGACTCCTTCATGGTCAGGCCCAAGATTTATGTCAATCCCCTTGTATATATAATACACACACACACACACACAGGGTGGGCCAAAAGTTATTTTCCAGTTTTGAATAGCCATAACGTTTTTTGTTAACATTTTATAACAGTATATAACAAGAACTAATATTAATGTAAAAGGATCAATGATGGTTAAGGGGTAGTCTGATGGGGTGCTCTATGGATGATGGTAACTGGTAGATTGGATGTCATTCCAGACACCCCTGGGTTATCTCACCCCTTTTCACCTTGTTAACAACAGGGCAGTTCTGAGAGATTTTACTTTTTTTCATTTTTGTTTGTATTAGTTTTGATTACAATATTTTGTTTTCTTTTGGAAAGGGTATGGCACACATACTCATACATTCACACAATTTTACAGTTTTGATTTACTGTATTTGGACTGAGTGGGGAGAAGATATTGTATTTAGATATTGGAAATCAGATTTTATCATCTTGAATTTACTACATTATATACCCTAATTATAACCCATCAAGGGTTGAACGGGATACGTCTTTAAAAAAAAAATGTTAAACATTTTTCATTGAACTTTATACAGATTTAAAGAGCATATCCTGAAGTTTTAAGATGCCGAAATAAATCTTCTTAATACGAGTAAGTCAATCACCAAAATATGGTGGGGAAATAACTATGTTGTGTTCTTTCTGCTGTATGCCCTGATGATGGTACTAAATTCTCCTATGGTCATTTCTTTCATTTCCATTTTACTACAGAAGAACAGAAACAGTAGCACGAAAGCATAGAAGCTTCATCTATGATGAGAAATAACACTTCATTGGCTAAATATATATGGAGACACTAATTCATACTTACCTGAACTCATTAATATAAATGGGGGACAATTCCAGAAATGTTGTCACCAAAAAGCAATACAGGCCGGAGTATTTCTAAAAAAAAGAACATCCAGTGCCATGATGTGTACTGGGAACAAAATGCCCGACATTTCAACAGGCGTGCAATTTAGTTCCCACCCTAAAAAAATGCACCATGAAAAAGATTACAACCCTGGTAAGAAAAGATGAAACTAAAGTGACGGATGCGTAAGAAAATTAGAAGGTTTAATCAGTAATTTAAAAGTGTCATTTTATGTTTCCTATTACACATTCACAAGCTGTTAGCAAAAGGAACCAGAAAGTAACTGTTGGCCCACCCTGTGTGTGCATATATTATATATATATAATATTAGTAAAGTTTAAGTTAACTCTTCCCACCCCACAAACTATATGGCACAAAATTCTCCCAGGGGCTGTCTTGTCCACCCATATGGTTAAAGCCACTATACAATACACCAGGAGTAGGCATGAAGTCAGTCGCTAGACCTCTGAGAGATTTTAGGTGGTGTTTCTGGTTACATAAAAGCTTTTTCCCCCTAATTATTTAATTTAATAATTTCTTGCTAATGGTTTAATATTTTTAATAGAAAGAATAACAGCAAGTACACTTAAAACAAATTATCATCTACATAAAATATAATAATCCCGTCGTCCAGTCACTTATATTCCCGTCACTTATATATATATATATATATATATATATATATATATATATATATATATATATATATATATATATATATATATATATATATATATATACATATATATATATATATCTACATACATATATATATATATATGAGGGACGGTCAAAAAGTAATGCCTCGTAATTTTTAATTTCATTCAATAGGCAAGAAAACAGATAAAATTCACATTGAAATGTAGCCCCAAGTCTGAACTTCAAAAATGTATTTCTCAATGTAGTCTCCGTTATTTGTTACAGTTTTTGTCCATCTTCTCACAAGGGCATGTATCCCAGCACGGTAAAAATTTGTGTCCTTTTTCCTAAACCACTGGCGTACGGCGCGTTTAAGGGTCTCGGTGTCCTCAAAGTGATGTCCGCGACGATCTTCTTTCAGTGGTCCAAACAGATGGAAGTCAGAAGGTGCAAGATCGGGACTGTAAGGGGGATGTGGTAATAATGTCCAGCCAAATTCTGCAATCGCATCAATGGTGCGTTTAGCGGTGTGTGGCGTGGCATTATCGTGCAACAGTAGTGCAGTTCTCTGATCTTTTAATGGGTAAAGTCGCCGAAGACGACCTCTAAGCTTCTTCGAAGTTTCAATGTAACGGTCTGCATTCACCATGTGTCCCGGTTCCAAGAAGTCGAGAAGAATCCCACCCTTCTCATCCCAAAACACGGAGGCCATAACTTTCCCTACAGATGGTGAACTTTTGAACTTCTTTCTTGTCGGCGATGTTGTCTGTCTGTCAACATTCTGGGTACCCACCGTGCACAAACTTTTGAATAACCCAGGTCTTTAATGATGTTCTGGATATTGCCTTTACTAATGGACAACATGGAAGAAAGTTCATCCAGTGTTACCCGACGGTCACCACGAATGATTCCATCAACTCGATGAATGTTGTGTGGAGTCACTGCGGTAGATGGATGGCCAGTCCGCTTTGCGTCAGCCATTGAGGATTGACCTACTTCAGCTTCGTCACAACGATGTACCCAACGTTGGACAGTGCTAACATCCACTGTTGAATCTCCATAAACATTCTTCAAACGTTCGTGGATGCGAATTGGGGTCTCGCCTTCAGCATTGAGGAATTCTATGACATAACGTTGTTTTAACCGAACGTCTTTGGCAGCCATTTTTAAACTGTTACAGTGGTGCCACCTGTTACTGAAACAGGTTGGTAATGCTATATAGTGCAGAAGAGTGTTTGAGGAATCCTGCTAAATTTACAAAATGCACACCGATACAGTATTTACATACATAAAAAATAGGAGGCATTACTTTTTGACCTTCCCTCGTATATATATATATATATATATACTTATTGTCTGTTTTTCACCTGTGGGAAAAAAATCAGGCATCACTTAGGTACCTTAAGTAAAACCTACAAACAACCTGGGAAAGAATGAGTTAAGGATTGCAATTATTTGCAGTAAGACAGAGATCTGCCAGTAAGACAGCCACCTGACATGATAACACCCAGATAAGACAAGACTATTCATTTTAAGTAGGCATATGAAAATAGATTATCATTTGATAATGTCAACATTCAATAAGACTGGCATAATATAAGGTTATCAAAGATAAGTATTTGATCAAAGTAGACATATGACAAAGTAAGACATTCTTGTAAAGTAGACGCTTAATAAAATAAACATCTGATAAGACAGACATTTGATAAGGCAGATGTTTGATAAGATAGACTTTGATGAGGTAGTCACTTCAAAGACCGACAACGAATTGGTAGATATACAGTAGAACTCCATTTATCCGAACCCCAATTATCCGAACATACAATTATCCGAACACTTTTTCCAGAAAAAAAAAAATCAGGAGCCACCAGTCATGTTAGACTACATGTCTGAATCTTTTGATGCGGCAAGCTTCAAATGTGTGCGAACAATTTGTAGAGGATATGATGGGCTAATGGTCGGTCGCTTACGTACAAGAAGTCAGTTAGATCATAAAGTCAGTTAATATCTGGTTTACCAATCCAGTGTACGAGTGGGTTCTAGGCAGAACACTGGCTAAACAGACAGTTCAACTTAAAATAATTGTGTCTGCTACTACAGCAGAATAATTTTGGTGTACAAGTATTTCTCTGTGCGATAAGGCATCTTCCAGTAAGCCTAAAGCATATAAAAGGAACCGCAATGTTGTGTCAATTGAAACGAAAACAGAAATTATCAAGAGACTAGGAAAAGGTGAAACTGTGTCTTCACTTGCCAGGATTTTCAATGTTGGGAAAGCTACCGTCTCTGACATCAAAAGTAACGAGGATAAAATTATAAGTTTTGCATCGAAATTGGATAGTGAAAATGGGTCGAAGAAACGTAAAACCATGAGAAATGCGAAAGATTTGAAATTGGAAGAGGCTTTGTATATATGGTTTGTGCAAAGAAGAAGCAAAGGGGAACCTATCTCTGGCTCTCTATTGTTCGAAAAGGCACTTCAGTTCAACAATCAACTTGACGGTCATTCCTGACTTTAAGGCTAGTCAGGGATGGTTAACAAACTTTAAATCTCGTCATGGCATACGAGAATTGGAGATTCGAGGTGAATCTTTATCTAGCGATGCAACTGCCGCTGAAAATTTTAAAGAAACATTCTTGGCTTTTTTGGAAGAAGAAGGTTATTCACTCGATGATGTGTATAATGCCGATGAGACTGGCTTATACTGGAAATCATTGCCTCAAAAATCACTTGCATCTCAGCACGAAGCATCTGCCCCTGGGTTTAAAAAGTGCAATTTTGGTAGCCGCGAATGCCAGTGGAAGTCATCGTTCACCGGTGCGGTGCTAATGATCGGCGAAGCCAAAAAACCACGTTGTTTAAAGAATGTGACATGTCTCCCATTGTGCTACAAAGCACAGAAGAGTGCTTGGATGAATAGTGAAATATTTCTTGATTGGTATACAAATCAGTTCATCCCAAATGTGAAGAGGTTGAGAGAACAAGAAAAGAAAACTGGAAAAGTATTTCTTCTACTGGACAATGCACCATCTCATCCAGAGACGGATACATTGAATGCAGTTGATGCAAATTTTAAAGTAATTTTTCTGCCTCCCAATGTAACAGCACTGATTCAACCAATGGATCAGGGTGTTATAGCAAAGCTTAAAAAGATGTACAAGAAGGAAGTCCTGCGTCGTTTATTGTTGGCTGAAGATGAAGAAAGTGTGGTGGCGTTTTCCAAAAAGCATAATCTCAAAGACTGCTGCTATATGTTAGCTTATGCTTGGACCACCCTGTCACAAGATAATCTCAACAAGGCTTGGAATAGATTGCTTGGGGAAAAGGAGGAAATGAAACTACTGCAGTCGACACAAATGATTGTATAAATGAAGTTGTGGAACTGTTTCAAGCAATGCCCGGATTTTCGGACTGTGACAAAGATGATGCACACATGTGGCTAGAAGATGATAATGATTCTGGTTTTCAGTTTTTGAATGACGAAGAAATGTTGTCTTTTGTGCAAGAAGAAAACCAAATACATTTAGTGACCGATGATGAAGACTCCTCAGAAGTACATGATGTACTTGTAGATTATGAAGAAAAACCAAAACGTCGACCAAGTCCTGAAGAGGCCTTTATAGCACTAGAAACAGCGATGGCTTGGAACGAGCAAGAAGATGACAGCTGTCCTACACAGCTTCTGCTGTTGAAGGGGATGCGGGACTTAGCAGCCAAAAGGAGACTATCCAGTTTGGTGCAAAAGAGGATTCCTCATTATTTTAAATAGTGGGTTACATCTGTGCAAGTACATGTATACGTAAGTTGCGCCTGGTTTTGAATCGTTTGTAATGTTATTTTGAAAACATTTCTCTTTCTTAATTAAAAAAAATAATTAATGCTGTACAAGTAGAACATGCACTGCAGTGTAATGAAAGATTTTGGTGATACAGCGATCTAATACAGTGTGGGTATTATTATTATTACAGCACAAGTAAATATGTTTTATAGTGTATTTTCCTTGTGATGGTTAATTATTTTTAGAAATATGTGTACATGTACTCGATACATTATGTAATCCAATTATCCGAACATTTGATTATCCGAACGATGCTCGGTCCCATGGGGTTCGGATAAATGGAGTTCTACTGTATGATAAGAATCTGATAAGACAGACATTTAATAAACAGGCCATTTCATAAAATAAGACCTAATTTATACAACTGACAGATTTAATTATACAGACAGCTGATAATTCATATGACAGAGAACTGATACATTAGATCTCTGGCAAATTTGACACTTGTTTCCAAAATACAAAAGAAGCTAAACATTGATCTTTGGCATATTCACACAGAGAAACTTTGGTGAATTAAGAGTTAAGCCTATATATCACTGATAAAATGACATGTAAAAATGAAACATATTTTGTTATACACTGCCACCAATGACATTAATAGTTTGATATAAACAAAATTGCCATCCATCGATGGCATGAACATTTTTATATAAACAGCCTTCCACCAACGGCATGAAAAAATTTTTCTATCAATGGCCTTCTACTAAGAACATTTCAATATAAACAGCCTTCCACCAACGACATGAAACATTTTTATATCTATGGCCTTCCACCAATGGCACGAAACATTTTGATATAAACAGCCTTCCACCAATGGCATGAACAACTTTTATATAAATTACCTTCCGTCAATGACACGAAACATTTTGATATAAACAGCCTTCCACCAAAGGCATGAACAACTTTTATATAAATTACCTTCCATCAATGGCACGAACATTTCAATATAAACAGCCTTCCATCAATGCCATGAACAACTTTTATATAAATTACCTTCCACCAATGGCATGATCGAACATTTCAATATAAACAGCCTTCCATCAATGCCATGAACAACTTTTATATAAATTACCTTCCATCAATGGCACGAACATTTCAATATAAACAGCCTTCCATCAATGCCATGAACAACTTTTATATAAATTACCTTCCATCAATGGCATGAACATTTCAATGTAAACAGCCTTCCATCAATGCCATGAACAACTTTTATATAAATTACCTTCCATCAATGGCATGAACATTTCAATATAAACAGCCTTCCATCAATGCCATGAACAACTTTTATATAAATTACCTTCCATCAATGGCACGAACATTTCAATATAAACAGCCTTCCATCAATGCCATGAACAACTTTAATATAAATTACCTTCCACCAATGGCATGAACATTTCAATATAAACAGCCTTCCATCAATGCCATGAACAACTTTTATATAAATTACCTTCCATCAATGGCACGAACATTTCAATATAAACAGCCTGCCATCAATGCCATGAACAATTTTTATATAAATTACCTTCCATCAATGGCACGAACATTTCAATATAAACAGCCTTCCATCAATGCCATGAACAATTTTTATATACAGCAATCCCCAGGTCTTACGTTGTTCCATTAGCGCTTTTTTTATATAACGCTGTTTCTATTTTAAGCCATATGCCCATTATATGGTTTAAAAATTCGATCTTACACTGTGCGCTAAATTCCATGGGAGGCAGGGATATAACTTTCACATGCTCATCAAGTTCATTCAGGGTGGTGGGATAGCCAAGAATCATTGTCATTATTAGCATAATAAAGCATGACCTCAAAATGGAATGCAGTTCTACGGTAATCTGTAACATAGAACAAGATCTTCATTGCTACAAGGTGTTCCTAGAAGAGAAAAATAAAGTGGTAGAGCAAAGCAACTCCGCCTAGGCCGGTCCCAAGCCCGGCTGAAAAAGGAGGAGGGCGGCCTGCAAGGAGGCCGTAAGGAGGCAGCCCCTCCACCATGCAAAGGCACAACAGGCCAATCACCTGTTTGCTTTAAACTTTTGATTACGAGAACTACAAGAGAGAAAACCGGACTGATTCTAAAGGCGGTGAACTGGAACGGACTATGACTTATGGAACTTGGAATACAAGAAGTATACTTGTACATGGGAAAGAAGAGGAGCTGGTGGAAGAGATGAGGAAAGCAAAACTAGAAATCCTGGCTATAACGGAAACAGAAAAAAGGACAAGGAGTCATGTATCTCGATGGCAACACGCTGCTCTACAGTGGTGTACCCACATCTGAAAGAGCTAAAGGGGGCGTGGGTTGTGTTGTGGCCAAAAACCAAAAAGATAGTATCAAGGGATGGAACTTTGTCTCGGAGCGCACTATGGTTGTAAAACTAAAAGAAGGAGAAACCATAGTCAACCTGGTCATAGTGTATGGGCCAAATGAGGATGAGAGAGCAGAGGTCAAGGAGGAATTCTTCGAGCTGCTTCAAAGGACAGTGGATGACTGTCTAGATGAAATTATCATGCTCGGAGATTTCAATGCCAGAGTTGGAAAAGATCGTGCTGGATGGGGTGGGGTTATCAGGGGATATGGAGAGGATGCTCTCGGTGACAGTGGAAAGCGACTCCTTAGATTCTGCAGTGAGCAGAATCTGATCGTTACAAACACAGGGTTCTCCCATGGGCACATGCATGCATACACTGAATGTGAACCAACAAAGAATGAGAAGTCAGTAATAGACTATGCCATTGCTAGGAGGAGCTCATTCAAATATGTCCGGGATGCTAGAGTCTGGAGGGGGCCAGAGATTGGAAGTGATCACTACCTGCTTACAATCAAAAGAACAACTGAAAGAGTTGCTCAGCCTAGGAACTGCCCAACATCACACAAGAAACTAAGTAAACAAATGGAAGAAATGGGCATTAGGACCTACAAGCTGAGAGAGCCAGAAATTAAGACCAGATATCAGGGGCTTATTGATGCAGTGGTGAGCAACATAGAAGAAAGGCCTGATGACTTGGAAACCCTCTGGCTCAAATTCAAGGACATCATAAAGACAGCTGCTGCAGAAGCATGTGCTGAAGTCCAACTTGGGAACAAGAGAGGGGGACACCTTGGTGGACAGAGGAGGTTGGGGGGAGGGTGGGAGAGAAGGGGATGGCATGGAAACAATGCTTGGGAGCTGGAGACACAACGGGACAGATGGAGAGATATGGAGAGTGTGTGACGCTCAGAAAGGGGGCAGGGAACGGGGTGCTGGCGGCGAGGCAGAGGTCCTGGGAAGAGTTTGGAGAAGGGCTGGAAAAGGATGCGCAGGAAAGCCAGAGATTGTTCTATGGGACCCTAGTGAACATGAGGGGGGAAAGACAATACCCTCTCAGATTTATAAAGGACAAGTGAGGCAGGTTGCTTAGTGCCCCGGGGGAAGTAATGGAAAGAATATTTCTCAGAACTCCTGGATGGTGAGCATGGTGAAGCATCAGAAATATGATAACCACTAGCACAGAAGAGAAAACCAATGATGGTGAAGATGACATAGAGATGGAAGAACTGAGGGCAGCACTGGAGAAAATCAAGATGGGCAAAGCAGCAGGGCATGATGGTATAACACCAGAAATGGTTGGGTGCATGGGAGCGTCGGGCGACCTATTACTCTTGAGGGTCCTGCGGGCAGTGTGGTGCAACAGGACCATGCCAAAGGATTGGGAGATTGCCATCACAACACCAATTTTCAAAAAGGGTGACAATCGACAATGTGGAAACCATAGAGGCGTGTCCCTTCTAGGTGTCCCTGGTGAAATCTACTCTAGAGTCCTGGGGCGGGGACTCCGACGCCTAGCTGGGCCACAGTTGGATGGGGTCCAGTGCGGATTCCAAGCGGGCCGAGGTGCTCAGGACCTAGTCTTCACACTCAGACAGCTGAGTGAGGGGCACCTTGGGTATAGGAGTGAGATCCATCTTTGTTTCATAGATCTGGAAAAGGCGTTTGACAGGGTCCCCCGGAGCAAACTTTGGGACTGTTTGGCAAGGAAGAACATTCCAGCACTTCCGATTCATGCTATACAGAGCTTCTACAGGTCTTGCGGGGATATGTGAGGATGGCAAACCATGGGTCGGAAGAGTTCGGGACCACCATTGGTGTGGGACGGGGTGATGTCCTGTCACCTTGTCTTTTCATGCTCCTCATGGACGATGTCGCCGGGGTATGTGGGGAGAAAGCAAGAGGGTGTTCAGTGGGGTGTTGGAAGATGAGACAGGTCTGTATTTCAGAGCTGGCATTTGCTGATGATGTTGCCCTGATTGCTAAATCAGAGGCACATCTCCAGTCCAACCAGCAAGTCTGGAACGAAGAGCTGGAGAAGAGAGTGATGGTCATAAGGAGCTCTAGAACAAGGTCCATGGTGATATCACGAGAAGAGAGAAGACATCGGATTGGGCTGGGAGGGCGGGTCGACCACTTTAAATGCCTCGGGGCTATTGTGGACCGAAAGGGAGGCATCAAAGAGGAGTTGGCCACTCGAAAGGCAGCAGCTGGGGGACTTTTCCAGGCCATGAATCGAGGGTTCCTCAGCGGGAGAGAGGTTGGTAGGAAAACGAAGATGTCCCGGTCTTGACATATGGATGCGAGTCATGGGCAATGACTACAACCCACAAAAGCCAGATCCAAACCTCAGAAATGAGGTATCTGAGGAAGGTGGTTGAGGTAACAAGAAGAGACATGGTCCGCAACCAGACGATACGCCAAGGCCTCTTCCTCTTCTTCCTCGTTCGCCCTGAAAAGGACGGTGGTTGCGTTGTGTCTGTTTACGCCGTAGCTGTTATATCTGCACCTTTCGGTCGACACATCCGACTTATGCACAGCATTTTTTGGGACCGGGTTTGCCTTCCCTCTTCGATCCGTACTCGCTCAGCCAGACTACATTGCTGCAGACTGTTTCCAGGACCACCACGTGGAGGTGGAGTACGGTCTTGACCAGCTCTAGTTCGCTGATCCTGATGCAAGCAGTCAAGCTATGGGTCGCTGACTGCATTCTCTATTGCTGCATCTTTGGGTCCCACGCCAAGGCCTAAAATCCCACCCCTTGCAGACCCAGGTAGAACAGTCCCAATTAAGATGGTTTGGCCATGTCTGCAGAATGGGAGATGATCGGCTACCACGACAAGCATGGAAAACAAAGAGCCAGGGATCCAGACCCCCAGGACGACCCAGAGTTCGCTGGGAGGTCAACGGTGGACAATCTTTGAAGGACTGAGGACTGGAATGGAACCAGGCCAGGAGGAAGACAGCCGATGGGATAATCTGGCGCTCTTTCTTCCAAACCTCTACACATCACGGTAGAAGGGGAGCGACTAAGTAAGTAAGTAAGCAAAGCAAAGCAAGCTTGATTATTTTTTTTTTTTAAAAGTCTCCTCGAATATCTTCTGCCTCCATTCACCAAGTAGCCGTACTTTCTACATCTGGAGCCAGAAAAACGTTCCCAATATGTAGAAAACCATCTGCTAAACAGTCATCTAATGATGAAGACAGTACCGCCGTGACAACTGTAGCCACAAGCGACGTAAGTAGCAGCTATTAAAGTCCTATAATATTTTGTATATATTGTTTGTAAGTAGTGCATACATATTTCCTTTGTGTTCAATATTTTTTATTGTTATTGTTGTTATTATTGAATGGAATCAACATCATTGCACTTAGGGCAAACCAATAGGTGCTCAGTCTCCCCCAGCATATGTCGAAGGATATGAATGCTAACTGTTCCTGTTGGGTGCTGGTTGTATTCACAATGGAAACGTCCACTCATACGCCCATCCCTGCTAGCCTTACGTTTGATGCCAAATTCAAAAAATCTTAGTTTTGTTGATTCATCTATTGCAGTGTCATTCTTTTAACAGGCAATCATTAATTGTCCTCAGCATCTCTCCCTTATCCATAGCCAATGTCCTCACAATATTTCTTATAATTATAGGTAGTAATTAATGTTATTAATTTTGTAGATTTTGTTTTTTTTTTAATCACGTTTGTCGTAAAATGTTACATCTGTATGACACCACGCTCAAATTCCCCGCTCATAAACTAATTATTGTATTTTAAAATCTATAAATAACTACAATATTTGAAATTTGTCTGAGGGGCAAAATCCATTTACCGCTAAAAATTTAACTAGAGAATTTGAATTTTTCTACTACCACAGGTTAAAAGTTACTACCCCCATACACACACACACACCCACCCTAATAATTATCGAAGGACGTAGTCAAAATTAACAACCAATCAATTTGGTACCTCGTTTTTGTAGAGTCAAGGGAAAAATTTGGTTGTAGTGGCAAAAATGCCGATTCTGTGTTTTTGACCAAAATTAACTAATTTATTTCTCAATAACTAAAGGGAATTAGAATGAAAGGGATATCTTGAATTATAGCGCTGATATTGATTAATATATTAACCTAAAGATTCCCACTTAATAAAATTATCTTGACTTAGAAAAATTTAATTTATTGATATTTTAGATCAGGGTAGACCTACAATTAATTACAAAAAAATTACCCAGATGAAACTGTTAAGGAATAACCAAAGGAAAATTAGATAGAACGATAGAGGTAAATTGGCCGTTTTATTATCACTTTTGATATTTGAAATCGGTCCATAAATAACAGAGATATAAAATACCCAAATGTAACCAGACGAACAAACACACTTATAATTGCTCCGGTTGATAGTCCAAAAATAGTTAAAATTTTGACTTGTTTTCTGATTGGTTAGGGGTAGGGTAATAAAATTTACAACTACTTGAAAAATCAGGCCATTGTAGTTTGATTTGAAAAAACTAACAAGCACTGCCAAGTTGAGATCAGCGGGAAAGCCTTGTGACCAAGCTTTTGCCGTCTGGACGATAAAGCAGTCTGAAAACCTATTTACTGCTAGTCAAGCTTGTGCATGTGTTATTATTCTTTACTTGAGGTAAGATAAATAAGTTTATTTGTATAATTTATTGACATGTAGGCCACGGGATGCCAGCCCTATTTTATTTCGATACTGCCAATTGGGAGAGGTTACGACGACCTAAGTAGGAATGTGTCTAAAAGCAGACTTATTGGGAAGTGAAAAATAAATGTGTTTGTAAATTTGCCATAAAATTTTGCGACTGTAAGTCCAGTAGAAAATAAATTGATAGTGGCTTCTGGAGTGACACAGTGTTCAAAGAACATGTGAAACCATGCATAGAATGTTTGAAAGAAGAAATTAACAGGTCACAAGATATATTTGTACACCCCTGCTGATTCTATGGAAGACAATCAATGCTTAACTCTTACTATCCGGCAAGCCCCGTGAAGTGGCGCGGGTTTAGTACCAATTTTACGGCTCGCCAGTTCAACTGGTGCGCGATGGTAACGATAGCAAAACTAGCGCGTAAAAACGCGGTTTTAGCTCACGTATAGTAAGAGTTAAGGAACAGTGGCTTTGATGCCATAGTGGAAAAAGAATGAAAACACAGGACTGAGTGTAGTAAAGGAAACATAGAGTCTGGTGCACATGGTCAGCACACATGGCTGACCCCAGGTAAGATTATTATCGATTAGTTGTGGAATTGTTATAAACAGGCTCTATAGGGGAGGAACTTTTCCTTCTCATTCCAGGGTTTTATTGCCAGTCAAAAGTGTTGCAGAAAACCTGGAAAAGAAAGAACCTGTGGGCAGTGAAGGCCCATCAATAACCAGTGAAGCCCAAAATCAGTAACTTCATACAGGAGGCAACCAGTTGATAACATTGTATATTCTGGAGCCAACAGTATCAGACAGGCTTGCCAGTTAAGTCCCTTACTAAGGGCTATTGATAGGTCATCACAATTCCACCCACAACAATAAAAAGAATTTCCTGGGGAATGATGTAAAGAACAGACTCTCCAATAATAGACTAGTGTTAATATCAAGCATTGAAATCAGACTGTGGGGTACCCATTACAGTGACCTTTCCTTTTGTTACAAGTGATGGACAAAGTTTCCACCTTATTCATTTATATTCTGTAAATAAAAATTTTCTTGATTTGACAATTCCTGTCCTAAAAGATTGAGGTACAGGAAGATTAAAAATTGTATATATATCCCTGTATATATCAAAACGTACACACAGTCTTACTTACTTGATTTTATTGAGTTAAAGTTCTGTTTGAAATTATTCATTCCTCATAATAAATACCTTACCCTAGACACGTAGCCACATAACACCACAGAGAATACTGTACCCTGGGTGAGATCAGAAGAGGTAGCGGATAGGGACCCTGAGAAATACATCATCATCACTCTTACTCAGGGAACTTACATAGCTTGACCTCACCTGGTTAACCTTTAATTTTATTAACATCAAAACCTCTTATCACATATTGGTGTCCTGTCCGGGATTTTTGTTCCACCATACCCTGGGGCCCACTCAGTAGGAAATAAATTTTATAAAACTAAACAAATTGTGGTGAATTGGATGAGCTGTCATTGCCATTATTTAATTAAGTTAGTAGTTGTTACATTATTACAGAAGTGTTGATAAGTTGTATGAGAGAATGGCAGACTTGGCCAAATTTAGATCTGCTACAGTGCAGACGGAAAAAGATCTTGGCATGAGTGGGGACATTCTGATTCAGTATGTTACTACTGAATGTGATAAATTTATAGATAGGGAAGATAGGAGGTTAGCTGAAGAGAAAAGGTTACAATTAGAAGCAGATAAAGAAGAGAAAAGATTAAAATTAGAGGCAGATAAAGAGGCTAGGAAATTAGAGGCAGATAAAGAGGCTAGGAAATTAGAGGCTGATAGGGAGGCTGAGGTTAAGAGATTACAGCTAGAAGCTGATAGGGAGGCTAGGAAATTAGAGGCAGAAGAAAAGAGATTGCAAAGAAAGGCAGAAGAAAAGAGATTGCAGATGGAGGCTGAAAAAGAAGAGAAAAGATTGCAAAGAGAGCATGAGTTAAGACTCAAGGAACTGGAACTTCAAGGACATGTTCCAGAAAATGGAAGCAGCCCATCTACCTCTGATACTAGTGCGAGTCAGGGGGCCTCAAATTCAGCCATGAATTTTCATTTAGATCCTTTTGTAGAGAAAGATGATGAGATCGAGTCCTATCTCAGTAGATATGAGAGACTAGCTACTAACTATGGGTTGGAGAAGGAGAAGTGGAGTTTAAAGGACTTAGGAGAACATTTTATGAAGTCTTCTCCAAGTTAAGCAGAAAAGACCAAGAAGATTATGATATTCTCAAACAAGCCTTATTAGTTAGATACGAAAAAAATAGTGAATTTTATAGGAAGAAATTTAGGAATGCTAAGCTACTTTCTGGGGAGACTTACCACCAATTCTCTGCCAGACTAGAGACTTATTTGGAGAAATGGACTGCTACAGTGCAGACGGCAAAAGATCTTGGCATGAGTGGGGACATTCTGATTCAGTATGTTACTACTGAATGTGATAAATTTATAGATAGGGAAGATAGGAGGTTAGCTGAAGAGAAAAGGTTACAAAAACCCAAGATCTGAAGGAAATGATCATGATGGAGCAATTAAGAGAGTCCATGGCTCCAGACCTGAGAAAATTTCTCATGGAACAAGGTGCAGAGAGGCTGGGGGAGATTCTCAATGTTGCTGAGAGATATCAGGCAGCACAGAAAGAAGTAGCTGGCATTAAGAAGAAACAACCAGAAAGTAATAGAACCCCACCAGACCAAGATGAGTATTATAATAATAGAGATCAAGCTCATAGATTTAAACCAAATTATGATAGGCCAAGATTTGATCCTAGAGACAGAAACCCTCAAGTAAATGAAAAGAAACCCTACAGACCAGAAGGAAAATGGTGTAAAATATGTAGGATGCACAATCATAACCTTTAGCACGCTGCGGGCGACACATGTCGCCGAAGATAACCTATGCTCTGCACGCTGGAGCTGCCATGTGTCGCCTTACGGATATCACCGTTTCTAGCATGAGGACTTGTGTACACGTGATTTTCAGCCCCGGATGTTATATGTAATTTTATTTGCAAGAGAGTTAGCTTCCGTTTCCGATCTTAAAAAAGCGATGGGTGTATCCGCGTTTATTTTTTGTAAATTTTTTAAATCGAAATGAATCTGCATCAACACACAGCCATTTTTGCTCTAATTTTATTGGATTCTGACGCCATGCGGTGGGGATGAGATTTTTGTCTTTATAAGCGCTGATATCGGTTCTCAGAATATGTTTGATGGCTGAGATGGAAACGAAAGTAAAATGGCCTTTCAAGTATGTATAATGTTAGGGGTTAGGACTAGGAATATCGGAAAGATTTAGAATTTCGGCCGAATGTCACAGCTGACGAGAGCGTTTGTTGCTTTGCTACTGATGATGGGTGTAACGAAAAGATCGTCATTTGATTTGTATTGGTCTATTGGTCAAATGACTTTCATTGAGATGCAAGGGATATGGACCCTTCGTTTGCTGGTTATTTTTTTAAATTTTTTTTTAAATTTTAAAATTAAAAAAAAATATTTTTTTATTATTTAAAATTTTTTTTTCGTTTTTTTCATCTTTCCTTTCCTCTCTTCCTATCACATCTAATATGTACACAAACAAATTTTATATCATCAGATTCACCATTCATTTATTTATATAAATTCCAAAAATGATAGCAATTGACCAAGAAACACAAAAACTATAGACATTAAGGGTCACCCACTATAGAAACGGGACGCTGTGAAAAAGAATGCAGCTGCAGGCGAAAATTTTCGCCAAAGAATGCAGCGTGCTAAAGGATAATACAATTGAATGTGGTAGGAAAGTTCCTCCATATCACGCTGCATGCATGATAACAGTGGGAAACAAGGGAAAGAAGGAACTGTCTACAGGGCAGCATGAACTTCATCATCCCCCCCATCTGTGAAGAAGTAGTTTGTAATGGTACGAGAGTCAAGTGCCTTTACAATTCAGGATTGGAATATGACTCAGTTGTGAGTGCAAACCTGGTGCACCCTGACCAGTATACCACAGACAAAGTGGAGATACAAGGGGCATTGAAGGATACAGCCACCATGACACTTCCCGTAGCCCAGATCAATGTCAAGACTAGGTACGTGGAAGGAGCGATTAGAGCAGCAGTGTGCAACGAACCTAATTACCCGCTGGTGTTAGGAAAGAGATTTGTGTTTCTAGGAAGCCCTATAAAACCTGTGATCATGGCAACGCTCCAGTTCAGGTCGACCCCTAGTAAGGAGGAGGAACCACCACTTAATATTCATCCGAGAGAGATGAGAAAGGCCCAGGCAAAAGACAAATCATTGAAACCTTGCTTTGGCAAATTGCCAACCAGCCATAACAACCCTAAGAAAGGACAATTTTATTTGAAGGTGGGACTGCTCTACAGGAAAGCTGGAGCAGGACCAAAAGGTTATGGACAGTTAGTACTGCATTTGAGTTATAGGGAAAAGGCTATAAAACAAGCACATGTTGTACCAGACGGTGGACATCAGAAGATGGGTACCACCTGTCAAAGGACATCTGTGAAATTTTTCTGACCAGGCGTAGCTGCAGACATTGCAAAATTTGTGGAGGCCTGTGACCAGTGTAGCAAGGTACATTCCACACGTTGGAAGGAAAATAATAATCAGATGCTACCAAAGCATTGTGGAGAACATGGGCCTAAAAACAAAAAGGTAAATAAAAATGATAAGGTAGATAACGTGAATAGGCATGCACCTTTTCACACACAGTCTTCCACTAAAACCTTTAAAATGGCAACTTTGTGTATGGCACAAAGAGTAAAAATAAACACAGTCCAGACCACTCCGACACACCCCCCGCCGAAATTCGTGGAACTGGCTGAAAATAGAGTTGAGGTTAATCGGCCACCAGTGAAACCGAAACTAAATGTTAACCTTAGAAGAGTTGGGAGCGGGCGTTTGGCAAGGTTGCCTAATGTCAAGCTCATTTCAACATATGGCTATTAACTTAGCATTATGAAGGGTACCGGTGACAGACCCTATACAGTCCATTGGAAGTATTGTACGGACATTGGATTGAGATCACACATATTATAGCAAATGCTAAAAAGAGGAATTGATTCTTGATGCAGGAACTCATTTCCCCATATTATATATTAAATCACCAATTGTCGTTGGGCGGAGAAAACAGCTGGTGAATAGGGCCTTTATCTGAATGGCAGATTAATGAGTCATATATAAATATTAGTAGAGGGTTTTTCCAAATTCCAATCAAGCTTGAGCTCAGACTAATTGTTGGCTGTGAACATTTCGGAGGGGCACATTGAATTTATATGTTGCTTTTGGATTGGAATTACTCCGAGTGTTTTATCCAGGCTGATGAGGAAATTACTGGATCCCCTACTTAACTCTGCTATCACCAAATTTATAGATCTCCTCCTCATAAATATTGCAACCTTGAGGAACATCTAAAAACCTCTGGACGTATCATGGGACAGACTCAGAGAAGAGTAATGGTGAATATTGATTGATAATCAGCATGTGACAGGCAGTAGCACCTGCAGCTGTTTTATTAACACAAACTGCAATAGATACTTGGATTGCAGAGGTCTGAGGCAGATTTCTTGAGTAGTGCCTACTTTGAATGACCCACCTGCAGTAATCCAGGATCACACTAAAGCAGAGTAGAGTCAATTTGACATAATTTCATCGTGAGTGTAATACAGACCTGAAAGCTGCACTAGTGGTTCACGCTTTTCAAACGGGGGAGATATGTCGTAAAATGTTACATCTGTATGACACCACGCTCAAATTCCCCGATCATAAACTAACTATTGTATTTTAAAATCTATAAAAAACTACAATATTTGAAATTTGTCTGAGGGGCAAAGTCCATTTACCGCTAAAAATTTAACTAGAGAATTTGAATTTTTCTACTACCACAGGTTAAAAGTTACTACCCCCATACACACACACACACCCACCCTAATAATTAT
The DNA here is from genome assembly GCA_024509875.1 of Oreohelix idahoensis. NCBI lineage: Eukaryota > Metazoa > Mollusca > Gastropoda > Stylommatophora > Oreohelicidae > Oreohelix > Oreohelix idahoensis. The sequence continues at coordinate 106,313 of JAMPIV010000763.1, forward strand.
CGAAGGACGTAGTCAAAATTAACAACCAATCAAATTGGTACCTCGTTTTTGTAGAGTCAAGGGAAAAATTTGGTTGTAGTGGCAAAAATGCCGATTCTGTGTTTTTGACCAAAATTAACTAATTTATTTCTCAATAACTAAAGGGAATTAGAATGAAAGGGATATCTTGAATTATAGCGCTGATATTGATTAATATATTAACCTAAAGATTCCCACTTAATAAAATTATCTTGACTTAGAAAAATTTAATTTACTGATATTTTAGATCAGGGTAGACCTACAATTAATTACAAAAAAATTACCCAGATGAAACTGTTAAGGAATAACCAAAGGAAAATTAGATAGAACGATAGAGGTAAATTGGCCGTTTTATTATCACTTTTGATATTTGAAATCGGTCCATAAATAACAGAGATATAAAATACCCAAATGTAATCAGACGAACAAACTCACTTATAATTGCTCCGGTTGATAGTCCAAAAATAGTTAAAATTTTGACTCGTTTTCTGATTGGTTAGGGGTAGGGTAATAAAATTTACAACTACTTGAAAAATCAGGCCGTTGTAGTTTGATTTGAAAAAAACTAACAAGCACTGCCAAGTTGAGATCAGCGGGAAAGCCTTGTGACCAAGCTTTTGCCGTCTGGACGATAAAGCAGTCTGAAAACCTATTTACTGCTAGTCAAGCTTGTGCATGTGTTATTATTCTTTACTTGAGGTAAGATAAATAAGTTTATTTGTATAATTTATTGACTTGTAGGCCACGGGATGTCAGCCCTATTTTATTTCGATACTGCCAATTGGGAGAGGTTACGACGACCTAAGTAGGAATGTGTCTAAAAGCAGACTTATTGGGAAGTGAAAAATAAATGTGTTTGTAAATTTGCCATAAAATTTTGCGACTGTAAGTCCAGTAGAAAATAAACTGATAGTGGCTTCTGGAGTGACACAGTGTTCAAAGAACATGTGAAACCATGCATAGAATGTTTGAAAGAAGAAATTAACAGGTCACAAGATATATTTGTACACCCCTGCTGATTCTATGGAAGACAATCAATGCTTAAGGAACAGTGGCTTTGATGCCATAGGGGAAAAAGAATGAAAACACAGGACTGAGTGTAGTAAAGGAAACATAGAGTCTGGTGCACATGGTCAGCACACATGGCTGACCCCAGATAAGATTATTATCGATTAGTTGTGGAATTGTTATAAACAGGCTCTATAGGGGAGGAACTTTTCCTTCTCATTCCAGGGTTTTATTGCCAGTCAAAAGTGTTGCAGAAAACCTGGAAAAGAAAGAACCTGTGGGCAGTGAAGGCCCATCAATAACCAGTGAAGCCCAAAATCAGTATCTTCATACAGGAGGCAACCAGTTGATGACATTGTATATTCTGGAGCCAACAGTATCAGATAGGCTTGCCAATTAAGTCCCTTACTAAGGGCTATTGATAGGTCATCACAATTCCACCCACAACAATAAAAAGAATTTCCTGGGGAATGATGTAAAGAACAGACTCTCCAATAATAGACTAGTGTTAATAACAAGCATTGAAATCAGACTGTGGGGTACCCATTACAGTGACCTTTCCTTTTGTTACAAGTGATGGACAAAGTTTCCACCTTATTCATTTATATTCTGTAAATAAAAATTTTCTTGATTTGACAATTCCTGTCCCAAAAGATTGAGGTACAGGAAGATTAAAAATTGTATATATATCCCTGTATATATCAAAACGTACACACAGTCTTAATTACTTGATTTTATTGAGTTAAAGTTCTGTTTGAAATTATTCATTCCTCATAATAAATACCTTACCCTAGACACGTAGCCACATAACACCACAGAGAATACTGTACCCTGGGTGAGATCAGAAGAGGTAGCGGATAGGGACCCTGAGAAATACATCATCATCACTCTTACTCAGGGAACTTACATAGCTTGACCTCATCTGGTTAACCTTTAATTTTATTAACATCAAAACCTCTTATCACAACATTTTACTTAATTTTATACAGCCTTCTGGACCTCGGTAATGAATTATTATGATTTCTATTTTATTTTTTCCTATGCCCACTATTACTCGAGGCGTAATCTCCAGTTAATATGTCTAACCTGAGACTGATTTTACGTGAGTGCCTCTTTTTTCCCTGTACAATGACAGGTGTCCTCTAGCCATTCAGGCAGATACTTGCTGATTACAGAGGTACCCATTAGAGCTGGGTTGGCTCAGGAGCCGTTCAGGTTATTCCAGTCCCTGGTTGATGACACTCCTTCAAATGTCTTTGTCGGGGCTCAAATTATTCCAGTCCAAGTCCCGGTTGACGACACTCCTTCAAATGGTCTCACCAGGGCTCGAACCTGGATCACCCGATTGCCAGAGCAGTGTGGTAACCACTACAGTAGCGCTGCTCCCTGATTTCTATTAATTCTTATGGGAAATCAATTTTTGTTTAGCGCTATTCAGGTTAGTGTTCAATATTTAAAGAATGAATTAACAGTGTTAAGTGGGAGATTGCTGTAAATGGTCTTTCATCAGTGGCATGATCATTTCTATTTAAACAGCCTTCAATCAATGGCATTAAAATTGTTTATTTAAATGACCTTCCATCAATGACACGAACATTTCGATATAAACAGACTTCCACCAATGGCATGAACACGTCAATATTTACAGCCAACAACAAAAACAACAACCAAAAAGCTACAGACTTTCATAAATGGGTGCTTGCAAAGAACAGAAGCAAGGTCACCTTGAACTGATCACAAGAACCAGCGGAATATGAGATGAGAAGAAGACGCTGGCGATGGATAGGACACACACTGAGAAAACCTACTGATAGCATTACAAGGCAGTTCTTGTTCTGGAATCCTCAGGGTAAGAAAAACAGAGGTGGATCAAAATAAAATAAAAAGAAAGCAGAAGAGAACTGGAGACAGAAGTGAAAATGATGAGGAATACATTGAAAAAACTTGAACTGATAGCACGTGCCAGGAAAGCTTGGCATGTGCCAGGAAGGCTTGGCATGTGTCTGCTGAAGGCCTATGCTCCTTAGGAAGCTAAAGGGCATCGAATGTTGATCAATGGTGTGAACATATTTTATATAAATGACCTTCCACCAATGGAACAAACATTTCAATATAAACAGCCTTCCACCAATGGTATAAACAATTTTTATACAAACAGCCTTCCACCAATGGCATGAACAATTTTCATATAAACAGCTTTCCACCAATGGTATAAACAATTTTTATACAAACAGCCTTCCACCAATGGTATAAACAATTTTTATACAAACAGCCTTCCACCAATGGCATGAACAATTTTCATATAAACAGCTTTCCACCAATGGTATGAACAATTTTCATATAAACAGCTTTCCACCAATGTGCCATCTTTCAATCATTTCAAGGATCTCATATTTAAACACTGCATAAACAATAATACAATTAACAGTTAAAATAAATAACATATATCAAGGAGTTTGGTGTATCAGTTAGCACAGCTGATTTAGAGCCAATCAATCAGTTTGATTCCTGCATCAAGATTATTTTTGTAATTTTTTTTTTCAAACATTCAAAGCTTCGTACAACAGCCAGAAACATTGACTGCTTCATAATAATTTGCTTATGTCTCTCTGTCAAGGTACTGCATGCTAACTGACTGATATTTTTGAATAACTAAAAATTGAATGAAAAACAAATTTGGCTTTCGTCAGCCTATTAGTGCAACAAGATTTGCTAAACTCCAATCTCACAATGATGACTCACTCAAACCATACTCTGATCCTCATCTGAGCTTGTCTATTCACATGGACATTTTACAAGAAAGTCATACATTTCCTCCATCAAGGACATTATGGTTTTTTTTTTTTTCTGTTTGGTTTAATAAGGATCATCTTCACTGAACACAGAGAATTCCATCAGTGCTCCGATCTCTTCCCTTAGATCACACAAGGAGGATCTCAGCACAGTTCATGAACTCAGTAGCACAGATGAGGATCCCAATGTGCGTACACAGGAATCACTTACTTACTTACTTAGTCGTTCCCCTTCTACCGTGAGGTGTAGAGGTTTGGAAGAGAGAGCGCCAGACTATCCTATCGGCTGTCTTCCTCCTGGCCTGGTTCCATTCTAGTCCTCGGTCTTTCAAAGATTGTCTAATGTTGTCCTCCCAACGGACTCTGGGTCGTCCTCGGGGTCTGGATCCTTGGCTCTTTGTTTCCCATGCTTGTCGTGGTATCCGATCTTCTCCCATTCTGCAGACATGGCCAAACCATCTTAATTGGGACTGTTCTACTTGGGTCTGCAGGGGGTAGGATTTAAGGCCTTGACGTATCGTCTGGTTGCGTACCATGTCTCTTCTTGTTACTTCAACCACCTTCCTCAGATACCTCATTTCTGAGGTTTGGATCTGGCTTTTATGGGTTGTAGTCATTACCCATGACTCGCATCCATGTCTATAAACTTTTCTTGATCCAGAATGACACATTCTACAAATATTTTTGTGGTGGGAAGGTTTTCCTAATTTTGTAAATTTTTGCAAGGGCAGCGGCTGTTTGGCCTACTCTTTAAGATTTCCAACTGCCAAGGGACTTTTAATGTTCGCAATTTGCACAGGGGACCTCCTATTTTTTCACTCTTATCCGAGAAGGCTAGGCATCCGATCTCACCACCCATGAGATCGGAGGGGGGGAGTATGACATCATTAGGACCCACTGGTTCTGAAAAATTTCCATCAAATATATTCCCTGTACTGGGAACCAAACCTGGTACCTTTAGAATTAGAGGCAGACGCCATACCTCTTAGTCACTCCGACTAGCTCAAATGAAACAGTCAGCAGGACACAATAGCAGGTGGCCAAGTATTAAAGCTGGGATTGTAGTGACAGCAAAGACACATGCCTTATGCCAAGCCAATCAAGACAGTTTCATTGCACACAGACAACTCCATAAGCCCTCCGATCTCCTCCCTTAGATCACACAAGGACGGAAGATCTCAGCACAGTGCATGAGCTTCACAGCACCGGCGAGGATCCCTATATGTGTATACAGGAATCACACATTCTTTGTGGTGGGTAGGTACATGTTTCCACCCACTAAATAAATATACATTTTTACAAGACATTCACGAGACTTTTATACAAGTGAGCATCAGAAGTTAATGCTTAGAATAGAGTGGTAAGTATTTTCCTGTGGCGGCATCTTCATATGATGGTGGAGGTCCACATGGACTGATTTCCTCAGGTTGCAAGCCTCTGGCATTTTCCTCAGAATCAGAACATTCTCCCCCAATATCACCACTAGCTACAGCGCTGCTGCTTGCAGCATTGTCAGCACCAACACCATCAATCATGCCATAGAAGGTGAAGGTCTGGCCCTCTGTATCCATGTTTGTCACAAGCTGGGGAGAGCCGTTGTATTTCACTACTGTCTTGTGTATCCTGTTTCTGTGGGGAGACCCACGACCACTGCTGCCACCGTGACTACTGTCTCGTGGAGAATTTCTTCCACTGGGATACAAGGATCGGCAACTGTGGCTGCTTTCTCGCGATCTGCGATCATCGTCCAAACGATAAGCGTGAACACGGCTTGTTGACACAACAGATGGAGCTGAAGAAACAGTCAAATGGCTTTTGTCACCTGGTGGGTGTAAGATTCCATGTTCATCAACATTCCCAGCATAAAATACTCCAGAAGGGTCAGTCGGAAGCACAGGAAGAACAGGGAGTCGCATAATCTCGCTGTTGTTTGCATGATAAAGTTCATCTCTGTCAGAACCATAACCGGAGCAGTTGTCACTCAAGATGCCGTGCTGGCTAGAATAAAGTAAAGTCAGCTGAGGCTGCTGAGACTGGTGGTGGTCCATGTCTCCAGCTGGGTGTCGTACTCTCCCAGACCTCTGCTGGCCATGTGCTGACCCAGGTCTGGAGGACGTGCTCACACTAGTCTGGATATCTGGCATGATACCGCTGGTGCCATTACGAACTGAGTGACTATGTCCATAGCTGAGCTGACCTAAGTTGGTCTGGTCATGTGCTGTTGTCATGGACACTCTCAAGTTGCCAGGCGTGAGTCCGGACACTGCTAAGTTGCGTCTCATCTGCAAATAAAGCCAGCAGAAGGATATCATATTGGGATATCATCTATTCCACAATCTAAAGATAGGAACTACCAATGAGTGTAAATGTGGTACTGATAAAATGACTACTGAACATCTACTTCAAAGATGCTCAACATATGAGGAACATAAAAAGGACATATGGCCGTCACCAGTACCATTTTTTGAAAAACTATCGAGATGCAAATAACCTCTTGCTGACCACTGCTTTCTTTGAAAATCGTCAAGTAGACGTCTGAGAGTGTACGAATAAGAAGAAGATATTCCAAGTGTATTTTTTTTTTTCACAAACCTCAATACAGCACCAGATTTTTATTTAATTATTATTATTTTTTGTGTGTGGGTCATTTCAAACTTGATCTTTACCTCTATTGCAGATCTGAACTTTTCTTTTTAGGTGACTTTTATAAAACTAATACTAGACACAACCAGAGCTTCAAAAATGTAAGACTACAAAACTTCACAACAACTGGGAGGTCAAAGAGAAGCCAGAATAACTGAAACTGAAAGCTACAGATTGTCCAAAATTGATTTTGTGGGCAAGCAACAACTGCGGAATTATACTTATAAGATGACAATGGCAAAACTTTGGTGGCAATCATTCCCATTTGTGAAAGCCTGTGTGGTTGTTTTTGATGTCCTCCATGTATGTCTCTGAAGGACAACAGCAACATTCATAAATGGTACTTGTGTAGAATAGAAGATCTGACATGGTACAACAAGGTCACCAATGTGAAACTAATGATTAAAACCAGACAAGTGCCAGTGGGACAAGACATAAGAAGATGCTGGCGATGTACAGGATACACACTAACAAATACCAAAAAAAAAACAACCTAATAATAGCATCACAAAGCAGTCCTTATTCTGGAATCCAGAAAGTAAGAGAGGTAGGGGGAGACAAAAAACACGGAAAAAACACGGACAAAAGAACTGAAGACAGAAATGAAAGGCATGAGGAAGACACGGAAAGATGATGAGCTGATGGCACAGGACAGGAGGACTTGATTGGTGAGGGCCTATGCTCCTTGGTGAGCTGAAGGGGTAATAATAATAATAACTGATAAATGAACACTAACCGGCAACCGGTCGATCTTGATCTACTGAGGGATCATTTGGTAGACCTCTAAGTGGTGGAGGGGGAACAAAGAATTTTTAACCTAAGTAAATTGTGAACTAGTCCTTGTTATTCCAGCACTTAAAAGTACTGTGTCGCCATATCTAAGGGTACCTTCCCACCATTCCCAGCGAAAACCCGTAAGCTAGCTTACTCAAACTCACTTTATTTGTGAACTGTATAAGACAGGAAAACATCTTTTGAGTGATGTAAAGTTAACATTCTGTAAAATGTCATTTAGTTTGAATTATCCACCTCTAGATCGATGGAACTGCAGAAAGCACATTGTCGGCAGACATAAAAGCTACAACAAGACTGCACCTATTCCAAATTCGAAATACTCTGAAACCTAAAAACGTGACTTTATTATTGAAGATCTTTTGAGACCTCTGTGGTTCTAATGTAGACCTCTACAGCTGCTGGGTAGTCGACCACTGACCTAGAGCAGCTTCTAGACAATGAAAACGCTGAGCAAATAGCAGAGGACCTTGATCACATAGCAGAGGACCTTGAACACATAGCAGAGAACCTTGATCACATGGCACAGGACCTTGAACACATAGCAGAGAACCTTGATCACATGGCACAGGACCTTGACCACATGGCAGAAGACCTTGATCACATGGCAGAGGACCTTGATCACATAGCAGAGGACCTGGATCACATGGCAGAAGACCTTGATCACATGGCAAAGGACCTTGATCACATAGCAGAGGATCTTAACCACATAGCAGAGGATCTTGATCACATAACAGAGAATCTTGATCACATAGCAGAGGATCTTAATCACTTAGCAGAAGACCTTGAGCTGAGGACCTTGATCACATAGCAGAGGATTTTGATCACACAGAAGAGGATCTTGCAAGTCACCCTAACAACAGACAGCAAATCTAATCAGCTAATTAAGCCAAGAGTATTGTATGTGGAATTTGCAGACAGAAACTCAATGATCTGCTGAGGAAACGTAAATAGCGAAAAGAAAATTTCTCATCATGTAAATAATTTTGTGAAAGTCAAACAGTTTTTGCTGTGACAATCTTTTAAAAGATTTATAAAACAAAAACTTTCATTTACCTTGATGTTTTTGTTTGTCAATAAATTTACAAAATGGAAATGTTCTTATAAAAATGTATTTAAATTCCTCTTCTTTTTTTTTCTTTTTTTTTATCGTACGTCCGCTATTACTGGAGTATGTCTAACCTGAGACTGTTTTTATGTGAGTATCCTATTTTCCCTGTATGCTGACAGGTGTCCTCTTGCCATTCAGGCAGACACTCGCCATCTTAGGAGGTACTCATTAGAGCTGGGTCGGCTCAGGAGCCGTTCAGGTTATTCCAGTCCTGTACGATGACACTCTTTTAAATGTCTTCGCCAGGGCTTGAATTATTCCAGTCCAAGTCCCGGTCGACGACACACCTTCAAATATCCTCACCGGGGCTTGAACCTGGGATCTCCTGATCGCCAGCGCAGTGTGGTAACCACTACACTAGCGCGGCTCCCTAAATTGCTTCTGTTTCTTCATTTACCTTGTTTCGCTTCACACGGAGCATGGAACCACCACTACAACTAGTCCCTTTTGCAGGAACCTGTATCACAGTATTAATACGCTCATGCAGTGGTGATTTCTGTAGTGATCTGTTTAACATGAAGACAATGCTAGCCCCCCCACACACACCCAACCTCATATTAGTCACTTCTTATAACATGCCTCACGAAGCATTAGCCCAGTTCTTAGAAACCCCCCCCCCCCCCCCAAGAACTAACGGTAAACAAGTCCAATATCAGATACTGCCATAGTGGTGTGAAGTGTTAGAGACTTCACTTATACAAGGCCTAGGTCCAGCTTTATCAGTTGGGGGTGACCAGTTCCCTTCCTCGCTGCCTTTGCCTTCCCTATCTCAAGAGTCAAGCACCCATTTACAGTTAGGTAGAGTGGAGCATGACGGTACCATGTTTTGAACCCTGTAACTCTGTGGCAAGAGGTAAGGGCTCTCACCACTCTGCCAATAAGATGCTCTCCCAGGAACAATCTGCTTCTACTCTGGAGTAATCCTACTCTTCTGGAGGAAGTTATTGTTGAACAGAATCAACATCATTGCACTCTGGGCAAACCCATAGGTGCTCAGTCTCCCTCAGTATATATCAAAGAGTGTGAATGCTAACTGTTCCTGTAGCTCGCTGGTTGTATACATGATGGATGCATCTTCTCATACGTCCATCTCTGCTAGCCTTACATTTGATGCCAAATTCCAACAGTCTTAACCTTGATGATTCATCTATTGCAGAAGTAAAAAGTCTTTCAACACATTTCTAACCAACGTGAAAAAAGACTGCACTTAACAGCCTTGCTGGTCAAAGGTTTACTCAACTGATCATCACAACAACAGCATCAACAACACCAACATTCCACATTACCCTCTGGGCATATTTACACCTCCTGTAGAGCACCAGAAACAGGATGCAGTACAATATGACAGCACAGATCACCGCAAGAGCCACAGTGCCAACACCTATTTTGGAGACACACAAAAAAAGCATCTTAAAATTCTTCCATCTACAACGGTCAAAAGATTTTCAAATTCTGGCTGTTCAGGCATGTAAAGTGTCCTAGTTCTAGAATAGTTCTCAGCGTAAGAGAAAGAGAGGGAGATTTTTTAAAAAAACATGGAGAAGAGAACTGGAGACAGAAAAGGGCAATGAAGATGTTAGTAATGCAGTGAGAGTCAATCCTGAAAGGCAACACAGTCAACTAAGCACCCTTTAAAAAAAAAAAAAAAAGTGCAGTAATTTTTACAACACTTATACAGGGTTCATAGCAAATTTCTTCAAGCATTTTCCAGGCTTTTTCCAGGTTTTTCCAGGTCCAGCACGTGATTTTCAAGGATGGGAAACTCTAATATTTTCCTCATCTAATTTTCTCAGATATAATTATCACTTTGCTGATCAGCAATCCGGAGCATTACCGTCTCCCATTACCAAGGGTGTTTGCAGATTTCTTTAAAAAGAACTTTTTTTTAAAAAATTCATAAAAGATTGAAAAACGGACATCTTTTCCAAGTTTTTAGTGAATTTGTTCAACATCAGCACAATAAAATGTTAGTGACATGGATGGTAATGAATAAAATAAGCTTGACTGACGTATTGATTTAACGATTAACCACGTATATCAACATAAAAGGCTAATAAAATTGGAATAAAATGTTTTAAAAAAAACTGTATTTTTCGTGTTTGTCTTTTTTGAATGTATTCTGCGTCTGTGGCATCTGACAATGAGCGTTTGTAAATGTTTGAGTAGTTAAGTACCTCTAGTTGGAGTCTGAGCTGCTTTTTTCATTAACTGGGGTTGAAGTTGTAGCTGTAGGCCTCTGCAAGAGTGTCAACAACGATCCATGTTGATAATCCTTGACTGTGTGCTATAACATGAAGCAGGGTATCAGGCATAGAGGTACATTGCAATCTAGGCAGTACATGCAAGTCTGGCTTCTGTTCCCTGCAGCCTTACACACTTTACAGTCTGGTTTGTACATTGCCCTTTCATATTTATCAATGAAGTGGTGCTCAGTAAGTCATGTTGTTGTGACCTGTGGTTTTCAAGGTGTCACATTGTGTCGAAGAATAGCAGGTTCAATAAGTCATACTGACATCCTGATCTTCGCTTTGATCTTTTTTTGTAGAGTTGGCAGTGTTGTAGGTTATGTGCCCATTGACCAGGGCAGTTTCAACTAAGAAATAATATAAAAATAGGATCTGTGTGGGTAGGGGTAGCTTGCACCTAGTTGGCTGAAGTTTCCACACCTCCCATACTTTTGCTGTATTTTTCTGCAAGCACTGGCTTCTGAATTGTTCTGCCCTAAAGAATTTGTCTTTCTAACTGTCTTGTTTATATTATCATTGGAGTGAACAGTGGATATAATGTTAAATCTTTTCGTATCATGCCAGGTGACTGTCTGCATGCCTTATCTTCTGTCGCACAAAACACAGGATGATTTGTCTTTTTCAATTTGAGTTGTTTTTTTTCTTCAGTGCTACAGGAAAATGCTTCCTATTTTCCGCTACTGTTCCAAATGCACCAATCTGAATTTCAGGTCTTGAAATAAAGCTGAAGGCTGAATCAAAACTACCACAGAAGAGAATATGTCCCTTGTTGCGTATGAAATTTGAATTAAAACTATGGTGACTTTTCACTGAAAAAAAAAAAGAGTCCAAATAATCTCAGCTCTCAAGAGTTTTTTTCCTTGGTCACAAATGATGTCACATCTGTAGGTCTCCTAGTAGTGTTAGTTTTAAAAAAAAAAAAAAAAGGAACACAAATAACTTATGAGTAGGCCTAAGCTATGTATATTTACCAATTCAAAATTCTAAACGCATACATAATACAGTCAAACAATATTTAACTAGAACAAAAGGTAATATATATAGTAATTGGGAGGGTAATACTTATGATAAGTTAAAATCTATTAAATATCTAACTGGAGACCTTTACACCCACCCCCCCACCCCACCCCCCCCCCCCCCCCCCCCCCACCCCCCCCCCCCCCCCCCCCCCCCCCCCCCCCCCCCCCCCCCCCCCCCCCCCCCCCCCCTTTTACTATTTTTGTTGGGTTTTGTTTAGTTTGTTTGTTTAGATTTTAAAAAAAAATTTACTTTAATTTTTTTTTTTAAATTTTAAATAACATAGGCCTATCCACAAAATTGCTGATTTTCATTTATTCTAATTACAGTGATTTGACAGATGTGATGCCGAAAACTTCTGGAAATGGATTTAATGCGCAAAGGGAAGTAAAAATTGTACGGGTACTTTGCGCAAAGGGAAGTAAAAATTGTACGGTAACTTTACAATTTTTACTTCCCTTTGCGCAATTCCATTTCCAGAAGTTTTCGGCGGTTTCGTTTTCGGCACTTTGCGTTAATGGCGTAAACGCAGATTTATTTTTAGACTTGTCGCGTCTGTCGTTGCGAAAAATACCATCAATAACCAAAAAATGGACACAAAGTAACGAACTTTCGATTTCGTATTATTTTTCAAGGTCCGATGCGGGAAATTCAAGGCTTTTAGCCATTTTTCCAGGCTTTTCAAGGCCTGGAATTTTTTTTTTCGTTTTCCAGGTTTTTCAAGGTTTTCCCAGGTCGCTACGAACCCTGCTTATAAGCAAACTATGGAACACTGGACCTGGAAACAATAAGTCTCAAGTATGATGTTACAACACTGCCTTATATCACAATCATCTGCTAGGAAACCTCTCAGCTAATCCACGGCACCCTCTAGTAATGTCATACAAGGTGGACTAACATGAGGTTATGCATGTGGCTGGCAACCTTATCATGTCAAACAAATTGCCATAGAGACGCCTGCTGCAAACACTTGTGAATGCTTAGCGCAGGCTACCTACAAGGGGACCAGCTGTGGTTGTTCCTCCATGCTCCTTAAGGAGCACAAAGGAAAGTGACGATAATGATGATGATATAACATTACACTGATTTTTTCAAATGAGTTCCTTTATCTTTGGAAGCCGCGGTAGCGTGGTGATTAGTGCACTGCCTTCCTAGCTCGACGGTCCATGGTTTGATCCCCTGTTAAGGTGGGATTTTTTTAGACTACAAACGGCTCCAGGGTCGACCCAGTCTCATGAATTGGGTACCACAGCAACTCTGGGAAGGTTAAGGCGGCCGGCGTGATGCTGACCACATCACCCCCAGTGTGCCGATGGTCAAGAAAATATGGGCCTAACACCATATATGCCTCAATTGGCGTGTAACGGGATCCTTTACCTCCTTTTTTTCTCTTTGCTTCATCTTTGTTCTTTCTGTATTACCTATTTGCTGACCAAGATATCCTTGCTTGTAAGCCCAGCCTATTGTGTTGTGATCTGAATATTCCCATTTTCTAACTTGACCAAATTCATTTGTTTGTTTTTTCTGTTTTAATCTCTCACATTTCATATTTTATGCAAAAGGCTAAAGGAGCTTTCATTTCTCTGGGAAATATCATCATCATCATGTGACGTATTCTCTCCAGAACGTTGTCTCCATTACAGCTGCTCTGAACGCATCACGATTCTGGGCAAGTCGACCTGCATCAGCCAAAGACAAGTTCAGACTCTCTGTGATGTCCTGGGTCCACCGTCGTCTAGGTCGACCCCTTCCCCTTTTTCCAGGGACCATGCCTTCCATCACTGTTTTTTCCAGGCTATTATGTCTTTTTATATGACCGAAAAATTTCAGCTTCCTTATTGCGATGGTATTTAGGAGCCAATGTTCCTGTACGTTTAGTGAGTGCAGTACTTCTCTGTTGGTATTTTTTTCTGTCCAGGGTATTCTCAACATCCTTCTGTAGCATTTCATTTCGAATGATGTAATCTTTTTTGCAACTGTTTTATTGAGTGTCCAAGTGGGAAATATATGGAGGTCAAATGAAATCAAGTGCAACAAAAGACAATAAGAATACCCAACTCAAATGTCAAGTCAGTCCTATTGTATGGCTGTGAAACATGGAGAGCAACAAAGACAACAACCAAGAAGGGTACAGACTTTCATAAATGAGTGCTTTGTGTAGAATAGAAGAATTGAAGTGGTGAGTCAAGATCGATAATGAGGAACTGATGACATGAACCAGACACGTACCAGTGGAACAAGAGATCAGAACAAGACTCTGGAGGTGGTAGAACACACATTGAGACTGTCCTTGTTCTGGAATCCTCTGGGTAAAAGAGATAGAGCAAGGAACACACGGAGAAGAAGGCATAGAAAGGCCTTGAGCTGATGGCACGGAACAGGAAGCCTTGGCCTAAGTTTGTTGACGGCCTATGCTCCTTGGAGATGTGAATCGTGATGAATGAACGAATGAATGAAATCATATACTCATTCAATCCTTTCCTATTGTGCTCCTTTATGGAGCATAGAGCCTCCACTACAGATGACCCCCCCCCCCCCTTTCCCCTCCAGGAAGCCTATGTCAAAATCCCCATACTCTTGTAGCAGTGGGTTTCTGTAGCAGTATGTCATACATGATGACATTGCCAGCCCGATAGACAAAAACCTCATATTAATCACCACTCATGACATGTCTGAGACAGTAGTAAGTCCTTTTCTTTGTCTCCTCAGAGACTCCCAGCAACTACACAGATTCATCTTCATCATTTTCCTTTTCACCCCCCTTTTTGAAGCAAGGAGCCACCATGGCAGCTAGCCTCCTAGCAGGAATCCTGCACCAAAGCATTCACATGCTCTTGGAGTGATGGCTTCTGTAGCAACTGGTTTAACATGGTCAGGATGCCAGCTCCATGTATTACCTCATGTTAGTCACCTGTTACGATATGCCTGGGGGAGGGGGAGAGTTATCCTATTCTTTCCTTGTCTCCTCCTAGGTACACACTAACTAGTGATCTACTGTGTATGAAGTCCTTTCTGTAAGTCCTTTTTAACACATTAATCAATGTAAGCAGGCATATCTGGAGTCATCCTTATATATCCACCAGCTAAGCATAACGCTACAGTATTCAAATGTGGAAGTGAACCTATGTCTGTGAGGCAAATTACACCCTGATTGACCCAAGAAATCATCCACACACTTACAGGGATTCCCCCTGTGGTGAAACATGTTGAGAACCCAGCATTGCACTCTAAGCTTGGAGGAGTCACTTGAGCCCCAGACTGGCTTTTTTTATCTAGTTGGCTGCATGCAGGAGGATCTCACTATGGGTCCATGATGGGTAGGGACAGCTGAGAAGTGGGTCTGTTGCAGGACATAATAATCTCTTGGGAGAGCCCAGAACCACAGCACAGTATTTTAGCTCTTGTATATGGTAGGGAATGCACAGTATGCCAAGCACTCCTTCCTCCTACTTGGGACCAGATGTGATGATCCTTTAAATGTCAACCTGGAGCTCATGACTTCAGCTCAACACATTCTCAGAATGGCAGAAAAGCCACAGGAGAAGCCTAGATCTACAGTGTAGATAATACCAAGGGGTCTTCAATGTGGTATTGGCTGCAACAGAGCGAGAAGCTCAGCAGTCCGTTAAACAACAACAACACATTAATCACACCAGACAAACAAGCTCTTTTATATATGGACAGACACCTTAATATAACCGATGGACCTTGTGTCTAAGTTGAATAGGACGCACCTTACCTAAACAAGTAAAAACTCCTATTTTATTTTATTTTTTAAATGTAAGTCCTTTACTCACCAACTGAGGGCTGAGACTGGTCTGTTTTATGTGCACTTCCTAAACAAATAGAAACAGGAATGTTAGTGACTGATTGTTCTTTATAATGAAACAAAAAACTATTGTCAAATTATGCAAGGTTGACTGATACAGTTCTTGTAACATTCATTCATTCATCAATCTTCAGCACCCCCTGAAGCATAGGCTTTCAGCAAACCTATGTCAAGTCTTCATGTCCCGTGCTATCATTTCAAGGTCTTTCAACACTTTCCTCATTCCCTTCATGTCTGTCTCCAGTTCTCTTCTCTGTGTGTTCTTTGGTCTCCTCTACCTCTCTTACCCTGGGGATTCAAGAACAATGACCGCCTTGTATTGCTATCAACAGGTTTCTTCGGTGTGTGTCTTAATCACTGCCAGCGTCATCTTTTCAACTCTCGTTCCACTGCCACTTGTCTGCTTTGTGCTATCAGTTCTACATTAATTATCTTTTTATAGGATTTCAATCCTGCTATTGTATGCAAGCACCCATTTATAAAAGTCTGTGCCTCTTGGATGTATTTTTGTAAACTTAGACAATTAAATTCCCATCATTAAAAAATGTTTAAATCAGAATCTTGGTTGTAAATCTTGATTTTTTGTTAATAAACTTAGTCACCATATATGAATTTGGCACAGTCATTTAACTATCAAACATCCAAATTCAGATATGAATAAGACAAACAGCTAAGCTGTTTTCCTTCTAATAACACATGGCAGTGCTGCCTACATGGGGTTATGCATTCAAACCCCTTTAGTAACATATCTTCTCTCTCTGGTCAATGTGTATTATTTGCCTGAACATATCTTCTATAAGCAACTGTACTCATATGTATAAAGCAGTTGAAAAACTAACGTCATTAATGAAACTGTGATTTTCTTAGGTTAGGGCCCAGTCTGTATCTAGTCTGAGAAGAATCTAGTGTGTAATTGAATTTACATGTACACTCTATATTCATACTGACTACAGTATCATTTACAATATGGTACAAGACATTATAGTCACCATATGAATTTTACTATTAACAACCACTGGGTCTTCCAAAGCTGATGACGCCCTCCAATATATGGATAACTTAGTTTTACAACAAAAATTCAAATCCCTCAGGCTGCCAGAAGGTAGTGCTGAACATGACAAGATATTCTGAACTGAACTGAGAACGGTTCACACTTCTATGTTTTTCTTTTAACAAGCTTTGGATCTCAGGGTTAAACACTAATACGCAAAGAATAGGACAACTGCAGCATACTACCAAGCACATCATACAAGACTATCAAAGAGATATGTATGTGGTTCTAGCAAGTTCAACACACATAGTTGTAATGGTACAGTTTTGGTGCAAGATTTCTGCATGGGGGCCAACCACTGTGGTGGTCTCTTGCTCCAGCAGAAGTGGAAGAAGAGAACTTCTTCTTCTTCTTCGTTCGCCCTGAAAAGGACGGTGGTTGCGTTGTGTCTGTTTACACTTAAGCTGTGATATCTGCACCTTTTACTCAATTTTTTTTCTTAATGAATGTAGCTATGTAAAATGTCTAGGGTTATGATATGTAATGTGGTGTGATAGTTATGGATACACCCACAGATATTTAAGCAGACTAATAATATTTAACAAATATTATAATACACTGAACTAACTCAAGAGTGTAAAATTTTTGATAGAATTATATTACATTTATTTTGTTCTGGATCAAGTTTTATGTTGACCAGAACTTTTTTTAAAAAAAAAGGATTTAAAAATTTATGAAAGAAATGCATGGAATGTTACATAATAAATGCAAGAGTGTACATATATAAGTACTAGACTAGTTAGTTTTATTAAAATGTTCTAGTAGTCATCTACTTGGGAGGATAGTTAATGCTTGTGCTGTTGGGGTGGCCTCATCACACCTGTCTATATTGACTACACAGTGTCCAGTAAATTACAGGAATTTTATGGGGTATTAGTAACTAAAAGGCGTTGGTGAACTTCCAGCAGACCAGAGGCTCACTCAACTTGCATATGTAGCTCTGGTGCTGAAATCTGGTGGTCCCACCTCTCCGTGCTGGCGGGCAATAATAGTGGTCTCTGTCACAACGTACTGCACAGATACACTCGAGTAAAATCACCAACTGAATGGACACCGCCTTGTTGACAACTGAAACTCACAGCTCTGCAATCAAAGTATTGGCTATGTGTCAAAATTCTATTCTCTACCCACGTCTGGACACAACACGGACACAACAACCACATCATACAGACAGGTCAGATCTCTCTGACCAAACAGCACATTTACCATGGTGGTTTTACATCAGATAGTCCTCCCAGACTATAGATTCTGAAAAATATTTATTAGTTTCCTTCCCTAAAAGTGGATAGGTAATATGTTTCATTATTCTCAACACTTGATCTGTCTTTCCTAACCCTTGCTGGAGTTTATGTATATTGTTGGTCCCTAGACCCTGACTTGGGCGGGGGGTCTAGAGCAAATCCCTACTTGTTTGTAAGGCTAGATTATGATATGGCAGTATCAAATCACTCGAACATTAAACAATATTCAAAATATACAAAGAAATAATTTCAATCTTACCAGATTATGAATAAAGAACACAGAAATGCTAGCAAAACTCAGCTGAGCTGCTGGCTATAGTATGGCGTCCCTGAACTTATTTCACTTTCTTTCATTTGGAAATCACCACACTTTAAAATACTGTGTCTATCATCGAACAACTATTGAGGAATGGCCCCACTTCTCGTCTGAGCGCCGATAAAATGATTGTCTGTGGCCAATCACTGCCTAGGTTTATTTCAAATTCAAATTTCCTACCCTAAAGTCATTTCAGTCATGCTTCAGTCAAGTATGGATGTTTATCTGTTAGTCTGTCCGTCTCTACTTGTTTTTTTTTTTCAAAAACGTACTTGATTTTTGAACCAACCTTTCTCTCCCCTCCAAAATTTTGTCGTTAAAAGTTATATTTAGACACAGCTCCCACCAATGTCCCTTCGCTTCCCTACTAAGTAGATTTGAACACCTGCGTCTCAAGGTCGTGTTTTTTTTGTGCAAATAGCGACACTTTTTATTCCATACAGTCTGTCGCTGATGTGAACAACACTGTCTTTTGTCATTATCTTCAATATTATCTATCCGTCTGTAAAATTAAGAACATATTAGTTCACTGCTCAGAATGGGCCATCCGGCCAGCTAATTTTTATATTCCTAACATTAATATTACGAAAAAGTTACTTTTTAATTTTTGTAATATTCCAAACATCTGCGTTCTGCCGCTGAATTCAAATCAAAGGCTTGGTATCGCAAAAGCGACCAATAAATGACTGTGGCGTAACATATCCAAGGTCCCTTCTGTCGAGTTCCTTACTTTATGTCAACTTGGGAAACGTGACTTTTCTCCGTTTCCCCCCCAATTGCGTCTCCTTAGCCTTTCTAGTCTCACGCAATCTTTCCAGTCATATTTTTTCCTTTTTATCCGCCGTTCCCCTCCTGTCTAGCAAGTCAATTTTTATGGAGGGTGATGACCCGCGGTCTGGGCGATCATGTACTATCAGCAGCCTACGCATTATGTTTTTATCCTTACATGTTATCTTTGGAGGTATTTTACCGTTGTATCTCTGTCAATTTCACTACAGTCGGCTGCTAACATCAGGGCAGTCAATGTTTTACAATATTGGTTTATCATCATATCATCAAAATGTGTGAGGGTGGCATATAACCAGATAACACATTTTATAAAAACATTCCAAATGTGTTCTCTTCTCATTTTTCTTTTATGTCATTTCTTTTCTGTTTGATTTCTTTTCTGGATTGCATTTTTTTCTGTTTTGTTCATCTTTTCTGGTATGCAATTTTTATTTCTTTTTTTTCTTTTTCTTTTCTTTTCTTTTTTTTTCTTTTCAATATGTCAAAATTTCAATTCTTTTCTGACAATGTATTACAATTACAAGAGAATGATAATAATCAATTTACCAATCACTAGAGATACCACCAATTCTAAACAATAGGGCTGCAAGCAATAGACAAGGTCAGAAAATAATTAACATAGTGGTGACAGTGTGATGGATCTAAGTGATAGATATAAGATGAGTTAAGATGATTTGGAACAAAGATATTAGTATCAGGTAAGAAGAAAATTTCTCGTGCAAGGGTGCCTGCATGAAGATGCACGGACAATGAATCACTGGGCTCTGGAACTGTAAGGACAAGAAGTCTAGTGAATGAAGCGTGGAATATGCTCAGTTACAAAAGTATAGATCAATGTTACAACAGAATCAGTGGGACACATGTGCTATTAGTGAGGTTGTGTAAGTTAGCATTTAAATATCAAAAACTGTCTGACTAATACGTGTGTCTGTAAACAAGGAACATTGTATCTTTTGTGTCATCTTTATTTCACAAAACCATAAAATGTCTAACTAGAATCCTCTGTGGGCTGTTCTTGAGTGTTCTCTGGTCATCAGAATATTATGTCCGGGGAACAACTTTCTGGCATTAAGTCATCTATAACTGTCAATCTGAACATAGTCTGAAAATAGAGTACATTTAAAAACGTTAGTACATTGTTAAAAAGTAAGTGCACATTCGCGGTGACCGTACATGGGATGGCATGTACATGAAGACACTTGGGCGTGTTTCAGCAAAGTTTTAGTAGTAGGTCCTTTAGTTTTTCAGCCATTTCCAACTTTGCAATGTCCCGACTGGATAGGCGAGCATCATATTGGGTAGCAGTGGTGATGGGTGTGGTAGGCGACACTGCATTTGCTGATTGTTGGGGCTCTGAGGACATCAACGAATGCGGTGATGGCTTAACATCTTTTGATTGCGGTGATGGTTTCACTGTGGTTGGGGTTTGCATGGCTGGAACATCTGTTAGTTTTGAGGCAGGTATATGTTTCGCCTTGATTTTTCGTCTGACCTGGTTCTGCGGTATGTTAACACCGTTTACAGTGGGCGCAGTAATTTGCACACTGTTGTTTTTGACAAGTTGAGCTGAGGCTAATACTTCTCGGCTTGGTTTTGGAACATTCCTACGTTTCTTAAAAATCTTTCGTCTGATATAGTTCTGCTGTATACGAGGAATCTTGTTGACAGGGAGTGAGTCACCCGATTCTGTTTTATAGGCGTGTTTGACACTGGAGCTGACTGGTATAAATATTGTGCTATCCGCATCACTGTTTTCAATAGAACTGGCTGTGTCTGGTAAATCAATATCTGTTTCTTGTTCATATGCTTCTACCATGTCTCTGTCATTTTGTTCGTTGGGGTCTGACAAAATTGCACTGGGGTTGACACTGTAGTTTCTCATTTCTTGTTGCGTTTCGTCTTCATAAGGATTTGTGGTATATGGTTCCACAAACTGTTTGGGGATGGTTTCTTCAGGATCTGATTGTTCGTAACGACCAACCTTGTTCTTTTGGTATAGCAGTGGTTGTTCTTCACTAGTATTCCAACTGGAGCTGCCTGAACTTGGAGTGTGGTACGTATTGACTGACGAATGGTCACTGCGGGAGTAAGTTTGAGTGTGGATAAACGTTGACTTGGTATTGTCATCTCTTGACGTTTGAGGCATTATTTCTTCATTTCTAATACGCAGGTCTCTGTCTTGGAGTCGATTACGCAATTCTGCCTGCGGGATATCTTCTTCGCTTTCGGACGAGTCTCGTTGTTGTCTTGCTCGATGTATTGCATCGGTGGGTGGTCTGGGTACGTGGTCATACTGGTAGCATTCAGAGTCTGTCGTCTAATTTCTGTACTGCATAGTGAATGGCGTATGCTTCTTTCTCAATGGTGGTCCACCGTTTCTGTGACTTTGACAATGCGTGTGATAAGAGTGCAATGGGTTTCACATTGGGGATGTCTGGTAGTATGGGTGTTTCATCTTCTAGTACTGGTTGTACCAAACACGCACCAATTGCGTTATTCGAGGCATCGGTGTATAGTATCATGGGCTGAGAAATGTCTGGATGTCCAAGAAGCGGAATGGCGGTTAGGGCATTTTTTAGATATTCAAACGATTTCTGACATTCCTCTGTCCATCTAAATCGTTCATACTTGCGGGTAAGAGCTATTAATGGCTCAGCTGCTTGTGAGAAATGTATGATATGGCGCCTATAGTATCCCACGGAACCGATAAAGGAGCGTGTTTGTCTGACCGTCTTGGGGCTAGGCATTTCTCTTATGGCTTTGACTTTATCTTCATCAGGTCTGATGCCATCTCTATTGATAACAAAGCCTAAATATTTGGTTCCTGTCTTTAGAAATTCACACTTGGACAGTTTTAACTTTATTTGGTGATGTCTGAGTCTATCAAAAACTGTTTCAACCTTGCGGAGGTGGTCTTCCATCGTGCCTGCGGTATGTATCAGGATATCGTCTATGTATGCTAGGACAAATGGATGTAGACCCTTTAACACTTCATCCATGAGTGACATATATGTTGCTGGCGATCCACGAAGACCAAATGGCATCACATTCCAAGAGAACCTCCCGATGTGGTAACAGAATGTGGATTTCTGTTTTGCCTCAGGTGTCATGGGGATACACCAAAAGCCTGACCTTGCATCAAGTGTGGTGAAATAGGTAGACTTTCCTAACGTCGCAAGTAGATCGTCTATTCTATGGAGAGGGTAGGAAATGACTTTTGTGATTTTGTTCAGGGCTCGGTAATCGCAGCAAAAGCGACTGGAACCATCTTTCTTTGTTACGATAACGATGGGGGAGGACCATTGGGATCTGGATCTTTCGATGATTCCCGCCTGTAGCATTTCGTTTATAGACCTTTCCACGAGTTCTCTGTTTTTCAAGGGCGTATGATAGGGTTTCATATGTATTGGCTCCTCTGTGGTTGTTTGAATGTCCATTGTGACAGTGTTAGTTCTGCCTAATTCCATGTCATTGAGTGCGAATACATCCTGGTCCTTTTCTACAAACGTTTTCAAGCGTGGCTCATTATCTTCTGAGGCGTTCAGGGTTGCAAGTAACTGAGCTATTCTCTCTCTGTATTTATGATCTGCCACGATATTTCTGGTCTGTCTTGATGCCCCCGTTTCCTTCCCATAGTATTGTGGCATTTTTCTTGCATCTTGTGAAAATCTCTGCTCCTGGTATGTGACCTTCTTTTGTATATTTCTTTGCCGTTCGCTGGTTTGTGCTTGGTATTGTCTCCTCTGCCATGTAATGTGTGCATTTCCATTTGTCACTGCATTTACTGTATATACGTTTCTTGTATTATTTCTGGGGTACGTTACTGTATTTCTTCCGTTTGTGCTATAGGGCTGTCTTCTTTCCCTGGGCGAAAATTTTTCATTCTTTCTGTTTCCAACTTTGCTGCTATAGTATCCTCCTGTGGTGGAGTCGTATAAGAATTCTTCCTTTTCTTCGGAACATTCAATTGGTTTTGGGACTTTATCATATCCACCGGTTTTTGAGTTATATTGATACTCCATGGGGCATGTATCTCTGTCCTGTCGCTTCGGATATCCTCCTGGCAAGACAATTTCTGTTTCTCTGTTACTCTGTGATATACAGCACTTCGTCTTTTCTCTTGGTGTGCTGGGGCGCAAAAATGAGTAATTATAGTCTTTTTCATACCGTGGCCTTACTCTTCTTATATATGGACTGGTTCGTTTCTGCCTTCTGGGTAGGGTATGCTGTGGTGTAACATAACTGTGACTGGTATTTCTGCCTTTTTCTGCATAGGACTTATAACTGTTTACTTTTCGTGTACCGTGGTTATTTGTACTGCGATTTCGTGCACTATGTCCAGTGGGAGTGGTTGAGACAATTTATGAATGGTCTCCATTGGTTTTAGTTTGTCTTAACGTTGACGTGTCCACATGTGCTACAATTGTGCCTCTATTTATAGTGGTAGTTTTTCCTGACATATTCAATATCATGATGGGGAAATCTCTGGACTTCGAGACCTCAGCGATTCCCTCTGTAATTTGCAACAATGGGTCATCAATAATGCTTTCTTCTGCTAGGGGCTGTATTTGGATTGATTGCCCTGGTGTTATGTACTCAGAATTTTTTACTCTGCCTTTTGCTATGACTAGGGAGTTTGGGGCCACCGTTATGGGAGCTGTCAGTCTTACCAAGGACGCGATGTGGATATCGTCCTGGAGATCGATGTAATTATTGTTGACTTTGATTTTCTGGAAGTCATAGTATATACGAACTTTGTGTTTGTTGAAGAAATCCCTCCCTAGGATAAGGTTTCTAGACATGCCTTTTGTAATGACAAATGGGTGTTCAAAATTTGTTTCACCTAAAGAAAATTTTACCCATGCTGTCCCAACTGAATTTAGTCTTTGTCCCGTAACTGAAGCTAGGTGTGTTTTGGACGGTTGAAATCGTACTAAATGTTGGATCTTCTTGAACAGCTGGAACCTAATAAGACTAATGGATGCTCCTGTATCTACCAGTGCTCTATACTGTTGGCCCTGTATAGACATGATGCAGGAACTGGGGTCCGGATGTATTTTGGTTCCATCATTCAGCATTTCTTCATAATGTATTTTTCTGGGTGGGCTCACTTGACAATTTATGTTCTGTGTTGTTTCTTTTGTTTTGGACCATTTTTTATGATAGTCACCCTCACTAACGGTCCTGTTTAGTGAGTGGCACGTCCGTTTCCCTGACGCATGAGGGGTTGAGGTGTGCCTTTGGTATACTGATTTCTGGTGTAATTACGTGGGGGTTGTGCGGGTTGTTGTGGTTGGTAACCTCCTCTTCTGAATGGTGCATTATTGTAATTTGCTCTGCAGGACTTGTAACCATGTCCGAACCTACCGCATGTGAAGCATCCGTTTGGATTGACATTATTAACGTCATTTTGCCTCTGTGTGTGTGGGGGGGGGGGGGGGTCTATAATTGCAGGGCCTATCATCTTGTTGTCGTGGGCGAGTCCATTGCCTCCTGGCATGGTCAACTTCCATAGGCTCATGCTCAGTATAGTCCCTATATTCTGGTCGGGGTTCCCTACTCTAAGGACTGACCAAGCATGCATTGTGTCTATGATTTCTCCATATCTCTGGGTGAGCTCTTTTTTAAGGGACTCGTAGGTCTCTGTGGGGTACTGCTGAGACCTCCTTCTTAAAAAATCAGTCACGAACGAATCAGAGCTTAACAGAGCGATTTTCTTTTTCTCTTCATCAGTTGTTGCCTCTGCTATTGCCGCAAATTTGTCCATGTCGGCCAACCATCTCCTGAATTTCTTCTTGTCTCCATCGAATGGTTGTACTATGGACCTGACTTGGGATAATTTTGCATAATTGCTATTCTTTTGTAAGTTCTCAGTAAAGCGCTGTATCGCTATCAATGTGGGTTCTTCCATATTTGGATTGACTGGGGGCTGCAGCGGTTGTGCATATACGGGTTGGTTCTGTGGTTGTTGTTGTTGTTCTACACCAAGCTGTTGAAAATTATGTAGTAAATCGTCCATGGTCTATGATCTCTAGTTATTCGCTTTATCAAAGAGAAGTGGTCACGGGCACCATATATCCTTATGTGTGGCCGGGGCAGGGGATGTCTCTTATGTATTACTGAGAGTTTTCCTTTTTATATAACAGAGAGTAGATGGTTAACTGGCTTAATCGCCAGAGATCTGGATTTCTCTCCTAAATTAGGGTTACCAGGTTCGATATTCTTCTCTTCTGAATGTAGTATAGCGAACGTTGTTAAATTGGGTTTAGTGTTCAACATAATTTTCCAACTGAATGATTCTTAACAGCCTTGGTATTCAATGAAATGACTTTTTAATAACTTTCAACAGGAACTGGTTTTAAAACAATTTGTAAAAAGTTCTTGCAAAACATGGCATGTTGACAGTAATAAACATAGGTATACACAGGTTAATATGTTCTCATTGATGCCTATTCTTATTTGCATCCTTGAATCTTTTCAATTTGCAAAGCATAGCGTGGCTCCTCTATCCTTCTAGTTTCCTTCATTTTATATTATTTTCTAGGCTCAACGACATCATTCCATCTCTTCAATTTTGTCATATATTGAGCCACTCAGCCTTCGTAGGTATTCCTAAATGTTCTCTCAACTTAAGGACTTTCCTCTGTAAGCATTTCATTCAATTATACGCTTGGGTTTTCATTGTTGCACATCTTCGAACGTAGCTCTGCTTGGGTTAGGATCGTGAGCTCTAACAGTTTAAGCATTTAGTTTGACAGTACTTACTGAATTAAGGAATTCACAAACACTTCCCACTAATAATTGAATATACACAACTGCATATTATATGTGAAGTTGATCTCCTCAACTGGAATTTACACTGAGCAGGAAAAACATGTCTTCACTAGACCGCTCCAAATTCAATACTGCTAATGGCGTCGCTTCTGATTCCTCCCGGAGAAAGAACTGAGCCTTCCCATTGGTTGGAGATCACATGACTAATGCTTCGCGTTATCGAAGCGAAGCCGGCCTAGTTAAACATCCGTGTCAAGATTTATTTTTTTATATCTTCTGTTTCTCATAAGAATTTATTTTATGTTAATCTGTGCCTCTATTCTGTTTTTATGTAGTGGGATATAGTCTGTATCTGAAGAAAATTACGGTATACGCGGCTACATCGTGTTGATCACCATTTTCCAGAAGCTGCAGTAGGTTGCTAGAGCGGCCAGTGCACGGTTTAGGGTTTTTTTTGCAGTTTCAAATGGGACCTCTTTTCTGCCCAAAAGACTAGGTCATCAGCAAACAGGGCGCTGGGTAATTCAAGGTAGTCTGCCAGATTATTTATGTATATGAGGAAGAGGGTACAGCTTAGGGCTGAGCCTTGTGGGAGGCCTTCTTGGATAGTTCTTTTTCCTGATGTTGTTCTAGAAAGGACTTCAAAATACAGCCTTAACGTTGACATTGGTCAGGAAGTTGTTCTTTCATACATCTGCCTACTGTTATGTTTTCCAAGTCTGGCCATTATCAAACTTGCTGAGTTGTTCTTAAAACAAATTCTACTAGGTTGTTCTGGCTTGGATGTAGTATACAGGCCCACTACAGAGTTGGAAACTTTATCCGTTAGCCCTTTAAATATTCGTTAATAACGTTGTACAATCAAATGTACAAATTAGTTTTTAATGTGCTTCAGTATAGCATTGTGCAATCACAAATGTGTAAGGTTCAACACTATTTATAATCAAGTTTTCTGTTATCATACTGCGGGGAGTGGGGGTGGGCTCTTTTTGTTCTCTCAATCGGGACATGAGAAGAAAGCTTGTCGCTCGAGATATAAAAATCTTGAGTTTAGTAATGGCAACATGTTCTGTACCTCGTCAGCCGTTAGTATCCTGTCTAAACCGTTATCGTCGTAATACTGCCAGAGCCGGATTAACGTAGTAGCACAAGTAGCATATGCTACGGGCCCCGCGCCAATAAATATGTACATAATTTTTTGTCATCTTCTAATACGAGCGTTGATGGGAAGGAGCGAAGCTCCTAACCGGGTTGGAAGGAAAGTCCACTGACCCCCCAGCCTCGCAATGACATGTCATTGGGCCAAAAGAGCTGGAAAGCTCGAGTGCCGCTGGTTAGAGAGAAAGAAAAAAAATACGAGCGTTAAACCAATGATCTTGGGATTTATGCCATCTTTAGCGCCTTTTCATTTGGTGTCACGAAATTGTGAGAGAAAGAGCATAAGAGGGTGACTTAGTGTGACTCTTCATTATTGTAATCTTAATCTTAACTGTTTGCGGACGGAAGTCATTTAAGTGGCGTTGAAAATTTGGTCACGTTTGGACGGAAGCCACATTTTTGGCTCTAGACGACTGCCCCTCTAATTTTGTTTCGTTCGTTGTGAAATGAATTTGCATTAACAATAAAAACTAGAATTTAGGAAACGGAAACTTCCTGTTTTAATTGAGGTATACGGCGTGCTCGCACTCTCTTTCGATCTTGATTAAAATTTCTTGATTTGTGTGGTGAGTTGGGATCATTTAAATATATTTATAGGGGACTTAGTGTACTGAATGAGATCAGCTGTGAAGGTCTCTGTATCTAATAAGGTGGGTGTGTTACAGAGAACCTTGCTTGCTACCACATTTTGACCTCAATCAGACTTATTCTTGAATTGTATGATGACTTCGTTTAATGTCTAGGGTTATGATAGTGATGAAGTGTAAGTCCACAACAACCAACAGACAGATAAACACCTAAGTTAAGATTCACAACAATTTACAACACTATGACAATCACAAACACATAACACTCTAAAGATTTATCTTAAGTAAGTCAAGTGTTAAATTTTATATAATGTATTTGCTTTTCAATATATAGATATCCTGATCCTACTACCATGTGAATCAGGAATCACAATCAAATGTAAGCACAATGTTTATGTACAAGAAATTATACAAAAGATCTTTGTGCAGACATATAATAGTATTGTAATATAAGTGTAGTGTTGTGATGGATTATTATGAGGTAATACTGGCTTTTAATGCTAGGTTGTTGTTTGTCATCACGACTTCATGGGTTTGTTACTGGTGGAAATAATATTAAGGGATTCACAGATTCTGTTTCTTTAAAATTTCTGTCCCTTTTTTCTTTTTAAAAAAGTTCACTTCAGGGGTATTTGATTCAAGGTTGGGCTTTACGTGCTGACATGCTCTTACCTCATAATGCAGCTGCAGGAAACCTGTATCCTCTGCTCGCTTGCTTCTCAGTTTGATAATATGATAGGCAATGGCCGCTATCTTGTGCATGGAGTCTGCTGCCAACTTTCTGGATCACGCAGTACTCAGACCGGACGATGCAATATCACCATCTATACCACGGTCCCACAATTCGTAAGGAAAACACACTAAAGATGACTGGCACAGTTTGATCTGCGGTATGTCCAAGCTGTTATCATATATTTAATTTTTGGATAACACTGCCTGATCTCATCTCTCTAAATGTGTAACGATATGGCGTCCCCTCTAAGATTTCTTCTGCCAATATCCAGTGTATTGACCAATCGTTTTGAATATATTCAAAAGAGTACCCAGTCATTCCAACATTTTCATTCACTTCTACTCCGTTTCTAGGCATTTATTTGTTATTCATAGGTCACCCAATCCAATTTCTTTTAACTTCAAAGTTCAGCCAATGGCCTCCCACGTACTATCTTAGACTTTCTGTCACTACTATGTTTCACAAAAATCAGGGATTTCCATCCCAAGTAGATATGACCAAACCTGACAGTATCTCTGTTCTCTATATGTTTTATTACCAATATCTACTTATCTAATGGACTTTTAAGATAATTTATTACATATTCCTAGTCCACTAGCCTTCCTGTACACGAATATATGATTTTCAAGGGGCTAAGTGGTGTAGTTAAGAATACGATCTTTTTTCGATGTTAAGTGTTTAATTTCAACTACCACCTGTTCAGTCCTTTACGACTGTACTATCAGTATAAAATCAGGAGCACTACGTAAAAATCAGGTTTCCTAATAAGAATTAAACCTGTTTTCAAACTTTACATCGTATCGTTAGTTTTTTTTCATCACTGTTTATTTGAAAAAAATTAGGCCATGCACACTGCGAGTTGGTTTATTTTTAGACACACAGCGAGTGGCTTGCGCTACTGTGTTACATGGTCCGTCTACCTCTCTCTGCTTTTTTTTTCTAAGCCCGTCTGTCTTTCCAAGGCTAACCTTGTGCGCAATTTTGCACTAGTGTTAGTTTTAAAAATCAAGGTCGTCCAAAAGATTTTACTACACATTCTATTTTTAGAACTACGGTTATCGCCGTATTGTTAGGCTTAAGCATTTTATTTAGGAACGAACGAATTAGGACAAGTAGAAATCTTGTGTTAGCCATTACGGCGTTATACAATTAAGGCGTTATCTATACTGGGAAAGCACTGGTCCTTCTCCATTCTTCTTCCTATCGTATTATTTCGTTCTGCTTTATATTTATGTTCTAATTTATATATGGGTATTAGAATTTTTCACCACAATTTGTAAGGTTAGAAAACTCAAAAAATGAGCAGTAGACACAGAGATATTGGACGTAATTATGCTTCTGGAAGTGAAAAACGTAAAGCGAAGGAAGAAAAAGAAAGAAGAGATCAACTTGTATTATCAAAAACACGCAAGCTGACAGAATATTTTCATGTTCATGGTGGTGGTACTCTAACCGCTGAATCTGGAAGTACATGAACAACTAGTACTAGTGCAGGCTGTGCAGCAGAAAACATACAGCAAAACCCAGTATATACTGAGTCTGAATGTGAAAGAATAAGTGAAACGAAGAAGTACTCTAATGATATTGGTGACTGGCCGAACAATATAGATGGCTGTGAGCGTGAATATTGCATATCCAAGGGAAGTGAAAAATGTCAACATGTTGATAGTGCCTTCTCTTCATCCGTGCGATTGTATGACACTGAAAAGAAAACTCGATACTGTCAGAAGTCTTATTTTACACATATTCATAAACTTACAAACAAGCAGCATGCAAGAAAATGGTTATGCTATTCAGAAAGTAAAGGGCGCCTATTCTGTTTCCCATGCAAGCTTATGAGTTCAGAATGTTCATCAAAGTTTATTGTGGAAGGGTTTAATGACTGGAAAAATGCAAGCAATCTATTGCGTCGACATGAAGAAAGCTCCTCACATAGACAAGCTTTAATTTCACTGTTGCTGCGTAAAAACAAAGGTGAACGTGTCGATTCCCATCTTGTGAAACAAATGGACATTCAAGAAAAGTATTGGCACAAACCTCTAGAGCGAATAATTGAAGTTGTGAAGTTTTTAGCAGAACGAGGCCTTTCATTTCGTGGCAGTGAGGAAATTGTTGGGTACCTTTATAACGGGAATTACTTAGGGTTGTTAGAATTACTGGCCAAGTTTGACCCTTTTCTGGCAGAGCATATAAGTACTCATGCAAACAAAGGATTTGGACATACATCATATCTATCTAAAACAATGTGTGAGGAATTCATCAATCTGATTGGATCCTGCATACTGGATCACATTCTTTGTGAAGTGAAGAAATACAAGTATTATTCCGTTTCATTGGATTCTACTCCAGATATATCAGAGGATATAGTATATATGATGAGAGAGAGAGAGAGGAAGGGCAGAATGTCAGACGGGCCTGCGTGCCCAATTCTTAACCCTTTGAAAATAAAGTTCGTTCGTTCGTTCGTTCGTTCTAATATGGACCAGGTGACTTTGACTCTGCGCTATGTTTTGCCATCTGGACCAGTTGAAAGATTTGTGACATTTTTGGATATGGAAGGTCATAGTGCTGAACAGCTTACTAAAAGTCTACTTAATTTTTTAAAGGCAAATGACATTGATATTAAAGAATGCGGTGGTCAAAGTTATGATAACGCCAGCAACATGAGTGGCAAGTTTATAGGATTACAAGCACGAATTAATTGATAATAATAATTACTATGCAAATTAAAAATGTATGTGTTCAAATATGTTTGTGTTGTTTTATTGTTTTTTTTTTAAATATAGGGCCCCTTTCTTAACATATGCTACAGGCCCCGCACTAGCTTAATCCGGCCCTGAATACTGCAATGGTGTAGATACGTCCTCATCGCTTGGCCACGTATTGTCTGAGTTATTCACCATCTCGGAGTCAATGTGTTCAATCGTCGGATGCAATAGAGGATAAACCGGGGGCGTAGCCCCTGGTTTATCCAAACCGTCTTCTGAGTCAGGCATCTCGGAATATGAGGTTAAGAGTGCATTTTCTTTTCCCACCACGATAAAGCGACAGTTATTGTCAGTGAACTTTGAGCGAATCTATTCATATTCGGCATCAGTGTAATTGTTTAGTGTAAAACACCAGCGAGATTTAGCGGCGTCTCTCTTTGCCGGCATTTGTAACATAGCCGTGCATTATGCGCCTGTTTATTCGTGGTGCAAAATGGTGCGGTTTTTTAAAATATATGTTGTTCCAGCTGCACCGGTGCATTACCCGGTGCAACTGGAACCCGGTTGCCCGTCAAAATATTATATGAAAACGAATAGAAAACGCGCTGCTAGCGTTAGTCTTTATGGAAAAAGACGTAGAATCATCTACAGACGAGAGCAGATTCAATATATCCTTTGCTGATGGACGTATGCGGATTTGGGCGACGGTGTGGAGAGAGCTCTTTGCAGATTTGCTGTGTTCGTCAGCACAACCGATTTGGAGGTGGGGGCAGTATTCACATTTGGGGAAGATTCAGTTTTCACCATCGCTTGCCTCTTCACGTCTTCCGTGGAAATGTTAATGCTGTGACATATCGAGATGATGAGGTTCTGGATGCAATGGTTGCTCCTGCGTTCACAAATTATCCAGACTTGCAGCTTCTCCAGCAGGATAACACACGTGCGCACACCGCATGCATTACGCAGCAATATCTACAGCAGCAGAACATTGTGACGATTGATTGGGCCTGCCCTATCACCAGACATGTCCCCTATAGAACATCTGTGGGACGAGCTTGGACGCAGAGTCTACAGGCAAGGTTCTCCAGCTAATCTGCAACAGCTCAAAGCTGCTCTTACACGTGAATGGGACTTGATTCCCCGGAATTTCCTTGAGAGACTTGTGCGTTCCATGTGGAGCCGCTGCCAAGCTTGGTTTGCAAGCACACACGGTGGACATACCAGATACTGAGGATATTGTGAATGAATTTTTTTATTGGTTGCATTTTTGGTTTTCTCCCTTGCCTGCACAGAATGCAATGAATTTCATAACAATCAAATGTACAAATTAATGACCAGCATGGATTCATAGGAAAATGAATAAAGATTCCAAATATGTAAACTTGTAAACACTTATATTTACATTTCACACTCTGTTCCTGGATTATACAGGTGGTGCGTTTTTAATGTGCTTCAGTGTGTATATATATATATATATATATATATATATATATATATATATATATATATATATATATATATATATATATATATATATATAAATATATATATATATATATATATAAAACATGTACCGGGTAACCCTGCTTGCATGTGGATCTCGAACTATCTTCAGGATTGCAAACTAGTAATGATCTACATACCATTTTCTTGACGAGATGCTCGAACCAATTAACTTGACCGTAGCTCGATAACAACATACGGTTGTTCGAATAAACGTGTTCTGTCTTCTCTGCAAACTGCAGTCAGTACTACACTTGATGATAGTACCCGAGCTAGTTCTTTCCTTCTGCCTTCTACATCGTACAGATGTCTACCTTTGTTAGCCTACGCTAACTTTCACATAGCTGGCTTACACTACAGCAAGGAGTAAAGGGTAAAGAGAGCTTTTCCCGACTACCCACCGTTTTATATACCCCTATTCACAAATTATAACCTCGTTATTCTAATCCCAATTATCTCCCTTTTCTACCACACCTTGTTGCTGTACTTAAACGAATAAGATAATCTGCATGTATGGGGCATTTTCACCATAATTAAACGTGTCCCGGGACCCCTACTATCAGAGACAGGATTAACTACTGATATATATGCTCTTCAAGAGACCCATTTAAACCCAAATAGTAGATATAGTTGTAAGGGCTTTAAGATACTTAGACACGATAGGAAAGAAGGTAGAGGAGGTGGTGTCGCAGTCTTAGTTAGCGAAAAATTTAAAATCATAGACTGGGAAGTTTTTAATACAACCAATATAGAAGGTATCCAGGTTACTATAGCAGCTGAACCAAACAATCTAACAATTCTAAATGTATATGCTAAAGATGGCATAATTAAAGATGAAGAAATACTAGCCATAAGCACCAGACTAGGCCCCAAAACAATCATAGTAGGCGATTTTAATTCCCATCATTGTGCTTGGGGTGGACAACATACAGATAATGCAGGAAAACAATGAACCTAATACTAAATTGGATCGGCAACTAACAACCTAGCGAATGTAAATTGGGAAGTGTTACAAGACACAAACTCAGATCATCTGCCCATTGTAATAACCATGCATGAAAATGTCATTCCAAACCCAGAACCAGAGAAACCTACCTTCAACTATAAAAAAGCAAACTGGGAAGCTTTCCAATCAGAGCTGGAGGTGATGGAATATAAAGACATGGAATCAGATGATACTGACTTGTGGGCAGAAACACTGACCAATGAAATTCTGAAAATAGCAATAAAGTATATACCAAATAAAAATATGCCACAACACCTTAAACAAAAAAATAACATTAATAAGAAAAGAGAAACTCAATGGAATAAAGAACCAGTTGCCTGGTGGAATAAAAGCTGTGCAGAAATTCATGAGAGAAGAAAAAGGGCCTTACAAAAATATAGAAATAACAGAACAGAAGAAAATTATGATAAGTATAAACTTATTAGGAATGAATCTAACAGAATAATATTCAAAGCCAAAGAAACTAACTGGAAGGAGTTTTGTCAGTCACTTAAACCTAGCACTCAAATTAGAGAAGTATGGAGAAAGCTTAAGGCAATCAAAGGGAACAATAAGAAAACAATAATGCCAACAATCAAACTACCAAAGAGAGCAGAAACAGATAAAGAAAAAGCTAATGCCCTTGCCGAGTATTTCTATAAAGTCAGTGCAAAAAGTAGCCTTGGACAGGAAGAAAATGAGAGAAGAGAAAGACTTAGGATACAGTTTTTAAAAGAACTACCAGACCAGATAGATGAAACAAACTATTTAGATGCTGATATAACGGAGGAAGAAGTAACTAATGCAATAAAAGATAAATCTAATACTGCCTCAGGGCAAGATATACTTAGTTATGAAATCCTTAAGAAAGTACCCAAAAGAACTATAAACATAATAACTTCACTTTATAACAAAATCTGGAGCTTAGGAAAGATACCAAAAGCATGGAAAGTAGCTATGATAGTACCCATTCTAAAACCCAATAAGGAAGCCCATGATGTAAGTTCATATAGGCCTATCTCCTTAACATCACAACTAGGTAAAATACTGGAAACTGTTGTGAATAAAAGAGTTAAATTCTACCTAGAAAAAAACCAGTTATATAGCCCAAACCAGTCAGGGTTTAGAGCAGACAGAAGTACAGTAGACCAGCTTGTAAGATTAGAACACGATGTAAAGCTAGGGTTCAAGAGGAAAGAGAAAACAGTGGCAGTCTTTCTAGATGTAGCTAGAGCATATGATGAATGCTGGCGAGATGGAGCTCTTTACAAAATGAAAAAAGATTGGCATTAATGGTAAAACCTATAGGTACCTAGAAAACTTTTTACAGGACAGGTATTTTGCTGTACAGGTGAATAATGATAGGTCAGAAATATATGAACAACAGAATGGGATTCCTCAAGGATCAGTGATCTCTCCTTCAATTTTCACTATAGCTGTAAATGATTTAGCAGATGAATTTAATGACATAAAGAATGCAGTATCACAATTTGCAGATGACTGTGCCATTTGGCGATCTGGAAAAAACTTGGACCATGTTTACAAAAAACTTCAAATCAAATAGACAAAGTTTCAGAGTGGATGAAAAGTTGGGGCTTCCAAATTAAATGTAAACAAAAACAGTAGGTATGATTTTCAGCAAAGGAAAATTTAAAAAACAAGAACAAAATCAATATAACCATTAAAGGACAGAAAATATGTACCTCCTCAACAACAAGAGTTCTGGGCATAACTTTAGATAAACAACTAAATTATAATAAACATATAGACAATTTGGTAGAAAGCTGTAGGGGACCCCTAAATATACTAAGGATTGTAAAAGGTAATGGATGGGGGCCAGCAATAAAATAATGCTTATGTTCTACAAGTCTTTCATCAGGGGGAAACTGGATTATGCCAGCATAGTCTATGACACAGCTGCAGCTTCTAACAAAGCAAAACTGGACAGGATTCAAAATGCAGCCATGAGAACCATTACAGGTGCATTTATATCGACACCAGTAGAAGCTCTAGAAGTAGCTCTCGGCATACCTCCCCTTGGTCTAAGACGGAAAGAACTGAGATTAAATTATTGGAGTAAAGTAGCACAAGAAGTGACCCACCCAGCACATAAAGCATTTGTCAAAAACCAACCAAGTGTATGGGACGTTCCCTTAGATAAAGATAGATATCCAACAGGGTGGAGAACTATAGAAGACCTAATACAGTTCAAAGAACTATCAAACACAATTGAAAATAGTAATAAATACAGAAGCAAAATACCACCATGGGAACTAAAAACACCAATCATAGACTACTCACTTACTGAAAAGATCAAACAAAACATAGAAGATAAGGAAGCCAAAATGATAAGTAGAAAGTTCATAGGGCAACTAACTAAACAAAGTCTGGCCGTCTACACTGATGGATCCAAGGGTGATAGTGGGCAACTAGGTGCCAGAGTTGTAATACCACAATGGGGAATAAAAAAGAACTACAGTGTAACGGAAGGGGCATCGATTTTTACTGCAGAGATGATAGCAATTCTTAAAAGTCTAGAAATAATCGAAGATAACCCACCAGAAGCTGTTACGATATTTACAGACTCACTATCATCACTACAAGCACTAGAACACCCAGGTAAATGTAGCCGGTCAGACATAAAGGAAGAAATTCTAGCAATTAATACATCACTAGAGAACAGAGGATGTAGTGTGAGGCTAGTGTGGGTTCCAGCACACATAGGTATAGCTGGCAACGAGTTGGCGGACCAGAACGCCAAGAAGGGAAGAACAAGTAAAAACAATATAAAAGCAGGACTGGGAAGGTCAGAGATCAAGAGCCAAGTGAAGGAAACTATAAACGAGGAATGGAAGACAACATGGAAGAAAAGTAGAAAAGGCAGACACGCGTTCAAACTGCTGAAAGAACCAACGAGGACATGCCAGGTCAGAGACGAATTAAAGATACCATCGAACAAAAAACTGTGGCGTCTCCGACTCGGTGCAGCATACTTCATGGTAGAAGAACCACACTGCCAAGAGTGTCAGGAAGAGAATGACATAGACCACTACCTGATCCACTGTAAAAAGTATGAACAACAAAGGCTTGAATTAAAAACTTACTATAGAAATCACAATATAGACTTAACAAGTGATAAGGTTTTAAGTATAGATGCCCCAAGAGATGCCCAATCAATACTTAAAAGATATATACATAAAACAAAGGAAAAAATATAAGGTTAGAACTTCAGGAAAACCATCCAACTAAATAGAAATTAAGCAGCAAGAACTAACAAAGCATTAACAAAAAAAAAATAACTACTCATAGGACAAGGAAAGACAAGGTATTAAAAAAAAGGGACAACAACTCAAAAAGAACAAATACTAATACAAATTAAAACCAAGTGTAAAGGACAATAGTTATCTAGAAACAATACAAAAGAGAAAATAAAATTGACAAATACTAATATAAATAAAAATCAGCAACTGCAAAAGACAACAGTTATTTAAATTGAATACAAAATTAATAAATAAAATGACACTAAATACCCCAATTATAACCAACTTTCAGGTTGAACAGGGTAGACCAAGATGGAAAGAGAAGAGGCAACAATAAGCAGATGTTGAATGCCAGATCTCAACCCACCAACTCATCAAAACAACAACAACAACAATGTGTTGGCCACTTTATAGATCACGTAAGTTGAGAATCAACATCACCTTGTCCATGTTAGATCAAACGCAACGTCTTTGAAGCAATGAAATAAGTAGCTGAAGGGTTTAAAGTATCTTGGTTTTGGAGAACCCTTTTGTGAAATACGAAAAAAGCGTAATAAAGCCGTTTTCCATCCAAACAGTTCCACATTGTACATATTTATCTGTAACAGTGGTTTCTCTTCCTTTGCAATATTTATGACAGTAATAGGAGCGCTAGTCGTATACTTGTTTGTCTGTCTGGTTTTGCACAGTAGTACGGAATGTTCAAGATATTGAGGAAAGCACTGTTTAGCGGTGACGGAACAATGTGGGTGTAAATTTGCAGATTAACATAGAAGGACTAACATTACCTTTTACAAGTAAAGGAAGGGATCCTATTAGATGTCCATTGAGGCATATTGGAAATACGGTGTTATGCTCATATTTTCTAGGCCATACGGCATACTGGGGAAGGGGGAAAAGGGGGGGGGGGGGGGGTTCAGCGTCACGCCGGCTGCAACATTTAGAAGTGCTGAGTATATTAGTGCTCAGAACACCGATGCGTGCATCAAGTGGAACATCTTGAAAATTATAATTTAAAATATAAACATTTTACAAAAATCATCACAGATATTGACAAAATATGATCAACTGAATTCCATATACAATTTTGCAATTCAAGTGGAACAATCAATAGTGAAAAAAAAATAAATAAATAAACAATATGTCATTAGATTTGTGTATTTTTTATTAATTCAATTGTTTCCCTTGGAATTTAATAATATCTGGTGCCAGAAAGGGAAGCAACGAACAGTAAGAGTACCCTACCAGGCATTTCGTTAATAGCGACAAAGGAGGTTGGGATGGGGCCGGTTACCCCAACCTGTAACCAAAAAAAAAAAAAAAAAAAAGTTACCACACAAACTTCAACAAACAATATAGATACGTCAAATAGAGAATATTCGTCAATTAGGAATAGACTGGGTTATGAAAACATCTATGTCATACAACATAAATTGAATCCAGGGGAATCTGACTAAATATCTTGATTATCTAGATTTTGCAGATGACTTGCTTTTCTGTCTCAAAACTGTAACCAGATGAAAGACAAAATAAATTGCTAGATGAGACGTTTCCGCTAGTGGGTCTGAAAATGCACAGTGAAAAGCCAAAGAATTTGAATAAACACCATCACAAGATGTAGAATCGTACACATATTATGGCAGCTATTTAGACAAAGTTAGATGGACAGACAATGATCTAAACATATGTTGAGAGCACATCATGGGGCGAGGCAATCTTGATAAAAGTATATTTAGATGACTTGCTTCGCATCATGTTGAGCCACACCAAAACGCTAAAACTAAAGACGTAATATATGACTAAACACCGTATCTAGGCAGGACGATTAAAGTCCGTGGCTACGTTTTGTAGCATTGAGAAGTGTCGGCTTGTGTGGCTTGGTCCACCCACGATGTGTAGAAAAGTCTACGTAAATAGTGTTCATGAGTCTAAATTTTGACTCAAAATCAAATGAGAAATTATAATTCAGTATGGGACAACCCCATTGATAACACGGTTATTTGGCTGAACCGTCGTATTTATACGTGACTGTCAATATATCTGCTGACTTAAATACTGTCAGCTTTGGTCGGGCTTACAATGGTAGCCGACTAATGTTTCAACGCGAATGAATAATGATGGGCCGTGTAGATGGACCAATGGCAATGTATACCAACGTTCAGATATAACTGATAGATACTGGACTCATGGTTTTACGGTCAGTTTCCACAACGATTTATTATTCAAAGACATGGATGGCAGTTCAAAGACATGGACAACAACATCACGAGTAGATATACTCGTTCATCAAAATGGCATTCGAAAATTCAGCATGAAGTGAATATATTTATAATAGCAATGTCAAACTTGACTGGCCGCCGAAATCCCATAGACGGCGGGAGTAATGCAGTACATTTTACTTGTATTAATAGATCCCATTTTTATATCAATATTCTGGATATTTTCAGAGCCGGATTAACGTAGTAGCAAAAGTAGCATATGCTACGGGCACCGCGCTTTTAGGGGCCCCGCGCCAATAAATATGTACATAATTTTTTGGTCATCTTCTAATACGAGCGTTAAAGAAGTGATCTTGTGATTTATGCCATTGTTGGGTCCGTTCATTCTAATGGTGAAGAACTTAGTTACGCGAATGGTTGCAAAGAAACAAAATGTCAGAAAATGTTCTTCAAAACGAACTCCAACAAGTAGTGTTTAACTGGTCACTTACTGGCAGCACACAAGTCTGTGATGACTGTACATATATTTTATTTAACGTGACACATACGGAGTGGAACACACAAGACGATCATGGTTACAGATTACAGATGCAAATGTCATACTTTAAAGTTGCTGATCATACTCTTAAATTCTTGGAGATTCTTCAACAATCAAGTCCTCTTCTATCCAAGTGAGCTGAGGATCACTTCTGTTCTCCGCTAATATACATTTACAATGAAGTCCGTTGACCTTCTTCCAAGGACGTCTATCGTGGTAAACGGATTCATGTTCGAGGATCAATCTTTGATATCATACCCGTAAAATTCCCAGACTTTCTTCATACAATACTTATGTAGCATATATATAATCCAGACAAAGTCATACACGGCAATACAATCAGGTTAGAGTCTTCTGTTGACTAACCTCTCCCAAAATCCATGCCATGACTTTGGCATTGGCGAAACGGCATATTAAAACATGTGAAGCATACAAAATCAATTAACTTCGTTTCCTCGTAGGTATCCTCCCTCTACGGTAATTCAAACAAGGCAATCGACTCCGTTTGTCCATTCTAGGAATGACATACTACGATGGATCCCCGCTAGACCATAACTAGGAGCGGCCTGATACTTCAATTAAAATCAATAAACATTCAATGTGAAATGGGGCGACACTTACATGATACTTCCACTATTGGCTTCGACATGAAGACCAATATATATATCAATAGAAATAATGGCTTCCACCAACTTGCCACGAATACAAGAAATATTCCACGGACATCAACATCGTCCGTACTGCCCCCATACAAAACATGACGTCAGAATCCCTAAACTAGGTTACCCGTGCGTCCAAAGCAACTCACACTGCATTGTGCACGTCAGTGCGTGAATCAATCGAACGCTCAAATAATATAACTATATTAAGACTGGTGCGTACATTTGGCAGGACCGAAGACTACCCCCTTAGGTAATAAATGTACGTAACAGCCATCTTTAGCGCTTTTTCATTTGGTGTCACGAAATTGTGAGAGCAAGAGCATAAGAGGGTGACTTAGTGTGACTCTTCATTATTTTTATCTTAACTGTTTGCGGACGGAAGCCATTTAAGTAGCGTTGAAAATTTGGTCACGTTTGGACGGAAGCCACTATTTTGGCTCTAGGCGACTGCCCCTCTAATTTTGTTCATTCTTTGTGAAATGAATTTGCATTAACAATAACAACTAGAATTTAGGAAACGGAAACTTCCTGTTTTAATTGAGGTATACGGCGTGCTCGCACTCTCTGTCGATCTAGATTAAAATTTGGGACCCAAAGATGCAGCAATAGTGAATGCAGTCAGCGACCCACAGCTTGACTGCTTGCATCAGGACCAGCGAACTAGAGCTGGCCAAGACCGTACTCCACCTCCACGTGGTGGTCATGGAAACAGTCTGCAGCAGTGCAGTCTGGCTGAGCGAGTACGGATCGAAATGGGAAGGCAAACCTGGTCCCTAAAAATGCCGTACAGAAGTCGTATGTGTCGACCGAAAGGTGCAGATATCACAGCTTAGGAGCAAACAGACACAACGCAACCACCGTCCTTTTCAGGGCGAACGAGGAAGAAGAAGATTAAAATTTCTTGATTTGTAAGGTTAGAAAACTCAAAAAATGAGCAGTAGACACAGAGATATTGGACGTAATTATGCTTCTGGAAGTGAAAAACGTAAAGCGAAGGAAGAAAAAGAAAGAAGAGATCAACTTGTGATATCAAAAACACGTAAGCTGACAGAATATTTGGATGTTCATGGTGGTGGTACTCTAACCGCTGAAGCTGGAAGTACAGGAACAACTAGTACTAGTGCAGGCTGTGCAGCAGAAAACATACAGCAAAACCCAGCATACACTGAGTCTGAATGTGAAAGAATAAGTGAAACGAAGAAGTACTCTAATGATATTGGTGACTGGCCGAAGAATATAGATGACTGTGAGCGTGAATATTGCATATCCAAGGGAAGTGAAAAATGTCAACATGTTGATAGTGCATTCTCTTCATCCGTGCGATTGTATGACACTGAAAAGAAAACTCGATACTGTCGTCTTATTTTACACATATTCATAAACTTACAAACAAGCAGCATGCAAGAAAATGGTTATGCTATTCAGAAAGTAAAGGGCACTTATTCTGTTTCCCATGCAAGCTATGAGTTAAGAATGTTCATCAAAGTTTACTGTGGAAGGGTTTATTGACTGGAAAAATGCAAGCAATCTATTGCGTCGACATGAAGAAAGCTCCTCACATAGACAAGCTTTAATTTCACTGTTGATGCGTAAAAACAAAGGTGAACGTGTCGATTCCCAACTTGTGAAACAAATGGACATTCAAGAAAAGTATTGGCACAAACTTCTAGAGCGAATAACTGAAGTTGTGAAGTTTTTAGCAGAACGAGGCCTTTCATTTCGTGGCACTGGCAGTGATGAAATTGTTGGGTCCCCTTATAACGGGAATTACTTAGGGTTGTTAGAATTACTGGCCAAGTTTGACCCTTTTCTGGCAGAGCATATAAGTACTCATGCAAACAAAGGATTTGGACATACATCATATCTATCTAAAACAACGTGTGAGGAATTCATCAATCTGATTGGATCCAGCATACTGGATCACATTCTCTGTGAAGTGAAGAAATACAAGTATTATTCCGTTTCATTGGATTCTACTCCAGATATATCTAATATGGACCAGCTGACTTTGACTCTGCGCTATGTTTTGCCATCTGGACCAGTTGAAAGATTTGTGACATTTTTGGATATGGAAGGTCATAGTGCTGAACAGCTTACTAAAAGTCTACTTAATTTTTTAAAGGCAAATGACATTGATATTAAAGAATGCCGTGGTCAAAGTTATGACAACGCCAGCAACATGAGTGGCAAGTTTATAGGATTACAAGCACGAATTAAAGAGATGAATAAGTTTGCGCATTACATTCCGTGTTTTGCACATTCACTAAATTTGGTTGGAAAATGTGCTGCTGAAGGTTGTCAAGAAGCAGTCATTTTCTTTGGATTTGTTGAAAGCCTGTACATCTTCTTTTCTGCTTCTACCTACCGGTGGGGTCTCCTTTCTACTGCATTATGTGCTGGCGGTATACATAATAAGTCCCATTTGCCCTTTGTGAAAAGACTGTCAGATACCAGGTGGTCCGCTCGGGCAGATGTAACAAAAGCACTTTTACACAGCTTTTCTGCAATAAAACAAGTCTTGGATGATATTTCAGATAACAATGATCAGAAGACTGAGTGTCGTCAACAGGCTCGTGGTCTACTTTCAACCATGATGAATTTAGAAACAGGAATAATGATCATGCTGTGGGATCAAGTATTACAGCGTTTTCAAATGACCAGTGCTTCTTTGCAATCTTCTGACCAAGATTTGAATACAGCTTGTGCCCTCTATGAATCCCTGCGGGGGTATATTCAAGCTATGCGGTCTACTTTTGCAGACATAGAGCAAAAGGCCAAGGATCTGACTGAGTGTGAACATTATCAAGAACAAACTCGAAGAAAACACAAACGAAATCGAGAGTATGATGATTTCAGTGGTTCCAGCACACTTGATCCACTTGTTGAATCTCAAACGCCTTCTCAGCAGTTTAAAAGCCGAACATTTCTTGTCCTTGTTGATAGCGTGCTCTCTGCCTTGTCAAAACGCTAGAAAGCTTATCAAAAGTTGAATGATGTATTTGGATTCCTTCGTCAGTTACAGTCGTTTACAACTGAAGAGGTGGTAACGAGATCATCGAATCTTATTAAATCATATCCGGAAGATCTGGAAGACAGTCTTTGTGAAGAACGTGTGCAGTTTACAGAACTGTTGAAAACTGATCTTGCTTCTCATATTGGCACTACTCTAGACTTTGTAGAGTTACAGTTTTACCGTTTGATTATTGACAATTCTTTGGAGTCTTGTTTTCCAAATGTAGAAATCGCCTTGCGCATCTATTTGTCACTAATGGTAACCAACTGCAGTGGAGAACGATCATTTTCAAAACTGAAACTTATTAAAAATGAACTAAGGAGCACCATGGGTCAAAAGAGATTAAACAATCTCACACTAATGAGCATTGAACATAAACTTCTGCGTGAAATTGATACATTCTACGAGTATATCATTAACAAATTTGCTCATGCTAAATGTAGAAACATTAATATTGACTGTGTTGTTACTTTTGATAATGATAATTACTATGCAAATTAAAAATCTATGTGTTCAAATATATTTGTGTTGTTTTATTGTTTTTTTTTTTAAATATAGGGCTCCTTTCTTAACATATGCTTCAGGCCCCGTACTAGCTTAATCCGGCCCTGGATATTTTATAACGGAGCTCGAACATCTCAAAGGGTGTTAAGTAAGAACCCTGGAAATCTGTTGCAGCATGATCCAAATAATAATGAACCAAGAAATGGGCACACTAGTGACACGTCATGATTATACGTGTCGAAGTTCTACCAAATCTTGTCATAAAAATACATACGGTATCAAATGTGGTACATAACGAAGCCAGGTGTTGGCTAGAATAAACGCTCCACACAGGGGGAGTGTTGCGTCCTTTTAAGTCCTTAACAGGCTTTAACAAATATAGACAGTCTCAGGTCCTGTCTTTGTTAAAAGTGTACGCACCAACTGAGATATTAGTAATACGTTTTGTATATTAAATTTATTTTGCACGAGAACGCACATTTTTGGAGACTTTGAAATTAACGCGCTTGTTGTCAAACAAAGGCAGATGACGTATCTGCTGAGAGAATCAAGCAGGATCCCTACCAGACAGTATGGTCTGAGATGATATATTTTAGCCCCGGCGTTCGGGCATATTGAGTTTTACTTTGGTGATCGGCTCACTGCATTCAAGACATAGCCCCAGTATCACAGAGTAAGGTATTGATATAATTGATTAAATATTTATTGAATTAATGTCGTCATTGACATACATGCTACAAGTCGACCTCTAGCTGGTACCCTCATGCGTTGGGACCAGAATGGATCAAACTTGAAAGTTTATGCATTGGAAGTCTCGAGCATATTTATAATGAAACTCGTTGATTGAAAGTAAGGGATTTACGTTATGGAATATTGGAATCGCCGTCATACGAGTAACGGCTTCATATGGAAGGTGAACCAAAAGTTAGAAGTTCATCCCCGGGTTATATTGATCAAGTTAATGATTATATTATGATATCTAGTAGTCGTCTTCTGCTGACAATCTAGATAGGAGGGAATATCTATTTAATTGGATTGTATACCCTTGGTTGTACGATGAGGGATTGTCCTTGAAAGGTCAACCGTCTTTGAGAACATTTGTTAAACCAACTATTCACTATTGTAAGATGAACCTTCAAGATTATGCCGATGTACTTTATGTTGATTAACCATGTACCTGATGGAATCTGA
This sequence comes from Oreohelix idahoensis, assembly GCA_024509875.1. Taxonomy (NCBI): domain Eukaryota; kingdom Metazoa; phylum Mollusca; class Gastropoda; order Stylommatophora; family Oreohelicidae; genus Oreohelix; species Oreohelix idahoensis. The sequence goes on from JAMPIV010000763.1 coordinate 151,001, forward strand.
CATACCATTTTATCAGGAAGGAATTTTAATATAAAATGCACGATTGTTCGTATCGTCCTTTGTCAACGTGATTGTCAAATAAAGCGTGGATTGTAACTTTAACCAATCATGAGTTCCTGTGTCCTTCCCTTGACACTGTTGGTGATGATGTGACCGTTAGGACTTTGACTATTTGTACATTCATATTAAAAGAACATTCGCGTCTGATACACAAACAAATAGCTAACTGTCATCCCTTACACCATTCAAGCGTATGACTAACATTCAAACAAGACAGCTACGAATGGCAGTTACAACTACGAATCGACAGTTACAATTGGCGGCACAGTGTGTTCTGAATTTTAACGGATTCATGGGAACGAAAGCCCTCAATCAAATAAGCGATTGAAATCTTTATAATTCTTCAAGTCGACATTAACTAACGTGGAGGCCAAGGTCACTCAAAGTCTTCAACCGTCAACACTGAACTTCAATTTTCAAGGACAAAGTGGAATTGAATCAAGTTCTTCCTTCATTCAAGATACTAAGGCTCAGTAACACAGCGCCCGATTCCCAAATTCGGCAATCCTGCAAGGATCGGGAAACATTTCGATATCTGAAATAAGATAAGTTTATAACGCTGTTGTTTATTCCACCGTTTTCGTTGGCTGAGCTCTTCTTCTCAGACGTCCATACTAATGTTATTTGTATTGAATGTTTTATGTTCAATGTTTTACGCGGGAGGTTGGGTAGGTGAATTATGAAGGTAACATACCAGTTTCAAAACAGGTCCTTCATAATTGTTCTTTAGTAACTTATTTGCAGACTTCCCGCAGTGGAATGTTCCGACGCGTGAGTGTCGATGGATCTTAGGTCCACTGTGTCTGGTTGCCTGTGACAACTGACTGTTTAGCTGTGTCGTCAAGTTTCAGTGTAGTTTTCGTTATAGTAATTTTTATCTGTACTTATTTTATGATGTCTTTAGTTTGTAACATTCGTCCTTCTCCATCTTGCTCTCGTTTAGTTTTTTACACCTTGATGTTTATACACTGTGTTGTCTATGGTCTTGTCTTTTGTTCCATCGCAGTGATCGTTGCATCTTTTGCAAAATTATTTTTCATTTCTGCATTCCAGTTTCTTTGATCTCTGCGTACGTATTCATTTGTCTTTGATTATCTTGTCCTGTCACGATTGTTACTATTGTCTATTACTTTTGTCTTATCATAACATTTCATTGTATAAATTATTTTTTTTAAATTAATAATATATTGGGAATTATATGATATTATATACCGTTCTTGGACATGAACGAGTAACACTTATTATAGTGATAAGAAAAAATTATTAGACATAATGGATATTTTGCATCATTTTCTCCGGGAGGGAGATAGAATAGGTAAATGGGGTTCAAGTTGTGAGGAATATGCCATTGAACATTTCTTACTTCAAATTAGCCAGGATCTTAAGGATTTTGCTTTTCTTAGGTGTGGATATGGCTTTTCACAAGAGAAAGCAGTGAGACTTTCTAAATTAGTATCCACTATTTTTTACGATGAAAGTAAAATAACTACTCAAGACAGTAGTGTTGTTGAGGTGGATGAGTTGAAGAAAACCATAACAAAACATAAGGGTAGAGAGATTGCCCTTACGAATGAGCTGATACAGCAAAAAGGGGAATATGAGAGGAAGTTGTTGGCTATAGATTTTGAAAATGCTGAGTTGAAGTATAAAGTGACGGTATTGATGGCAGATAATAATAAATTTCATGACTTTTCTCTTAGTAAGAAGAAAGAGTTAGAGGATGAGGTGACCTCATTGAAGCAGATGTTGGAGGACAAGATAGGTAAGGCGAACTCTTCCACGCTTGCATTAACACTACTGCTGGAAGATAATGAGAAATGTAAGAAATTGTTTGAAAATTTGAAATTAGAACATGAAAATTTGAAATCAGATTACGTAGATTTGAAAATTGAAAGTGAAAAATGGGAAATGGAAGCTCCCAATAGAAATGTTGTATCATCCTTGAATAATGTTTATTCTTGGAGTCACCTCGAAGAAGAATACAAGAGTAAATAGGTAGCTCTCGAACAAAACTTTGAAAAGGAAAATGCCAAAAATATAGAGAGTATCAATAGACACTCGTTAGAAATCGAATGTCTAACTAACACTGCTGCTGCAGAGCTCAAGGTTAAAATTTTAGAAAATGAGGATATGGTTTCTAAAGAGAAGATTCTTACATCTCAGATAAATGACTTGAAAATAGATTATGATAGACTTCAAGCTGACACACAAGAGAAAATATGCAAAGCTCTTGCGAAAGAAAAAGCAACTTCTGATGTTACGATTATGAAACTTCGTAACAGAGTTGATGGTCTCTTGGATATTGTATTAAACAACAAAGGGGTGTCTGCTGGTAAGGTTAATAGTGTTAGACCTAAAGGTGCTGATCACCATTTTACAAAAGTAATGAGTCAGCAACAAACACTCAATGCTGATAGGCAGCAGGGTTTTATAAAAAAATCTTTCAGAGGGAAATATACTTTTCCTCGCCAACTTTCTAATGAAGGGTTTTCCATTAGAAAGGGTTCTAATTGTGCTGAGGTTGAGTCATGGCGTAAGGCTGATGATAAATATATCACCATGACAAAATACCCACCACGTCAAAACAATAGTAATGAGTTAAATTTTAAGGGCCACTGTAGACAAACTAAGATGCAACATGAGAGACAAATTCATGATGATCATAGTCAGTCCCACAATAGCAGTAATCATGGCTGTAAAAAATCAATTGGGATTTGTCTGAATACTACACCCCATATTAACAGTAAAAAGGCAGAACCTAAAGTGACTATGTTACGTCATCAGCAAATCTACATGTTTGACATTTGGTAATAACACTGCTCATAAAGAGAACAATAAGAATAATCTAAATCCTACTAATGTGCAATCCAGGGAAAAACAGGCACGTAGTAATTGTTAGCAGCGCTACGCACGCGCGACAAATAATGATAATTTCATTGATACTCGGGCTCAGTTTCGATCTGGCCGAGATCTGATGTCACTGAACCGCACTGTTCTGGTGCGCAACATTCCATCGCATACAACTTGGTATGCACTTCGTAAATTTTTTCAGGACGTTGGTAATGTTGAATTTGTTCGAATGTTCGAACTTGAAAATTCTTGTCAACAGCTTGCTTTTGTGCGCTTCAATAACTATTTTGACGCTCACACAGCTGTTAAAGTTAAACATCGTTCACTCTTTGCGCACCATCTGTTATACGGGTGACTTGTCCAAAACTCTGCACCACGCACTTTATAGTTGCGTCTAGTGGGTGCGTTCTTTGTTATTCTTCCGGATGTTTTGGACTTATCTTTTCTACTATCACAGATACTTCTTGGTATTTGACTTCATCTATGTCTTACCATATTAGCATTTCTTTATTTTCATATATCCTGTCGGTTCAGACTCTACACTTGTTACGTCTATATTTCGTTACTTTCTACTGGGTCGATTAACTCGGTATTTTCTTCGTTAACGACTTTTGTCGCACTGCTTTACATTTCCACAGGCTAAGACTTTAGTTCAGCCTTTGAGATGTGGACCTTACTCACCTGCATTTCCTTTTGATGACTATTAACACTACATATCTTTATGTATTAGTAAAGAGTTTTCTACCTAACATGGTAGCAAGTCATGGGATGAACATGTTCAAGGATTGAACACATTACTGTCCACGTTACGGTCATTTAACCTAACAGCTAAGCCATCGAAGGCATTCGTGGGTTTTCACGACATATCGTTTTTAGGCCACCGTATTGGTCATGGCAAATTATATACTGAGGACAGTAACGTCACAAAAATCCTGAACATTACAGCTCCTAAAACAAAAAAACATGTACGATTTTGTTAGGTCTCATTCAATTGTATGGTAAATTTATACCTCACTTATCTATCATTACTGCTCCTTTCTCTTCATTGTTGAGGAAGGGCACAGCTAACGTGATTCGGTGGTCTTAAGAACATCAAATCGCGTTGGATTCTATCAAGAATTTATTTTCCAAACCTCCGGTTTTAATGCTACCTATTCCAAACCTTCCTTTCATCCTTCGCAGTGACGCGTCTAATTACGGAATAGGGAGTGTACTACTTCAAGAATACTTAGGTACCTTGCATCCAGTGATGTACGTGTCAAGAAAGTTAACGGCAACGGAGCAGAAATACTCGGTTTTGGATAAGGAACTTTTAGCGCTGGTTTGGTCAATTACCAAACTTGAGCGTTATTTGTTGGGATCACACTTCATTGTTGAATCTGATCAAAAAGCACTCACTGCTCTCAACACTAAGGACGTCAAGTCAGCGAAATCCACCAGATATGCAATAACTTTGCAACCTTACAGTTTTACCATACGTTCCATACCAGGATCTCAAAATGTTTTAGCGGACTGTTTATCAAGTTGTCCAAACGATCCAAGCGAGCAAATACGCCCTACAGAGATTGGAACCTATACACATACAGTCTTGCAATTGCAACGTAATGCTCAAATAACTTTGATTATTTATTTAACGTCCACTCAAGTTATATCATCACTGTATTGCGTATGGAAGTTGATTATTCAGACTTTTAGTATTGTAAGACAATAACAGTGTCGTGTCAATAACATTGAGGAAAAGAAAAATAACTTTTGTTTTTAAATGGACAACATTTCCTTCCAAACGTTACATTGTGAATATATATAATCATCCTTCTAGGGTGATAGATACATGCTTTTCCAAGTGGAGTATGTTAACTTTCAGGATTACTCGGAAAATAACATTTCAATGTCGTTGGATTTTAATAAAACGGAACTTCATGGATTATTAACTGTTTTCGGAAATGATAATAGAACTTCTTAGGGTTATTAGAGATTATAATAACTGGGATTAACAATTTTAAGACATGAACAATATTAATTAGATATTAGCAATTAAGATCACTTAATTAGTTGTATATTTAACATTGGTTAACAATAATAGTTTGTATAATAGTGTGGTGAAGTGGGATGTTATAAATATTTATAGGGAACTTAGTGTACTGACTGAGATCAGCTGTGAAGGTATCTATATCTATTAAGAGTAGTGTATTATAGATAACCTTACTTGCTACCACATATCTCTATATCTCAGTCAGAATTATTCTGGAATAGTGTGATGCTACGTTATGTGTCTAGGGTATGTGTATGATGAAGTGTAAGTCACAACAACAGACAGATAAACAATTTAATGTAATCCACTACTCTTGACAACACTGTGACACTCACATACATATAACACTCTATGAGAATATCTTAAAGGAGGCACTGATAACTTTCAAATAACAATATGTATTCATTACTGGCATGAATGAATATGTGTCCTGATTCAACTACAAGGGAATCAGGAATCACAATCAATTTAAATTACAAGTTATGTACAGAATGTATTTAATATGAATATTGTAGTGACATATATTATTACAAATGTTCTATGTGTGTCAGTTGTGTAGTAGTAAAATGAGGTAATACTGGTTTTGTTTTGTTCAAGCTCTGTTGGTATTTGTCATCATGACTTCAATAGTTTGTCTTTAGGGACTAGTATTGGAGATGTTCACAGTTCCTGATTTTAAGACAAGTAAATTCCCCTCTTAATGTTAATTTTACAAAGTCAGTTCAAGATGAGGGGACATAATGTTGAGCTCAGCTGGCCAAGTTAGCTTATCTGGCGTGATGGCGGCAGGAAAGGACTCCTCTGCTCGAATTCTCCTCTGGGCTCTGGAGACACCTCACTGATAGCTAAAAGGACCAAGGAGTATGCTGTCCGACACTGGATTCAGCAAAGCTCTGACCAGGTGCTGCTCAGTACCATCAAGACCACTGTCCCTGAAATCAAGAAGGATGTACCTTCTATTTCATAACTAACTTAAACTCTCCTGTTACATTGATCACAACACAGCACAAACATTGAGTTCAGAGCATTAGGCCAACTGTCAGCTTCATTTGAAATACTTTATTCCAGTATTACCCTTCTTAATGGTTACTACGCCTCTGCACTTCCAGCATTATTTCTTTCTAGTCAATCATCCAGGTGTCAGTGTACTATTTGGCCATTCCATGCCGTTTTACTACCCTCCGACACCCTCTGTTCAGGCTGGAGCATTACAGGCTTTACCTCACATTTGCCACTGAACTACACATATATATACAGGCATAAATCAACAATTCACATTCAATTTTCATTAAAAGATATTGAATGGTTCAAGCTTACCACAATTCATACGAATAAACACAGATACGTTGATTAGCAATGAATTCTGGCACAAACTGGCACAAATTTCCATCTGCCTATGTTCCAGGCTTTTATTTAACACAATTATGAGCTGGCTTCAACGCACTGTTGCTTTATCAAGATCATTTAAACAAGTGGTCTCGAACTAACGCTCCCAAGTGTGTATATCAGCGAGACTGGCCAATGAGCCACGTTTCGACAAGTGTTTGAAAAAATGTTACCTTTTCCCGTTTCCCCTAACAACCAAGATAGTATTTATAGTTCGACCAATCGTGGTTAGGCTTTCATTTGTTGCGCTCCAATCAATTTGGAGTTTACATGGTAGGCTATTTATGTAACGTAAGGTTTTTTTCAAACACGTTATAAAAAATTTTATGAGCAGAAATGATTTCATGCTGTCAGGCAGCCTCACTATTTTATTTTGGGTATAATTTATTAATTCCTGGACTATTGGCGTAACGTTTTACATATTATTTGTCAGCAAGCCCTAAGGAACCCAATTTTCCCACTTTAAAAGAGCTACGTGGCTGCGTTCAAAATATGTATTTTCTACCTCCTGTTTCGAAGATATGCTGTCTGGGTACTGTTATGTTTTCAACCGTAAACCCATCTATTGTTATCTTTCCTAATAAGCGTTTTTTATGATTTTAAAACCTAACTCTGGGGAAGGGTAGTGTATTTTATCACTGTCCGTCTGAAAAAAAAAGTTAGTGCTTGTAGCCTAACACGCGTGATAGTAGTAATTGTGTATCGCGCGACGCGTGTTTAATGTTCGGCTTTCTGCCTCTCCCTTCTCGCTATCCTTTTGTCCATCTGTTCGTTCGTTTTGGTAACGTAATGTAGAAAAAGACATGAATGGAATTTAAAATTTAGGTCATTACGCAGTCTGCCTCTTAATGTTTTTCCAAGAAATACAGCACACGTTTCATTGAAGAAAGCGGGTATAATACAGTAAGCTTTTACTATCAACGTGAAAGCGTTACAATTTGCAGACGAAGCAGAAAACAAGGGGGATTTCGAGTACATTCTTTGTGACAGCACTGTCATTTTACCATTGCTCTTTTCTTTATTAATTTTATTTGTTAGGCTTCATATTTACCTAATAATTTATATATGTGGATTAGAATATTTCATGACACCTCCCCTCTTAAAACAGACATTATATGTCAGTCCTTTATTCTATATACACATAGAGAAATTTATTATTATTTCTGGGGTTTACGGTGATTCTCATCACACGGATGGCGGCTTAAAAAATCCGCTCCCAAATTGGTTTTTCCAGATATATACTCGATGCTAAAATTATATGGAGCCAAAAGTAAAGACCATCGGAGTAACCTGGAGTTCTCATGCTTAGCCTGTGCTAGAAACGATAAAGGTTTGTGATCTGTTTGCAACTTAAATGCCTTCCCATATAGATAAATATTGAATTTCTTTATTGCCCATATTACTGCAAGACATTCTTTTTCGCTAGTTGAGTAGTTGATTTCAGCTTTATTCAACTTCTGCTAGCATATGCCACTGGGCTTAATTCCCCATCCAATGCATCTGATTTCTGTAGTAGAGTTGCACCTAACCCAATATTACTTGCATCCGTCCTTACTATGAATTCTTGACTTAAGTCAGGTAATTTCAAAATGGGTTTACTTGTGAGCTTTTCCTTCAATTCTTGGTAAGTCATTTCACATTGTGGTGTCCATGTAATGCGATCTGGAAGTCCTTTACGTGTCAATTCAGTTAACGGTGCACATATGGAATTAAAGTTCTTGATATACTTCTGGTAGAAACCACATAATGAGACAAAGGATCTCACGTCCTTCTTGGTTTGTGGTCTCGGGGCTTTCTGTAGTTTCTCTAAATTCTTTGGGTCAGGGGTCATGTTTCCCTGATAAACTGTGTGTCCCAAAAATTCCAATTCTTTACATCCAACGCAACATTTGGTTGGTCGGGCTGTTAAATTTGCCTCCCCAAGTCGAGTAAACAGCATGTTCAGAGAGTCAATGTGTTCCTCAAATGTTTCTGTTGCTATAAGGATATCATCCATAAAATTTGTTATACAGGGATTATTCAGAGGATCCAATAATTTTCTCATCATTCTAGAGAAGACACTAGGCGCATTCTTCAATGCAAATGGCAATCTATTAAACTCATAGTGTCCTTCTGAGGTACTAAAAGCTAGGTATGGTCTAACCTCAGGCTTTACTGGAATCTGATAGTATCCTTTACTCAGATCCACTTTTGAGAAATATTTAGCTTTATTTAGCCTGGCAAACAGCTGATTTGTATCCGGCAATGGATCCACCTGTCCTTCTGTAATAGCATTCAGTCTCCTGTAATCTATACAGAGTCTATGTTCTCCAGAGGGCTTCCTTAAGAGTACAACACCGGAACTATACGAAGACTCACTGTGCGAAATAATTCCTTCCTTCAACAGATAGTCTATCTCTTCCTTCAAAGCTTTCTCCTTAGCAAACGGAATCGAATATGGTTTCATACAGACAGGTGTGGGTCTATCAGTTTCATATCATATTCCAATAGGTTTGTATGCCCTGGTCGGTCCGTTAACACCTCTGCATGATTATTTAGAACCTGTTGCACTCTCTCTTTCTGAGTTTTCGTTAAATGTGTACTGATTTTCACCTGTGCTGCTGTCTCACAGGGGTGTAATGGATATTCAAATGATGAAAGTGGTTCCTTTTTCATCTCCATGGCGATGGACAAGGTCAACAAGTGTGTCTCTTCCTGATGTTCTCTTTCCAAATATTTCTTCAGGAGATTCACATGATAGATTTTTTCTTTCCCCTTCTTATCTATCTTATAATTTGTTCTAGACACCTTCTCTAGAACTGTATATGGACCCTGCCATCCAATTTGTAACTTATTCTGACTCCCGGGCAAAAGAAGCAGTACTTTCTCTCCCACAGCCAAATTTCTGTCTTTCGCCTTCCTGTTATAATAGGCAGCATGTTTCTTCCTGGCTTGTTTCAAATTTTCATTGGCAAGTTTCCAGCCAGTTTTTAACCGAGTGGTCAGCTCATTCACATACTGGTATGAAGATGTAATGTTTTCCTCTGCCTTTTCATCAGTCCACGTTCTTAACATAGCTACATATGGACCTTTAATTGTGTGGACCTATTTGTCCATGCACCGGTATGGTCTCTTCCACTCGAAGCTTTATAGTGATGATTTTTCCTCCCAGAATTTTCATTCACAAAACGACCGCTACCAATTTTTCTTTTGGGGCTTTCTCCCCTCTTAAATTCTTGATGAGAGATTTCCTCTCTACATCTTCTTCCTCCAGTTTGTTTAAGTCCGATTGAGGGATTGTCGGCTTATCCTGGGGTAAGACATCTTTTTGCCTTCTCCGCATAGTGGCCATTGTAAAACAGTTAAGTGAAGCTTGTCCGTGAAAAGGGGCTTCCCATTCCATTTGGTCCACTTTATCAAATCTATTTTTCTTTTTATTATCAGGCCTAATTTTGCTCCGGGGCGTGTCCAGGTCCTGATCCATGTTCCCACTTGTGGGTGTTCCCTCATGTGCTATGCTACACCTTTCTACAAAATTTTCAATGTCCCATCTTGCTTTGGGCCAATAATAATTGTGAGCCACCTTTTGAATGATGGTACCTATCTTCTCATGGTCCCCATCTGGTTTCACATGTAAGCTCCTTATTAAGTCTACCCTATATCTTTTTGGAAGAACCAGCTGTCCGTGACCATGGGATCTAGTTCCGGCCTTCCTATACATCAACTTGTTTTTCATGTAAAAATCTCCCTTGCCTGGAGTTGTATGACAAGTTGACAATTTTCTGAAACAAGGCTTGAGTGTTTTATCCCCAGCCTGTGCCTTCCTCATCTCTTCTGGAGTGGTATCTAACATAATATCCTCCTCCTGTCTTGAGGTCGACCTGACCTGAAGGGTTGCCATATACACAGGTTTCCTTCTGCAACGGTCAGTGTCATGATTGTCCATCTGACAATTTTTTACACCACCTTTTTCCTTGGTTGAAAGATTTTCTTTCATCATATTTCCTTTCATCGAATTGTGGGAATTTATTTTTTTTTTCATACCGTGGCCTATCAAATTGGTGCTTACCTTTATTTTGATCCTTAGGATCAAATTTATTAAAGTTCTGTGGTGCCCTAAAGTTGTCCACCTGTTTCTTTTTATTACCTGTTACCTCTGCTTGAGCTGCTTGATACCTTTCAGCAACATTTAGCAACTCACCCAGCCTCTCTGCACCTTGTTCCATGAGAAACTTTCTCAGGTCTGGAGCCATGGACTCTCTTAGTTGCTCTATAAGGACCATTTCCTTAAGATCTTGGGTTTTCCCCAGAGAAGTCCATTTCTCCAAGTATGTCTCGATTCGTGCAGAGAACTGGTGATAGGTTTCACCTGACAGTAGTTTAGCATTCCTAAATTTTTTCCTGTAAAACTCTGCATTCTTTTCATACCTTAACAAAAGAGCCTGCTTTAGCATGTCATAATTTTCCTGATCACCTCTGCTCATTTTTGCAAAAACTTCATAAGCTGCCCCACGAAGTCCCTGAGATAACTTTAAGCTCCACCTTTCTCTCTCTAACCCATACGTGGTAGCTAATAGCTCATACCTATTTAGGTAGCTCTCAATATCATCGTCTTTCTCAACAAAATGATCTAAATGAAAATTCATAGCTGAGGTTGAGGCGGCTTCAAACCTTCTTTCTTCACGTTCAATAAATTTGTCACATTCCGTCGTGACATAGGCAACCATAACTTGCCCATCTAATCCTAACTCTTTTGCAGTCTGAACCGCAGCAGATCGAAATTTGGCCAGGTCCGCCATTGTCTATCAGGTAAATTTTTATAATGTCTACCCAACAATTCAATTTCTAACTATATATCTAATGGACAACACAGGCACCGTGAGCTCAACCTTATTTAATTCCACCCAAGGATACCTTTTAATTCTTATATTCCCTGAAGTGAATTACCCCCAATATTTTTAATAGTTAAAGATTCAAAATCCCGGACGAGCCCCCAATATATGTGGTGAAGTGGGATGTTATAAATATTTATAGGGAACTTAGTGTACTGACTGAGATCAGCTGTGAAGGTATCTATATCTATTAAGAGTAGTGTATTATAGATAACCTTACTTGCTACCACATATCTCTATATCTCAGTCAGAATTATTCTGGAATAGTGTGATGCTACGTTATGTGTCTAGGGTATGTGTATGATGAAGTGTAAGTCACAACAACAGACAGATAAACAATTTAATGTAATCCACTACTCTTGACAACACTGTGACACTCTCATACATATAACACTCTATGAGAATATCTTAAAGGAGGCACTGATAACTTTCAAATAACAATATGTATTCATTACTAATAATAATAATAATAAATTCTTTAAGCGCCAAACACGGCGCATAAGGCAGAAACCAGTGCTCTCCAGGTTGTTCGTTGTGACGCCACTCCTCTTAGCTCTTGCACATTATTTAGGCACAACGTTCTTCCTTCTCTTATTATTGTTCTTCTGAGTGTTTCTTTTGGTCTTCCTTTTTTCCGCTTACCCTCAGGAACCCAAGTGATCGCCTGTAGTGGTATTCTGTTGTTTTGCATTCGTAAGACATGACCGATATATGACCATCGTCTTTTCCTTATATAGTCGGAGACATATTTCTGCCTAGAGTCTTCTCTTATTTGTCTATTAGTCTTGAATTCTTTCCAACTGTTAACACTGAGATAACATTTGAATTAAACAGACGAAGCTTGGTATGTATATTCAATGATCGTAATTTCCAAATGTTAGATAATCTATTGAAGGCGCTAGCTGCCAAAGCAATTCTAGTATGAATTTCTCTTGTTGTGTCACCATCCTGAGTCATTTTACTGCCTAAATAATTGAAACTTTCAACTTTCTGTAGTTTTTTCCCCGTTCAAGATGATATCAAAGGTCTCGTTAGAAAAGTTCATAGCTTTAGTTTTAGAGGCATTTATTTGGAGACCAATTTTAACCGAGAGATGACACAAATTATTTATTGCTTCTTGGGATTGTCTTGGTGTTGAACTTAAGAATGCTACATCATCTGCGAAATCCAGGTCCCCCAGGAATTTTCCATTTGTCCATTTTATACCCAATTGTTCATTGTGGGTATAGTTTCTCATAACCCAATCAATAGCTATTCCAAAAAGTAGTGGTGACATAATACAGCCTTGTTTCACCCCTGTTTCTACTGTAAACCATTCTGTATTCCCTTTATTTGTTCTAACACAACATCTTGCATTGTCATATAGCGCTTTGATTATATTCACATATTTTGTTGGAAAACCATAGATTGTAAGTATCTTCCACAATGATGGGCGGTGTAGACTATCAAAGGCTTTTTGAAAATCGACGAAGGTGATAATAAGTGGCGATTTTCCGTCTTGATACATAGTTCTTACATTCCAGTATCCAATTTTAGAAATCTCCTTAGCCCCCAAGATATTAGAGTGAGTCATGTTTACTGTCGAGCCTGGTTCTGTTTCGGTAACAATAGCTTGTTTTACGATAGTGAATTGTTAACTCACTGATCAACCCTCCGATCCAACTGACCGATTCAAGGGTTTCGAGGTCATTTCATTACTGGCATGAATGAATATGTGTCCTGATTCAACTACAAGGGAATCAGGAATCACAATCAATTTAAATTACAAGTTATGTACAGAATGTATTTAATATGAATATTGTAGTGACATATATTATTACAAATGTTCTATGTGTGTCAGTTGTGTAGTAGTAAAATGAGGTAATACTGGTTTTGTTTTGTTCAAGCTCTGTTGGTATTTGTCATCATGACTTCAATAGTTTGTCTTTAGGGACTAGTATTGGAGATGTTCACAGTTCCTGATTTTAAGACAAGTAAATTCCCCTCTTAATGTTAATTTTACAAAGTCAGTTCAAGATGAGGGGACATAATGTTGAGCTCAGCTGGCCAAGTTAGCTTATCTGGCGTGATGGCGGCAGGAAAGGACTCCTCTGCTCGAATTCTCCTCTGGGCTCTGGAGACACCTCACTGATAGCTAAAAGGACCAAGGAGTATGCTGTCCGACACTGGATTCAGCAAAGCTCTGACCAGGTGCTGCTCAGTACCATCAAGACCACTGTCCCTGAAATCAAGAAGGATGTACCTTCTATTTCATAACTAACTTAAACTCTCCTGTTACATTGATCACAACACAGCACAAACATTGAGTTCAGAGCATTAGGCCAACTGTCAGCTTCATTTGAAATACTTTATTCCAGTATTACCCTTCTTAATGGTTACTACGCCTCTGCACTTCCAGCATTATTTCTTTCTAGTCAATCATCCAGGTGTCAGTGTACTATTTGGCCATTCCATGCCGTTTTACTACCCTCCGACACCCTCTGTTCAGGCTGGAGCATTACAGGCTTTACCTCACATTTGCCACTGAACTACACATATATATACAGGCATAAATCAACAATTCACATTCAATTTTCATTAAAAGATATTGAATGGTTCAAGCTTACCACAATTCATACGAATAAACACAGATACGTTGATTAGCAATGAATTCTGGCACAAACTGGCACAAATTTCCATCTGCCTATGTTCCAGGCTTTTATTTAACACAATTATGAGCTGGCTTCAACGCACTGTTGCTTTATCAAGATCATTTAAACAAGTGGTCTCGAACTAACGCTCCCAAGTGTGTATATCAGCGAGACTGGCCAATGAGCCACGTTTCGACAAGTGTTTGAAAAAAATGTTACCTTTTCCCGTTTCCCCTAACAACCAAGATAGTATTTATAGTTCGACCAATCGTGGTTAGGCTTTCATTTGTTGCGCTCCAATCAATTTGGAGTTTACATGGTAGGCTATTTATGTAACGTAAGGTTTTTTTCAAACACGTTATAAAAAATTTTTATGAGCAGAAATGATTTCATGCTGTCAGGCAGCCTCACTATTTTATTTTGGGTATAATTTATTAATTCCTGGACTATTGGCGTAACGTTTTACATATTATTTGTCAGCAAGCCCTAAGGAACCCAATTTTCCCACTTTAAAAGAGCTACGTGGCTGCGTTCAAAATATATATTTTCTACCTCCTGTTTCGAAGATATGCTGTCTGGGTACTGTTATGTTTTCAACCGTAAACCCATCTATTGTTATCTTTCCTAATAAGCGTTTTTTATGATTTTAAAACCTAACTCTGGGGAAGGGTAGTGTATTTTATCACTGTCCGTCTGAAAAAAAAAGTTAGTGCTTGTAGCCTAACACGCGTGATAGTAGTAATTGTGTATCGCGCGACGCGTGTTTAATGTTCGGCTTTCTGCCTCTCCCTTCTCGCTATCCTTTTGTCCATCTGTTCGTTCGTTTTGGTAACGTAATGTAGAAAAAGACATGAATGGAATTTAAAATTTAGGTCATTACGCAGTCTGCCTCTTAATGTTTTTCCAAGAAATACAGCACACGTTTCATTGAAGAAAGCGGGTATAATACAGTAAGCTTTTACTATCAACGTGAAAGCGTTACAATTTGCAGACGAAGCAGAAAACAAGGGGGATTTCGAGTACATTCTTTGTGACAGCACTGTCATTTTACCATTGCTCTTTTCTTTATTAATTTTATTTGTTAGGCTTCATATTTACCTAATAATTTATATATGTGGATTAGAATATTTCATGACAAATAGTTCTTAGAACTAGAAAAGCCCCGGCGTTCGGGCATATTGAGTTTTACTTTGGTGATCGGCTCACTGCATTCAAGACATAGCCCCAGTATCACAGAGTAAGGTATTGATATAATTGATTAAATATTTATTGAATTAATGTCGTCATTGACATACATGCTACAAGTCGACCTCTAGCTGGTACCCTCATGCGTTGGGACCAGAATGGATCAAACTTGAAAGTTTATGCATTGGAAGTCTCGAGCATATTTATAATGAAACTCGTTGATTGAAAGTAAGGGATTTATGTTATGGAATATTGGAATCGCCGTCATACGAGTAACGGCTTTATATGGAAGGTGAACCAAAAGTTAGAAGTTCATCCCCGGGTTATATTGATCAAGTTAATGATTATATTATGATATCTAGTAGTCGTCTTCTGCTGACAATCTAGATAGGAGGGAATATCTATTTAATTGGATTGTATACCCTTGGTTGTACGATGAGGGATTGTCCTTGAAAGGTCAACCGTCTTTGAGAACATTTGTTAAACCAACTATTCACTATTGTAAGATGAACCTTCAAGATTATGCCGATGTACTTTATGTTGATTAACCATGTACCTGATGGAATCTGACATACCATTTTATCAGGAAGGAATTT
The DNA here is from genome assembly GCA_024509875.1 of Oreohelix idahoensis. Lineage (NCBI taxonomy): Eukaryota > Metazoa > Mollusca > Gastropoda > Stylommatophora > Oreohelicidae > Oreohelix > Oreohelix idahoensis. The sequence goes on from JAMPIV010000763.1 coordinate 166,611, forward strand.
TAATATAAAATGCACGATTGTTCGTATCGTCCTTTGTCAACGTGATTGTCAAATAAAGCGTGGATTGTAACTTTAACCAATCATGAGTTCCTGTGTCCTTCCCTTGACACTGTTGGTGATGATGTGACCGTTAGGACTTTGACTATTTGTACATTCATATTAAAAGAACATTCGCGTCTGACACACAAACAAATAGCTAACTGTCATCCCTTACACCATTCAAGCGTATGACTAACATTCAAACAAGACAGCTACGAATGGCAGCGGTTACAGGGAGGTATAATATAATATCTTCATTAAGTCTTCCACGACTTGGGGCAAGACTTACAAATATCTCCGTCAAAAGATGTCTGTCTTCATTGACAGGCTTTAAGGATCTCTCACAGCGTCAGTGCTGTTTGGCAACAATCAAAACCGATCGCACCAAGTTGTGCTCTTTAGTGCACCAATTGATACGTAATTAATTAAACATATATATATTTACTCCGATGCGCACACATAGTGCATCTAACACAGTTAGACTGGCATCTTAGCTATGTTAAGTCTTGCACACTTAACTCCTATGCGAAAAAGGACAACACCCATCTCGTTAGGATATGTGGAATCCAGGGTATAGAATAGGCAAGATAGCCAAAATTATGTATTGAAAGACATTTCAAGGTTAGTATAACCTACGCGTATAGCTATAAACAAATTATTATTACTTCAGACCCAAGGGTCTTTTATATTTGGACATGCGCCCTAATATAACCGACTAGGTTGAACGGGACGCCCCTCGCCAAAACGAGGCAAAAGTTTTACATAAAAAAAGAATGTTGTGAAAAATTAAGACACGCCAGGAAGGATTTTAAGAATGTATATATTAGCCGACAAAGAAAGAAGCGTGCACGAAAGCACCAAACTATAATGTTATGGACATTGATGAAAAAATTACTATGTGTCAAGAATGACTAGGAAAGAATAAAGAAAACTGACCAAGTAATAAATGTGCAAGAAAAGCACAGAAATATTATTATGAGTTTAAGAAAGAAAATTATAGAAGCATGGAACTGTGTATATAGAATATATAGAAGGAATCAATTTGTATCAATGACAAACTGTTGATTTTATGTTGGAGCAGTGTGTGGATTATGGAAGTCTTGTGTGAAAATAAATATGAATGTCGATCAAACAGAGGTCTTCAGAGAATCTTTGAAAGTTTTCAGATTCGTAATTCGTTCAGTTCAAACAGTTGAGAATTTTCCAGTTGATGGACTCGATTGCATATCTAATCAAATATGAACAATTCTACCGCAGTGGTTGAGCCAGTTTTTAAAAACAAGTTAAAGAAAATTAATGTACCACGAAAAGAATTAAAAGGAGACATTTTATTCATCAAGTAAAATAGAGTTGAAGACAACCCTAGACCTAAAAATGATGCTGGCTGGAGATTATCGATTTTATTCTTAACAACATAAGAATACAAAACAATCAAGGTTAGAGTTTATTGCATTGTGAAACAAATGGAGATCCAGAGAAATCTGGTCAAACACATAAATATGAATCTTCAGCTCAAATGTCGTCACTCCTATTGTATGGCTCTGAAACATGGAGAACAAAGAAAAAAGCAACCAAAAAGCTACAGATTTTTATAAATGGTTGCCTGCGTAGAACAGGATGACTGTGTGATGGTGTCTTGTTTTATTACTTCCCTTGTGTTAAGGGATATAACTGTGAGACTTTCTTTACTGCAATTTTTCTGTGGAGGTCTGGTTATACACCAGACATGTAACTTCCAAAGTAAGGGGAAACCCAGGCAATAAGGAATACTCGTAAGTGCTTATCATTTTTAAAACCGTGCTTAAAGGGTTGATTATAAACAGCAAACTTTCAACAGTCAAGGAAAATTCCAATAGAGTAGTATATTTGATAAGTCCAAGTAGTTATATAAAATATTCTTTATTCATTTTGTTTCTGTCATCTCCAAGCTCATTTCTGGTGGGGAGGAAAGGAAAAACTGCCAGCTTTAGCCTCGATGGCAAATGGCTTACTGCTTTTCATAAGTCGTGTTATGGCATGTCTAAACACTGTGGAATCCTAGCGAAATTAAAATTCGATTCGAGACTTCAAATAAACTAGTTAGAACTAACGAGTTGTGGAGAAAACCACAATAAAATTGTAGCAGGGGTTAGTGCTGGGTCACTAATAGCCCTGGTTGGTAGTGGATGTCTAGACGGTTATATACTTGTCCTAACCGTATGCTGAAATACCATGAAAAAGACACCAGTGTGAAACTGATGACAATAATCAATCAAGTGTTTCAGTGGAACATTGAGTGAGATGAAGACGCTAGCGATAAAAATGACAGACATTGTGGAAACCTGTTGATAACATTACAAGGCAGGTCTTGCTCTGGAATTCCCAGGGAAATATATGCAAAGGTAGACCACAAAACAAATGGAGAAGAGAGCTGGGGGACAGGCGTAAAAATGATGAGGTCATGGTATTCTTTGGCTGCTGTGACTGAGCTTCTTCGTATGGAGCAGCAGACGGGTATACAGTGAACGTGACTATTCACCGCTCTATTCAACTCAAAAACAGCCGGTCATGTAATGTCACGTGACTGTTTAAATCGTCACTGTTAATTGTTAAGGCCATAAGAGGTAAGTTTATGGCCGTATAGTGGAATACTTCCTGCGACTTCTCTATAGATTAATTTATTTATTATGAATCTGGTCTTGTACCCTTCCTTCTCTGCATCATTTAATTAGGGGTTATTGTTCATCAGTTTCTCAACAACAACAGAAAATCAAGTGAAGCAATATGAAGAATACCAATACGGTAAAACTTGAACGAACGATGACCAAAATCCTTTAGTTCAATTGCACGAAACGACCAAGGCATCTGATTTCGACTGTCTATTTTATTTCGTTCTTCTTATCCTGACCCCCTTTCTTTCTTTCTCTTTTCTTTCTATCTCTATATATATTCTGTAATTTTATTCGTTACAATTTAGCAGATGTAAATAGGAACAAGTTTGTACAACAACAAAAAATTCATGGATAAGCATTGCAACCTTAAACCATTTGCTGAGAACCATTCTAATGTAGCGCCTTAGCAAGTAAGTATTCACCTCCTAAGCAATGTTCGTGGCGATTGTTTCTTCCCTTCTCTCTCTATGGAAAAATTATTCATGGGCATATTATTCTGGGTTGCAAGGTATACGGGGGATTCCACGGGATAACATTCCCTTTTACCCTTCATGATATATATATATTTTTCCTTGAGGAATTCCGTAGGATAATTATCTATATGAAGGATTAACGCATCGAATCAAGCTATAATTTACCATCCTTATCTTGGTTAGAAAGGACACAGTCCGTGAGTGATTCAGTTCACATTATAACAGCGCCTATGCTTGCTTGACCTTCCTTGCAGCCAATCGTCCACAGTGGAATTAAATCTAGTTATCGATGATGCTAACCGGAAAATATTCTACACGGATCCATTTTCTTGAAGATGTTCTAAGAGCTGCATATGACCCTTCAGTAGAAAATCCTATGTAGAATCACTTCAGCCAAAATTGTGAATTTCTTCTTATCATTCCTTTGCCCATCTTGCTTCTTGTGTTTCTTTCGACTGTTGAAATCTTCTACGTCACTGTCTCCATGATGTAGAACCATTTCTATTATCTCTCGGTATGTAGCGCTGATAGTATCCTTTTTCTGACAGCCTAATTAACCCCTTTTACGTCATATTTAACGATATGTCACTATTCCTGTGACAAAAGCAAGAAGTGAAACATTGTGACGTGAAGTGGCGATTAATATGACACTGGACATGTCGCTAGGAACATCATCATGTCAAACAAACAGAAACCACCACCACAAGAGCAGATGGAAGCAAGTAAGCAGGTTTCCTGCCAGAATACCAGCTTCAGTGGTCGCTCCTTGTTCCGTGACGATCAAAGATAACAGAAGTGCTGCATAGCAACCAGATGCGTGGTTTTATTCAAACCAGAGTGAGACATTTGCTTGAAATAACAAGCAGCTAATATGAGACAGTGCACGAGCTTAACATCCCTAGTAACGGTATGCACAAGAAATGTCTCCATAAACCAATGATGCAAGATCACATGAATGCTTGCATGCAGGCGTCTTGCAAGGAGGGCAGCTTCTGATACACAATATTGTGTTATCACAGAACATAACTTTCAGCAACACAAAGAAGAAATGAACTGAAAGCGACTTCATCTCTTAATGAAATTCTCAACATAAATTCATCTAGATATGAGGGAAATAATTCCCTGCTCGTTCCATATCACAAAAAAAAAAAAAAAAAAAAAAAAAACTACGAACAAACTTTCTGAAGCGCTAAACTTGATGAAAACAGATATAATAGCGATGGAAGAATGGGTATATCGAAGAGATGAATAAAGTATTAGTGCGAAAGAATAAATTAGTAGTGGGATACTTATCAATTCGAAACCCACTTCGATACTCTGCGAAATACCCTGAACGGGAAATTGTATAGGGAGATAACTCTATTATTACGATAATTGCTTGGTGCAAAATTTTCTGTCCACAGTTCGGGTTTGACCCTAATCCCCATGCACCCAATGGGGAAAGCAGGCAGTGGCGGGACAACACCTTATTGACTGGGGGCTGCCCAGCTTGAAGAGGGCGGTAGCTGTCCAGGGAGATAACTCTAAAATCTCCATATTTTGTGCGGTGCGTTCGGCGAAGGTCATTCCGATATTACCAGATACAGCATATGAAAGCCATTTGTGAGAGGAAAAATGCAAACAACATAGAGGAGATCACCCTCCAAGAAGGGCGAAAACACATCAACTCTTTTCCTAGACTACGATCACATGACCATAGAGCTACTTTAATGGCTTAAGCTCAGCAAGATGTACCGTATGGGTTCTATGTTACCCACTGTGAGGAAAAACGCATCCAGAATGTCATTATGCATAAATATGATGAAATATTCAATATCGAATTCAACATTAGTTTTCTATCCTCAAGGAAAGACAGATGTGATAGACGTGAACTTGTAAACGTAGAAGTTTTTCTGAAAATAAAAAAGAATTAGAAATACACCGGAGCAATGTTGAAACAATCTGAAGCTAAAAGAGAAAAGGACAGAAATAACAAAAGTAAGCCAGTGCTTTGTTTTGACTTAGAAAATGTGTTCACACTCCCGAAATGTGGTGCTCCCATTCAACCTGGCTGCCACTTTATCATTATTATTGTTAATCAGAATCGACCTCACTGCACTCCGGGCAAACCTGTAGGTGCTCACTCTCCCTCAGCAAATGTCGAAGAGTATGAATGGTAATTGTACCTGTATCTCGCTGGTTGTATACACGACGGATGCATCCTCTCTCACGTCCATTTCTGCTAGTCCCACGTTTGATGCCAAACTCCAACAGTCAACAGCCACAACCTTGTTGGTTCATCCATTGCAGTGTCATTATCCAGCAGGCGATCATTAATAGCCCTTAGTGTCTCTCCCTTATCCATGTCCAGCGTCCCCAATATGGGTGCTCTCCAGGCCAGTCTGTCAGCTCTTTCATTGCCACATACCCTTGCATGACCAGGACAGTAAATCCACACCAGTTATTCAAGACGAGGAATCTATTTGTGACGGTATTGCCTACCCTCCTTTGCAGTAGTGGTCCAACAGTGACCAAACTCAGGTGTATCTAATATAGGCTTCAATGGAGCTTGTACACAAGAGTACTTTTGGCAGAAATGTAGATAGAAGAGTAATAAAGCTTCTATCACATGCGAGTCTTCACAAGAAATTCAGGTAAGCGAAAACAATGCTGGCTGTAGCTAAGCACGTTAATTCTGTAACCTGCCGACCACTTTTGTGAAGAATTTAAGCACTTATTTATCAGGTCGTTCAGCCCCACCCCTGATTTCATAATCCTCCACTCCCAAAGAAGCATAGGCCTTCATCAAACACATGCCAAGTCCTCCTGTCACGTGCCATCAACTCAAGTTCTTTCCACGTTCTCCTCATAATTTTCACCTCTGTTTCCAGCTCTCTTCTCCATGTGCTTCTTGGTCTACCTCTGCCTCTCTTGCCCTGGGGGTTCCAGAACAATGACTGTCTTTTAATGCTATCAACAGGTTTCCTCAGTGTGTGTCCTATCCATCGCCATCGTCTTCTTCTCATTTCTTGTTCCATTGGCACTTGTCTAGTTCTTGTCATCAGTTCCACGTTGGTAACCTTGTCATACCATTTTAATCCCTCTGTTCTACGCAAGCACCCATTTATGAAAGTCTGTAGCTTTTTGGTTGTTGTCTTTGTTGTTCTCCATGTCTCAGAGCCATACAATAGAACTGACTTCACATTTGAGTTGAAGATTCTTATTTTCGTGTTGGATCCGATTTCTCTTGATCTCCATATATTTCCCAATGCAATGAAAGCTCTTCTTGCTTTTTGTATTCTTATTTTGATATCCCTGTCTGTCCCTCCAACTTTGTCTATATTGCTGCCAAGATATGTGTACGATTCTACATCCTGTATTGGTGTTTCTTCAACCCTGTAATCATTACCTGCATTTATTATCATTATTTTTGTCTTTTCCCTGTGTATTTTCAGAATCAATTGCTGTGACCTCTCATCGAGTGTTTTCAATTTGTCCTGCATCTGATTACGGTTATGGGACAGAAGAGCCAAGTCATCAGCAAAATCCAGATCATCCAACTGCTTAGTCAGAGTCCACTGGATTCCATTTCTGGTGTGTGATATCGATGTTTTCATAACCCAGTCTATTGCTAGTAAAAAAGAAATGGAGACAAGAGGCATACCTGTCTCACTCATGTTCTAATCTTAATCGGTTCTGTAAGTTCCCCTTCATGAGGAACTCTGCATGTCATGTCTTCATAGGTTTTCCTTACTAAGTTAATGATCTTCATGGGAACTCCATAATGCCTCATCAATTTCCAAAGTGATTCTCGGTCTACCCTGTTAAATGCCTTTTCATAGTCCACAAATCCGATGTATAGTGGTGAATTCCATTCCAGACTTTGTTCAACTATTATTCTCAAAGTGGCTATCTGGTCTGTACATGATCTGTTTTGTCGAAAACCTGCTTGTTCATCTCTTAGTTTCTTGTCTATGGACTCTTTTAATCTCTCAAGGATAATCCTGTTTAATACTTTTCCTGGCACTGATAGTAACATTATTCCTCTATAATTTGTGCACTCTTGTAAATTTCCCTTCTTAGGCAACTTAACCAGATATCCTTCCTTCCATTCTGCTGGTATCTCTTCCTTTTCCCAGACTTTACCAAGTAATTTATATAACATCTCTGTAGCCGTGTCGATATCTGCTTTGATGGCCTCTGCTGGAATGCCATCAGGTCCAGACGCTTTTCCATCTCTTAGAAGCTTTATGGCTTTCTTTATTTCTTCCTTCGTTCGTCTTTCACCGTTAATTTGTAGCCCTTCTTCTGCTGGCTGGATGTCCGGAGGGTTTTGTGGAGCTGGTCTATTGAGAAGGTCCTCCAAATATTCTGTCCACCTCTTCATTTGCTCTTGTATATTGCTGAGCAGTTTTCCATTCTTGTCTTTTATGAGGCAACTTGTTTGCTTGTATTTCCCTGTTAGCCTCTCTGTGCTGCTATACAGTTCTCTCACATTTCCCTTGGCTGCAGCATCCCCCGCCTCTCTTGCCAACTCCTCAATATACTTCCTCTTGTCTCTTTTGATACTTCTTTTTACTTCTTTGTTTGCTTCTGTGTACACTTCTTGAGCCTTGGCTTTGGAACTTCTGGTTTTGCTTGTGTTTAAATCTGCTTTCTTGTTTTTTCTGTCTTTTATCTTATTGATGGTTTCTGTTGTTATCCATGCTTTTTGTTGTCGTTCCCTTTTCCCCAGTATTTCTTCACATGTCTCATTCCATACAGTTTTGATTTGCTGCCAATAGTCTTCTGTATTCTCTACATCTTCCAGCTGTTGGAGCACTTGGAATTTGTTGGATATTGTGACCGCAAATTTGTCTCTTGTTTCTTGATTTCTTAGATGTCCTACATTAAATTGTTGTCTATAATTTTGCATTGTTGCATATCTCTTGAGTTTCATTTTTACTTTGGCTATCAGAAGGTGGTGATCTGATGCCACATCTGCTCCTCTATATACCTTTACATCCTGCAATGATGATCTAAACTTCTTGTTTATGCATATATGATCAATCTGATTTTCTGTTCTATGGTCTGTTGATATCCATGTTGCCTTGTGTATTCTCTTATGTGGAAACATGCTTCCTCCTATAGCCAGTTGATTTGAAGCACAGAAGTTTGAGACTAGTTCCCCATTTTCATTCATTATTCCTAGCCCATGTTTTCCCAAGACTTCTTCAAATCCGGTGTTGACTGTACCTATCTTTGCATTCATGTCACCCATCAAAATTGTGATGTCTCTTCTTTTTACTTTTTCCATAATTTCCTGTAGTCTAGTATAAAATGCTTCTTTCACAGACTCTTCTTTGTCATTAGTTGGTGCATAACATTGGATGACATTTACATCTATTTTCTTTTTAGCTGTTTTAAAAGTAGCTGTTATTATTCTGGGTCCAACAGCTTCCCATTCAATGAGTGCTTTCTGTGCTTCTTTAGATAACATAAGAGCTACCCCTTCACTGTGGTGTGAACTTTCGTCTTCATGTCTTGAGGACAGCACCAATTCACCTGTGATGAGTTTCTTCTTGTCTACCGCCTTCCACTTTGTTTCACACATTCCCAGAACCTCGATTTTATATTCTCTCAGTTCTGCTGCTACTTGTGCCACTTTCCCTTGTTCGTTTAATGTCTGAACATTCCAGGTGCCAAATCTGGAAGTTCTCCTAGAAGAAAGAAGGTTAGTCAGTAACACAGACTCCTTTCGGCTTTCTCTGTGTTGCATCATACGTCTCCCTGCGAGAGGACCTTCCCCTGTCTTGGATGGCTGTGTTTTATTTTCCTTAATTGACTTGTCCATGTGTGTTGAAGTTTTTTGTGGTTTAAATTTTGTACAGGATGGGGTAACAAGCCCCATGCCCAACCCTCCTTAGTCGCTTTCTAGGACATGCATGGAAGGGAACAGTGTTACTATTCTTTGCTCCCCTTTCGGGCCCCGGTAACACACGGGTGACCCCTGATTTACTCAGTGGAATTCTCTAATTCAAGTATAGCTCTGTTTAGAATGTGTGTAGTAATTGACTGAGACAAACATGCAGTAACTTTAAAATGATCAAATCGAAGTTAAATTTGTAACATTATAAATAACAAAATTTAATCATCACTTTAGTTTTAACAGTTTGAAAAAAAATTTGAATAGTTATGGATAAAGAAAAGCTATCATCCTCGTATTTGGGGATACGAAAAAGGGTAAGAAAGTTCGGATGGCAGCATATACTTGAACTTTGCTGCCAATGTCGCTTCTGTCTTTTCACACTGATCACTCGTCTCTGGTCAAGGTTTTCGGGTGTAGCTCGTCTCCCAGAATCTTCAAGGAAAGTCTATACAGTGTGTCCTGTGTGTTAAAGCGTAGGCTACTTATCCCGTCTTGTTCCAGAAATAGTACGTTCTGCTGGTACCACCAATAACTGTGATTGAAGAATGGAAAAGAACGCTCTTCTGAGTATGGCGTTCTCCGACACAGTTATGTGTCTCCCCCCCCCCCCCCTTCCCCTTTTCCCCCCTCTTCTATTTCACCATCCCACTTAACTCAGAGTTTACTCTCGATGAGAATTAAATTTAATCCCTCGGGATAAAACTTCCTTTACGTTTAAACTGAATAGCTTTAGCTTTACATTGCATTTAAATGAAAAAGGTTAAACGTACAGATATAATGTTTTACATTTACATCTCCACTGTTTGAAAAGTGTTCACAATATAAATTCATTCGTGTTTCATTTACAGATACACTTGTGGAAACGTTTGAAACTTCTATTAATTAAAATAATATTTTACCATGGACATTTACACTGGTTTAAAGCGTGAAACCTTACATTAATTTTAAAGTGAATATGTTTATAGGGACATTTACATGCTTTGAAAATGTAAGTCTTATGCTTAGAATGGACATAATTTCTTTTCATCTTTCCCTCCCTGCTACAGAGGGAATCTGGAACTACTTTATGCTTTTTACGAAACTATCAATAAAGCAATCACCAGCCCGTGCAGTGGTGGTTCATGAATCATCATTCTGTACGCATGATATAGGTTACCAGCCTCAAATGACTTTGACATCCAATAGCGAGTTTTACACAATAAAATTCACATGGTAATATATACATATATATGTTAGTTCACATGTTAGTAATAAAATATGAAATGTAAATCCAACTTACGCCAATCCTGGCTACAGACTTGTCGCACAGATGAATAAAAGAGACGAATCGTTCTCTTACAACACGTGTCTGGGATTTCTTTTAATTTCAACATAGATTGCCCCTTCTGATTCCGTGTTTCTTCAATTTCCTAGTCCCGGTTGTTCCTTATTAAAATTTGAAAGAGATTTACTGTGCTTTATAAGTCTTATCTGGTTCTCCAATAAAAGGTCCGGATAACAATTAGGACTTATGAACCTAGTTCTTTCTCTGGCGAAGGTCTGATGTCTTGGCGAGCGTGCAAATCACAGAGAAATAAAACGGTGAAATTGTCAGCCTATATTCCCTCCAGTGATGTTATGAATCTAATCAGAAAGATCCAATCATTTCAAATCATGCAGGATAGGCTATGATATTAGTCCCACGTGAAATAAGGTGCGTGCCTGCAAAGGTCACGTATTACCATATATGGACATCTGATGCCTTGTATACACTCTTACAAACACATTTGTAGACTCATATTGTCTAAAATGTAATAAATCCATAATTACTTTTTTAACCAAGGACCGGAAGCAATTACATCACATTTGTCTGCCCACCCGTGTCACACAGACGGTAATGTCGTCTTATCGGCGGTTCAATCTAAACGCGCAAGCGACTATCTTATATCAGCTCTTCTTAGACTGGGATTACAAGGTAACAAACCGGTGACATATTTGCAAGGAGTGTCACAACTGTGATAGTTATGACCTACCGGGTGATTTGATAAAATCACATATCTGCTACTTAGCAGACATATAAAGAAAGAAAGAAAGAAAAGTGCGATAATTGACAGCACCTAATAAAAATCAGTACCACAAATGTACGGATACTGCCGGAGAGAACCAAAGATCGATAGAGGTCGCACCGTTTCGTCACACTATTGTTGTTTTCCATTCTTGCGGCAGCTATCCGTTCTGAAATTTCCGAAGCATAGCTTGAGAGTCTGACAATATAACTGCCCTGGTTGATGGAGTTTCTGACAGCCACCCCAGTGCTGCAGTAACTGCCTCTACCTCAGTTCTCATGCTGGAGGTTGTTGTCATTTAGGCTTCACTTTGTCATTGACAAGGAAGTCTTACTTTGCTTTGTGGTATGGTGTAGGAAATTGGAGATCTGCAAACAATATGGCCACAGCTCTAGTACAAAGATTTGAGAAAGTTTGTTGTAATCATTATGAACTCACAGAGATGACTCGTTGGTCAAATGCTTAAGTACCACGAAATATGAATTCTATAACGATTCTAGCTCTGGCATTTTTTCTCCACAAACATCCTCAGATTATACTCCTGATTCAGCAATTTTAGAGAACCAGCTCATAGTTCCATCCAAGAAGTGAACAGCGTCCTTTATATGATTTAACGACACAACAAACAAAATTACACTTTTCGAACTGTCAATTTACATGCATAAGACAGCTGCGTGTCCCGACTTGCCTCCCCTTTGCTCTGCAGTAGTGGACCAACAATGACCAAAACTTAGAGTATCTAATGTGGGTCTACAAAGGTATCTACCTTCGCATAAGATTACTCTTGGCAGAGTTGTAGGTAGAAGGATGATGATGCTTCAACCTCAAAGGAGTTCCACAAGATAATTCAGAAGTCAAGAACAATGCTGCATGAGACAGAGCAATGTTAACTTTAGGATCTGATCCGCCGCCTTTTGTGAAGATTTAAGCAATTTAATTTTAGCTCGTTCAAGCCCCCAGCTGGGTTAATCCAGCGAAATTCCCCTTGTTATTATTTTTATCTATAGATGTAAATATGTGTATATATGTATATATATTAAAGATTCTGAATCATACGCTCGCTCTCATATCTATAGTAACTGAATCAACTATGAGTTTGTAAAATAACATATATCAACTTTAATAATCAATTATTCTTTAACAGTTTAAAATAAATATGAAAAGATGGGTGAAATTTAGTAAAAGTTTTGCCTTCATTTTTTAGACCCCAAACGGCTCCTGGGTCGACCCAGCCCCAATTGGGTACCAAAGCAACTCTGGGAAGGTTAAGGCGGCCGGCGTGATGCTGACCACATCACACCTAGTGTGTCAATGGTCAAGAAAATATGAGCCTAACACCATATTCCCAATATGCCTCAATGGGCAAGTTACGGTATCCTTTTCCTCCTTTACCTTTTTTTGTCTTCATAGAGACTTGATAGGGGAATGTTACTGTCCATTGCTTTCGCCTTTTGATAAACACTTAACGCTTGTTGAGTACTGCAGCTATTGTTTTGTCAAGTCTTTTGTGATGAAGGCACTTCTCTATAGGTTTCTAGAGGAACTTCACTCCTAATGTCAAGGTAGGTTTCTTCACAACTCGTCCAATGTAGGTGGTTAGCGCCGAACCCAGCTCCTGAATCACAAAATAGTGGCGAAGACTTAATTCAAACTGGTCTCGTACCACGAACGTTCGGGAAAAATAAAAGAACAAATGCCTCTGCTAAGTACATTGTGGTCGGAAGATTAAACAGGCCCCTTTTCATGCTGTCCGCCCACCAGTTTTGTCTCTCTGAATTTTTATTCTTCCAGAGCATATACATCATAACTCAGGGAATATGATTAGAAATCACCGTTATTCTTCTGGTTACTCTAATTTAAAAAAAAATGTGTCTGGACAGCGCGAGTGCAATGGGTTGTGCCTGAAGTTTAGATATAGCTCAAAAATGAAAATATAAACACTACGCTCATGTGATGTAAACATCACTCCTCACTGCTCCATTCGGAATCTGTTGTTACTTCTGCTTTCGATTTTCTGTACGAACTAGCAAGAAGCAATCACCAGCGCTTGCTGTAGTGGTTTATGAATATTGTATTCTCATATGTTGAGTTTGCCACCCTCGTATGACTGGTATAATCACTTAGCAAGTACAGCATGTCACATTCTCATTGTAAAATATATGTTCACAACTTAACCCAAATGGGATCTACCATCTCCAGGCACAGATGAATGGACACAGCAGCTTAGGTTAGATGCCCCGAACACTTGGTCTGGGGGTAATTTTAGAATCCCTCTTATGACGGATGCTTCTGATTCCTAAGATTTACAGTCTTGGTATTTAAAAAATGCGGGTTTTCTTTTAAGTTACATAGATGCCCAAATACTTCAGTCTGGTGTTCCTTTTAATTTTGAATTCTCGTCCGATTCTTCTCTGGCTCCTGGAAGTTGCTGTTTTGACGTTGCAATGTAGTCTGATTTCGTCTGAGAATTTGCTAGATTATATTCTCATGTCTCACTTCAAGTCCCACATGGTATTTCCGACAAACGTGCCAATAGGAGCTATTGTTTATTTCCTGCTCTCGATTTGACCAATCCTAAGCTTGGAACTGGGTGTGGTCGGGTGTTAAGCTAATTCTTTCCCCGCGTGTTTAAAATTATTATTTTAAAATTTAAACTCTTGATCTGTCTTGCAAATATGGCATGATTACTTCCGTTTGCACTTGTTAAAACTTACGAACAAATCTGTGAACTCATTCCTCCTTGATTACATCTGCAAATATTATCTCCCCAGACAAGTTATTTGTAGTAATTATTACAAACACTTCTGAGCGGAAGCGATTAGCGATAGTGCATCGCCTCTCCCTGTTTACAGGTAGGGTAATCTTAAAACTGACCGATGAGGCAGACATGCCCAACTTGTCTTCTTTTGTTTTCTCCGTCAGTGTGTCTGGGCGTGCGTGTGATAAACACCCCCTGAAGATGAACATTCGTGTCTGACCCGATGAATTACATAGACGGTCACGTTTCTCGTATCATTACCGACACTGGGCGATAAAATTATAATCTGCCGGACTGTGTAATAGCCGTGAAGTGACAGAGAAAGTGTATACACATCGATGAAAAGGAAGAGAAAAAAATGTAGATGCATAAAATATGCCAAAATAATAGGACGATGAAGAGGAGAGAAAAGGTCGGAAAAGTACTCTTCAAAACGTATCGTCAAACTGCGGAAATGCTCATCTACATACGATTAAATACACGCCGTGTCTTTCAGCCACAGAATGAATTGCAGTATTATTAAGTCTCGCAAGAAGATTCAATGGAGCATTCGTATGCCAAACTTCTTCTTCTTCTTCCTCGTTCGTCCTGAAAAGGACGTTTGTTGCGTTGTGTCCTTTTACAGCGGAGCTGCGACATTTGCGCCTTGTGGCCGACACATCCCACTTCAGCACAGCATTTTTTGGGACCGGGTTTGCCTTCCCTCTTCGATCTCTACTCTCTCAGCAAGACTGCAGTGATGCAGCCTGTTTCCAGGACCACCACTTGGAGGTGGAGTAGGGTCTTGGTCAGCTCTGGTTTGCTGAACCTGACGCAAGCAGTCAAGCTATGGGTCGCTGACTGCATTCATCTCGTTTGCTGCGTCTTCGGTCCTGTATGCCAAACGAAGTAGCCCTAAGGAAATTGAAAGCTTGAGCTAAGGTAACAGAGAAGAAAAAAAATCTGGATATCATCATTCATCATCTCAACCCATAACCCGTCATGGGTCGTAGAGGTGCCATGGTGGAAGCATCAGCAGACATGGTCCTCCACTGCTCTCTATTCTCAGCAATGCGTACAAGTGTGGAAAAACCGTGTCCTGCCCATTCTTTGATGTTATCAGCCCAGGATTTTCTTTGCCGTCCTCTTCTCCGTTTACCTTCGACTGTTCCCTGGAGGATCGTTTTCGAAAGGGAGTCATGACGAGTTACATGCCCAAACCAGGCAAGCTTTAGACGTTTCACTATTGACAAAAGTGGTTCTTGGTGGCCTGCATAGGTGTTTATCTTCTCTCTCACATAGACATTTGTTTTGTCTATTCCCAATTATGCAATTGAAAGACATCTGGAATGGATATCATGTTTAGATATATACCACAGTTGTACAGAGAATTCATGAGCACCCTGCTTAAATCTTGATTTCCGTGTAGTATTTTTCTTCACATTCTTACTATGTGTGAAAGTGTAGAAAAATAACTTAACTAAAATATTAGTACAGAATTGTGTTCATTTAATGCAGTAAATAATATAGACTTAAACATGGCTCCTTTGTCTTTCATTGTTGGCTTGCCTGAACAAGCTTGTTAAAGTGAATGTTTGTGAGAGGAAGAAATAAGTAAATAAATAAATAAAGGTAATTAACAGGTACTCGTTAGACATAAAGGATGACACTAGACAACAGAAAAGAAAATATAAGTGATAGGCTTACCGGGAATCGAACCTAGGACCAACCAGGCGGCGCATTCGCCTTGATGTGACAGTACATCGTGAATGGACGCTGAGACAATTTTGCAACCCCCACAAAAGTGCATTTTTGGCTGAGGTCATTCTCGTGACACTCACACAACTATGGTATAGGACCCGTGGACGACCCACACAGTTTCAAAGACGCAATCACTCATATAACTTTCCTATCAGCAAGTATAGACCAAATAAAGGCCGAAATACGTGTGTCCAGAAATGTGTAGTGGAAGACGAATAGCAAAGAATAGACGGGTAGGTTGAAGTTACGGATGGGTGAACTCTTAAATAAATAATGAAGGAAACCTGAGTCATGTGGATAGTAAATAAATGAGTAAATAAATAAATAAAGGTAATTAACAGGTACTCGTTGGACATAAAGGGTGGCACTAGACAACAAAAAAGAAAATATGAGTGATAGGCTTACCGGGAATCGAGCCTAGGACAAACCAGACAGCTGTGATAGTACATCGTAAATGGACGCTGAGCCAATTTTGCACCCCAGGCGTATTTGATTCCTTGTTTAAAAGTTAGCTCCCGTCACTACGTAAACATAAAATGATCTAGGTATAAAGTTAACCTTGTGTGCGATTAATATCTGATAGTACATTATGTCAAGTCACGATTATCTCGTGTGTGAGTAATGTCTTCTTCTTCTTCTTCTGCGTTCGGTTTGTAGTCATGCTAAATCTGCAGGCCTGTCGCCAGGACGAAGTCCACAGTCTTTTCCAGGTCGGCGCGGCAGCCCCATAGCTTCTGCTGGAGCTCATCACCTTTTGGCCAGGTCACACGTCGCAATTTATCATGGGTTGGACAGTTCTGGAGAATGTGTTCTGGGGTCTGGATATCAGTTCCACATGGGCATTCATTCGTGTGGGATATCTTGAGGCGATAGAGATGTCCAAGTAATCTGCAGTGACCAGTTCTCAGGCGGAAAATTGTCGTCTGTTGGTGTCTGTTTAGGTGGTGGATTGGGTCATCTCTGCTGTATATATCCCCTTCCTCCTTCCACTGATTTGTGTACTTGTTGTGGATGATGGTTTTTGCTTCCCGATAGGGCAATGGGTGGCTGTATTGTTCCATTTTACTGCCACTTCTTGATAGAGCATCTGCTTTCTCATTACCAGCGATTCCACAATGGGCAGGTAACCACTGAAGGGCAATGGTTGATGACTTTTGGATGATGTTAAGCTCAGATCTGATCTCATTCATCATGTTATCATTTCTGGTGTTTTGTATTGATTCAAGTAATGATCTGCAGTCAGTGAAGATTACTATCTTAGCTTGTGGCTGCTGTTCAGGTCTGGTGAGGATCTTCAGGGCTTGCAGTAATGCCATAGCTTCTGCCCTAAAATTGGAGGAGATCTTTCCAGTTGGGAAGGCCTTTCGGATGATCTTTCCATTTAGGAATCTTATAAAAATGCCTCCTCCACCGTTCTTTACTGCCCCCTCAGCAGATCCATCTGTGTATGCATGTGTCCACTCCTTCGGGTTGTACTTTTCTTCAATCATTTCTTGAGCCAAAGTTTTTAGTTGTTGAGGGGTCAGGTGGCCTTTCTTTTTTATTTCAGGGACTTCTGTGATGATAGATATATTTCCATGGCAGTCGTCTGGCTCCTCGTAATCAATTAACATTTCAATCTCAGTAGATCGATTTGGGAGGAGGTCTTCATGGCATCGATGCAGATGTTTGGAGATGTTTAGGAAGCTGGTTCTGTTCAGCCTGTTCTTTGTCACACTATGGAGTTTGGCATGCGTTGGATGACTTGGCATTCGTAGAAGCTTCTCACTGTGAGTGAATACCTTTTCCTCACGTCTGTCATCAAGAGAGCGGATGTTGGTGTATCGCTCCATTGCCTAGATTGGAGAAGTCTTCATCCCTCCAGTGATTAGTCTAAGGCCTGAATTTTGCACTTTCCCTAGACATTCTGTGTTTGTTTTAGATGCTGTGGCCCAGGCTGACATGCCATATTCAAGTACAGGTCTGACTGTGCCTGTATAGACTTTTTTAAGTATGTTGGTATTTGCCCCCCAACTTGTGCCAGCCAGTTTCTTCATAATAGAGAGCTTTCTTATTGCTCTCTGTTCTACTGCTTTTATGTGCGGCTTCCAGGTGAGTCTCTTATCCAACTTGACTCCTAGGTATGTTGGGTTTTCCTCGATTGGAAGTTCACTTCCATTTAGCTGCAGTTTGATCGTTTCTCGGCGATTTGACAGAGAGAAGCAGGTTGCTACTGTCTTGGAGAGGTTTATCTGTACTCCCCAATCTGATGCCCATTTACCGATGGTATTTAGCGCTGCTTGCATCCTGAACTTCGCAGTAGGCAAATGTTCAGCAGCACACCAGGCAGCAAAATCGTCAGCATGAAGAGCCCTGGAGATATGCCCGGACAGTTTCTCTGCAATATCATTTATATATATGATAAAAAGTGTGGGGGAGATAACTCCTCCTTGTTGCACACCCTGTTGTAGAGTGACACGATGGCTCAGTTTCCCGTCAAGTTTTACTCTTGCTGTGCGGTATCGAAGAAAGTCCCGTATCCAGTTGAACATTCTCCCTTCAATTTTGCTGTTGAGCATCTTAAGGAGGAGTCCTTCTTTCCATACCTTATCAAAGGCTTTTGTCAAGTCTACAAAAACCGCCAGTACTTTCTTTTTCTCCTGAAAGGCATTTTCTACTTCCTGGGCTAGATATACTAGTTGGTCTTCGGTGCTGCGATTTTTCCTAAATGCTGACTGTGTGTTATCAAGCAGATGGTTTTTTTTCCAGATGTTTCAGTAATCTTGAGTTCACCATTCTTTCCATTACCTTACCCAGACAGCTCAGTAGGCTAACTGGTCGGTAGCTGGACTTGCTTGTTTTCTCCTTTTGTTTCTTTCTGATGGGAACAATGATTGCTTCTCGCCATTGATCTGGAAATTTTCCAGTACTCCATGATTGATTGAAGATTAGGAGGAGCTTGTGCCTGGCTACAGGTCCAAGGTTCTTGATCATATCATTTGTGATGCCATCTTTTCCTGGAGCTTTTCTGTTCTTTAGTTTTGTTATGGCAGCACTGAGTTCTCTCATAGTAAGGGGTGACTTCATGCAGATATCTGGGTTTTGGTGCTTCAGTTTTTCTTTTACTTCCTTACGTACTTCTTGGATCCGTGCATGTGAAAGTGATGTGGTGCTTTCTTCCTTGTAGAAATCTGCCAGGATGTTTGCTGCCATCTTTCCTGTGTGGTATTTTTCATTTTCCTTGATGACAGTCTTACAGTAGCTGGTTGTTGTTTCTTCATTTAGCACTCTTGTCAGATTCCATAGCTTGCTTGAGTCCTTTTCCATGTTGAGACTGCTGGTCTTCTGGTGCCAGCTCCTTTGGATTTCAGCTTTCTTTTGTTCATTGAAAGCTTGTTTTATGCTGTTGTGCCTCTGTGTGTTCTCTAATGTGGGATTTTGCTCCATAGTTTCCCGTGCTTTATTTAATTCACTATGGAGTTTTCCCAGGTTGTCACTCCAGTATGGTTTGTAGTCTCGTCGTTTACCTCGTGGAATTGACTTCTTTGCTGCTTGGATGATTGCCTCACTGATGATGGAGATGTTTTTATTGATGTTATTTGAGTGGGCAATGTTCTGACAGAAATTGTCGGCTTGTTCTTTAAAAAATCCCCAGTTTGCTTTTTTGAAATTCCAGCTAGGAGACATATTGATTTCTCCTGCACTTCTTATCTCAGATATCTGTAATGTGACTGGTACATGGTCACTTCCCCCAAGTTGAGTATTTACTGTTCTGGTGGTGAGTCGATGTATGTCATCTGTAGCCATAGCAAGATCTGGTGTGCTCGTTGTTTTCCATACTCTGGAATAGAAGGTGGGCTTATCCTCTGGTTGGTTTATTAGAATTAGTTTATTCTCTACCATCCAATCTTCCACCTCTTCTCCTCTTGGATCTGTTGCGTCATAGCCCCAGCTGGGTGAGTGGCTATTGAAGTCACCCATAATGAGGTGTCTCGATGCTGCAAGCTTCACTTTGTGTAGCTCCAGAGTTGTGGTTGGAGGGCTGTAGCAGTTTGTGATCATTAAATCTCCACTGGGCAGCAGTAGTTGGACTGTTATGTATTCAAATTCGTCCTCACCAGATCTGTGTGTCTCTACTGCTGGGATTGAGGTTTTAATCAGTGTGAGGATTCCTCCCTTAGTTCTTTTTGCCCTGTCTTGGCGGAAGGATTGGTATCCACGTACAAAGAATCGTTGGGTATCTTTTAGGTGAGTTTCTTGGATGCAGATTATATCAATGTTATTTTCCCTGAGGAATTCTTGTAACTCCGGTTTCTTGTTCCTCACTCCTTCTGCATTCCATTGAGCCACTGTAAGATAGTGGGTTGGTTGGTCAGTTGCTCTACTTTGCCTTCCCCCGACCATTTGGTTGGCAAAGGCACCGGTTGCTTGGGTGGGCCCTTTCGAGGCTAGGGGCCTGGCTCCGCTCCTCCCCGGTTGTAGCTGATAGGAGCGACGCCATGACGTAAGTCGAGATTGTCGCATGACTCCATACCGCAAAAGCGTGTGTGTCCTAATTTTTCCCGGTGTCTGCGCCGTAGCTAACACACTCCGTCTTCGGCAGGCCGGGTTGTGTTTGTTGTTCAGGGTTGTCTCCCATAGCCTTTCCATCTCCCGGTGGTAGCTGCAAGGCAGCAGATTGGTTTGTTTACCGAGGTTTACCTTCCCCGTGGCTAGAGCTTATAGCGGCTCTTACTCGCTTGATGCACCCGTCGTAGGACATATAGGGGATTTCAGTGGGGGTATCAGTGCCACCTGTTACCCCTCCCCGTCCTGCTGGGAGGACATCGCCGTTTGGTCCGCGACTGCTTATTCGTCCAGCAATGCTGACTTAATTCGCAGCTGACACACCATATCTGGAGGTCGTTCCACTATCCGCCACCCGTGGACGCGCCTGGTTGGGGTCGGTCGCCCCTTTGCCAGGAGTAATGTCTAATAGTATATTATGTCAAGACACCAGTATCTTGTGTGTGATTAATGTCTGATAGTATATTATGTCAAATCACGATTACCTTGTGTGTGAGTAATGTTTGATAGTATATTATGTAAAGTCACGATTGCCTTGTGTGTGAGTAATGTTTGATAGTATATTATTTCAAGTCACGATTACCTTGTGTGTGAGTAATGTTTGACAGAATATTATGTCAAGTCACGATTACCTTGTGTGTGAGTAAGGTTTGATAGTATATTATGTCGTCACGATTACCTTGGGTGTGAGAATGTCTGATGGTATATTAAGTCAAGTCACGATTACCTTGTGTGTGAGTAAAGTCTTGTGCATCAATCAGTGCTAAAGCTAAGCAAAACTCAGTGTCGTTAGCACCAAATAAGACAAAAAAATTACACACTGGAAAAAGTCTGAAATGAAAATTAAAAGTTCTAATTACTAAGTAATGAACTTGGTCATATAGACTTTAATCTATGTCAATTTTTTCAATATATATTTTGTGAGAGCACCTGATTGACAAAATAGTTAGATCACGTTGTCGTAGATTTTTGGATAGGTGATTAAGATAGATTTTGGTCCTGTCTGAATAGAACTGGAAAAGGTGGTAACTCAGTGAGAGATAAGGTAAAGAAATAGATTTCACGAGTGAAATGGTGAAAAGGTAGAGTCTGTCCCTGGATTGAGAAGATACTCTAGTCCAGCCTATCGCTACGACTGAAATTTGTTTATCAGACAGTTTACCTTTCTGTATATAATAACATATACGCTATAACCACTCACATACACACACACACAGATAAGTGACGACAACGTGACGCACAAACGTGAAACTATAGTAATGGAGTAGGGATATTGGGCCGAGCTGACCAACACAGGTAATTAATATGTTTTATGTTAAGTTTATTTATCATAAAGAACTTCAAAACATCCAGCATCAAATATCAAATATAAAAATCACAGGTTACAGAAATAATACAGAAATAGACACATAAGTGCAATTCCTTCTGTTGAGACAAGATCCCGTTAGAAGAATATATTAACCCCCAAAAGGTCAAAAGATTAGCACTATGGTATAGAATTTGTCTATACTGTAAAGAACAGAGTTTCTAATTTATCCTGAAATAAACAGTACTAGCACACATAAAGGAGAAAAAAGACAAGTGAGTACAATGATTATAAAATAGAAGAATTATTCATTCCTTTTTTCTCTCGCTTCTGACAAACGGTGGCCACGTTCATTCGCTCTTACCTAATTGTTGATTAACAACATCTGGAACATATCTCCGTGGTACAAACAGCAAATCCAGTGTTGGATTGTTTTGGCAAAATAAGCCCCAGCTCCTCCAAGTTTGATTAATCCGGTTATTTGGGGAACGCTTACTTCGTTACTGTTAATTGGATCTGTTTATTTCACATCAATTAGTCCAGGTAGGAAAATAATTACGAGGTCTAGTGTTCACAGTGTCATTAGCTTGTAATTCCTATACTTAAAGAGAATGTCAGGTATGTAAATCTCTCGGGATAAATCTTCGCCACACCACAGTGGTCGGTTGTCGGGTATTGTTAGATTTGATAACTTTGCCACAGCGGGCTGAATGTAATGTAAATGAAAAATGGAAAAGAAAGCTGGGTAGCTTTATGTCCAGTTAAATTAATTCTTATAGTCTTTTGTTGGTACCTCTCTCTCTCTCTCTTTCTTTCTCTCTCTCTCTCTCTCTCTCTCTGGGTGAAACAAGAGGGCAAAGCAGGTCAACCTCGAAGACCCGATATTTATATAAGAATGTTTTTTTTGGGTACTGTTGGACTTAGACCCATTTTCTCAGATTCAGACTTAAGCCTATGCCGCTGGTAGGTGTTGGTTTGTGACCCGTACTTAATTTTAGAAGAAATTACAAATTAATTAACCACAATATATTATTCTATCCAAACCCACGTAACGGTATAATTTATTATCCACTCGGTTATTAGATTTGATTAGAAAATGCCAGTGTATAGCTTATCTTATCGTTCTTATTAACCCGTGAAATAAATTCTTGTCATTTACAAATATTACACATAATGGATTAGAGATAAATATATATATCGTCGGTACTACATTGCCTAGTGCATTTACTAGTCAATTAAAATATCTTTTTCTGGATGATATCGAGTAATTAAATTAACGCTACAGCCGGAACAATTAGCTATAAATTATTTTAATTCGCTAGTCAATTAACACCAAAAAATCCCATTGAAACTATCTCCAACGAAAATGCTAAGTAATTCCACTTTAACAATGGTCTAGGATTCGAAGCTAGATGTTTAGAAAATTCTGAGGCGACTAGATAATTGAGTTTAAAGGATGAGGTATATATATGAAAATCGGGATAAATTCGCTGGCTCTTGCGAGATATCACGCCTTGCCCGTATGTTTGGGGAAATCTGCGGTCAATTTCTGAATGAAAGCTTTATTTCGCACTTCTGCCGACCGCATAGACTTTGGCAACGGGCAAACAGTCTTTTGATCTCGCTCGTTCCGTAGCTAATTACATTCTCTGGGACTCACGAACAGACGGCTGAGGCCGGTAACTGTGGTTATCGCCCCTTGATTTTACAAATAGACGTCCCGTTCTCTTTTCTGTCACTATTTCAACGCTTGCCCAATCGCTCGCGTGATAATCCAGTTAACGGCTCTGGACTAGCTAAAAGGTCTGTTTGTAAACATTCCTAGTACCTGTAAGACATAGAGAAACGAAAATAGGCGTGGCTAAATTATGAGTTAGACAGATATCGAAGTGTAGGGGTTCTGCGTTTAACAAAACTTACTTACTTACTTAGTCGTTCCCCTTCTACCGTGAGGTGTAGAGGTTTGGAAGATAGAGCGCCAGACCATTCTATCAGCTGTCTTCTTCCTGGCCTGGTTCCATTCTAGTCCTCGGTCCTTCAAAGATTGTCTAATGTTGTCCTCCCAGCGGACTCTGGGTCGTCCTGGAGGTCTGGATCCCTGGCTCTTTGTTTCCCATGCTTGTCGTGGTAGCCGATCTTCTCCCATTCTGCAGACATGGCCAAACCATCTTAGTTGGGACTGTTCTATTTGGGTCTGCAGCGGATGGGATTTTAGGCCTTGACGGATCGTCTGGTTGCGGACCATGTCTCTTCTTGTTACTTCAACCACTTTCCTCAGATACCTCATTTCTGAGGTTTGGATCTGGCTTTTGTGGGTTGTAGTCATTGCCCACGACTCGCATCCATATGTCAAGACTGGGACATAGGTGGAGCGGTATACAGCCATCTTCGTTTTCTTACCAACCTCTTTCTTGCTGAGGAATCCACGATTTATGGCCTGAAAAAGTCTCCCAGCCGCTGCTTTTCGAGTGGCCAACTCTTCTTTGATGCCTCCCTTTCGGTCTATAATAGCTCCGAGATATTTAAAGTGGTCGACCTGCTCCAGGACCTGTTCTCCCAACTTAATCTGATGTTTTCTTTCTTCTCGTGATATCACCATGGATTTTGTTTTAGAGCTGCTTATGACCATCCCTCTCTTCTCCAGCTCTTCCTTCCAGACTTGCAGGTTGGATTGGAGATGTGCCTCTGATTTAGCAATCAGGGCAACATCATCAGCAAATGCCAGCTCCGAAATATAGACCTGTCTCATCTTCCAGTACCCCACTGAATACTTTCTTGTTCTCTCCTTACATGCCTTGATGACATCGTCCATAAGGAGTATGAAGAGGTAAGGTGATAGGATATCACCTTGTCTTACACCAGTGGTGGTCCTGAACTCTTCTGACTTATGGTTTGCTGTCCTCACATAATTTCTGCAAGACTTGTAGAAGCTCTGTATAGCATGAATCAGAGGTGCTGGAATATTCTTCCTTGCCAAACAGTCCCAAAGTTTGCTCCAGGGGACCCTGTCAAACGCCTTTTCCAGATCTATGAAACAAAGATGGATCTCACTCTTATACTCAAGGGCCTTTTCACTCAGCTGTCTGAGTGTGAAGATTAGGTCTTGAGTACTTCGGTTTGCTCGGAATCCGCACTGGACCTTATCCAATTGTGGCTCAGCTAGGCGTCGGAGTCTCTGCTCTAGGATTCTAGAGTAGATTTTACCAGGGACACTGAGAAGGGATATGCCTCTATGGTTTCCACATTGTCGATTGTCACCCTTTTTAAAAATTGGTGTTATGATGGCAATCTCCCAATCCTTTGGTATGGTCTTGTTGCACCATGCTGCCTGTAGGACCTTTAAGAGTAATAGGTCGCCTGATGCTCCCATGTACTTAACCATTTCTGGTGTTATACCATCATGCCCTGCTGCTTTGCCCATCTTGATTTTCTCTAGTGCTGCCCTCAGTTCTTCCATCTTTATGTCATCTTCACCATCATTGGTTTTCTCTTCTGTGCTAGTGGTTATCATTTCTGATGCTTCACCATGCTCACCATCCAGGAGTTCTGAGAAATATTCTTTCCATCTTTCCATTACTTCCTTCGGGGCAGTAAGCAATTTGCCTTGCTTGTCCTTTATAAATTTGAGAGGGCATTGTTTTTCTTTCCTCATGTTCTTTAGGGTCTTATAGAACAATTTCTGGTTTTCTTGTGCATCTTTTTCTAGCTTTTCTCCAAATTCTTCCCAGGACTTCTGTTTTGCTGCTAGCACTTTGTTCTTTGCTTCTGTTCTGAGTGTCACATATTCTCTATATTTTCCATTTGTCCTGTTGTGTTTTTAGCTCCTAAGTATTGTTTCCATGCCATTTTCTTCTCTCTTATTTTCTCTTTGACTTCCTCTGTCCACCAAGGTGTCCTCTTTCTCTGGTTCCCAAGTCGGACTTCACCGCATGCTTCTGCAGCAGCTGTCTTTATGATATCCTTGAATTTATTCAAGAGGGTTTCCAAGTCATCAGGTCGTTCTTCTGTGTTGCTCACTGCTGTAGCAATAAGCCCCTGATATCTGGTCTTAATTTCTGGCTCTCTCAGCTTGTAGGTCCTAATGCTCATTTCTCCTGCTCGTTTACTTGGTTTCTTGCGAGATGTTGGGCAGTTCCTAGGCTGAGCAACTCTTTCAGTTGTTCGTTTGATTGTTAGCAGGTAGTGATCACTTCCAATCTCTGGCCCCCTCCAGACTCTTGCATCTCGGACATATCTGAATGAGCTTCTCCGAACAATGGCATAGTCGATCACTGACTTCTCATTCTTGGTTGGTTCACATCTAGTGTATGCATGTATGCGCTTATGGGGGAACTTTGTGTTTGTAATGATCAGATTCTGCTCACTGCAGAATCTAAGGAGTCGCTTTCCATTGTCATTGAGAGTATCTTCTCCATATCTTCCGATAACTCCACCCCATCTAGCATGGTCATTTCCAACTCTGGCATTAAAATCTCCGAGCATAATAACTTCATCTAGGCAGTCATCCACTGTCCTTTGAAGCAGCTCGAAGAATTCCTCCTTGACCTCTGCTCTCTCATCCTCATTTGGCCCATACACTATGACCAGGTTGACTATGGTTTCTCCTTCTTTTAGTTTTACAACCATAATGCGCTCCGAGACAAAGTTCCATCCCTTGATACTATCTTTTTAATTTTGGGCCACAATGCAACCCACGCCCCCTTTAGCTCTTTCAGATATGGGTACACCACTGTAGAGCAACGTGTTGCCATCGAGATCCATGACTCCTTGTCCTTTTTTCTTCGTTTCCGTTATAGCCAGGATTTCTAGTTTTGCTTTCCTCATCTCTTCCACCAGCTCCTCTTCCTTCCCATTTATACTTCTTGTGTTCCAAGTTCCATAAGTCGTAGTCCGTAGTCCGTTCCAGTTCGTCGCCTTTAGAATCAGTCCGGTTTTCTCTCTTGTAGTTCGCGTAATCATGATTTAAAGCAAACAGGTGATTGGCCTGTTGTGCCTTTGCATGGTGGAGGGGCTGCCTCCTTTCGGCCTCCATGCAGGCCGCCCTCCTAATTTTTCATCCGGGCTTGGGACCGGCATAGGCGGAGTTCCGTTGGAAACTCGTGTTTTAAATTGGCTTTTGGTGATAGTTAGTATGTTACTCTAAGTTTCTGTTTAAAAACTAACATTGTACTATAATTACAACAGAAGATATTAGAGTCTGAAAAAGTGCAAAAAGTAATTTTTTTCAAGTTTTAATATGTCATCATTGTTACGCAATGACATTAACAGAATACAGATTCTGTACTCAATTTATACATTAATATAAAATAGATATGTTATAGAAAATGGACATTGTTGAAAATTATTAGCTGCATGCTTCAAATAGGAATTATCAAAAGATGAACTGACAAGTAATTAATCTTGGTTAAATCTCTATTACTTGTACTATACAGTACAGTATTAGTAGGCATAAACTGATACTGATAATTTTTTTTTTTAAGTAACATTGTTGATGCTGTACATTGTAAAAAAAAAAGTGAAAATATTCTGTTAAAACAAAATAATGATATAATTTATTATATGTATACGCACAAATGTCAGAGATATGACTATTACCATTCACAATATTATATACACAAACACGCTGAATGTACATAAATCTGCCCTGGCCCCAAAATTTCTCTCATATATCATTTTTTCCTGAGGGGAATTTGTACATTGACAGCTGGAGAAATTTGTAGCACATGCGTTTCCATTATAAATTTCAACTGTGAACTTACGTTTCTAATACCGCATGCTCGTCTTTCAATCTTAGATACTGTTGAATGTACAAATTCTCCACCTTGTTCTCCATGCATGCCATTTCCAAAACCATGATTTCTGATCCAGTTTGTGAAGTGTTTTTCTAATATATGCTGTTTAGGGATTGTCGTATTGGGGAAGAGCTTTCTGAACAAATTAATGTATGTCTATATTGATGATTGTATTGATGAGATAGATTCTTGACATATAGACACTAACAGACTGATAAGACATGGAGGGGTCAGAAGGAACACTAAATGAGTTGGGGCAGAATTTTTCCCTAAACCACCAAAACATGTCTGAGCAAAATGACAACAAACTGTACATTCATTTATATTACAGTTAGGATCGAAATCCTTCCAAATGTGCTTGGAATTTGCCTATATCAATTTGGATGCTTCAACACACTTTTGACTGTGCCTTCTTTTTGCATCCTGCATTCTGCACAAACATTTTCTACAAAATGTTGCCGTGGGCTCTGTAAATTTGTCTGTAAACACATTTATACCAAAAATTAACAGTAAATCAGTAGCATAGTCTGAACACATCAGTGATTTGCATTTTGCGAGTCTCTCTTTTAAATTTAATGTTCTATTACCACACGCTCTGCACAGTTCATTAACACAATTCATGTGATGCGCTAAGGAATGTTCCATTTTATAGTAACTCGGTGCAGCGTTTATAGAAAAAATAAATGATCAAACCTGTATGAAATAAACAGTGCAAAGTTGGTGAGAATTCTTTCATAAAAATATTATACGGAGAATGACAATCTTAGTCACACGAATACCACATGAAACAATTAAATCAACGCTAAAAACTGACTACCATAAATTAAGGTGGCGGGCTGCTAAGATGAAATTAGGTGGAAAAAATCTTATTTTCTCCTGAACATTTTTTTGTAATTATGAACTGTCTAAGCTGCAGAGAGTTTCAGATATTTAATTAGTAAATGTGTCACCTTCGGTAATATTTTCCACAAATGATGATGCTGTTTTGTAACGGCTGTTACAAAGCAAAATAATATAATAAAACAATGAAATAAGGAAGCAAAGGTGGGAGCAAAAAACGTGCTGATATATGTGTTCTATTTACAAAATCTATCACAGTACGTCCTGGCTTGAAGATATGAAACCATTTCATGTCTATTTTATGGAAATAGAGTTACCTATATCCGTAGCTTCCGTGTGACTGTTTTCTTCACTCCCATCTTCCTCCTCCTTCGTTGTCCAATTCCTACTCATAAAGTCTGCTCCAACGTTTTCCTTTCCTGGTATATATTCTACTTTAAAGGAATACACGCTTAGCAACAACGCCCAGCGCATTATCCTCGCATTGAATTCCTTATTCGCTCCAAGAAACGCCAATGGATCCGTCTGCACTGTGAATGATACTCCGTACAGATATTCATGATGTCTCCTTATACTATGAACCAGTGCCAGACATTCTCTCTCCACTGTGGAATAGTTCCGTTCTGTTTTATTCAATTTACGACTGCCGTATGCCACTGGGAAAAGCCGGTTCGGATCATCGTCGCCTGCTTGAAATAGAGTTGACCCGATGCCTTGAACCGATGCTTCGACTCGCAATATAAAGGGTTTGGTAATGTCAAGTAATCGTAAAATTGGATATTCAGACAGCTGCTCCTTGAGCGTGACGTAAGCGTCTTCGCAATTCGAATCCCAGATAATTCTCTCAGGTCGCCCCTTCTTTGTAAGGTCAGTGTAATAGAGTACTGTATAATTTTACTTTTCCACAGCCACCATGTTTCTTCTCCATGAATATTATGGGAGCGTATTCTTCTTCTCTCTGTAATTATTTGTGTTTATTCTTGTTCTGTAGGTAAATTAATTGCGGGTTTTTTTTCTATACGGATTACTGTAGGTTGGTACAGAATTGCACCAGTCTTCCTTTCCCTAAATTAATCGCGATCTCGTAGTCCCATTTTCTTTGTAAAAGTATGGTCATTTTTGTTTAATAAGCAGTTGAGCGCGTGATTATTTAGGAAGGGTATAGAGGCTGACGTTATAAAGCACCCACCCGTGGAAACGATGGATTGGGGGGGGGGGGGGGGGATGAAAGTCTACCCAGATATATCGAACTTACGTTAGTGAGAATTTAAGTTGATTTTGGACACGAGGGCGGTATAAAATGATTTAATTTTGACGTAATAGGGATGCTCGGGCTGGGTCATATATAACTGTATGACTTACTAGTTGCTTTCAAATTTAATTGGCGGAGGTCACCGTTGTTAAATTTTGTAGCGATTGCATTGGTTATAGTGGGATGCCAAGAAATGACGTAGGGCGTAGATCAGCGTGGGTTTTTTTAATGATATATACTCGCGCATATTCATAAGCGGCTCTCTTTGTCTGCAGAAATTTCCGGCCGTGAATCCAAGCATTATCGTCTGCTTCTAGCGGAAGAAACGCGGTAATTGGTATGTCTGTAATTTAAATTAACGTTGGACTTTTAGTTAGTTCTTTAACTCTTACTATCCGACAAGCCCGTTGAAGTGGCGCGGGTTTAGTACCAATTTTACGGCTCGACAGTTCAACTGGCGCGCGACGGTAACGATAGCTAAACTAGCGCGTAAAAATGAGGTTTTAGCCCACGTATAGGAAGAGTTAATAGAGTCCTAGCCCGATTAAGGTAAGTTTTCTTAGGGGGAGTTGAAGTAAAGCTAATTTAACTTGAAGTGCCATCAATCACGATCTTCGAGAAAGTATTTAATGTAAGAGGTGCATAGAATTCTTTCTATGATAAATAGCAGTATCTAGGAGTGATTAATGCGTTTGAGATATTAAGTGTGTGCTCTGTAATATTTAAAAGAAGGTCCGTAGAATAACACGCCTCTTTGATTTATGATAATTACAGAGTCATCAGTGCAGTAGTCAGAGCCAGGAGACAGGGTGAACATTCCGGGATTTTTTTCTGAGAACAAAACGAGAGAAGGAGCGCAACGGAGATGCCACCTCAGCAGATGTCGAGAGTGTCAGAGAGACACCGAAGCAAGGCGGAGAAGTAGAGAGAGTGAAATATATCAAGGACCAGTAGAGTCTCATATTATCCTTAGCAGATAGCCTCTGAGCCATAGATTAATAACAGTCTACTAGCGTAGCAGTCCAGTGGTAAGATTCGTATATCGCCGAAGGAGCTTGGAAGCAGCGTAGACATTCTTTAGACAGTGTCAGCAGGACAGTGACAGTAGTCATATTAGTATAGTAGGGAGTGGTGGTTACAGTTGTTGCCCCACCAATTAGACTGTAGTTAAAACATTAATCATTCTATTTTATTTCCCCAGCAGGGTGAACGAAGGAGGGAAAGTGGGTGCTTGCTAGAGTCTATATAAATTTAATTGTTTTTTTGTTTTCCACGTCTGTGCAAACCTTGCACGTTATTTATTTGTCTGTGTTATTTGATGATTTTGTTGAATTAGCTTAATAAAACTATAACTGTATGCTGGATCAGCGTCTACACTATACTGTACCTATATGTTATCTGTATAGTTGTGTCTGTGGTCTTTACTTAAACCTTATCTCCTTTGTTTTTCTTTAAAGGTAGTCAGAGGGGTGAGTCTATAGCTATTCTTGAAGTCACGAGTGGCGAGGGAGAGTCAATCCAGGTTCTTACCCTCGAGCCAATAGGCTCATCTTACCACATTCACTGCCACTTAAAAAATCAGAATCTATCTTCTCAGTCTTTCCTCATATTAGGGTCTTGTCTTACACTCAGGCATCACTCTATACTTAAAACCATTTCGTGACAGTCAGTAAGGGGTGCAGTCAACCCATTGAAATTTTTGATGAATCTCTGGTAATATGCACACAGTGATAGGAATGACCGTGTTTCTCTCTTCGTTCTTGGCTTTCTTCTTTGATCCTTAGCCGCCGACCGTCAAAGCAGTCAGTGGCCATTACGCCTAGTGGCGTCTTGTAGGGCAACAACAAATTGATTCCACTTTGCTCGGTCGGCGGCCATCCCTCGTACAGTGCCCCAACTCTGGTTCATTCTTTGCATCTCAGCCTCCACAGTCCTCCGCCAAGTTGTTTTTGGTCGGCCTCTCTTTCGTTTTCCTTCAGGGGTCCATAGCATAGCTGTTCTTGTGATGGCATCGGGGTATCTTCTGAGGACATGGCCAACCCAGCTCCAGCGTCTGCCAGCTATGATGGTGTGCATGTCCTCTTGCTTGCTCCGAGTAAGCAGATCTTGGTTGGGGATGGTATTTGGCCAAAAGATTCGGAGAATTTTTCTTAGGCATGTTGTGTGAAAAGAGGACAATTTCGACATTTCCTTCTCTGTAACTCTCCAGCATTCCGCACCATAGAGAAGCACAGAAAGCACACAGCTCTGATATAATCTTAATTTTGTGCTTGTGCTGTATTGAGAGGACTTCCAGATGTTGTTTAGGCTAAAAAAGGCTGTTCTTGCTTTGTTCATTCTGTTGTTGATGTCTTTGCTTGCTCCGCCGTCTGGTGTTACTATGCATCCTAGGTATGTGAAGGCATCTGTCTTTTCCAGTTGCTGATTCCTTACTAATATGAGCTCAGGGTTGTCCACATTGAGCGTCATGACCTCTGTCTTCGTTAGGTTGATGTTCAAGCCCACCTACTGTTGGCCTTTTCGCTGCACGTATTTTATATACGATCTTAGCAACTGGCCACATGGAACCGTGAGAAATGGTATGCCCCAGGAAGTCAAGCCTTTCGAAGCCGATTAAACAATTGCTAGGTTTAGCTGTGAGACCAGTTTCATGTAGTCTCCTGAGGAGCATAGCAACCGTAGCAATATGTTCTTCGTAGGTATCCGTTGCAACTACAGTAGTATATCGTCCATGAAGTTGTGTATATGTGGACTGTGCAATGGTTCTAAAAGCTTTTTCCTCATCCTTGTGAAGACTCCTGGTGCGTTGTGGAACCCGAATGGCATCACGTTGAACGTATAGTGTCCTTCACTGGTGCTCAAAGCTAGCAAAGGCTTAGTTTCCTCCTTGACTGGTATTTGATAATAACCTTTACTCAGGTCAATCTTGGAGAAAATCCGTGCCTTGCTTAGCTTGCTAAACAGCTCAGAAGCGCTCTGTAGAGGCTCCGGCTGGAATTCCGTTTAACTAGTCGGTAATCGATGCACAGCTGAACTTCCTTATTGGGCTTCTGCAACAGCACTACGCTCGCACTATAAGGAGATGTAGACTCACTAATAATTCCTGCTTTACGTAGCTTGTCTATCTCTTCCCGTAGCGTATCAGCTTTAGCATACGGAATAGGGTAAACTCTGGTTCGAACAGGTGTCTCGTTTGTAAGTTTCAGTTCGAATTCTACGAGATGTGTTCGCCCAGGTATGTCCGTTAAAACTGCTGTGTACTGCTTCAGTAGCGCCCTCGTTTCTGTCTGTTGTGCTTCAGAGAGAGTATCACCGAATTTTACATCTTTGAAAGATTCTGTTTGTTGCAATGGATATTCCATGCAACTATCGTCATCTTCCACATCTTCGGTAGCTATAGCGACCGTCAGGAGATGTTCGGAGGACGGCACCGGTCTTTCCAAGTATTTCTTTAACAGATTTACATGGTAGACCTTCTCCTTTCCTTTAATAGAGATCTTGTAGTTAGTTCTTGAGATCTTTTTCAGGAAGGTAAACGACCCTTGCCATCCGATGCGTAGTTTGTTGCTTCCGGTTGGCCGTAACAACAAAACTTTCTCCCCTGGTTGTAGTTCTCTCTCCTTCGCTGCTTTATGGTATCGTTTAGCGTGCTTTGCGCGTGCTCGCCTAAGGTTTGTCGTTGCTAGATCCCATCCTAGTTGTAACCTTTCCTTTAATTCCGATACATATTTACTGGCTGAGACGACTGTCTCATAAGCCTTCTGGTCTGTCAGAGACCGAAGTAAGGCTTCCAGCGGCCCCTTAATAGGTCTGCCGAATAAAAGAGTAGCTGGGGGAAAACCTGTAGAGGCCTGTGGGACTTCCCTGTAGGTGAATAATGCTACAGGAATGAAAAGGTCCCAATCTTCAGGTTTCTCTTGTTCCAGCTTACGTAACATTATGGTGAGGCTTCCGTTAACACGGTCTGCTAACCCACTTCCGGCCGGATTATAAGGGCTTGTTTAGATGTGCTGGTTCCTCAAGATCTTAACGATCTCCTCCATTAACAGGCTACGGTATTGGGATCCGTTATCCCTCAAAACTTGTTGAGGGAATCCCAACCTTGTAAATATCTGCACCAGGGCTTCTGCGACATGCTTGGAATCCGTGCTTGTTAGCGGTATAGCTTCTGCCCACAAAGTGCATGTGTCCACTAAGGTCAGGACAAACCTGTGCCTTGTTTTAGTTCTTTCTAGGGGTCCTAAATTGTCGACTGCAACCCATTCAATTGGTGTCCCCACTATTGGCATTTCACCCATGGGAACTGGGGGTATCCAATGCTTGGGTGCCACCCGTTGGCACTTGGCGCAGGATTTCACGTACCTGATAATATCAGAGTTCATTCCTGGCCACCAATACTGAGTCGATATTTGCTGATTAGTGGCGTTTTGTCCCATATGTCCGCTAAAGGGAATAGAGTGCTCCATTTCTAAGATTTGGTATCTGTACTGCGTCGGTACTAGGAGCTGATTATGCCCTTGATCAGGGTTGCCCGTTCTACGATAAAGTACGCCATCCTTAGAAAAAAATGTCCCCGTTGTGTCTGGGGTCCTTGGCCATGGGCAGTTTCCTAAAGCAGGGCTCCAAAGTAGGGTCCTTTTGTTGCACCTCTTTTAGTTCCTTAGGTAACAAATTTGGCGCAGGCTACCCTTCCTTCTTGGTTTGCCCTCTTGTGGTTACTGCTGCCACAATTGGCTCTTTCGGTTTCCCAATAAACACATATCTACAGCCATGTATGACTGGGTAGATTGGGTCATCCATAATAGCCGCTTTGATCATACCTCTGACAAAATCAGAGTGTATCTTCACCAATGCGATGGGAAGCGTCATGAGTGCATCTCCTTTAAAAAACTCCACAAAGTTTGACGGTTTTTTCTGTCTCTTGAATGGGTTTGACCAAGTGTCTTGCTACAATGCAATCTAAGGACAACCCTGTATCAAACAAACAATATGTTGAAGTCCCGTTCAGAATAACAGTTCCTCACGTTGAGGGCTTCTCCCCCTCAGGTTGAGAATCACTGACAATCATTCTTCCTTGCGAGGCTATATGCAAGCATCCGATGCGATTAGGCCCGGTGTGCTTGCTCTGATCAGATGTTCCGTGCGCAGGGGTTTTCCCGTTGTCACTTTGTCCTTTCTGGCCGCGCTGCCATGTTGGACGATTAGGCTGATCAGAATTTTTGTTGTTGGTGGGGTACCTGTTTTTATAGTACTTAGATTTCTCCGGAAGGGAATTCCGGGGTACAGTTTCTCGTTAATTATTGTGGTGAGAAGAATGGGAAGACTGCTCTAGATTATTTTTCCGAGAAGGCTCTTCTGTCGGTTTGCGTTTTGCGCCTGGCAGTTCGGCCATCGCATTGTTATATCGCTCAGACTTGCTAAAAATGTCTTCCAGCTTTACTGCGCCTTTTTCCGCCAGAAACCTACGGGTGTCACTTGACAAAGTGTTCTTTATTTGTTCGGTTACAACGAACTCCTCAAGTCCTTCATTGGTAGAGGGAAGCTCGGAAAGCTCTAGGCACTTTGTCAAGTATCCTTTCAGACGAGAAGAGAACTGCTGAAAAGTCTCAGTGCTGTCCTTTCTGAAGTTACGGAACAGTTGCAAAAATTTGCGAGCGTTCATTTTGAAACGCTCAAGTAAAGACTTCTTCAAAATGTCGTAATCGTCTTGGTGGCTGCTACCCAGTTTTGCGTACGTGTCATACGCAGTGCTTTTTAAAGCATGAGACAGCTTCAAACACCAAAGCGACCTTTCTAAACCGTACAGATTTGCAATCCTCTCAAATTTTTCTAGATAACAGTCATATTTCTCATTGGGGCTTGGGAAGGATTCTAGGGCAAAAGACATAGCTGCTAGTTGAAGAGATTGAGGTAGAGGCAGCCCCACGGCTTTGGACTTCTAGGGTCTTAAGCGCCAGTTCGTGCTGTCTATATTTTCTCATGCTGTCTCTCCTTCTCTCGTTCGTCATGCTGTCTTTCCTTCTCTCGTTCGTCATGCTGTCTCTCCTTCTCTCGTTCGTTCGCCCTGCGAATTTCCATTTCCTCCTCAATCTTCTTCTGCTCCCTAGCTTCGGCTGCTTTTTCCTTCTCTCCAGCATCATATCTGTCAAGTTCTACGTTGAAAAACGCTTTTGCTTCTTCTCCTTGTAATCCCTCTTCCCTTGCTTCCTCTCTTAGCATTTGTCTAAGTTTTGCACGCTCTGCCATTGCAAATAACTGACTGTGACTTACCCGAGAAAGAAGTAAGAAAAAGGATACACTGGTTCCCTACCAATTACGAGAAAAATATTATGTTATTTAACTGAGATACCTCCTCCTTGTTATCAGTTATCTAATCTATCGCTGTTATTATCTGGCAACTAGTCTCCTAATACAGACGACTAAGCCAAATAAATGGTAGATCAGGCTAATCAACTGACCAAAAAAAAAACTATGTTACTACAGTGGAAACCAAAAATTTTTTTTTTATTTCAAAAGTTTTAAAGAGAACAAAAAAAATAATTCCCTTAATTTTTAAGTCCACCTACAAGTCCACACCTGAAGTCAGTTAGGATAAGGGAGGCTATTAACTTGACGTGTTTGTCAGAATGCCTCCTTAGCTTAGCTCAAACCCTGCTGCTTAAAAAAAATACCTGGTGATTGTCAGACAATTACACACTACCAGCGGCCTTGTATTACAAAATCATTACATAACATTACTCCGACAAAGATCACCCTCTAAATCTAATTGTATATACTCTACAATGCTGTGAAAAAAAACAATTGATATTCTTGTGTGGTCAGCAAGCCAATAAACAGAACGTTTGTCTAGACGATAATTATTATTAGTGATACTTCAACTTACGAGACAACCACACTCTGCTCTATCTAGATTATAAAAAATAATTTAAATATTAGACTTTAGTCAATTATCTAGATACAGACTAGATCCAAATTTGGAAACACTCAGTCTGACTTACTAGAAAAACACAAGTCTAAGGACTTCGCATCCTTTCTGTGGTACTAGTTCCAGATCTAGCTCAAATTCCCGGAAAACGAGCAACCCATTCTGTCGTAGATTTTTGGATAGGTGATTAAGATAGATTCTGGTCCCGTCTGAATAGAACTGGAAAAGGTGGTAACTCAGTGAGAGATAAGGTAAAGAAATAGATTTCACGAGTGAAATGGTGAAAAGATTGAAAAGATACTCTAGTCCAGCCTATCGCTACGACTGAAATTTGTTTATCAGACAGTTTACCTTTCTGTATATATTAACATATACGCTATAACCACTCACATACACACACACACAGATAAGTGACGACAACTTGACGCACAAACGTGAAACTATAGTAATGGAGTAGGGATATTGGGCCGAGCTGACCAACACAGGTAATTAAGTTTTATGTTAAGTTTATTTATCATAAAGAACTTCACAACATCCAGCATCAAATATCAAATATAAAAATCATAGGTTACAGAAATAATAAAGAAATAGACACATAAGTGCAATTCCTTCTGTTGAGACAAGATCCCGTTGGAAGAATATATTAACCCCCAAAAGGTCAAAAGATTAGCACTATGGTATAGAATTTGACTATACTGTAAAGATTAGAGTTTCTAATTAATCTATCCTGAAATAAACAGTACTAGCACACATAAAGGAAAAAAAAAGACAAGTGAGTACAATGCTTATACAATAGAAGAATTATTCATTCCTTCTTTCTCTCGCTTCTGACAAACGGTGGCCACGTTCATTCGCTCTTACCTAACTGTTGATTAACAACATCTGGAACATATCTCCGTGGTACAAACAGCAAATCCAGTGTTGGATTGTTTTGGCAAAATAAGCCCCAGCTCCTCCAAGTTTGATTAATCCGGTTATTTGGGGAACACTTACTTCGTTACTGTTAATTGGATCTGTTTATTTCACATCAATTAGTCCAGGTAGGAAAATAATTACGAGGTCTAGTGTTCACAGTGTCATTAGCTTGTAATTCCAATACTTAAAGAGAATGTCTGGTATGTAAATCTCTCGGGATAAATCTTCGCCACACCACAGTGGTCGGTTGTCGGGTATTGTTAGATTTGATAACTTTGCCACAGCGGGCTGAATGTAATGTAAATGAAAAATGGAAAAGAAAGCTGGGTAGCTTTATGTTCAGTTAAATTAATTCTTATAGTCTTTTGTTGGTAGTCTCTCTCTCTCTCTCTCTCTCTCTCTCTCTCTCTGGGTGAAACAAGAGGGCAAAGCAGGTCAACCTCGAAGACCCGATATTTATATAAGTTTTGTTTTTTTGGGTACTGTTGGACTTAGACCCGTTTTCTCAGATTCAGATTCAGACTTAAGCCTATGCCGCTGGTAGGTGTTGGTTTGTGACCCGTTTTTACTTTTAGGAAGAAATTACAAATTATTTAACCACAATATAGTATTCTATCCAAACCCACGTAACGGTATAATTTATTATCCAATCGGTTATTAGATTTGATTAGAAAACGCCAGTGTATAGCTTATCTTATCGTTCTTATTAACCCGTGAAATAAATTCTAGTCATTTACAAAAATTACACATAATGGATTAGAGATAAATATATATATCGTCGGTACTACATTGCCTAGTGCATTTTACTAGTCAATTAAAATATCTATTTTCTGGATGATATCGAGTAATTAAATTAACGCTACAGCCGGAACAATTAGCTATAAATTATTTTAATTCGCTAGTCAAATAACACCAAAAAATCCTAGTGATATATAATGACGAACTTTAACAATTAAATCACTCAAATAAATGCTAGTATAATATTTACCGCAACACAGAAATTGAAACTATCTCCAACGAAAATACTAAGTAATTCCACTTTAACAATGGTCTAGGATTCGAAGCTAGATGTTTCGAAAATTCTGAGGCGACTAGATAATTGAGTTTAAAGGATGAGGTATATATAAATGAAAATCTGGAATAATTCGCTGGCTCTTGCGAGATATCACGCCTTGCCCGTATGTTTGGGGAAATCTGCGGTCAATTTCTGAATGAAAGCTTTATTTCGCACTTCTGCCGACCGCATAAACTCTGGCAACGGGCAAACAGTCTTTTGATCTCGCTCGTTCCGTAGCTAATTACATTCTCTGGGACTCAAGAACAGACGGCTGAGGCCGGTAACTGTGATTATCGCCCCTTGATTTTACAAATAGACGTCCCGTTCTCTTTTCTGTCACTATTTCAACGCTTGCCCAATCGCTCGCGTGATAATCCAGTTAACGGCTCTGGACTAGCTGAAAGGTCTGTTTGTAAACATTCCAAGTGTCTGTAAGACATAGAGAAACGAAAATAGGCGTGGCTAAATTATGAGTTAGACAGATATCGAAGTGTAGGGGTTCTGCGTTTAACAAAACGTGCATACTAATAAGGAAGCAAAGGTGGGAGCAAAAAACGTGCTGATATATGTGATCTATTTACAAAATCTATCACAGTACGTCCTGGCTTGAAGATATGAAACCATTTCATGTCTATTTTATGGAAATAGAGTTACCTATATCCGTAGCTTCCGGGTGACTGTTTTCTTCACTCCCATCTTCCTCCTCCTTTGTTGTCCAATTCCTACTCATAAAGTCTGCTCCAACGTTTTCCTTTCCTGGTATATATTCTACTTTAAAGGAATACACGCTTAGCAACAACGCCCAGCGCATTATCCTCGCATTGAATTCCTTATTCGCTCCAAGAAACGCCAATGGAGCATGATCCGTCTGCACTGTGAATGATACTCCGTACAGATATTCATGATGTCTCCTTATACCATGAACCAGTGCCAGACATTCTCTCTCCACTGTGGAATAGTTCCGTTCTGTTTTATTCAATTTACGACTGCCGTATGCCACTGGGAAAAGCCGGTTCGGATCATCGTCGCCTGCTTGAAATAGAGTTGACCCTATGCCTTGACCCGATGCTTCGACTCGCAATATAAAGGGTTTGGTAATGTCAGGTAATCGTAAAATTGGATATTCAGACAGCTGCTCCTTGAGCGTGACGTAAGCGTCTTCGCAATTCGAATCCCAGATCATTCTCTCAGGTCGCCCCTTCTGTGTAAGGTCGTGTAATACACGGCTGTTTGCCAGCGATCTTTTAGTTGTTTCCCCTTTTTCCCTGACCGCGCTATTTATAGCTATCGTGACAGAGGTCACGTGGTAACTTCCTAACTGGAAAAAAAAGGTGGCGGATTTTACTTTTGATAGGGCTTAATTAATGTTTTTAGGCTACTTTATTATTATAAATACCGGCTTTAATTTTGCGTAAAGCTAGACTAGAAATGTTAAAGTAAATTTTAGAACAAGAAGAAACATTTTATCACAATTAGAACAGAAGATATAATAGTCTGAAATAGTGTAAAATTTACGTTTTTTTATATTTTGTTATGGTTTGTTTCTAATGCAATTTAGACTAAAACGGTCACAATCAACATGCATAACAAATTACAGAAATCAAAAGTAGAAAACCTGCAGAAAATGGATATCAAAGTTTTGTTTTGGTTTTATGCGTCAAACATTAATTATTGAAACATTAGGGAGCCGCGCTGGTGTAATGGCTTCGGCGTTGTACTGGCGACCAGGTGTTCATTGTTCAAACCCGGGCGTCAGCGTTTGAAGAAATGTTTACGGCCGGAAATTTGACTGAATAACCTGAACGGCTCCTGTGATAAACCCTCTTTGGATGGGAAGGAGCGAAGCTCCTGACCGGGTTGGAAGGAAAGTCCTCAGGTTCCCCAGCCTCGCAATGACATGTCATTGGGCCGAAGGGCTGAAAGCCCAAGTGCCGCTGGTTAAGGGAAAAAAAAATTGAAACATTAAATTGCAAGTCCACATTTATTACCTTAAAATAACACACCAAATTGTCCCCAAAACATGAGAGCTAACAATTATCTCTCAGTCATACATAACGATGGTCATGTAAAAACGAGTATGGTCATGAGTAAAACGAAATGTTCAATTTAATAGATAAATAGGTGTATTTAATAAATACATCTATTAAATGATTTCCACACTCTGTTAATTCTGTCACTCTCACGCAACAACTGCCATAATTTGTTCTAGCCCCAAAATTTTGCTCAATTATCATTCACACTTCCTTTTTTTAATAAGAGGAATCTGTACATTCACAGATGGAGAAATTTGTAACAAATGAATTTCCATTATAAATTTTAATTGTGAAGTTATATTTTTAATACCGCTGGCGCGTCTTTCAATTTTGGAAATAGTGGAATGTATAAATTCTCCTCTCATGTGCCTGCTGCAGGTCTAGTGAGTCAGTTGATGTTTCAACAATATGTTTCCTAACAATGTGGAGAAATTGAGATCGCTTACGTTTTGTTGGCGTTCTGGTGACTGATGTTTCTCTTCTATGTTTAATTAGTTTTTGTAGTACAATAGGCTGTCCTCTGGATTTGCATTTTATGATATTATTTTTCTGCTGTTTCTAGTTTTTTTCTAACAATGGATGTGAATAGGGGTTCTTCCTTTTGTGTTAGTGGTTGTGAAGGTGGCTTAGCAAGTAACTGTTGTACTGTGATGTCGCTTTTGAAGACAGGCGAGGTGGATGTACTTGTCGTGTGTATAACTGACTTGGTAGGTGTAGATGTGGCAACAAAAACTGGCATGCTAGGGTGAGTAGTGTTATCCACCTCCAAATTATTAATGGTATCGCCTTTAATGTGAGCTGACACATCAACCTCCAGTTGAACAATATCATCACTAATGTGGGCAGGCACATTAACCTCCTACTGTACAGAGCTATCCTGACTACAGCTAACTGACTGACTACAGCTAACTGACTGACTACAATTAACTGACTGACTACAGCTAATTGACTGACTACCACTAACTGACTGACTACAGCTAAATGACTGACTAGACATGGAGGGGTCAGAAAGAACATCACAGGGGATAGAGCAGCTTTTTGTTTTTTAAAACACCAAAAGATGTCTTTGTAACATAATTGCACAGTTGTCATTCACTTATAGTTTAATTATGGTCATAGTCTTTCCAGATGTGCTGACTGTTTTCCGATAGTAACTTGGCTGTTTCAAGACACTTCTCATTATGCCTCCTTTTTGAGTTTTGTATTCGTAAGTAACACTTCTTACAAAATATAGTCGAATGCTGTGTGGGTTTATCATCTGATACGTTAATTCCAAACACAAAGAACAGATCATTAACGTAATTAGAACAGTTCAGTGCTTTCTGAATTGAACGTGTTGTTTTGGAAGTTAATGCTCTCTTGCCACAGGCTCTGCACAGTGCACTCTCACAATTCATATGATGCAAAACAGTATGTTCCATTTCGTTGTTATGTAGTATAGTTTACTTGTGTATGTATAAAGGACATCTAAGAAATCAAGAAACAAGAGACACATTTGCGGTAACAGTATCCAACAAATTCCAAGTGCTCCAACAGCTGGAAGATGTGGAGAATACAGAACACTATTGGCAGCAGGTCAAAACTGTATGGAATGAGACATGTGAAGAAATACTGGGGAAAAGGGAACGACAACATAAAGCATGGATAACAACAGAAACCATCAATAAGATAAAGGACAGAAAAAAAAACAAGAAAGCAGATTTAAACACAAGCAAAACCAGAAGTTCCAAAGCCAATGCTCAAGAAGTGTACACAGAAGCAAACAAAGAAGTAAAAAGAAGTATCAAAAGAGACAAGAGGAAGTATATTGAGGAGTTGACAAGAGAGGCAGAAGATGCTGCAGACAAAGGAAATATGAGAGAACCGTATAGCCGCACAAAGAAGCTAACAGGGAAATACAAGCAAACAAGTTGCCTCATAAAAGACAAGAATGTAAAACTGCTCAGCAATATACAAGAGCAAATGAAGAGGTGGACAGAATTTTTTGAGGACCTTCTCAATAGACCAGCTTCACAAAACCCCCCGGACATCCAGCCAGCAGAAGAAGAGCTACAAATTAACGGTGAAAGATATATATATATATGAATACAAGATTAACAAGACTTGAAAGATAGATCAAAGTATGTGGAAGTAATCTATCTATAGCTTTACATGTTTTCTGACGCTCATATACGTAGCTAAATATCATTATAAATGAATGAAAATGCAAAAACAGATGGTGCTTTACAAAAAGTTGTTTTTTTTTACAACCTTTTTTAAGATTTGTGAGTATCAGGAATGCGTTTACAGTGATTTAAATGTTATAAAATCTGGTGACAATATGCTTGTTCTTGTAATGCCAAACTCACAAAACTGACTACCACACATTCTCAAGATATGAAACCAAAAAAAAAGTATGTGGAAATAATCTTTAGCTTCCCTTCGAGAAGTCTTTATAATTATAAACTCAAATGAATGGGCCGATTTTTAGATATTAAATTAATAAAAAGATTACTTATTTTATGAATTTCCTCAAATGATGACGCTGTTTTCAAAAGTCTGTAACTCCGTCAAAACTAATTTCAAACAAATAACAATGCAATCAAAAATAGAGCAGAGAACAAAGTTATAGTACACAAAAGAATTTTAGCGCTGTGTTTATCCAGAACGAGTGTGTAATGATTTATATTTTACTGATTTTACACACACATCAGCTGATTTTCCCCGCCAAAAACTTAAATAGTCTTTTACCGTGCACACGAAAATTTTATACCCGGTGTCAGAATTCCGGTCACCGAAACTAAAAGAGCGCTCTGGTATAGGGCACAAACAGCCGTGAATAGAGTACTGTATAATTTTACTTTTCCACAGCCACCATGTTTCTTCT
The DNA here is from genome assembly GCA_024509875.1 of Oreohelix idahoensis. NCBI lineage: Eukaryota > Metazoa > Mollusca > Gastropoda > Stylommatophora > Oreohelicidae > Oreohelix > Oreohelix idahoensis. Next base: position 209,735 of record JAMPIV010000763.1, read on the forward strand.
CCATGAATATTATGGGAGCGTATTCTTCTTCTCTCTGTAATTATTTGTGTTTAGTCTTGTTCTGTAGGTAAATTAATTGCGGGTTTTTTTTTCTATACGGATTACTGTAGGTTGGTACAGAATTGCACCAGTCTTTCTTTCCCTAAATTAATCGCGATCTCGTAGTCCCATTTTCTTTGTAAAAGTATGGTCATTTTTGTTTAGAAAGCAGTTGAGCGCGTGATTATTTAGGAAGGGTATAGAGGCTGACGTTATAAAGCACCCACCCGTGGAAACGGTGGATTGGGGGGGGGGGGGGGAATGAAACACTACCCAGATATGTCGAACTTTTGTTAGAGAGAATTTAAGATAATTTTGGACACGCGGGCGGTATAACATGATTTAATTTTGACGTAATAGGGATGCGCTGGCTGGGTCATATATGACTCACTAGTTGCTTTCAAATTTAATTGACGGAGGTCACCGTTGTTAAATTTTGTAACGATTCCATTGGTTATAGTGGGATGCCAAGAAATGACGTAGGGCGTAGATCAGCGTGGGTTTTTAAATGATATATACTCGCGCATATTCATAAGCGGCTCTCTTTGTCTGCAGAAATTTCCGGCCGTGAATCCAAGCATTATCGTCTGCTTCTAGCGGAAGAAACGCGTTAATTGGTATTTCTGAAATTTAAATTAACGTTGGACTTTAAGTTAGTTCTTTAATAGAGTCCTAGCCCGATTAAGTTAAGTTTTCTTAGGGGGAGTTGAAGTAAAGCTAATTTAACTTGAAGTGCCATCAATCATGATCTTCGAGAAAGTATTTAATGTAAGAGGTGCATAGAATTCTTTCTATGATAAATAGCAGTATCTAGGAGTGATTAATGCGTTTGAGATATTAAGTGTGTGATCTGTAATATTTAAAAGAAGGTCTGTAGAATAACACGCCTCTTTGATTTATGATAATACAGAGTCATCAGTGCAGTAGTCAGAACCAGGAGACAGGGTGAACATTCCGGTTTTTTTTCTGTGAACAAAACGAGAGAAGGAGCGCAACGGAGATGCCACCTCAGCAGATGTCGAGATTGTCGTAGAGACACCTAAGCAAGGCGGAGAAGTAGAGAGAGTGAAATATATCAAGGACCAGTAGAGTCTCATATTATCCTTAGCAGATAGCCTCTGAGCCATAGATTAATAACAGTCTACTAGCGTAGCAGTCCAGTGGTGAGATTCGTATATCGCCGAAAGAGCTTGGAAGCTGCGTAGACATTCTTTAGACAGTGTCAGCAGGACAGTGACAGTAGTCATATTAGTATAGCAGGGAGTGGCGGTTACAGTTGTTGCCCCACCAATTAGACTGTAGTTAAAACATTAATCATTCTATTTTATTTCCCCAGCAGGGTGAACGAAGGAGGGAAAGTGGGTGCTTGCTAGAGTCTATATAAATCTAATTGTTTCTTTGTTTTCCAGGCCTGTGCAAACCTTGCACGTTATTTATTTGTCTGTGTTATTTGATGATTTTGTTGAATTTGCTTAATAAAACTATAACTGTATACTGGATCAGCGTCTACACTATACTGTACCTATATGTTGTCTGTATAGTTGTGTCTGTGGTCTTTACTTAAACCTTATCTCCTTTGTTTTTCTTTAAAGGTAGTCAGAGGGGTGAGTCTATAGCTATTCTTGAAGTCATGAGTGGCGAGGGAGAGTCAATCCAGGTTCTCACCCTCGAGCCAATGGGCTCATCTTACCACATTCACTGCCACTTAAAAAATCAGAATCTATCTTCTCAGTCTTTCCGCATATTAGGGTCTTGTCTTACACTCAGGTATCACTCTATACGTAAAACCATTTCGTGACAGTCAGTAAGGGGTGCAGTCAACCCATTGAAATTTTTGATGAATCTCTGGTAATATGCACACAGTGATAGGAATGACCGTGTTTCTCTCTTCGTTCTTGGCTTTCTTCTTTGATCCTTAGCCGCCGACCGTCAAAGCAGTCAGTGGCCATTACGCCTAATGGCGTCTTGTAGGGCAATAACAAATTGATTCCACTTTGCTCGGTCGGCGGCCATCCCTCGTACAGTGCCCCAACTCTGGTTCATTCTTTGCATCTCAGCCTCCACAGTCCTCCGCCAAGTTGTTTTTGGTCGGCCTCTCTTTCGTTCTCCTTCAGGGGTCCATAGCATAGCTGTTCTTGTGATGGCATTGGGGTCTCTTCTGAGGACATGGCCAACCCAGCTCCAGCGTCTGCCAGCTATGATGGTGTGCATGTCCTCTTGCTTGCTCCGAGTAAGCAGATCTTGGTTGGGGATGGTATTTGGCCAAAAGATTCGGAGAATTTTTCTTAGGCATGTTGTGTGAAAAGAGGACAATTTCGACATTTCCTTCTCTGTAACTCTCCAGCATTCCGCACCATAGAGAAGCACAGAAAGCACACAGCTCTGATATAATCTTAATTTTGTGCTTGTGCTGTATTGAGAGGACTTCCAGATGTTGTTTAGGCTAAAAAAGGCTGTTCTTGCTTTGTTCATTCTGTTGTTATGTCTTTGCTTGCTCCGCCGTCTGATGTTACTATGCATCCTAGGTATGTGAAGGCATCTGTCTGTTCCAGTTGCTGATTCCTTACTGATATGGGCTCAGGGTTGCTCACATTGAGCGTCATGACCTCTGTCTTCTTTAGGTTGATGTTCAAGCCCACCTGCTGTTGGCCTTTTCGCTGCACGTATTTTCTCTACGTTCTTAGCAACTGGCCATATGGAACTGTGAGAAATGGTATGCCCCAGGAAGTCAAGCCTTTCGAAGCCGATTAAACAATTGCTAGGTTTAGCTGTGAGACCAGTTTCATGTAGTCTCCTGAGGAGCATAGCAACCGTAGCAATATGTTCTTCGTAGGTATCCGTTGCAACTACAGTAGTATATCGTCCATGAAGTTGTGTATATGTGGACTGTGCAATGGTTCTAAAAGCTTTTTCATCAACCTTGTGAAGACTCCTGGTGCGTTGTGTAACCCGAATGGCATCACGTTGAACGTATAGTGTCCTTCACTGGTGCCCAAAGCTAGCAAAGGCTTAGTTTCCTCCTTGTCTGGTATTTGATAATAACCTTTACTCAGGTCAATCTTGGAGAAAATCCGTGCCTTGCTTAGCTTGCTAAACAGCTCAGAGGCGCTCTGTAGAGGCTCCGGCTGGAATTCCGTTTAAGTAGTCGGTAATGGATGCACAGCCGAACTTCCTTATTGGGCTTCTACAACAGCACTACGCTCGCACTATAAGGAGATGTAGACTCACAAATAATTCCTTCTTTACGTAGCTTGTCTATCTCTTCCCGTAGCGTATCAGCTTTAGCATACGGAATAGGGTAAACTCTGGTTCGAACAGGTGTCTCGTTTGTAAGTTTCATCTCAAATTCTACGAGATGTGTTCGCCCAGGTATGTCCGTTAAAACTGCTGTGTACTGCTTCAGTAGCGCCCTCGTTTCTGTCTGTTGTGCTTCAGAGAGAGTATAACCGAATTTTACATCTTTGAAAGATTCCGTTTGTTGCAATGGATTTTCCATGCAACTATCGTCATCTTCCACATCTTCTGTAGCTATAGCGACCGCCAGGAGATGTTCGGAGGACGGCACCGGTCTTTCCAAGTATTTCTTTAACAGATTTACATGGTAGACCTTCTTTCCTTTAATAGAGATCTTGTAGTTAGTTCTTTAGATCTTTTTCAGGACGGTAAACGGCCCTTGCCATCCGATGCGTAGTGTGTTGCTTCCGGTTGGCCGTAACAACAAAACTTTCTCCCCTGGTTATAGTTCTCTCTGTTTCGCTGCTTTATTGTATCGTTTAGCGTGCTTTGCGCGTGCTCGCCTAAGGTTTGTCGTTTCTAGATCCCATCCTAGTTGTAACCTTTCCTTTAATTCCGATACATATTTACTGGCTGAGACGACTGTCTCATCAGTCTTCTGGTCTGTCAGAGACCGAAGTAAGGCTTCTAGCGCCTCTTAATAGGTCTGCCGAATAAAAGAGTAGCTGGGGAAAACCTGTAGTGGCCTGTGGGACTTCCCTGTACGCGAATATTGCTGCAGGAATGAAAAGGTCCCAATCTTCAGGTTTCTCTTGTCCCAGCTTACGTAACATTATGGTGAGGCTTCCGTTAACACGTTCTACTAACCCACTTCCGGCCGGATTATAAGGGCTTGTTTAGATGTGCTGGTTCCTCAAGATCTTAACGATCTCCTCCATTAACAGGTTACGGAATTGGGATCCGTTATCCCTCAAAACTTGTTGAGAGAATCCCAACCGTGTAAATATCGGCACCAGGGCTTCTGCGACATGCTTGGAATCCGTGCTTGTTAGCGGTATAGCTTCTGCTCACAAAGTGCATGTGTCCACTAAGGTCAGGACAAACCTGTGCCTTGTTTTAGTTCTTTCTAGGGGTCCTAAAATGTCGACTGCAACCCGTTCAATTGGTGTTCCCACTATTGGCATTTCACCCAAGGGAACTGGGGGTGTCCAATGCTTGGGTGCCACCCGTTGGCACTTGGTGCAGGATTTCACGTACCTGATAATATCAGAGTTCATTCTTGGCCACCAATACTGAGTCGATATTTGCTGATTAGTGGCGTTTTGTCCCATATGTCCGCTAAAGGGAAGAAAGTGCCCCATTTCTAAGATTTGGTCTCTGTACTGCGTCGGTACTAGGAGCTGATTATGCCCTTGATTAGGGTTGCCCGTTCTACGATAGAGTACGCCATCCTTAGAAAAAATGTCCCCGTTGTGTCTGGGGTCCTTGGCCATGGGCAGTTTCCTAAAGCAGGGCTCCAAAGTAGGGTCCTTTTGTTGCACCTCTTTTAGTTCCTTAGGTAACAAATTTGGCGCAGGCTACCCTTCCTTCTTGGTTTGCCCTCTTGTGGTTACTACTGCCACAATTGGCTCTTTCGGTTTCCCAATAAACACATATCTACAGCCATGTATGACTGGGTAGATCGGGTCATCCATAATAGCCGCTTTGATCATACCTCTGACAAAATCAGAGTGTATCTTCACCAATGCGATGGGAAGCGTCATGAGTGCATCTCCTTTAAAAACTCCACAAAGATTGACGGTTTTTTCTGTCTCTTGACCGGGTTTGACCAAGTGTCTTGCTACAATGCAATCTAAGGACAACCCTGTATCAAACAAACAATATGTTGAAGTCCCGTTCAGAATAACAGTTCCTCACGTTGAGGGCCTCTCCCCCTCAGGTTGAGAATCATTCTTCCTTGCGAGGCTATTTGCAAGCATCCGATGCGATTAGGCCCGGTGTGCTTGCTCTGATCAGATGTCCCGTGCGCAGGGGTTTTCCCTTTGTCACTTTTTCCTTTCTGGCCGCGCTGCCATGTTGGACGATTAGGCTGATCAGAATTTTTGTTGTTGGTGGCGTACCTGTTTTTATAGTACTAAGATTTCTCCGGAGGGGAATTCTGGGGTAGTTTCTCGTTGGTTATTGTGGTGAGAAGAATGGGAAGACTGCTCTAGATTATTTTTCCGAGAAGGCTCTTCTGTTGGTTTGCGTTTTGCGCCTGGCAGTTCGGCCATCGCATTGTTATATCGCTCAGACTTGCTAAAAATGTCTTCCAGCTTTACTGCGCCTTTTTCCGCCAGAAACCTACGGGTGTGTAAAGTATAGATGTATTGACTGGCCACTACTGTAAAGTATTCATCACTGTAAAGTATCGATGAGAGACTTCCATGTTTTGGACAGCACTTGTCATACTGGAACCGGTTTCCCTTGAGGCTCCAGGAGGAGCACGACATCTGCGTTACCACTGTATGATTGAAAGATGTAATCTACGTGGGAACTTGATCAACTACCCAACCTTGCGCAGCGCTGTATCTACTGGTCATGTAGATGTAGTGTGAGAGTGGAGGCAACGCGAATGGTGTACTGTTCTATGTAGTTGACACTAGATAATACTGCACTCACACACTCTTATACGAGTCAATGATGGCTGGAACTACAGCTGACGTTTTTTCGCACCTTTTATTAAGGACACACACACTTGACGTGAACATCTGCATACGACAGTACATGGTTGACAGGACATCATCATATTGCATAATTGAGTAGCAACATCAGTAATGTATTCAGGCAGCATATGAATATATATATTATGGGACGACAGTAGGCAGACGTTCTAGTTGTCTGTCGTCGCATACTCAGTAAATGTACATACATGAATAGTAATAGCGGTTCGTTGCTAGAACCTTTTCTTGACAGTAATAATGTTATTTCATAATAACGGAGTTCCTTGATGGTAAGATCTCCGATCCACTGTCTGATAATAAGAGTTAGATTCTGTTCTCAGGCCAGTGATGCACCATAATGACAGTACTTCAAAGATGGCCACCTTCTGTGAGTTTCACTCACTCGTCCAACAGAAGGATAATAATGAAGCCAAAGTTAATTCAACATTTGAATATATATATATATATATATATATATATATATATATATATATATATATATATATATATATATATATATATATATATATATATATATATATAACTCCATAGAGTTTTCCATCTAGCTCTACATTATTAGGGTTGTTTCATGTAGATAGGAATACTAGTGGAACCTGTCATCTTCAACTGTGCATATGGACGACCAACGACGTTCAAACTAGGTTGTCATCTAAACCTAACCGAATGAAGGTCATCAAAGAAAAGAGGGTCTGGCTTTACCTGGAGTCCGAATTTAAACATAATAAAGTACATGAGAAGAAGCTCTGACACAATACTCTCGCAGAGACATTCCCTCCTTATGGAAAAATCATCCACAAATCACTTTTTAATCATAACAGGACCAGCCCTAGAAAAACACTCAGCCATTATCGGCGGCTACTTCGGAACTCTCTACAACCCAGTAGGACTACGAATACCTGTGCCACATTCCGATACAAAGAATATAGTCCGACCTAAACATACAAAGATATACAATATAAAACTGAATCTTCTTGCACTAGACAAGTAGTACACATGAATTCGGACCATAAACATTCTAAGCAAAATTAATCTATTTTCTGGCGCTAACAAACGAGAACTGACATGAATTCAATTATTCATACGCCGAATCAATATCAAGAGAGAAAATCCATATAATCAAACGTATAAATCAATCATGGATTATCTAGCTTTACCAAGGGAAGCATTTTCGTACCCAAATAAATACAACTATATATTTTCCATATTAAATAGACGAAGTAATCCGTGTGTCGCATAATTCCACACAAAAGAATATGTGTATGTAATATGCGCAACAGGGTGTCACTTGACAAAGTGTTCTTTATTTGTTCGGTTACAACGAACTCCTCAAGTCCTTCATAGGTAGAGGGAATCTCGGAAAGCTCCATGCACTTTTTCAAGTATCCTTTCAGACGAGAAGAGAACTGCTGAAAAGTCTCAGTGCTGTCCTTTCTGAAGATACGGAACAGTTGCAAAAATTTGCGAGCGTTCATTTTGAAACGCTCAAGTAAAGACTTCTTCAAAATGTCGTAATAGTCTTGGTGGCTGCTACCCAGTTTTGCGTACGTGTCATACGCAGTGCTTTTTAAAGCCTGAGACAGCTTCAAACACCAAAGCGACCTTTCTAAACCATACAGATTTGCCATCCTCTCAAATTTTTCTAGATAACAGTCATATTTCTCATTGAGGCTTGGGAAGGATTCTAGGGCAAAAGACATAGCTGCTAGTTGAAGAGATTGACGTAGAGGCAGCCCCACGGCTTTGGACTTCTAGGGTCTTAAGCGCCAGTTCGTGCTGTCTATATTTTCTCATGCTGTCTCTCCTTCTCTCGTTCGTCATGCTGTCTCTCCTTCTCTCGTTCGTTCGCCCTGCAAATTTCCATATCCTCCTCAATCTTCTTCTGCTCCCTAGCTTCGGCTGCTTTTTCCTTCTCTCCAGCATCATATCTGTCAAGTTCTACGTTGAAAAACGCTTTTGCTTCTTCTCCTTGTAATCCCTCTTCCCTTGCTTCCTCTCTTAGCATTTGTCTAAGTTTTGCACGCTTAGCCATTGCAAACAACTGACTGTGACTTACCCGAGAAAGAAGTAAGAAAAAGGATACATGGTTCCCTACCAATTACGAGAAAATTTTTTAAAAATATTATGTTATTTAACTGAGATACCTCCTCCTTGTTATCAGTTATCTAATCTATCGCTGTTATTATCTGGCAACTAGGCTCCTAATACAGACGACTAAGCCAAATAAATGGTAGATCAGGCTAATCAACTGACCAAAAAAAACTATGTTACTACAGTGGAAACCAAAAACAAATTTTTATTTCCAAAGTTTTAAAGAGAATAAATAAATAATTCCCTTAATTTTTTTTTTCCCTTAACCAGCGGCACTTGGGCTTTCAGCCCTTCGGCCCAATGACATGTCATTGCGAGGCTGGGGAACCTGTGGACTTTCCTTCCAACCCGGTCAGGAGCTTCGCTCCTTCCCATCCACAGAGGGTTTATCACAGGAGCCGTTCAGGCTATTCAGTCAAATTTCCGGCCGTAAACATTTCTTCAAACGCTGACGCCCGGGTTTGAACCATGAACACCTGGTCGCCAGTACAACGCCGAAGCCATTACATTATCTAGATATAGACTAGATCCAAATTTGGAAACACTCAGTCTGACTTACTAGAAAAACACAAGTCTAAGGACTTCGCACCCTTTCTGTGGTACTAGTTCCAGATCTAGCTCAAATTCCCGGAAAACGAGCAACCCATTCTGTCGTAGATTTTTGGATAGGTGATTAAGATAGATTCTGGTCCCGTCTGAATAGAACTGGAAAAGGTGGTAACTCAGTGAGAGATAAGGTAAAGAAATAGATTTCACGAGTGAAATGGTGAAAAGGTAGAGTCTGTCCCTGGATTGAGAAGATACTCTAGTCCAGCCTATCGCTACGACTGAAATTTGTTTATCAGACAGTTTACCTTTCTGTATATATTAACATATACGCTATAACCACTCACATACACACACACAGATAAGTGACGACAACTTGACGCACAAACGTGAAACTATAGAAATGGAGTAGGGATATTGGGCTGAGCTGACCAACACAGGTAATTAAGTTTTATGTTAAGTTTATTTATCATAAAGAACTTCACAACATCCAGCATCAAATATCAAATATAAAAATCATAGGTTACAAAAATAATAAAGAAATAGACACATAAGTGCAATTCCCCCTGTTGAGACAAGATCCCGTTAGAAGAATATATTAACCCCCAAAAGGTCAAAAGATTAGCACTATGGTATAGAATTTGACTATACTGTAAAGAAAAGAGTTTTTAATTAATCTATCCTGAAATGAACAGTATTAGCAAACATAAAAAAAAACAAAAAAACAAAACAAGTGAATATAATTGATTATACAATAGAAGAATTATTCATTCCTTCTTTCTCTCGCTTCAGACAAACGATGGCCACGTTCATTCGCTCTTACGTAATTGTTGATTAACAACATCTGGAACAAATCTCCGTGATACAAACAGCAAATCCAGTGTTGGATGGTTTTGGCAAAATAAGCCCCAGCTCCTCCAAGTTCGATTAATCCGGTTATTTGGAGAACACTTACTTCGTTATTGTTAATTGGATCTGTTTATTTCACATCAATTAGTCCAGGTAGGAAAATAATTACGAGATCTAGTGTTCACATTGTCATTAGCTTGTAATTCCAATACTTAAAGAGAATGTCAGGTATGTAAATCTCTGGATAAATCTTCACCACACCACAGTGGTCGGTTGTCGGGTATTGTTAGATTTGATAACTTCGCCACAGCGGGCTGAATGTAAATGAAAATGGAAAATAAAGTTGGGTAGCTATATGTCCAGTTAAATTAATTCTTATAGTCTTTTGTTGGTACTCTCTCTCTCTCTCTCTCTCTCTCTCTGTGTGTGAAACAAGAGGGCAAAGCAGGTCTACCTCGAAGACCCGATATTTATATAAGAATGTTTTTTTTGTACTGTTGGACTTAGACCCGTTTTCTCAGATTCAGATTTAGACTTAGGCCTAGGCCGCTGGTAGGTTTTAGGTTGTGACCCGTACTGGATTTTAGGAAGAAATTACAAAACATTTAACCACAGTATAGTATTCTATCCAAACCCACGTAACGGTATAATTTATTATCCACTCGGTTATTAGATTTGATTAGAAAACGCCAGCGTATAGCTTATCTTATCGTTCTTATTAACCCGTGAAATAAATTCTAGTCATTTACAAAAATTACACATGATGGATTTTATATATATATATATATATATATATATATATATATATATATATATATATATATATCGTCGGTACTACATTGCCTAGTGCATTTACTAGTCAATTAAAACATCTCTTTTCTGAATGATATCGAGTAATTAAATTAACGCTACAGCCGGAACAATTAGCTATAAATTATTTTAATTCGCTAGTCAATTAACACCAAAAAATCCTAGTGATATATAATGACGAACTTTAACAATTAAATCACTCAAAAAAATGCTAGTATAATATTTACCGCAACACAGAAATTGAAACTATCTCCAACGAAAATACTAAGTAATTCCACTTTAACAATGGTCTAGGATTCGAAGCTAGATGTTCCGAAAATTCTGAGGCGACTAGATAATTGAGTTTAAAGGATGAGGTATATATATATATGAAAATCGGGATAAATTCGCTGGCTCTTGCGAGATATCACGCCTTGCCCGTATGTTTGGGGAAATCTGCGGTCAATTTTCTGAATGAAAGCTTTATTTCGTACTTCTGCCGATCGCATAAACTTTGGCAACGCGCAAACAGTCTTTTGATCTCGCTCGTTCCGTAGCTAATTACATTCTCTGGGACTCACGAACAGACGGCTGAGGCCGGTAACTGTGGTTATCGCCCCTTGATTTTACAGATAGACGTCCCGTTCTCTTTTCTGTCACTATTTCAACGCTTGCCCAATCGCTCGCGTGATAATCCAGTTAACGGCTCTGGACTAGCTAATAGGTCAGTTTGTAAATATTCCTAGTGCCTGTAAGACATAGAGAAACGAAAATAGGCGTAGCTAAATTATGACTTAGACAGATATCGAAGTGTAGGGGTTCTGCGTTTTGTAATGTTATGATATATGTATATAAGCATTACCTCGTCATCTACACAAGCACACACACATGTTTCAGAAGGCACTCAGTAAAAGCATGTTCAGTTCGTAGCCATGTTTATTTACAGTATGTCGTACATGTCAAGATTCGCATTATATTACAATGTGTGGTTCGTACTTTAATGTATTCATATTACATCCCCCCTTTTTTGAAAAAAAAAAATGTGTGCAGACATTTCCAACGAAATGTTTCATGTGAGAAAGGATAAGTATGTGTAATGCTCAGTGTGAGTATATATGTCACTGTCTGTATCGGCTGGGAGGTGTCACTGTACGGCCAGAACGAGTGGTGTAAAGTGCTGGTGGTTCTGCGGAAGTCCCTGGTTTAGCTTGAGTTGGTTGTGATTTCGGCCTTGACGCTTGTTGGTTTTGTGGGGCACCAAGGTCTGGAGTTACTGCATTGTCTGTTGAAAGCATGGGAATTCTCTGTTCTGTTGTATTCTGTGGGATTTCTCTTATGTCCACTCTGTTTCGCCTCAGGAGGTTGCTGCTGCTGTCTGGTCTTAAAGTATAGCTCCTGGGTTCAGGGTTTCTGGAAATGATTGTTGCTTTTGACCATGTGTCATTGTTGTGGTTGTAGGTAGTCACATGCTGACCAGGATATAATGGTGGTAAGTCTTTAGCACATTTGTCATAGTTGAATTTCTGAACTTGCTGACGATGCTGAAGTTGATCGTATGTGCTGTCTCTATGTTGTGGACGGAAATGGACCTTAGATGGTAGAAGGTCTTTAATTCTTCTATCAAACATAAGTTCTGCTGGACTGTCGATCTTACTGTCTACCGGTGTTGTTCTCCATCTCAAGAGTGCTAGGTGTACATCCTCTGTTCTTGTTTTCTTCATGATTGACTTGATAGTTTGTATCTGTCTCTCAATGAAACCATTAGATTTAGGGTATCTAGGTGATGATGTTGTGTGTTTGATCTTCCAGTCCTTAGTGAAGTTTCTGTATGCTTGACCTGAGAAATGTGGACCGTTGTCTGATCTAATTTCATCTGGGATGCCAAACATGCTGCAATACTTCTTTGTAATGTCTGCAATGACAGCTGATGGTGAGGGTTGTGGAAGTTTCTCAATGATGGGAAATTTGCTGTAGTAATCAGCAATAATAAGATAGTCATTATTGTCGATTGAGAAAATATCAGTTCCTATAATGCTCCAAGGGCTCAATGGTATGTCTGATGGTATGAGAGGTTCTCTGCACTGCCTATTTGCATGTTCTTGGCAAATTGAACAGTTTTTACATAGTGTTTCTATGTCCTTGTTTATCTGTGGCCAGTAAACATCTTTCTTTGCTCTCAGTTGTGTCTTCACAATACCAAGGTGACTATTATGGAGCTGTTTAAGGATAATATCGCGTTGTGTTTCTGGTACAACAATGCGATCTCCTTTAAGGATCAGACCATCTTCGATGCTTAACTCGTCCCTCATCGAGTAGTATGGACGGATGTGTGTTGGAACTTCCCTGATAGAGCTTGGCCATCCATGGTATATCAGTTCTTTGAGAGAGTTAAGAATAGGATCTCTCGTTGTGTCTTCTCTGATGTGTTCAAGCCGATTATCGCTAAACTTGACAGAATCAACTTTGATGTTTGGGGTAAGATCTGTTATCTTGTTGGGGTTTGGTAGTCTGCTGAGAGCATCTGCAAAACCTATATCCTCTTTAATGTTGTTAATAGTTACCACACTCAGCTTTTCGCACATTGGTAAACCCAAAATTGCAGGTCCTTCAACATCTACCAAGTAAAATGTTGACGATGTCCATTCTGAGCCTCTGTATGAACATTCAAGTGTTACTGCTCCAAAACAGTCTATACTTGTTCCATTGTAAGCTCTTAGCTTTGTCTTGCCACTCCTACGTTTTACATCCCTTGTGGGAAATCCTTGCTTATCCACCTTGTCAGGCATGATCTGTCTGAATATTCTTAAGGGTAGAGTGTTACCTTGGACACCTGTGTCTATCTTGAACCGAATATATCTTTCTTTGTGCCTTTTAATTCCTGGTATTCGGAATTGTACTTTGCAGAAAGCCTGCGTTCTCTTTGGTTCATTACTGAAAGTTAGTATCTTCACAGTATCAAAAGTGGAAGGATCACTTTCTTCACTGGAGTCAAGGTCCTCAGTCATCATAGAGTGTGTTTGTTTTGACGACTTTCTGCTGTGAAGTTTGTGTTGAGCACTGTCTTGTTTCCTCTTGAAACATAATTTTATCCAGTGGCCCCTCTTTCTGCAGTAATGACATGTAGAGTCTTTAGCTGGACAGTGGTTTTGTATGTGGTTTAGGCCACAACATTTACACATAGCACCTCTGCTTGTGTTGTGTTTTTCTTGTTGTTTCGAACCAGTTGCTTTGTTGTGTCTAGGTTTATAGCTTTTCACTGCATCCACCTGGGCTGCTAATGTACCTTGCTGAATTTGTTTAATGTTTAGTGCTTGTGCCTCGTGTTTCCTGCCTTCATCCAGAAGTTGTTGTAAAGTTAGCGTATCACTCTGGCTCAGTAGCCATTTCTGGAACTCTGGCATTGGTGTGCTAAGAATCTGTTCAATAATTCGCTCTTTTTCTTCTTCGTTGCTAAATTTACATACTCTTGTTTTCTCCTTAATGCGAGTGAAGAAATCATCTAGGCTTTCACCACGTTTCTGTCGCAGGTGGTGAAGCTCTAATCTTGCCGCTCTAAAGTTTGTGTGCTTTATGATCAGACGCTTTTCAAATTCGTCCAATATGGCTACGGGGTCGGTTGCCGACTCAACCGGCATGGCGGTAGCAAAACTGTTGTAGATTTTCAAACCTTCATCGTCCAATGCTTCTAGGATATATGGAGTTAGGGTTTGTCCTTCCAGACCAGTGGTCTTGGAATATAGATCTATGCGTTGGCGCCATAACAAGAAAGCTTCACTCTTATCATCTTGACCGGCAAATCTCATTTGCGCAGCGCTGCGGTAATGTTTAGCTGCCATTGTTGACCTCGATGACGAAAATTAGCCGAATAAACTGTACTCACGTGTTATCGTGTAGCTGTTTTGCGTCAGTCCGGTATCGACCGCTGCCACCATGTAATGTTATGATGTATGTATATAAGCATTACCTCGTCATCTACACAAGCACACACACATGTTTCAGAAGGCACTCAGTAAAAGCATGTTCAGTTCGTAGCCATGTTTATTTACAGTATGTCGTACATGTCAAGATTCGCATTATATTACAATGTGTGGTTCGTACTTTAATGTATTCATATTACACGTTTAACAAAACGTGCATACTAATAAGGAAGCAAAGGTGGGAGCAAAAAACGTGCTGATATTTGTGATATATTTACATAATCTATCATACGTCTGGCATGAAACAAATTCCAGATCCTGGATTAAAAACCAGTTTGCTTCGTTGCAAAAGGATTCTGGACTCTGGTATTTAGTTATAGTAGACAAAGGCAATGAGACAGGGAACTGGTCACTCCATCTCGTAAAGCTGGATGTGGTCAGGGCTGGATTTAGGTATAAGCTAAGTAAACTACAGCTTAGGGTCTTATAGTCTAAAGGGGCACATCTAACAGTGGTGTAGCGAGGTGGCGGGCTTAGCGGTACAAAAAGTTATAGGAATAGTTATAGTAGGAGGTTGTAGAAATAGTTATAGTAGGAGTAAGTCTATAATGTTAATCTCCACATAATGACAGTGCGGCCGTATATCATACATGATATGCCTAAATGAATATTTAAACCTAAGTATGTCAAGTTCAGTTGTTACATGGTGTTATTTTCTGTTACCAATTGCCAAGTAGGGCCTCCACAGCTTCCTATAAATTAGGGCCTCACCATGTTTAAACCTGGCCCTGGATGTAGCATATGAAAGTCTCTAACACGTCACTCTCGTCTGCAATATATGCCATGATACTACCTTTATATTTTTTCTGTTGTGGATGTCTCTTACCTTAATGGCTTCCATGAGTGATTTGGGTGGAAAGTTATGTACGAGTATAACAGATATGTACTTTCATACTTTGTGGCCAAGGATGCAAACAACTTATTTCCATATGAATGACGTTGAAGCTAATTGGTCTGTTTACTTTACATACAATTTACTTTTGGCAAAAAAAAAAATAATAAATAATAAATAAATAGATAAATAACTAAAACTTTTAATATACTACTCGTCAAAAGTCAAGGGCCACTTAGAAAAACCTTGGTTGAAACCATAAAACAAATCTGATATAAACGTAATTGGTATCAGTCAAAACGGCATTTATTAAATACCAAATTGACATGTCACGTAAAGAAATGGAAACACACATTCAAACGCAATGAAGCTGTGAAGTGTGTCACCCACCATTCAAAAGTCACACAATAGATATTGGACAAATAGACATTTCAAAATCGGGTATGACCACCGTTTGCAGCAAGGCATTCAAGACAGCGTAGACGCATCGAGTCCACAAGGGTCCGAAGAGTATCATGAGGAACAGCTTGCCATTCCTGAACCAGAAATGCAGTCAGCTGTGTAACATCCATTGGCAGGGGGTGATTTGTTGACAATCTTCGACCAAGGACATCCCAGAGGTGCTCAATCGGAGAAAGGTCAGGTGAACGAGCTGGCCACGCCATCCTGATGATCCCATGTTACCGAATAAACTCATTCACCACACGAGCTCGATGGGGTCGAGCGTTATCATCTTGGAGGATGGCATTACCACCTATGGCCTCCAGAGCAGGCTGAACAATTGGTCTCAAGATTTCGTTCTGGTATCTTGGGCCGGTCAAGTTGCCTTGGATGATGTAGAGTGGGGTCCTGCCATGTCTGTAGAAGCCTCCCCAGTCCATGACAGAACCCCTACCATAACGATCCACCTCTCGAATTGTGTCATCAGTAAATCGCTCTCCTGGTCGTCTCCAAACTCGAATCCTGCCATCATTGAATGACACAGTGAAGCGAGATTCATCAGTGAAGAGAACTTGACTTCATTGTTGCCTTGTCCATCGGATGTGCTCGCGACACCAAGCAACACGGGCTCTGCGATGAGCAGGAGTAAGAGGGATTCTGACTGCAGGACGTCGAGCAGCCAGTCCAAATTCATGTAAACGTCTGCGAATGGTGCTTTGACTGACATTAACGTTTACAGTTTGTCTCAGCTGATACTTAGAGTGGAACAAGTCATTGTTCGATGGCGCAGGGCTGACAGTAAGAAGTACCGGTCATCATGTCTATTGGTGCATCTAGGGCGACCTGGCTGGTGGCGATCCTCCACACTTCCTGTGGCCTGAAATCTCTCCAAAATTCTTTGGATAGTAGAGTGTGACACTGCAAGTCGTCTAGCAACCTCACGGACAGATAAACCATTTTCAACCCACGCTATAGCCCTCATTCTTTGTAAGGTGTCAAGACTTCTTCTCGGTGGCATGGTTTTTGCAAGTGATGAAACTACCCTAAGTCTGCTGATTGTAAAACAAATTAAGAGTGAACTCTGTTCACGAAAAGTCGCCATTGCACGTGGAATGTCAATCAGCACGATTACTTCACTTGATTGGTTGTACGGAAGTTTGAAAAAACAGATTAAAAATGTGAATTTATGGTCAGCAAACCAAATTGCACGTGATCACCATGGTTGTCGGTGAGTTGTTTTTATGCTTAACGTGCATAGAGGACTGTCAGAGGAAGATATTGCACCCATTTTTACTAAAAACTTCCTTCATTTAATCATTTTATGCGCTTATATAAAAGTGTATTGAAAATAATAGGGTGGCCCTTGACTTTTGACGAGTAGTATATTTTAAAATTTAAAATCCCTGATAGATGGCGGGAAAATAACAGGTTTTTACCAAATTAAAAAAAAAAAAATGTAGATAATACAAAATACAATTGTGGAAAACATGGGAGTGTCAACTCTTGATCCATTGCAGCTGATCGTTGATGTGGAGAAGGGAACTATGATGACAACTCCAATATGTGCCCAAGATAAATTTTACAAACACTATATACAAAACAAGGAATACTCCCTTAGGGGAAGGTCACTCTATACTTTAAAGTAGTATAGTCAGACCAGTTCCCTTCTCCGGAGTCTGTTATCTTTAGCTCGAGAGCGGATTCATGGCTACCCATGTACACCACCTGGGTTGACTTAGATGGCGCTGTCTGGTTTAGAACTTGGTAACTCTGCCTTAAGAAGTCAGCACTGTAACCATTTTTCCACAACACAGACCTATCATACCCCCTTCATGCATCGTTCACTGATGGTTCAGAAGAAACAAATGTAACCATAGGCTACTTAGTGACAGCTTTACTGTTTACATTTGAAGGTGAAAGATACCGCACCTCATTTTAAAAAATCTTACCTTCGTTAACTCTTTGATTCCAGAGTTATTTTGCACGCTGTGCCAGACTTTTTTTGGGATAGAATTTTATAGAGTGAAGTGTTTATCTTTCAGTCTAAATTTTTTTGGGAATTTTCCTGTGAACAAGCACTTATTATATATCAACATGAAGGGGAATGGAAGGAGAATTGTAATTATAAATTTATTTTGTAGTATTAACAAACATGCTGTTAGTAGACATTAAAATACGATGAATGTTATTTGAAAAACACAAAACTATTGAAAGCAAAATGTGCATTTACCGATGACCAGTTAACTCTTAGTATATGAGCTCAAAAACCACGTTTTTACGAGCTAATTTCAGCGAGTACATTTTTAGACATGACTACTTTTACAGATTTTGCATTAAACAATTTATTTTTAAATATAACATAAAGTGTTATATATCAAAATGTGAAGAAATGAAACCCCTATATCATGCACTTAACTAAATTGTTCAGTGGTTTTAAACATGCATTCACCATATACAGTAATAAGTGCAGAAAAATTTAAAATCAAATTGTACTTATCAATATGTGTAATTAATTCTGGTAAACTTCAACTCCAAAAACTACTTTTATTTTAAACTACATCCATTTTCACATAATGTAGGAAAGTTGCAGTTGTTTCTGAGCACAAATAAAGTTTTTATAACAATTTGAAATTTTTCGGTATATTTAGAGAAAGCGCACAAATATTTTAATCCTATATTTACAGACATGACTACCATTACTGATTTTGCATTAAATACTTTATTTATAATGATAACAAAGTGTTATATATGTATAGAAATGACACTCCTTTGACATGCACCTAACTGAATGGTTCAGTGGTTTTAAACATGCATGCAACATATAGATTAATGAATGAAAATAAACTTTTTAATGTAAAAAAAATGAAAAACAATTTTTACTTACTACTGTGTGTGCAATTATTTCTGGTAAACTTCAACCCATAAAACTACTTTTATTTTAAACTACATCCATTTGCACATAATGTAGTAAAGTTGAAGTTGTTTCTGAGCACAAATAAAGTTTTTATAACAATTTGAAATTTTTTGGTAATTTAGACAAAGCGCACAAATATTTTAATCCTATATTTACAGACATGACTACCATTACTGTTTTTGCATTAAATACTTTATTTATAATGATAACATAAAATGTTTTATATTAAAATGTGGAGAAAAGAAACCCTTTTGACATGTATCTAACTGAAATGTTGAATGATTTTAAAAATGCATGCAGCCTATATAGTACAGAGTGCAGTAAAGTTTAGATATTTAAAAATTTGAAAAAGAGTTGTACTTGCCCACAAAAATAATCCAATTTGAAGCCAGAAACTTCTAAAACTACTTCCATTTGAAAGTACATTTACATAATGTAGAAAAGTTTCAGCTGCTTCTTTTCATAAATACTATTTTTATTACAATTGAAAATTTGTTGTCACATTTTGAAGATGCACTCCAAATCTGAAAGTATACTACATACAATGTAAATTTTCCCTTCATTCTTAAAATTAAACTACTTTGGCTCATGGTATTTGGCAAAGCAGTCATTTGGGTGAAGGTGTGGATGATCTGTGCACCCATCACAATAAAAAAATGTTCTCATTCTAACTTGAGGGATGCTACAAATGACGCACCTGCGCAGAAATGTCGATTGTTTTACAATGTGTCTGGTTCCACACAGACGGTTCAACGGACTGTTGTGTTGATTTGCATGAGGTACTCTGTGTGGGATATTCTGGATAATATCAGAAGCAATACGACTAAGTTCTGTAATTAACTCATTCTTGAACTGCAGTAGGGTCTGCTTCTTTGAATTATTTGATCTGCTGAGTGCAAAAAACACAAAAGCATTCAACTGGGAAACTTCAAAGATCCAAAAGAAAATTTTCTTCCACCACTTTCTGGTTCTTCTGTTGAATGTTCCGTAGGTTGTTACACACTGGTCAACCTTGTCACATCCATTCATTCATTGGTTATAGTCATCAATCATAGCGGGTTTGTGCTTTCTTTCGCCGAAACGATTTGTGATTTCTTTGGTTTCCACAGTTGCAGAACTTGACACTAGAATGCATGACTTTTTTGCCTTTTTATCTCTGAACATTACACAAAGAAATTTACTTTCTAGATCGAGAAACCATTTCATCTGGAGATGCATCAGTTGAGTAGTCTTCAGTGCCTTTGGAAAATTTTTAATGATTTATATTTACAGTTCCAGCAAAATACTGATTGTTGTCGGTAAGATATTGCAGCAGTGCAAAACTTGTGTAGTAACGATTTGTATAAATATGATGGCCTTTTCCACAAGGTTTTAGCAGTGTATCAAAGACTTTGATGGCTTGTTGGCTCTTTACATCTAGCTCAGGACTGTATGATGTATTGGCACCGAAGTAAATCAATAAATTGACAACGTAACCAGTACTACTGTCACAAAGGCCGAAGGTCTTGACATGATATTTCTTAGGCTTTGAGGCATTTAACATTTTATGTGCCCACCTGCCTTTCCACCCTATCACCATTTCATCTAAAGACAGCTCTTTGTAGGGATAAAATGCCTCCTGAAATCATGTTAGAAGTTTCTGCAGAAACGGCTCAATTTTTGCTTTTCCCTGCGCGTCAACATCACTTACATGGAACATTGTGTGATACAATGCTTGAAACCTGTCCCTTGTAAATATCTGACTGAATCAAGGAGTCTGTATGTAAGGCTCCTGAGACCAGTAATCACTCATTTTTGGTCTTTTGACAATGCCCATGGCTATGATAACAGAAAAAAACCTGTAAAGTTCATGTAGTGTTATTGGATGCCAGTTGCGATAAACAGACGTAGTGCTTGCTGTTGCAGCTTTTGACTGACAGAGGTGATCAGCATAATCATTGACAGACACTACAAGTTGTTCCAATATTTCCTCTGTAAAAAGGGCTTTGAGGCAAAAAAAGTACTGGCGAGTCTACGGGGACAATATCTAGATTCACACCAGCAGTCCTGCCTGAGGTGGAGCAAAGCGAAATGCATTCTGAGTTGAACCCTTATCAACTTCATTCCATTCAACCTCCTGTTCAATAATATTGTTGTTCTGAAGCTCTGCATTACCAGATTCAGTGATTACCGATCTCAGCTGTGATCTAGATCTATCTTCTCTTTCATTTTTATTGCATTTACCTTTCCTTTTTAGCAATCCCCTACCAGTTCTATAACTAGGTCCACCAAAGGGACACGCCCCCTTGTCCTCAGAATCTGCTAATGTAACACTAAATTCAGCGTCATCTGAACTATCGTGCTCGAGAACTCATCGCTGTCATTATCAATCCATGATTTAATAAGCTGTGATGCATGTTCAGCTGATAATCTTTTCGAACGACCATTTGAACACAAAGCCATTCTCAGACAGACAAAAAAATTTTTTTTGGACTAATGAACCCTACTAAATGTAATCAAAATCGATCAATATTTCACACAAATTTGAGTATTCCAATATTTTTCAAACATGCGGTATACCAGAAATGGCATTAGAACTCTTTTATGGGAAGAAAAGTATGTAAATAATGTTAAATCTTTCGCTACCGACACGGCAACCGTCAAAACCGTCTTCGGCCTTGTAGAAAGGCCAGCTGTAAAATGGCGACCGACCATTGGCCTTCTAGAAAGGCCAGCTGGATACTAAGAGTTAATGTTGTAGTCATTAAAACTTACCATTCAGTCTTGAAACATCAAGGTAATCCATTTTTGAAATAACACAACACTAGATATAGCAAAATTTAGCACATTTATGCAGTGTATGCTGCAGCCACTAAAAACTTCACAACACTGAAAAAAATCCTAGAATATATACATTACCATATTATGGCTTTTTCCAGCACATAAACTAAAAAAATATCAAATGAAACATTTTCACAATATATTTACATGATTATTTTATGATTCAAGCTAGCGCTGTGTGTGCCATAACTTGAAGCAGTGAGGATGAAGTCGAGGTTTGCCTTCGCATTCCTCACAAATAAAGACTGTCATCTTTACATCCTTTGGTGTACTGCACACCCTGCAGCGTCCATCATTTTTTGCTCTTACAATAACATGCTTCGAGCCCTGAAGTCTTTCTATTGCATTTGATTTCATAGGGCGGCCAATTCTGGATCTCATCATGTCATCTGCTTCAGTCATCAAGTCAGCTGCTGCTTCTGTAAGCTGGTTAATTAAAATCAGCTTGAGTTTTTTAAGTGACATTTTTGTGTTAGCGCCCTCTGGTCGAGACAAAACATAGAATATGTGCATTATTGCAGCAAATCTCCACTATCCAGTGGTATATTTTCTTCCACCATTTATTGCTTTTCCTTGTGTGGAGTCCATAATAACTCAACATCTGGTCAGCCTTATCACAACCATTCATGCTCATATTGTAGCTATGGATAGTGGATGGTTTGGTTTTTTGCCTGTGTGTAATGTCTTCAGCATTTCCATTTGAAGTGACTATCACCACAGGTTTTTTTGCCTTTTTATCCTTCCATGCAGTGCACACAATTCTGTCATCTTTAGAGACCCAGTGCCGGCTTTCCATATGTTTCAAGGAAAGACCTTTCAGAGCAAGAGGAAAACCTTTTCTATTGGTCTGGAGTGTCCCTGTGAAATAGAATTTGTGTTCAAGAAGGAAATCAACTAAAGCTCTGGTGGTGTAATACCTGTCAGCATAGATTCCACTTCCAATACAGCTGAGGAGGGTATTGAAGATTTTAATGGCATGGCCACTGTCAGAATCACACTCTGGATTGTATTATGTATCTGCTCCATAGCAGAGCAGATTCAGTACATATCCAGTGGCACTGTCTACCAATCCAAAACTTTTTATGTGATACTTTTTGGGCTTGGATGCATTAAACTGCTTATATCTTCAACGCCCCCTTGAAACCAATAATCATTTCATCAGTTGAAATGTTTTCAAATGGTATAAAGGCACTGTTGAAAGCTCTAGGACTAGACAAAATTACCAATGAAATGATACAAAACCTAGGCCCAGTTACAAAGTTAGTACTCTTAAACTTCATTAACAGAACATGGAAAGAAAGAACACTCGCTAAAGCTTGGCTGACTGCAAATATCAAACCAATTCTAAAGAAGAGCAAGCCAGCTGAAGAACCTGGAAGCTACAGACCAGTCTCACTGACTTCAGCAATTGGAAAAATTGCAGAGAAAATGGTTAATCACAGGCTCTACTGGTGGCTGGAAAGTAATAAAGTCATTAATGATAGTCAGACAGGCTTCAGAAAACGTTGCAGAACAGACGACCAACTCTTTCATTTTGTGCAAAAAACCTTAGATGCATTCCAAGAGGTAAGTACACAGCAGCTGTATTCATTGATCTGCAGCAAGCATATGACACAGTATGGAGATGGGCTCTTTGCCAAAATGGGCATACATGGAAAAATGTATCTCTGGATTAAAGCATTCTTAAGTAACAGAACAATACAAACAACAGTACAAAGCACTAAATCATCCCAGAAAATACTAGAGGAGGAATTGCCGCAAGGGTCAGCACTAAGTTGCACCCTGTTCCTTATCTTCATAAATGACCTTCCTCCCTTGAAGATACAAAAACACTGTAAGCAGATTACCTGCTCATTTGGACAGTTGAAAAATACAAAAAAACTGGTGCAAGCAAAACTAAATAGAGCCCTAGCCACAATAGCTGTGTATTGCAGGCTCTGGAAACTAAAAATAAACACCCAGATAACTGTATACACAATTTTCACCAGGAGCATCAAGGAAAGCAAGAAGGTGTATCAACTAAAATTCGATGAAGAAAATCCAGCTTACTTAGGAGTGGAGCTTCACAGATAGCTACTCGTCAATACCTTCATACACAAAATGAAAGATAAGGCCAGTAGACACCTGAACCTAGTAAAACATCTTGGAAGCACAGCTGGGGAGCAGACAAAGGAAATCTCAGACAGCTGTACCTTGGTTATGTCCGATCAGTCATGGATAATAACCTATTGCTGCAGTTGGCATTGAGCAAACCCACTCAAGCAGAGTTGGACAATCCAAAACCAAGGTCTAAGGTTTATATGCGAGGGAATGAGAACCACACCAACAGCTGCGTGTGAAATTGATGCAAATATAGAACCAATGGACCTACAACATAAATGTGCTGTCTTGGAAGCTACAGAGCACTATTGAAGAATGAGAAAAGATCACCCAAACAGGCAACTGGTTGAAAACTGGAAGCCCATTAGCACTTAGCAGACTAAAACAAAAATCACCACTACAAGTAGCAACAACTACAGCAGAACAACACCACCTCCCACAGACTTACTTACTTACTTAATTGTTCCCCTTCTACCGTGAGGTGTAGAGGTTTGGAAGAGAGAGCGCCAGACTATCCTATCTGCTGTCTTCCTCCTGGCCTGGTTCCATTCTAGTCCTCGGTCCTTCAAAGATTGTCTAATGTTGTCTTCCCAGCGGACTCTGGGTCGTCCTGGGGGTCTGGATCCCTGGCTCTTTGTTTCCCATGCTTGTTGTGGTAGCCGATCTTCTACCATTCTGCAGACATGGCCAAATCATCTTAGTTGGGACTGTTCTACTTGGGTCTGCAGGGGGTGGGATTTTAGGCCTTGATGTATTGTCTGGTTGCGGGCCATGTCTCATCTTGTTACTTCAACCACCTTACTCAGATACCTCATTTCTGAGGTTTGGATCTGGCTTTTGTGGGTTGTAGTCATTGCACATGACTCGCATCCATGTGTCAAGACTGGGACATAGGTGGAGCGGTATTCAGCCATCTTCGTTTTCTTACCAACCTCTCTTGCTGAGGAATCCTCGATTTATGGCCTGAAAAAGTCTCCCAGCTGCTGCTTTTCGAGTGGCCAACTCTTCTTCGATGCCTCCCTTTCGGTCTATAATAGCTCTGAGGTATTTAAAGTGATTGACCTGCTCCAGGACCTGTTCTCCCAGCTTTCTTCTCGTGATATCACCATGGATTTTGTTTTAGAGCTGCTTATGACCATCCCTCTCTTCTCCAGCTCTTCCTTCCAGACTTGCAGGTTGGATTGGAGATGTGCCTCTGATTTAGCGATCAGGGCAACATCATCAGCAAATGCCAGCTCTGAAATACAGACCTGTCTCATCTTCCAGTACCCCACTGAATACTTTCTTGTTTTCTCCTTACATGCCTTGATGACATCGTCCATGAGGAGTATGAAAAGATAAGGTGACAGGATATCACCTTGTCTTACACCAGTGGTGGTCCTGAACCCTTCTGACTTATGGTTTGCTGTCCTCACATAATTTCTGCAAGACTTGTAGAAGCTCTGTTTAGCATGAATCAGAGGTGCTGGAATGTTCTTCCTTGCCAAACAGTCCCAAAGTTTACTCCAGGGGACCCTGTCAAACGCCTTTTCCAGATCTATGAAACAGAGATGGATCTCGCTCTTATACTCAAGAGCCTTTTCCCACAGACACGAGAAATAATTGAACAATACCCAATTCTTTATCCCGGAAATGAGTTAAAACTCCCAGTAATAAAAACCACACTCATGGATAGCACACTAACAAGAGATACGAACCCAACAATACTTAAAACAGCTACTTTAGAGACTATAGACAGCTACCCTAGCACTGCAATACATGCATACACAAATGGCTCAACATTTAAGGCCACCATAAATGCTGGACTTGGAGCATATGTGAAATACCCAAATAGCAGCACACTAGAAACATATGAACCATGGGGAGAAATTTGTACTAATTACCAAGCAGAGATTACAGCAATAAACACCACACTCACAGCAATAGACAGCCAATTCAAACAAGAAATCCATATGCCCTCAGATATCATAATCTTCACTGATTCAAAATCAACACTTCAGGCTTTAGTAGAATACCTTCAAACTGAAAATAAAGAAATAATACAGCTGGTCGAAACAATTGACAACCTGCTAACAAAATACGGCATCAGAGTCACTCTCCATTGGATACTAGGGCACACAGACATACCAGGCAACGACAAAGTAGTCAGACTAGCAAATCTAGGAGCAAGCATGGTTCAAACAAACACTCCAGCAAACATGCAGACAGCTAATCAAATACTCCAAAACAACTTCAAAGAGGAATGGCTGAACCGATGGGCAAAAGGGTATACTGGACATGCCTTGTATAAAGAAATGGCCCATCCCAAAAAAATGACAACATTAATAACCTTTGACATAAGGAGCAGAGCACAATCTTACAACTAAGAACAGAACACACCAGAATCAACAAGCACTTAAATTAAATCCCACACATGAGCACAGTTATTGCCAGGCTCCCCAACAATCACAAACACTCTATACAGCACCACTTCTTCTTCTTGGCATTGACTGCTAAAGAGCGACGAGCTCAGCATCCCTAGTTAATCAACAACAACATACAGCTTGGAAAGAGTATTCAGAGATGCAGTAAAAAAGGGGTCATGGTTAGGTTTAGGAATCCTAACTGTAACGATGTGTGTGACTTGTTTGGATTGCTTCTAAGATAAATTTCTAGTATACTTCATTTCATGCCAGACTAATACTGTGTGTCAAGCTCTTTTGAAAAAGTCCAACCAACTTTAAACTAGTGTGTAAAGCAACATGACACCAGGGGAATACTAATCTAGTTTTTAACCTGATTTATGTGTATTGTGTAGGCCCTATATTTATTGTAACAAGAACTGAATGATCTGACGTCTGAACACACCAGCTGACATTTTCACTGGAAAGGCCAGCTGCGGTAGATCACAATCTTTGTCTGTCTCTTGTCTTTGTGTTCACTATAAAAGGCTATTTCCCATAAGTTTCTTGATGTTATCTTCCTATTTACAACATAAGCCTTCAACTTTTCCTTCTGCTATGGTTTTCATCAAAAGGCTTATATATTTGTATATGTTCAAAATATTTTGATTTCATTCATTATTTCTATTTTCATTCCGAGCTGTTCTAGGATTTTTTCCACTTTTGGTGAAAATCGCCTCATTCTTCTATTTTCTAACTGCTTTGTCTTTGTCCCAGTTTTTACACCATACGGTAATTAAAATAGTAACACTTGATTACTGTCATTTTTAATTTGTGAGGGTGCCCCATTCTTCTGTATATCCAATCTTGGTGCCTCAATTATTTCTTCCTACTGCTTGTTCATTATCCATGTTTCTTCACCATACAGTTATGAAGAATATATATGCAACATTTGATAATTCTCAGTTTAAATGTATGAGTTAATTGTTTAGATGTCAAGATTTATCTCCTATTGTTGAATGTAGCTTTGGCCATTTCTATTTTCTTCTTGTTTTACATTTCACATCTCCTCTTATTATGTGTCACATGCGAGACTCTTTTCTAGCATTTTCCCATTTATTTTTATCTTTAACTCTTAGTATACGAGCAGCCTTTCATGACTACCATTACAGATTTTGCAATAAATAATTTATTTATAAAGATAACATAAGTGTGATATATCAAAATGTGGAGAAATGAAACCCCTATATCATGCACGTAACTAAATTGTTCAGTGGTTTTAAACATGCATTCAGCTATAAATTTTCGCTATTGACGGGGAACGATCATCGGCCTCTCTAGAAGGCTGCTCGTATACTAAGAGTTAACTGTTTGGAGATGTCGGGAACCTTGAGTTGACTGCTGCCTTTATTAGAGTCATAAATGTGGAAGTCTGAAGGCGAACGAGGAAGAAGAAGAAGAATACTAAGAGTTAATGGTGGCTTACCATCTACTTTGCTAATTATTATTTTGTCAGTGTTAATGTCCAATCCATGATCATGACTTATGTGTTTATTTGTTTCTTTAGATCTTGTAAGTCCTGTTTACTTTCAGCTAATAAAACTGTATCATCTGTATATCTACTGGTTGTCTTTTGATCTTCCACAGATGTTCATTCCTAGCATTTCCTGTATCTGTCTGTAAATTTTTTTTTCTGTGTAGATATTAAATAGGCAGTGGTGCAGTATGGCATAATTTAATCACACCTTTTTTTATGTTTATACGAGCACTTAACATGTCAAAACATGGCAGGAAATACTTATATTGGTCTTGTTCTGTTGCATGTACATTAATTCTCTTATGGTCACTTCATTCATTTCCATTTTTTTTCTGAAATAAATCAATATCACGTAAACAGTGGCATGAAAGCATAGAAGTTTCATCTTTGATGAGCAGTGATGCTTATCTGGCTAAAAATATAAATATAAGATTGAATTACTTATTTGCACTTCCCTGAAATGCTTAAAATAAATGTGGAAAATCCCATACATGTTGTTGAAAACAAACCACTGCCATCAGTATTTCTAAAAAACACATACACTATGAACAGGTGAATGGGGGGGGGTTAGACATATTTCTGCTGTAGGCCTCAGCTCCTTGGTGAGCTTAGATCATAGATAATTGAATGATAAAAGCTAGAAAATCAGGGGAGACAAAAACAGGGAAGGGACATAAGAATACTGGCTTTATAGAAGATTATTTTAACATACTTAGTGAGAAAATGAAGAATAAAAGTATTCTTGTCAAAATAAATCTTTGAGATATGCAGGGACTGTTACACCTTCACTTTTACCACAGTGAATGTTACTGCTACACATTTACCACTGGGAATATTACTCCTACACTTTTACCACAGGAATATTACTTTTACCACAGTGAATGTTACACCTACACTTTTACCACAGTGAATGTTACACCTACACTTTTACCACTGAGAATGTTACTCCTACAATTTTACCACAGGAATATTACTTCTACACATTTACCACAGGAATATTACTTCTACACATTTCTTCTCTTCTTCGATCCTTAACCACCGACCGTCAAAGCAGTCAGTGGCCATCACGCCTAGTGGCGTCGTGTAGGGCAACAACAAATTGATTCCACTTTGCACGGTCGGTGGCCATCCTTCGTACAGTGCCCCAACTCTGGTTCATTCTTTGCATCTCAGCCTCCACGGTCCTCCGCCAAGTTGTTTTTGGTCGGCCTCTCTTTCGCTTTCCTTCAGGGGTCCAAAGCATAGCTGTTCTTGTGATGGCATCGGGGTCTCTTCTGAGGACATGACCAACCCAGCTCCAGCGTCTGCCAGCTATGATGGTGTGCATGTCCTCTTGCTTGCTACGAGTAAGCAGATCTTGGTTGGTGATGGTATTCGGCCAAAAGATGCGGTGAATTTTTCTTAGGCATGTTGTGTGAAAAGAGGACAATTTTGACATTTCCTTCTCTGTGACTCTCCAGCATTCCGCACCATAGAGAAGCACAGAAAGCACGCAACTCTGGTATAATCTTAATTTTGTGCTTGTGCTGTATTGGGAGGACTTCCAGATGTTGTTTAGGCTAAAGAAGGCTGTTCTTGCCTTATTCATTCTGATGTTGATGTCTTTGCCTGCCCCACCGTCTGGTGTTACTATGCTTCCTAGGTATGTGAAGGTATCTGTCTGTACCAATTGCTGATTCCTTACTGATATGGGCTCAGGGTTGCTCACATTGAGCGTCATGACCTCAGACTTCTTTAAATTGATGTTCAAGCCCACCTGCTGGCTAAATTTATTAAGTCTATCCGTTTTTTCCTGGATGTGTTGATGTGAATGTGCCAGCAGTGCAATGTCATCTGCATATTCCAGATCTTCCAATGTAGAAAATGTAGTCCATCTTATTCCTCTTGGACTGCCCTCTGTTGTCTGGCGCATCACCCAGTCTATGACTGTTAAAAAAAGAGTGGTTGATAAGGGGCATCCCTGTCGTACTCCTGTCTTCACCTCGAAGGTTAGGTTGCTCTGCCCAACACTACACGTAAAGTTGGCATAGAGGCTTTTTATGATTGTCACTATGCAGCTTGGAATTCCATAAGCCCTCAGTATTTTCCATAAACTGTCCCTATGTATGCTGTCAAAAGCCTTTTCAAAATCAACAAAATTTATGTAAAGCTGTCTTTGCCATTCTGAGCACTGCTCTATAATGTTCCTGAGAGTGAATATATGGTCTACACATCTTCTGTTCTTTCTAAATCCTGCTTGTTCTTTCCTCAGTTTGTAGTCTACTGCCTTTGAAATTCTCTGTATAATTATCCTGCCTAGTATTTTGCTGGGAACTGAGAGAAGAGTGATTCCTCTCCAATTATTGCAGTCTGCAAGATCTCCCTTTTTGGGCAATTTGACAATTATTCCTTTGTTCCACTCTGATGGTGTTGTCCCTGTTTTCCACACTTGTGCAAATAGTGGTTCTAATAGTTCTGCTGCTAGCTCAGGGTCTGTCTTAAATAGCTCTGCATTTAAGTTATCATGGCCCGGAGCTTTACCGTTTCTACACATTTACCACAGGAATATTACTTCTACACTTTTACTTCATGGAACAAATGAAAGGAGTGGAGACAGAAACAGAATGCAGCATATATGCAACAAGAAATTAGCAAGAATATTTGCTGGTATAATACTGCAACTTGTTAGAAAGTGGTATATTTTCTGTAATATAATGTTTACAATGTTGACCACTTACATCTCTTCATCAGCTTCTGCCTCATTAGGTTTTTATAAAACTTTGTTGCATATGTTTATGAAACATAATTTTTTTTCCCAGCCTCCAATAAATAGTCAGACACAGTTCCCATTTATGGATGAAAATATTAAAATGGAGCAGGATTGTAAAGTGAGTGTTTTGTTGTTGCTTGTTTGTTACAGTTGACATTCTACTTCCAACATTAGTTGGTCCCTACCCCAAATAGCAATTAACTTGGCACTACATTTTAGGCTTCACTAAATTGCTTTTGAAAATATCAGAAGATGCAGAAATAAAAATTTAAAATCAAAATACATGTTTTCTAATAAATATTTGTTTCATGCTTTTTCTCTTATTCTAACTTAAATGTCCATTTACTGCAGAATTTGTACAAGTAGAATTTTAAAAAGTAGAATTATTGTATATGGTCCCAGCAACTTCTGCTTACCTAGACTGCACTGTATACTGCTTGCAGTTATCACCACATACATCCTGCATCAATCTTCAATACCACTAGAGTTTTTTTGTTGTATTTAGGATTTCAAACTTTGTTGTATATTTATATGAAACATAATTTTTATTTCCAGCCTCCAAGAAATAGTCAAACACAGTTCACATTTATGGAGGAAAGAATGAAACTGGAGCAGGTTTGTAAAGTGAGTTTTTTTAAATTTTGACTCTTGTTACTACTGACATATACTGTAATTCTTTCAATTGTTGGCCCCGATCCCCGTGGAATAGATTGAATGTTAATAGGGATTCTCAGAAAAAAAAGGTGTATTATTTTTTTAGAATATAACTTATCTTCTGACATATTCTTCTCATTTTGTTTTCCCACCAGGATGAAACAAATATTGAAAATGGCATCTCTGGTCTGGCTGTCAGGGTAAAACAGGAACAAGATAATGAGGTTACACTTTAATTTTATCTTTTATATATACATTTAATGGAGCTTAATTAAAGTAGATAATATTTGCAAGTATTTGTTATGTGTACTCCTTTAAAGTCTGTTTGATGTGTATATTAGTTTTACTGCCATAATGCAGTATAAGATATCCTGCTAATGCAGTGTACACAGCAGTTTGTCAACGCGCTTTTAGTTACCCACGTTTTTTTCTGCTACCGTTCGGTCATGGGGTCAAATTCTTACAGGCGTTCGGGAATTCCAGCCCTAGCACTCTAAACATTTGATAGGAGGTAATTAAACCTTTGCTGCAAAGTTATCGTTGGAAACTCCAGTTTTAAAGTGGCTTTTTGTGATATTATGTTACTCTAAGTTTCTATTTATAAACTAACATTGTATTATAATTACAACAGAAGATATTAGAGTCTGAAAAAGTGCAAAAAGTAATTTTTTTCGAGTTTTAATATGTCATCATTGTTACGCAATGACATTAACAGAATACAGATTCTGTACTCAATTTATACATTAATATAAAATAGATATGTTATAGAAAGTGGACATTGTTGAAAATTATTAGCTGCATGCTTCAAATAGGAATTATCAAAAGATGAACTGACAAGTAATTAATCTTGGTTAAATCTCTATTACTTGTACTATACAGTACAGTATTAGTAGGCATAAACTAATACTGATAATTTTTTTTTTTTAAGTAACATTGTTGATGCTGTACATTGTAAAAAAAAAAGTGAAAATATTCTGTTAAAACAAAATAATGATATAATTTATTATATGTATACGCACAAATGTCAGAGATATGACTATTACCATTCACAATATTATATACACAAACACGCTGAATGTACATAAATCTGCCCTGGCCCCAAAATTTCTCTCATATATCGTTTTTTCCTGAGGGGAATTTGTACATTGATAGCTGGAGAAATTTGTAGCACATGCGTTTCCATTATAAATTTCAACTGTGAACTTACGTTTCTAATACCGCATGCTCGTCTTTCAATCTTAGATACTGTTGAATGTACAAATTCTCCACCTTGTTCTCCATGCATGCCATTTCCAAAACCATGATTTCTGATCCAGTTTGTGAAGTGTTTTTCTAATATATGCTGTTTAGGGATTGTCGTATTGGGGAAGAGCTTTCTGAACAAATTCATGTATGTCTATATTGATGATTGTATTGATGAGATAGATTCTTGACATATAGACACTAACAGACTGATAAGACATGGAGGGGTCAGAAGGAACACTACATGAGTTGGGGCAGAATTTTTCCCTAAACCACCAAAACATGTCTGAGCAAAATGACAACAAACTGTACATTCATTTATATTACAGTTAGGATCGAAATCCTTCCAAATGTGCTTGGAATTTGCCTATATCAATTTGGATGCTTCAACACACTTTTGACTGTGCCTTCTTTTTGCATCCTGCATTCTGCACAAACATTTTCTACAAAATGTTGCCGTGGGCTCTGTAAATTTGTCTGTAAACACATTTATACCAAAAATTAACAGTAAATCAGTAGCATAGTCTGAACACATCAGTGATTTGCATTTTGCGAGTCTCTCTTTTAAATTTAATGTTCTATTACCACACGCTCTGCACAGTTCATTAACACAGTTCATGTGATGCGCTAAGGAATGTTCCATTTTATAGTAACTCCGTGCAGCGTTTATAGAAAAAATAAATGAACAAACCTGTATGAAATAAACAGTGCAAAGTTGGTGAGAATTCTTTCATAAAAATATTATACGGAGAATGACAATCTTAGTCACACGAATACCACATGAAACAATTAAATCAACACTAAAAACTGACTACCATAAATTAAGGTGGCGGGCTGCTAAGATGAAATTAGGTGGAAAAAATCTTTAATTTCTCCTGAACATTTTTTTATAATTATGAACTGTCTAAGCTGCAGAGAGTTTCAGATATTTAATTAGTAAATGTGTCACCTTCGGTAATATTTTCCACAAATGATGATGCTGTTTTGTAACGGCTGTTACAAAGCAAAATAATATAATAAAACAATGAAAATTCACATAGGGAAAGTATTTTGCACGAAGCTATTTTTTAGCTAATTGTCTTTGTCCTTCGCTTATCAGGAATGCGTGTAAACTGGTTTAAAGTTCATTTTTTCAGGCTAAAGTCAGCTGATATTTCCCGCCAAAGTAAACGATACCTATTGCCTTCGGGTCCGAAGAAATGGCGCGAAACTAAAGTAGCGACTTTTTAGAAGGCGCAAACAGCCGTGTCTAAGATAATTGTACCTGTAGGATATCTTACACTGCCATAATGCAGTGTAAGATATCCTACAGGTACAATTAGCATTCATACTCTTCGACATTTGCTGAGGGAGACTGAGCACCTATGGGTTTGCCCGGAGTGCAGTGAGGTCGATTCTGATTAACAATAACAAGATATCCTGCTATGGTCCATCACTCTTTCTTCTCAGACTTCGTGTCATGTTGAGAATACAGCTGCATTCAGTTGTGACAAAATAAAACTGGAGCCAGGTTATGAAGTGAGTAGTTTATTTGTTGATTATTTTAGTAAACTATCAGTGTGCCTTAGCAAAATCATTTACTGAACAGATCTACACTTGCAATATTGCATTAACTCTTTGAGGACGTAGGGGTTTTCCCATGTTTTACGCAAGGAGTTTTTTGCGACTCAGGTTTTTCATACAGTGTTACCATGTAAGTGTCAGTTATTTCAAAGTTTTTAACAAATATAGTCATGTTATATATATTTGAAAAGGAAATTAAATAAGGATTCTGAATATGTTCAGTTTATAAATTTACACCTTTTTTTTGATGAGTTAATACTAGTTGGAGACTGGGAAGAAACAAATTTGACAAAAAAAACCAAAACATCAGAATTACCCACTGAAGACAGCTAATCCATCACTTGTGTTATCCAAGATACACATTTTTGTAAACTACATCCATTTTGGAAATAAAACAAATATGGTTCAAGTTTATACTCTAACTACTTTTCATTTGGCATCATGAAAAGGAAAGACATTCTATTTTCACACAAAAATTTTATGCGACACAGGTTTTCATATAGTGTTACCATATAAGTCAGTTATTTCAAAGTTTTTAACAAATATCAAATATTCTTCTTCTTTGATCCTTAGCCGCCAACCGTCAAAGCAGTCAGTGACCATTACGCCTGGTGGCGTCTTGTAGGGCAACAACAAATTGATTCCACTTTGCTCGGTCGGCGGCCATCCTTCGTACAGTGCCCCGACTCTGGTTCATTCTTTGCATCTCAGCCTCCACAGTCCTCCGCCAAGTTGTTTTTGGTCGGCCTCTCTTTCGTTTTCCTTCAGGGGTCCATAGCATAGCTGTTCTTGTGATGGCATTGGGGTCTCTTCTGAGGACATGGCCAACCCAGCTCCAGCATCTGCCAGCTATGATGGTGTGCATGTCCTCTTGCTTGCTCCGAGTAAGTAGATCTTGGTTGGTGATGGTATTCGGCCAAAAGATTCGGAGAATTTTTCTTAGGCATGTTGTGTGAAAAGAGGACAATTTTGACATTTCCTTCTCTGTAACTCTCCAGCTCTCCACGCCATAGAGAAGCACAGAAAGCACACAGCTCTGATATAATCCTAATTTCGTGCTTGTGCTGTACTGAGAGGACTTCCAGATGTTGTTTAGACTAAAAAAGGCTGTTCTTGCTTTGTTCATTCTGTTGTTGATGTCTCTGCTTGCTCCGCCGTCTGGTGTTACTATGCATCCTAGGTATGTGAAGGCATCTGTCTGTTCCAGTTGCTGATTCCTTACTGATATGGGCTCAGGGTTGCTCACATTGAGCGTCATGACCTCTGTCTTCTTTAGGTTGATGTTCAAGCCCACCTGCTGGCTATACTTATTAAGTCTATCCGTTTTTTCCTGGATGTGTTGATGTGAATGTGCTAGCAGTGCAATGTCATCTGCATATTCCAGATCTTCCAATGTAGAAAATGTAGTCCATCTTATTCCTCTTGGATTTCCCTCTGTTGTCTGGCACATCACCCAGTCTATGACTGTTAAAAATAGAGTGGTCGATAAGGGGCATCCCTGTCGTACTCCTGTCTTCACTTCAAAGGTTAGGTTGCTCTGCCCAATGCTACACGTAAAGTTGGCATAAAGGCTTTTTAACAAATATAGTCATGTTATATTTATTTGAAAAGGAAATTGAATGAGGCTTCTGAATATGTTCAGTTTATAAATTTACAAATTTTTTATGAATATAAAGTAGTTAGAGACGAGGCTGCAAAATATTTTACTAAACAAAAAAACAACACAAACACGTATCAGACTTACCAAATGAAGACAGCTAATCCATCAGTTGTCACTTGTGTTATCCAAGATAGAAATCACTGTAAACTACATCCATTTTGGAAATAAATCACACATCAAGTTTATACTCTAACTACATTCCATGTGTCATCCAGAAAATGAAATACACTCTACTGTCAAAAATTTACAAATAATTGAAAAAGAACACAAAATGTGATATATATGCTGAACTGCTCTCACAAAGAACACTACTTACACACAAAATTAGAGATATTTACAACTTAACTTTAGTGTGCCATTTTAGGAAACATTCATCTATGTGCAGATGGGGGTGGCCAGTGCATCCTGCACAGTAATAGTTTGTCCTTTTCCTGTTGTCAGGCGTACTGCAAACTTTACACCTATTGAACTTAGTGCTTCTTTGCATTATATGTTTTGCACCCTCCAGTCTTTCCAATGGGTTATCTGATAATTTACTTGGCCTTGGGGGATTTAGCATGTGGCTGATTTCAGGCATTGAGGATGCCGCCGAAGCACATCATTCTTTGATCAGTGTTTGTTTGAACAACTTTAACGTAAGCTGCGATTTTCCAACTCCAACTGGTCTTGTCAATTTGTACAAAATGTAAGCGTTACAGGTGGCTATCTCTAATATCCAAAAGAAAATCTTCCACCACTTCAAGAATTTTCTGTTGAAGAAGCCGTAATACCCTATCATCTGATCTGCCTTGTCGCAACCATTCATTTTATTGTTATATTCATGAATGATAAGAGGTTTCTCCTTTCCATTCACCGTGACAGGCGCAGCAGACCCATTTGTGGTAATAATTGTGACAGGTTTTTTATCTTTTTTGTCCTTCCAAGCAGCAACTAGCATCCTTTGCTCCGAATTGATATAATACTTAGTCTCCATATGCTTTAGGGTCAAAGACTTCAGCTGCTGTGGGAACCCAACTCTGTTCGCTTGAAGTGTTCCAGTGTAATATTGTTTCCATTTAAGCATTTCGTTTACTAATAGTTTTGTAGTGTACCACCTGTCAGCATAAATGTGATAGCCAGTTCCCAGACAAGACAAAAGTGTTCCAAAATTTTTTTACGGAATTGGCACCAGCAGAGTCCCTTGTGACTGAAGGATCATAGGAGGTGTCTGATCCAAAATATGTAAGCAAGTTTAGCACATAACCTGTTTCACTGTCCACAAGCCCAAAACTTTTAATGTGGTATTTGTGTGGCTTTTTTGCGTTATATTGCTTATATTTCCACCGACCTTTCCATCCTATAATCATCTCATCAATAGCTACGTCTTGATTCGGAGTGTATGCCGCAACAAATTTAGAGCATAACATTTGAACAAAGGGCTCTATTTTGTTTTTCCCTTCTGCAAGAGGCTCACAAATATGCAACATAGTTTGCAATATAGACAAAAATCTGTCTCTCTCCATCATTTGGGAATAACATGGAGTGTGAAACATAGGTTCTAGTGAGGAGAAATAATCTTTTATGCTTGGCCTTTTGTCGATACCCATTGCTTGATGCAGAGCAAAAAATTTTAGCAGCTCATAACCACTTACTGGGTTCCACCTTTTATATCTTGATCGTTTCAGTGAAGGTGTATGCTTCTGCACTTCAATTTCTGCAAATCAGTTTATGCTTTTTAAAATTTCCTCCCTTACAGCTGATGATACAAGGCTTTCAAAACACTGGATCAGGGTAGATGATTCATTTAGGCCTAAATTTGCTGACACACCCACTGCTCTTCCATCTTTGGGTTGGAATCTAAAGCTATTCCTTGTTAGTGCAGCCAAATTTGCTTCCTGCCATTCCATATTTCCGACACACTCCTGTTTTCGTCTTTCCCCTTCTTGTAAAACTAAATTAGGTCCTACTGGGTCTGATGTTGAAGAATCAATGTTAGGTGATGGAACCACGCCCACTCTTCCTAACATAACACCTTCATTCTCTGAATCCACATCACTGAAAGAATTAGACATCGAATTATTAACACTAAAATCACTACTGCTATAGCCATCTTCATATTCGCTGACATTTTCTAGCAAACTAAGGGCCTGCTGAGCACTAAGACGAGCGGGTTTAATTAAACCTGTGTATAATGCCATTATTGTTTGTTTGTGTGACCGCTAAGAATGTGAATTAAGGTGTCATATATAGAAGTCACATTTAATACGACAGTGATATCACTTCTACAAGGGAACCTTTCATTGCGCGACAAACTTCAGATTTATGATTACCAAACACAGCTGCTCTGAATGTTTGTCTAATTGTAGCATGACCACTACTTATGTGCCACTGAATAATTTTGTTTCATAGATGGATCACAATTTTCACCATGACATTTTTCAAATATTCAACTTAATAAATGCATATACCAGTTTTTAAGCTCACTAAATAATTCTCATTTTTGTTTTCCTGCCAGAATCATGATGGTCATAACTGCTCTGAAGATTGTGATACTCATGTTCAGATAGTTGACATCACGGATATAAAATCACCAAGAATTAAGAAAGTAGAAAAACCTGGCTTATGTAAAGATGAAGGTAATGAAATGCTAGTCATATACATGAAATAATGCTT
The DNA here is from genome assembly GCA_024509875.1 of Oreohelix idahoensis. NCBI lineage: Eukaryota > Metazoa > Mollusca > Gastropoda > Stylommatophora > Oreohelicidae > Oreohelix > Oreohelix idahoensis. Next base: position 247,525 of record JAMPIV010000763.1, read on the forward strand.
TTTTAAATTATGTTTATTTTTTTTTTTTAGAGTTTTATTGATCTCTGGGAATCTAACTTTGCATTCTTAGTTTAGAAAAAAATCTGTAAAATCAGAATATCATTTAGGATACCATATATATAGATAATAGTGAATCTGCTCATGAACCTTTTGCCTAGTCTGGCATTCTCATTTATTATCATACATCCATACGCACACACACACACAAAATTTTTTAAACACGCTTTTAACTCTTAAACTCCTGACCAATGCTCACAGTGGTGAAAAATGCAAAGCGCCATGCCCGCGCAATGGTCACAGTGTTGTTTTTAGTTTATCACGAATAAACCCCAAAAATCGTCCGTTTAATGCAGTTCATATTTTAAAACATGACAGTCGAACATCTGCTGCAGTACTGCCCAACCTACAGTAATGAACGGAGTAGCATATGGCAACAACCCACTTCTGTCAACGAAAAACAGTTTGGAGATGTCGGGAACCTTGAGTTGACTACTGCCTTTATTAGAGTCATAAATGTGGAAGTCTGAAGGCGAACGAGGAAGAAGAAGATATTTTAAAACTCGTAGAATGACTTCCGTTACTATTTAAACAACTAATATGAGTGTAGTTAAGCAGCACATGTACTTGTTTTGATGTTATTATCACAATTTGTGTGACGATTCTGGTGTTTGCGTTTTTCATTGTTATTGCTGCAGAAATATGTCACGCTTTATATTTACATTTTCTAAGTCTCCTAAGCGAATATTTGCGTCAGACTACTTAGAAACATTGCTGACATTCACGATTATTGTTTGGTAGTCACAGTTTGTTGTCAAATAATGGAATCGGTGCAGAAAAGCTAAAGACATTAGATTTAGTTGATGAGTGGGTGTACTTCTATTCTGGCCGATCGAAAAGCAACAAAACTAGACCTATAGTAACATCTGATCACTAGTCCTAGGTGGAAGATGAAGCTAGGGATACTATTAAAACATTAAACAAATGTGTAAAGTTTTTATATGATGTTATTCTTCTTTATTTGTTTGAAAATTACGTAATGCAAGATTGCATAATTTATTTTTGTCTTATAAGGTTCCACAGTAAAAACTGGTGTGAATTATAATACTAAATGTACTAACTGTGGCCATAAGCAATGTTTTTTTACTTCATAAATGGATTACCTTGATGTTTGAAGACTAAACAAAAATTGTTATTGTCTACAACAGTAATTTGTCTTTGGTAAGCTCATATTCAACAGTTAACTTTTTAGTGTTTTTCAATTTTACGTGCGAAATGTTTTAAGTATACCGAACATACTTGTGTTAATACTACCAAAGACACTATATATTACAATTCTCTATCTATTTCCCTACAGTTTGGTATATAATAAGTACATGTTCACAGAAAAGATTAACATAAAATTTACACTAAAAGACAGTACACTTCACCATTTAGAATTCTTAAAAAAATAATTTCGGCACAGGGTGGAAAATAATTATGGAGTCAAAGAGTTAATGCACTAAAAAGCCAAAAATAATTTTTCAAGAAGTTTATAGCTTGCAGTAAAAAAAAATGTAACATCAAATTGACAATACATGTGGGACTAATATGTCACCTTTGTATATTGCCTTCTTTCAGGACATCCTCATTATTATTTTTAGCTGTCTATGGTGTTAACATTCTTCTGTAAAACTACATCTCTGAAGACAGGTGTTTTTTTGTTTGTTTACTAATTGTCCATGACTCATTCCATATGTCAGGATTGGTTCTATATAACACTGAAGAACCCACTTTCTGACTTCAGTGTCATATACACTGGGTATTTACAAACTTATTTTGACTACAATAATTAAGTAACCATTGCACAAATTTACCTACAGGAATCAAACACAACTGACTTTGTAGCAAAAATTCCTTGACTTTCCCATCCCACCAAAACCTCAAAGTTGTCAAACTCTTAATCATGGCCTTACTGCAGTCCTTGTCACTTTCTCATTTTATCTAACCCAATTTTTTTACTGCACCATCTCTCTGTTATCCTTTTTGTTCTTTTTTTCTTTGTTGCTAGCAGTCAATCAATCAAGCAGTACCTTTTAGTTGTGCAAGATGCATAGACATTCAACAACCACATGCCAAGTCCTTCTATCACGGGCCATCAGCTCAAATGATTTCCATGTCTTCTTCGTTATTTTCGCTTCTGTCTACTGTTCTCTTCTTCATGTTTTTTTTTAATCTACCTCTGTCTCTCCTACCCTGGAGGTTTCAAAACAAAGACTGTCTTGTAATACTGTCTGCAGGTTTCCTTAGTGTGTCTTATCCATTGCCAGCATCATCAGCTCATTTCTTGTTCTACTGGCAGTTGTCTGATTCTTGTCATCAGTTCCACATTGGCAGATTAGTTGTACCATTTCAGTCTTTCTGTTCTATTCGAGCATCCATTCCTGAAAGTCTACCGCTTTTTGGTTGTTGTTTTTTATTCTCCATATTTCAGAGCCATACAATAGGACTGACTTGACATTTAAGTGAAGATTCTTATTTTTGTGTTGACTTGATTTCTCTTAATCATCATGTTTCCCAGTGCAGTGAAAGCTCTTCTTCCTTTCTGTATTCTTATTTTGATATTATTGTCTGTCTTTCCAACTATCTTTATTGCTGGCAAGATATGTGTATGAATCTATGTCTCGTAGTTGTATTTTTTCAAGTAAAGGTAAAGTATCCCGTTACATGCCAGGCGTCATTTATCCTCATCATTTTTTGTCTTTTCCTTATGTATTTTCAGACCCACTTGCTGTGACCTCTCATTTAGTATTTTCAGTTTATCTTGCCTCTGACTACAGTTATGAGAAAGAAGAGCCAAGTCATCGGCAAAATCTAGATCATCAAGCTTTTTGGTCAGATTCCATTGGATTCCATTTCTGGTGTGTAACAAATGTGTTTTCATAACCCAGTCTATTGATAATAAATAAAGAAATGGAGACGAGGCATCCATGTCGCACTTCAATTTGTATCTCGAATGATTCTGTAAGTTGTTCTTCATAAAGAACTCTGCATGCCATATCTTTATAAGTTTTCTTTATTAGGTTAATAGTTTCTGGAGAGACTATAATGCATTTGGTGAAGAAAAAAAGGTTAGTCATTAACCCATACCACTTTCAGCTTTCTCTGGGCTGCTTCATGAGCCTCCTTTCTAGAGGACCTTCTACAGCCATGGATGGCTGAATTGACTTATGTTCTGAATTTGACCTGTCCATATTGTGTGTTGAAATTTTTGTGGTGAAGATTTTTTACAGGATCTAGTAAATGGCCCCCATGCCCAACCCTAATTAGTTACTTGTTACAACATACATGCTAGAAAACAGTCTTAGTATTCTTGCAGACCCACCCCCATCCCGGACCCCAGTAAAACATGAGTGTTTGTTCCTAAATAGTGTATGAAATTTTGTTATAAATTTAAGTACAGTATTATGTCAATATTTTCACTTAGCTCATGATTCCTCTAATTATGTCTTCCCTGAAGTAAAACCCCTATGTTCATCATCTCTTTCAGTCTTCTACCTGACCTATCTCTTACTGCTACCAACTTTGACTTTGTCACTTTTATGAAAACTAGATTCACCTGTCATCTTAACTTTATTCATAATTGTCATCACTATACTTTACTGTAGATTTACCCCACAGTTTTACTTTCCATTATAACTGTTTCACCACCAAACTTCACTCTAGATTTACACCACAGTTTTACTTTCCATTATAACTGTTCCACCACCAAACTTTACTCTAAATTTACCCCACAGCTTTACTTTCCATTATAACTGTTCCACCACCAAACTTCACTCCAGATTTACCCCACAGTTTTACTTACCATTATAACTGTTCCACCATCAAACTTTACTCTAGATATACCCCACAGTTTTACTTACCATTATAACTGTTCCACCATCAAACTTTACTCTAGATTTACCCCACAGCTTTACTTACCATTATAACTGTTCCACCACCAAACTTTACTCTAGATTTATCCCACAGTTTTACTTTCCATTATAACTGTTCCACCACCAAACTTCACTCTAGATTTACCCCACAGCTTTACTTACCATTACAACTCTTCAGCCACCAAATTTCATCTAGGTGATGGCTCCTTAAAAACACATTGAGATTAAATTTGCTTATTAACACTTTGAGTACCAAGGCTTCTCAGTTAGCATTTACCTTCAAGTACCATGTGTTTTTAGGAAAAATTTCCTATTTAGGGTGATGAAATTTAAAAATAAATTGAATGGGACAGAAGGAGTCAAGAAATTGACATGAAACTTTCAGGAGGATATTGGAAGTGGATAAAGTGTCACGTTGTGACCAGTTTTGTGTTAAGGTCAAGTAATCGTGGCAGCTATTTTGAATACTCGTGAAGTACTGACATGATTTCATACAAAGAGAAATGAAAAAATACATACTTATCAACTTGCTTTAGCTGGAAGAGCTAGTCTAACATAAATTATGGTCACAAGTGCAAATATTATTGCTTTTTTCTCTGGCTTTGGGGGCCTATTTCCTTCCTGGTGGCAGCATAGTCTTCACATTTATGAAAAATTGAAAAGCAGGGCACAACACAGAGTGGTTTTTCATATCCAGCACAAAAGAATCTTTTCTGGACTTTCAATCCAACAGAATTACAAACAGTGCATCTTCGTCAATGTCAGTTGTCTTCATACTACTGTTTGAATTGATTATATTTTGCGATGAGTATGTCAATTTTCACTGAAATCCCGATGGCTTTTTTTTTTTGTAGTGTCTACTTCTTGCATAATCTTATACCAGAGCTTCAGCAATCTTGAGCCTAAATTGCTTTGGTGTAATTGGAGTTTTGGTCACAGTACAAGATATATCCATTTACTAGGGCAACTTCTATGACAAAATGAAGAATTGGATAATACCATTTGAAACAGAAATAAGGGTAAAAGTAATTAACCAGTCTTTGATTGAAGTAATCTACACTACCCATATTGTGATTATAAACATCTGTCATGAAAGGTTTTTCCACTGTCCTAAATCCCCCTCATGGTTTCTGGATCTGATACTTTTGCCAGCAATAGTGTGTGGACTGTGCTGAGAAAATTGATGCTTTTTGTACCATGCCACGTACAGGCAACCAGGTTTTCCAACCTAGCAAAAACAGGTGAGCTGCTATGCTTCATCTTCGTGATTCTTTTTTCCCCTCAGAATTACAGGAAACCCTCTTCTACTTTCCGTAACAGTCTAACCCTAATGCTCACATAGGGGTCATCAGAGTCATATGTCCCACTGAAACTGATCAGCTGATTCTCTTCCACACCCCCTTCTAATAGCAGGTCTGTTTCTACGCCCTGATTCACACCATGACCCTGAAAATTGCCATCAACACCTCTGGCAGCTTCACAAATGTTAGATGCAGGGCTGTCGCTGTATGTTTCAGTAATTTCATGCTGCCCAGCATCAAAACTAGACCAACTGTTGTCACTTTCAAAGGTCAGCTGAGAGCCAGAATCCGATTCATTGCAACATTCACCAGGTTCGCTCATTTGTAAAGAAAGGTCCACTTAAACATGAATCAAAACACGTGAAAAAATTTTCAAGCTGCCATTGACCATTTCTCAATAAAACTGAGTTACTTCCTTTGGCTTGCAGTTTAGATGGCTGCCATTATCACTAATGCTATATGGACGCAAAAATCGACAAAGGCACTCTATGAAAAATAGGGCTTATCACCAAAAGGTGGCCATGGTACTCAAAGTCTTAATGTATGCATTTTGTCACTGCTAGCCATTCTCACCTCTTGTCAGGCTTAAGTGTTCAACAATGCCACCTACTGTTTTTCTCATACAATCTCACCTCTTGTCAGACTTAAGTGTCCAACAATCCCAGCTACCAATTTTCTCTTAGAGTCTCACCTCCAGCAATTTCCTTTTCTATCTGTTTCATATTCCACTTACTTTACTTGCAAATTTATTATTTTGTGTCCTCCCAAAAGCAAGATAAGCACTTATCTCCATCCCACTCCTACTGATATCCCATCTCGAGGACAAAACATGTACACTGGATCAATAAAACCCTTACAAAGACCCAAAACAATTTTACATGAGAATTATATAATAAATTATACATTATACATTGTTTGTATTCAAAACTTGGACTCTGGATCAATAAAAACCTTGCAAAGATTTAAAAAAATTATTAATGGAAAGTGTATAATAAATTATACAAGATACATAGTTTGTATTATTTACTTGGTAATTGCATACACCTATACTGGTTCTTTGAAGATTTACATTTAAAAAAAAAATACATATATGTGTGTGCATGCATGTGCATGTGTGTGTCTTAGATGACACGATCCTACTTGGATAACTGTGGCAATTCTAGAGCTAATACATGCTTACCGAATGGCTCATTAACTCTTAGTATACGAGCGGCCTTCTAGAGAGGCCGATGATCGATCGCCGTCAAAAGCGAAAATTTATAGCTGAATGCATGTTTAAAACCACTGAACAATTTAGTTACGTGCATGATATAGGGGTTTCATTTCTTCACATTTTGATATATAACACTTATGTTATCTTTATAAATAAATTATTTATTGCAAAATCTGTAATGGTAGTCATGAAAGGCCGCTCGTATACTAAGAGTTAAATCGATAGCGCTCGAGAAGTCCGGCATTTTCCTTAGACCTACGGGTCTCGAGGTGTCTGCGTTTCCTTATATGGTCAGCAATGACTCAGGGACGTAGAATGTCCGGCTCCCAGACCCTCTGCTCTCGAGGTGTCTGTATCCCCTATACAGTCAGTAATGACTAAAAGGGAAGATGAATTGGAGGGCAAGTTCCGTATCCTACTAGTGACTAGGCTGTTGCTACTGGTGTCAGACTGTATCGGCTAGACCGTTCCTCTGACGTCCAGGCCGGGTCATGCTGCATGGGCAACAGCTTGATCTAACATTGCCCAACCTCGTGCCACCGAAAGTTATTTCGGGAGGTACGCTCCTTTGGTCAGAAATGACTGATAAGGAAGATCACACATATATATATATATATATATATATATATATATATATATATATATATATATATATATATATATATATATATATATATATATATATATATCTTCTTGTTAAGTCATATTTGTTTAGTAGGAGTTAAGTGTTATGGATTATTATGTACGGGGCTGATTTTTGGTTAGTAAGCACGTTTAAAGTAATGAGTAGATTTTTTATTTGGGTACTTTGTGTACGATAATTTTGGAACATAGCTCAACTGAGTCTGTGTTAATTTTTTTAAAGAAACTTTTCAAATGTTCTTGGTTGTAGTTTGGGGAGAGAACGGATGAGCTGAGCTCAGATGTTAAGCAAGTGAGTTCGCGCACGAGCAACTTCACTGAGCTGTACTGAGAAACAATTATCTCAGGCATTAGGGGATCTGACAGAGCTTCGAGACGGGTGGTTTTTGTCTCGTTAGTTTGATCAGGATATATATTATTATAGGGAAGAGTTTCTTTCCCAATTTATGGATTTTTTCCAAGATATTATTCAAATGCCATGGATTACGTTGGCTCACGTTATATAATAAGAATTGCGATGTATGCAATCTTTTCCCCTCTGATGGGATGTTTGTTCCTATGGATATAAACTGTATTGTAAGTTGCGGTATGTGCAACCAATTTCTGGATAGTTGCTACTATGTTCTGTAACCTATTTACCATGGATTTTTAAGATGTACTTACACGATTTATTATTCTAATACGGTACTGAGAGTTGCTGTGTATGCAACCAATTTCTGGATATTTGTAGTAACCTGTGACAATGTTGCTGTTCTTTCGTGTACTTTGCGATGTTACTGTGTCGTAAATAAACTGTGTAAAGTTGAACTGGTTGGTCTATTTCATGACCTTACGTTACTGTTGTGTGGGTGAGAGGATAGCAGAATACAACACACCTGAAGAACCCATGACATCCACGTATTGTTAGATTGTACAACTGTCGGCCACCTGTAAGCCCGACCATACTGACTTTGTCCTTGTCAGTGACCCGACATACACACCCACCACCACAAACATTCACACAGTAGCAGAAGTGATGGCCTGTGTGGCCTGCTGATGTGGTTAAAGAAAACAAAACAGTGTAACATAAGTGGTCGCCAGTGATAAGGGGTGTGATTAACATAAGAAAACGGTGAGTGACGACTCTTTCCACCACTAACATAAGTGGTGAGCCTGGATTATATGTTACGTTACAAGAACAGAAGGATATCAACTAACAGAATTTCTTATGATGTCAAGTCAAGATTTGCAGTGTTGCCAGGTCTAGTTTTCGTGTCCAAGTTTTCAAGTAGACGTCATGCAGTGCGTGTCAAAGACCTGAGGAGTGAGGAGTTCCAGTATCTATCAACGTTGGACTTCTACAGACCGTGGGATACCCGATGCCCATCGTTTTGTCGCGAAGGCCGGGAGTTCTCTTTTTTCAAGATAAGTGGTTTTTTGTTTGTAAACTGTGCCACTTTGTATGTTTACAAGCCTTCCTCTATTATGTGCATTATTTATTCTATTTAGTGTTCTATGTTCTATGTTCCATGTTTACACGGGTTTGGTTGGGAGGTGACTTACGATAGGAAACATCCCAGTTCATCCAGGGCCTACGTAAGCGTTCTTTAGGAACATTCTTGCGGATTTCCCGCGGTGGAAATTCCAGCAAATTTTTTGCTGAAGCATTTCAGTTCACTGTGATTGGCAATCTGTGACACCATTGTTTAGGTGTGACGAACTGTTTCATTGTCGTTGTCGTAGTATTTTTTTTTTCTGTGCCTTAGTTTATTGATTAATTTGTTTGTGATTGTCTTCCTCTATCTTGCTATCTTTAATTTATATACAAATTTTTTGTTTATACACTGTGCTGTTGCTTGTCTTGTCACTCCTTTCGCAGTGTCATTGCATTCTTTACAATATTTTTTCTTTAGTTTTGCTTTCTTGTTTATTTGATTCTGCGAACGTGGTCATTTGTTCTTTATATCTTTTCTTTGTCATTCTTGTTTGCATTGTCTATTTTTGTTATGCTTGGATACTATTATAATGCATACTTTAATAGGTAATTAATAACATTGTTAATAGTTAGGAAGTATTGTGCAAGTTCTATAGACAGGAACTTATTGCATTTGTAGGTGATAAACAAATCTGGAATTATTTGAGAAAAAATCTTTCTAAGGTAGTAAGATTGCTCATACACATTTGTCATAATGGCATCTTTGGATTACTTCATTAAACAAGGGAAATCCCTTGGTATGACTGCTGAGGAAGTAAAACAATTCGCACTTGTCGAATATGACAAGGCTCAGAAGCTGGAAGAGAAAAAACTGGAGGCAGAAGAGAAAAAACTTCATAATCAAATGGAAATGGAAGAGAAAAAACTTCAAATGCAAATGGAAGAGAAAAAACTTCAAATGGAAATGGAAGAGAAAAAACTTCAAAAGCAAATGGAGATAGAAGAGAGAAAACTTCAGATGCAAGCTGAAGAAAACCTTAGACTCTCGAGCAAAAGTTATTATCTATGGAGCTTGAGAGAATGAAGGTAGTGAATGGTGTTAATACACAAAATGCTATGGACGCTCAAACAACTTCTCATAGGACAAATACTAATTCCTATAAGATCAGATTACCTCCTTTTAAACCTATCTCCGTTGACGTCTTATTTTACCTGAATAGATTTGAACTCACATGTGAGTCTCATAAGATAGATAAGTCGGAATATTGTGTACGACTTATGGAGCTACTTTCAGGTGAATCTATGACAGCTGTAAGTATGTTGGAGGGGCCTGACAAGAATAACTATGATATTGTCAGGGCTGTCTTGTTAAAAAAATACCAACTTGATGAAGACGGTTATCGTCTGCACTTTAAGTCTCTATTACCGGAGACTGGGAAAGATTTTTCAGAGTTTATAGCGAATATATGTCTTACGTTCTCACGTTGGTTTGAACTCTCAAAAACTGAACACACATATGAAGCCCTCATGGACTTATTGCTTCGTGACAAAGTCATGTCGTCAGTTAACACTTCTTTCCTTTCTACATGAGCGAAAGCCTACAAACTTGAACGATATGGAATAATACTGTTGCCAATATGTCACGGCACACCCAGATATGATTGTTAGCCACTCTCAAGTCAGAGAAGGTTTACCGGTGGCTTCGGCAATACCATATAGTGCTAATTTTCGGCGTAGATCACAAAGTGTTGATCGCAATTTTGGTAGGAGAGATTATCGTGGTTTTAGACAACACCAAGGGGGTCCATCACGAAGTAATTCTCCTTCTCCAAGAAACACGAGACAATTTAACGGACCTCAACATTTTGGTTCCAACAATTCTGGAAATTATGGAAGGGATAACTACACTAGGGATTATCAACCTTACAGTAATTTATCTCAAAGACAACAACATCCATCTAATAGATATTTTGATCCAAGGGGAAATAGTAATCACAACTATGCTAACTGGGGTTCAGATCAGAACAATGGTCTCAATAGAGGAAAAAACAATGGTCCCAATAGAGATAATAGTTGTGATAGATCTCGATATGATGGTAGATCTCCAAATGATAGATCACATCGCCATGCTAACTCTGCTCAACAGGATCCCCAGGTTATTAGTAATCAAGGTAACAATAATAATAGTGTCTCTAATGCTACTACTTGCTCTGCTTTCGATTTCGAGAGAGCATCTCAGTGCCCTGAGTGCACAACTTTGTTCCAGCCTACAGCGGTGACTACCTTGAGTTGCGGTCATCCTCTACCTACTCTTCCTGCCTTGTCTGCACATGACGGAAGAGGGTCTCTTACCCTACACAAGGGATTTGTAAATAGTAATCCCATCTCAGTACTCTTTGATTCGGGATGCACGACTGTTGGGATTAAGCAGTCTCTGGTACACCCTTCCTGTGCCACTAGTAATGTGGTAAAATGTGTGACATTTGGTGGGGCGGTGGAGACTTTTCCAACTGCCATCGTCCACACTGCCACTCCCTTTTTTACGGGACATATCCACGCATGCATACTCCCAAATCTGATTGCAGACTTTATTGTCGGACGTATACATGGAGTTAAGGATTGTACTCCACAACAGATTGCTTCCTGGGAACTGCAAAACATTCATACTGCCTATGCTGTCATGACTAGAGCACAAGCTCAAAATCTTTTACAGGTCCCACCTTCTACAACTAAGGAAGTACATGACCATGATGCTCACTCTGTTATTTCACGGGAGTCTTTTATCGAACTCCAACAAAATGATACATCGTTACGAAAAAATTTTCTGCTAGTCAAACAGGATAATGCAAACTATGACACAAACCTTAAATATTGGTTCTTAATTAAAAATGGAGTGCTAGTTCGGATGGTACGGGGTTCTACTTCATCCATATGATCTCAAATTCTGGTTCCTACTGACATGAGAGTTCATATCTTACAACATGCCCACGACTCTCAGTGTGCAGGACATATGGGTTTTTCCTGAACTAAATCTAGAGTGCTTTCTTCCTTCTTTTGGCCGGGCGTAAATAAGGATATAACTATTTATTGTCACTCCTGTAAGATGTGTCAGGAGGTCAAGTTATGAGGTCCATGCCATGCAGCTCCCATTCAAGCTGCAGACGTCCCTATTCGTCCGTTTGAGAAAATGGCAATTGACATTATTGGTCCTTTGCCAGTCAGATCTGCTAGGGGACACCAATACATTCTTACATGTATTGACATGTGTACGTGTTGGCCAGAGGCTATACCTCTTAAGAACATTTCTTCTGCTGATGTTGCAGATGCTGTTTGGCTAATTTTTTCTCGCCTGGGTTTTCCCAAGAAAATTTTGTCTGATCATGGTACACAATTTGTGTCCGACTCTATGACTAAAGTAATGGTGATGCTCCACATTGACAGGTCTCTAAGTAGTATGTTTCACGTGATGTCAAATAGTTTAATGGAGCATCAAAACAGAACGCTTAAGCAGTTACTTGGAAAGATAACTGATGACTATCCTCAGGATTGGGACAGGGTTTTACCTGCTGCGCTTTTCGCATATCGGGAAGTGCCAAATGAGCATACATGGTTTTCACCATTCGAGCTCATTTTCGGTGCAGAACCTCATGGTCCCATGTCGTTACTTCATGACCTACTAACTGCTGATGACATTAATGATGACACTCAGTCTTCTTATGAATATGTAATCACTCTAAGACAGAAAATTATTGATGCATGTAAGTTGGCTACCTCAGCGTCTGAGTCTGCCAAGGAGAAGGCAAGGCTCTTTGTGAATAGATACAGGCGTCTACGACAACTTTCTCCGGATGACGAGGCATATGTTTTACTTCCCCGTAAGGACAACCGACTTCTTATTGCCTGGAAAGGACCTTTTACTATTGTCTCGAGAATTTCTGACGTCAACTATGTTGTTGACATTGACGGGAAACATAAAACCTATCACATTAACATGTTGAAGGAATTTTACGCCCGTCCAGACTATCTACAGTCTGTCTTTCAGGTGACAGACGACCCTCCAGCTCGTCATAATCACTATGCCTCTTTGTCTTTATTCAGGAGGAAGAGGCTACTTTCTCTGACGTGCATCTTCCTCTTCCTGTTGTTCCATTGCATTCAATGGAATCCTGGGAAAATATGACTATTTCTCCTGAACTACCTGCAGAAAGACAGCAGCAAGTCTCCTCTTTATTACAGACTTTTCAGGATGTCCTTACTGACATCCCTGGCCGGACATCGGTCATTACACATGACATTATACTAACGGATTAAAATCCTATCAGAGTTAGACCTTATCCAATTCCGCTGCATTTTCAAACTCAAGTTGAAAAAGAATTGGATGAAATGCTACGGTTAAATATAATCAAACCATCTATTTCGGCATACTCCTCCCCTATAGTTATCGTCAGGAAGAAGGACAATAACATACGTCTTTGTGTTGATTATCGCAAATTAAATCAAGTGTCTAAATTTGATGCAGAACCAATGCCTTTGTTGGATGATTTGCTCATCAAACTTTCTAATTCAGTCTTCTTTACAAAACTAGACTTGTCTAAGGGATATTGGCAAGTTCCACTTACTGAACGCGCCAAACCTCTTACTGCCTTTTCAACACCTTGGGGTTTGTTCCAATGGAACTTCATGCCTCTTGGTCGTGTCAACGCCCCGGCTACTTTTATACGCATGATGCGGCGTATTCTTTCTCATCGTCCTGATGTTATTGCGTATTTCGATGATATTTGCCTTTTTAGTGATTCTTGGGACGATCACTTTAGTCGTCTTAGTGCACTTTTGTCTACACTATGGTCTCACAATTTGACAGCTAAACCGTCTAAAGCGCATGTTGGTTTCGGTGAGATCTCTTTTTTGGGCTACCGTGTTGGTCATGGTCTCTTGCAGACTGAAGACCATAATACTTCGAAGATCCTCAATATCACTACTCCTAAGACTAAAAAACAGGTTCGTAGTCTTCTAGGTCTAATTCAATTCTACGGACGGTTTATATCACACCTATCATCGATCACTGCACCTCTTTCTAGTCTATTGAAGAAGGGGTCGCCTAACATAGTACAGTGGTCCCCAGAGTGCCAGACCTCTTTAGAGCAAATTAAGCTGTTATTTTCATCTGCTCATATCTTACGATTACCCAATGCAGATAGGCCTTTTATTCTTCGCAGTGACGCCTCATCGACGGGGATCGGGGCCTCATTGATGCAAGAGTATTCTGAAACTTTGCACCCGGTGATGTATGTCTCTAGGAAATTAACTGCGTCAGAATGGAATTATTCTGTCCTAGACCGGGAATTGTTAGCAATGGTATGGGCGATTCTAAAACTCCAGAGATTCCTTCTTGGCACTCATTTTATAGTGGAGACTGACCAGAAAGCCCTTACAGCTATACAGAACAAGGACTTGAAGAGCTCAAGATCCACACATTATGCCATTTCTTTGCAGCCCTTTCACTTTTTTATACGAGCTATTCAAGGTTCGAACAATGTGATGGCAGACATATTATCTCAATGCCCACAGGATTCTACTTAACTACTATCTTCTGAATTTGCTTATGGATGTCGGTATCACTTGTATGTTCACGACTTTTCTATACATTATTGCACACTGCTATTTTTTTTTCCGAACACTTTTATCACCCTATATAATTAATGATTCCAGGTTAGTCTGTGCTACTTTCTCTGTTACCCTTTCTCATGTAACAGAGGAAGGTTTGATTAACATCATAAAGTAGTCTGAAGTTTACACAGCCACATCCGGTAGGTTAAATTTAAAGTTAACTTTTTTCTCTCATAAAATCCTACTGTTACCAAACAGAAATTTTCATTTGATTATTTGCAGGAACGGCTTCTCAGTGAGAATCGGAGCTGTTTTGCTTCATGATTAAGCAGTTACTCTACAACCTGTTCTACATGTCACCTTGCGCCAGTTTGACTGTTCTATTCAAGCCATTTGGAATTTTGATTCCGCAGTGGATGATTCTGTCTCTTCATGCTCACAGGACTTTCCAAGACCACTGGAGCTTTTGATATTGTATAACTTATTTAGGAAATTGTGTTCTTTCATTTTCATGTGACATGTCATTATCATAGTATTCATATACGACAGTGTTTTGATAAACGTTGAACATATGACAATTGTAGTGATAATACTATTTAAACTTAACGTATCATTACGATACAGTTTGGTGGTGTACATTTACCAAGTGTGGTTTTTTTCTTGCTGATATTGTTATTTATGTGCATTACCAAGCACTTAGTTGTGCGCCAGTAGTAGGTGTGTATACGTGGTATTATTTTTTTATTTCTATAATAAGCTCATTAGAACTGAATAAGTTAATTAACTTGTTTCTCTTGCATAGTATGCTCTATTTGGATTGTAACTTTCTTTTTGTTTTTTAGTTTATATATGTATTGCCTTTTTGTTACATCCTGTTTTGCCACAATTGTATTTTTTATTATTACACACAATGCATTGTTTAATTTAAATTGTTACCATGATGTATCATTGCTTTCTTTCACGACACACATTTCATTGCTTTCTTTCACTACACACACTTCATTTTTTGGTCATTCTTCATTTCATTTCATCTCCTCTATTCATTTTCCACTTATTGGTTCATAGTTAGTCTATACTTGATATACTTCATCTTTGTTTGAATTTGATTATCTTTGTATACTTCATCTCCTTACTTTACACATACTTCCATCCCTCTTTTGTTGATTTATTGATATGACTTAACATAGTGTAATTCTTTGTTGTAGATATTAGAATTTCATCGACCTCACATTTTTGTTTGATGTAATTTTTAAAAAAAAATTTTATTTTTTCCCCCCCGGGGGTCTGTGTAATCTGTTAAGTCATATTTGTTTAGTAGGAGTTAAGTGTTAGGGATTATTATGTACGGGGCTGATTTTTGGTTAGTAAGCACGTTTAAAGTAATGAGTAGATTTTTTATTTGGGTACTTTGTGTATGATAATTTTGGAACATAGCTCAACTGAGTCTGTGTTAATTTTTTTATAGAAAATAAAGAAACTTTTCGAATGTTCTTGGGGAGAGAATGGATGAGCTGAGCTCAGATGTTAAGCAAGTGAGTTCGCGCACGAGCGACTTCACTGAGCTGTACTGAGAAACAATTATCTCAGGCATTAGGGGATCTGACAGAGCTTCGAGACGGGTGGTTTTTGTCTCGTTAGTGTGATCAGGATATATATTATTATAGGGAAGAGTTTCTTTCCCAATTTATGGATTGTTTTCCAAGATATTATTCAAATGCCATGGATTACATTGGCTCATGTTATATAATAAGAATTGCGATGTATGCGGTCTTTTTCCCTCTGATGGATGTTTGTTCCTATGGATATAAACTGTATTGTAAGTTGCGGTATGTGCAACCGATTTCTGGATAGTTGCTACTATGTTCTGCAACCTATTTACCATGGATTTTTGAGATGTACTTACACGATATATTATTCTAATACGGTACTGAGAGTTGCTGTGTATGCAACCAATTTCTGGATATTTGTAGTAACCTGTGACAATGTTGCTGTTCTTTCGTGTACTTTGCGATGTTACTGTGTCGTAAATAAACTGTGTAAAGTTGAACTGGTTGGTCTATTTCATGACCTTACATTACTGTTGTGTGGGTGAGAGGATAGCAGAATACAACACACCTGAAGAACCCATGACATCCACGTATTGTTAGATTGTACAACTGTCGGCCACCTGTAAGCCCGACCATACTGACTTTGTCCTTGTCAGTGACCCAACATACACACCCACCACCACAAACATTCACACAGTAGCAGAAGTGATGGCCTGTATGGCCTGCTGATGTGGTTAAAGAAAACAAAACAGTTTAACACTTCTTCTTCGTTCACCCTCAGATGTCAACTTGAATAAGTTCAAAGAAAGCAGTGGTCAGCCTGAGGCTGTTGATATCTCCGTAGATTTTCTCCAGGAATGGTACTGGTGATGGCCATAAGCGTTTTCTCTTTTCCTCATATGTTGGGCACCTTTGAAGCAGATGTTCGGCAGTCATTTTATCGGTGCCACAGTCTATTTGTTGAATAGATGGTATCTCAATCCATTATGACCCATGCGAAGTCTGAAGATTACCACTTGTTCACTTCTGCTGAGCTGGTAATATGGATCATTTTTTTGATGGCCTGGATGCTCTGCTTCCCACTTGTGCCTGTATCTGCGCTTGATAAAACTCTTGGCCTCCTCATAAGTTATATTTGTGTCAAGTTGAGGAAGCTTTCCCCCTTCATTTGCCAATCTGTCAGCCTCTTCATTACCAGGGATGTTGCAGTGAGAAGGGATCCACTGTATCACGACTCTTTTGTATTGCTGACATAGTCTGTGAAGTGTTACTCTTAGGTCATCCAGTTCAGCATTACTTTGACTTTTCAGCATTGTAATTACTGACAGCGCATCTGAGAAGATAGCTACTGGCCTCTCTGAGCTTTCTTCTGTCATTAGGAATTCTGCTGCAGTTTATATATATATATATATGGCAGATCAACAACAGACATGATCTTCTCTCTCCGCCAGCTTCAGGAAAAATCAAGAGTGCAGAAAAGACCATTATATATCGCCTTTATAGACCTCACAAAAGCATTCGACTTGGTTAGTAGGGATGGACTCTTTAAAATCCTCCTGAAAATAGGCTGCCCTTCTAAAATGCTGGAAATGATAAAGTCATTCCATGACGGCATGAAGGGAACAGTCCAATATGCTGGAAGCACGTCACAGCCCTTTGATATATGAAGTGGCGTTAAACAAGGCTGTGTTCTGGCTCCGACCCTCTTCGGAATCTTCTTTGCCTTACTCTTGAAACATGCATTTAGAGATGCAACTGAAGGAATATGCCTTCACACTAGGTCAGATGGCCGTCTGTTTAATCTTTCAAGGCTGAGGGCAAAAACAAAAATCAGAAGGGTCACTATAAGAGACTTGTTGTTCGCTGATGATGCTGCAGTCGTCACTCAAAGCCAACAGGAGCTTCAGAGCTTGATGAATCGCTTCTCTAAAGCATGCAAGGACTTTGGCCTCACAATAAGTCTAAAGAAAACGAATGTGCTGAGTCAGGATGTGGATGCTGCACCAGTTATCACTATCGATAACTATGAATTGGCAGTGGTGCACCACTTCACATACCTAGGGTCTACCATCAATGACAAACTCTCACTGGATACAGAAATCGACAGCCGCATTGGCAAAGCTGCAGCTACCTTTGCCCGCCTCACATCGCGTGTTTGGGGAAACTCTAAACTCACAATGAAGACCAAAGCTGCGGTATATAATGCTTGCGTCACCAGCACACTCCTATATGGCAGCGAGACCTGGACGACCTATGCTAAGCAAGAAAGAAGGCTCAATACCTTCCATTTGCGGTGTCTGCGCCGCATCCTCGGCATCTCGTGGAAAGATAAAGTGACAAATGTCGAGGTGTCTTCACGTGCTGGCCTTCAAAGTATGTATACGCTTCTTAGACAGCACAGACTTCGCTGGCTTGGCCATGTTCGCCGCATGGAAGATGGTCGCATCCCAAAAGATATCTTCTACGGACAATTAGCAGATGGCAAGAGAACAGTTGGGCGACCACAGCTGAGGTTCAAAGATGTGTGCAAGAGAGATATGAGGGCACTGGACATGGATCCAGCAACATGGGAGGATGAAGCTGCCGATCGCACTAAGTGGCGATGCTATTTACAGCGCCACCTCAGATTGGGCGAAGAGAGGCTCACACAAGAAGCAGAGGTGAGGAGAAAACGTCGAAAAGAGCACCAGGAAAATAAGCAGCCGAGGGCTGTCACCTCAGGGGCGCATTCCCATAGTCAGTTATGACTGAAGGGGCTATTATTATTATTATTATATATATTTATATTTATATATTTATATAAACTGAAGAAATATAATAATTGTATTGTATTCAAAGCCTTGAGATTATATATCGCACAGATTTTCAAGCTTCTTTGCTGCTGGTAGTAATGAATTAATATGTGTGCCTAGACAATTAATACAAACTCAGAAGTGTCACCTTTCTTCCTGTTTCTTCCTTTCTGGTAATTGGACTGTGTAACAGCACACTATCATAATATATTATAGATGTGTGTTCATTAGCATGTCTGTGTCAGTTATAATTTTGTTTTAAAAGAACTGATAATGTAGAGTATTCTTGGACAGCATGATAAAGATATAAAAGGTAAAGATAGTCCCATAGCAGAGACTGTCGTAGGGGAGTGAAGTGTTAGGGACTTCTTTATACTAAGTCCAGCATTGAGAGGTGGGTTCACCAGTTCCCTTCCTCACTGCCTTTTCTTTCCCTAACTCAAGAGCAAAATCAGGTATTCATTTACAGCAGGGTAGACTAGAGCCTGATGATACTGTGAATTGAACCCGGCACCTTAGCCGCTAGAGACCAGTGCTGTAACCACTCTCTCAATCAGGCGCTCCATAAAGATATATAGAAATATATTTAAACTTTGCCCTTAACTCTTTTCATACTGATCTGTTAAAGAAACGTCTGTCATACAAAAAAGACAGCATTTTGCCAGTTTTAGGATCTTGTAAGAAATATTGGCTTTCAAAGCTGCTTTGGTTTTTTTTTTTTTTTAAATTTTCTTGTTTGTGAGACACTCTGAAATGAAAATCTGAGCCACTGACACCAGTAATGTCATAAACACCAATAAAAAGTATTTTCCAGAACTAACATAACACATATTTTCTAAAAATATAACATGGTATGTCCACATATGACATTCAGCAAAGTGTGCAAACTTTTAATAGAGGCGAAGTAAATCAGTGCAGATTTAATGTAAACATATGTAACAAACAAACAAAGGTGTGTGATAATTAACTGTTTTATTTTACTGATGGATGTTTAAGATATAGATTGAAATGTGATGCTGCCAAAATGTCTGACTATCCACTATTTTAAATTTTGACTAATCCATATGTCTTTTATAGAGCTACACATTTTAGGACATCTAATAACTGATTGCTTATCATGCAGTAGTTACTTATTTATATCTAAATCCCAAATAATTTCAGATGTGCCTTACCAAGCTCAGAGCATCAACACCAATAAAAGATTGTCCAAGAATGATTATACCAGTGTTGTATTGTTGACAAATGACAATTATGATGAGTCTGGAACAACAGGAAATGATGTAACTGTGCATTCCATCATTTGTCAAGACATATCAGCAGACATTGGTGAAACCCAGAATAATTTGAAGATCATAGTTCAAAATGAAAATGGGTCACATGACATCAGAAAGAAAAGTGGTGAACTTGATGGGGTTGATATAAGTTGTGGATTTGTAAACAACATACAGAGTAAGGAAATACAGAACACTTATAAACATGATGTTTGTGGTGTAATGCTAACACATTGTTCTACTCTGAAAAATATAAAAAGAATACAGACTGGAGAAAAGCCTTACAAGTGTGATGTTTGTGGAGTAGGGTTTAAAGAGTCTAGTAATCTGAAAGGACACAAATTAATACATAAAGGAGAGAAGCCTTACAAGTGTTATGTTTGTGGAATTAAGTTTACACAGCTTAATCATCTTAACAGACACAAAAGAATTCATACTGGAAATAAGCCATACAAGTGTGATGTTTGTAGTGTAATGTATACACACTTGGTTAGTCTGAAAGCACATAAAATAACACATACTGGAGAGAAGCCTTACAAGTGTGATGATTGTGGAGTAGGGTTTACACAGTCTTCTCATCTGAAAGTTCACAAAATAATGCATACTGGAGAAAAGCCTTACAGATGTGATGTTTGTGCAGTAGGGTTTAGACGGTCTAGTTATCTGAAAAGACACAAACTAATACATATAGGAGAGAAGCCTTACAAGTGTAATGTTTGTGGAGTAGGGTTTACACAGTCTAGTAATCTGAAAGAACACAAATTAATACATACACAGAAGCCTTACAAATGTGATGTTTGTGGAGTAGGGTTTACACAGTCTAGTGATCTGAAAGTTCACAAAAGAATACATGCTGGAGAGAAGCCATACAAGTGTGAAACTTGTGGTGTTGGGTTTACACAGTCTAGTGATCTGAAAGTTCACAAAAGAATACATACTGGAGAGAAGCCATACAAGTGTGAAACTTGTGGTGTTGGGTTTACACGGTCTTCTACTCTGAAAGTTCACCAAAGAATGCATACTGGAAATAAGCCATACATGTGTGATGTTTGTGGCATAATGTATACACACTTGGTTAGTCTGAAAGCACATACAATAACACATACTGGAGAAAAGCCTTACAAATGTGATGTTTGTGAAGTAGAATTTACACAGTCTAGTGTTCTGAAAAGACACAAATTAATACATATAGGAGAGAAGCCTTACAATTGTGATGTTTGTGGAGTAGGGTTTACACAGTCTAGTAATCTGAAAGGACACAAATTAATACATATAGGAGAGAAGCCTTACAAGTGTGATGTTTGTGGAGTAGGGTTTACACAGTCTAGTAATCTGAAAGGACACAAATTAATACATACAGGAGAGAAGCCTTACAAGTGTGATGATTGTGGAGTAGGGTTTGCATGGTCTTCTCATCTGAAAGTTCACAAAAGAATACATACTGGAGAGAAGCCTTACAAGTGTGATGATTGTGGAGCAGGGTTTACACAGTCTTCTCACCTGAAAGTTCACAAAATAATGCATACTGGAGAAAAGCCTTACAAATGTGATGTTTGTGGAGTAGGTTTTACACAGTCTAGTGATCTGAAAAGACACATATTAATACATATAGGAGAGAAGCCTTACAAATGTGATGTTTGTGGAGTAGGGTTCACACAGTCTAGTAATCTGAAAGGACACAAATTAATACATACAGGAGAGAAGCCTCACAAGTGTGATGATTGTGGAGTAGGGTTTACACGGTCTTCTTATCTGAAAGTTCACAAATTAATGCATACTGGAGAAAAGCCTTACAAATGTGATGTTTGTGGAGTAGGGTTTACACAGTCTAGTGATCTGAAAGTTCACAAAAGAATACATACTTAAGAGAAGCCATATTAGTGTGAAACTTGTGGTGTTGGGTTTACACAGTCTAGTGATCTGAAAGTTCACAAAAGAATACATACTGGAGAGAAGCCATACAAGTGTGAAACTTGTGTTGGGTTTACACAGTCTTCTACTCTGAAAGTTCACAATAGAATACTTACTGGAAATAAGCCATACAAGTGTGATGTTTGTGGAGTAATGTATACACACTTGGTTAGTCTGAAAGCACATAAAATAACACATACTGGAGAGAAGCCTTACAAGTGGGATGATTGTGGAGTAGGGTTTACACAATATTCTCATCTGAAAGTTCACAATATAATGCATACTGGAGAAAAGCCATAAAATATGTGATGTTTGTGGAGTAGGGTTTACACAGTCTAGTGATCTGAAAGTTCACAAAAGAATATATATTGGAGAGAAGCCATACAAGTGTGAAGCTTGTGGTGTTTGGTTTACACAGTCTTCTACTCTGAAAGTTCACGAAAGAATACTTACTGGAAATAAGCGATACAAGTGTGATGTTTGTCTGAAAGCACATAAAGTAACACATACTGGAGAGAAGCCTTACAAGTGTGATGTTTGTGGTGTAGAGTTTAGATGTAATGATCTTAATAAACACAAAAGAATACACTGGATAGAAGCCTTACAAGTGTGTTTATTGTGAAGTAGGGTTTACACGCTCTGTTAGTCTGAAGGCACACAAAAGAATACATACCTGTGATAAATCTTACATGTGTTATGTGTATGGAGTAGGTTTTACACACGACTTCTAGACTGAAAGGACACAATACATACTGGAGAGAAGCCTTACAAGTGTGATGATTGTGGAGTAGTATTTACACAGTCTAGTAATCTGAAAAGACACAAATTAATACATATAAGAGAGAAGCCTTGCAAGTGTGATGTTTGTGGAGTAGGGTTTACACAGTCTATTAATCTGAAAGGACACAAATTAATACATACAGGAGAGAAGCCTTACAAGTGTGATGATTGTGGAGTAGGGTTTACATAGTCTTCTCATCTGAAAGTTCACAAAATGATTCATACTGGAGAAAAGCCTTACAAGTGTGATGATTGTGGAGTAGGGTTTACACAGTCTAGTAATCTGAAAGGACACAAATTAATACATACAGGAAAGAAGCCTTACAAGTGTGATGATTGTAGGGTAGGGTTTACACGGTTTTCTCATCTGAAAGTTTGCAAATTAATGCATACTGGAGAGAAGCCATACTAGTGGAAAACTTGGGGTGTTGGGTTTACACAGTCTAGTGATCTGAAAGTTCACAAAAGAATACATACTGGAGAGAAACCATACAAGTGTGAAGCTTGTGGTGTTGGGTTTACGCTGTCTTCTACTCTGAAAGTTCACAAAAGAATAAATACTGGAAATAAGTGATACAAATGTGATGTTTGTCTGAAAGCACATAAAGTAACACATACTGGAGAGAAGCCTTACAAGTGTGATGTTTGTGTTGTAGAGTTTAGAAGATGTAATGATCTTAATAAGCACAAAAGAGTTCATACTGGAGAGAAGCCTTTCAAGTGTGTTTATTGTGAAGTAGAGTTTACAAACTCTGTTAGTCTGAAGACACACTAAAGAATACATACCTGTGATAAATCTTACATGTGTTATGTGTATGGGGTAGGTTTTACACAGACTTCTAGTCTGAAAGGACACAAATTAATACATACTGGAGAGAAGCCTTACAAGTGTGATGTTTGCATTATCTTCTCATCTAAAAAATCACAAAAGTAACATATTCTTAAAAAACGCCTTGCAAGCGTGATGTGTGTTGTGTGAGGTTTGCTTGATGTTCTAATATGAAAAGATGTTTTTCTTGTGTGATATTTATGGTGTAGGGTTTACACAGTTTTTTAGTGTGATATATGGGGTGTAGGATTTACACAGTTTGATATTTGTGGTAAAGGGTTTACAGATTGTTCTTGTCTGAGAAGACACAAAAATACAAACAGTAGAGAAGCCTTACAAATGTGATGTTTGTGATGTAAGGTTTAACAGCAGTAGTAGTTTGAGAACACAAAAGAATAAACTTAAAGTAGTAGCTTCACATGTGTGATGTATGTGATGTGGAGGTTACGTAGTTTCTTAGTCTTGCAATGCAGATTGGTGGTTTGATGTTGAGGACTTTCTTCATTGCATGTGGACAACCCCATCAGTGCTACAATCTCCTCCCTTAAATCACAGAAGTAAGATCTCAGCACAGTGCACAAACTCCATAGCACCAGCGAGAATCCCAGTGTGTGTATATAAAAATCACACATTCTATAAATATTTTTGTAGTGGGTAGGTTTCTAATTTTAAAAATTTTGCCAGGGTACCAGCTTATGGTCTACTCTTTATGATTTCATCGTGCCGTGGGATTTTTAATGTGTGCAGCTTGCACACAGGACCTCCTATTTTTTTGCCCGTATCCAAGAAGGCTATGTATCTGATTTCACTACCCAGGAGACCAGGGGGGAGTATGACATCATTAGGACCACTGGTTCTGAAAAAAATATTTCAATAAATTATATTCCCTTTACTGGGAATCGAACCCAGTACCTTTAGAATTCAGGGCAGATGCCATACCTCTTAGCCACTCCAGCCTCAGCAAAAATGAAAATGATGATATAACTGACCTGATGTCAGTGTATTTTATGAAGCAATCTGTAATCTGTTCTGAAATCCAGTACTTCAGAAACCACCACCACAAATTTAAAATGTCACATTAAAGTAAATGTATTAAACTATGAATAAGTAGATGTTTTAAGTACTGCAGCAAAACTTTGGAACAAAAGAACATATAAAGTATAAATGAAAGTAAGGGGAAGAATATTAAAACTTTTAAAAATGAGCAGCTGCAGTTATGCCTAAGTAGGAGATACAACACACCCGGATGGACCTCTGATCATGCTCATGTTTTCAAAAATCTTACCAGTAATCGAAGCCACTAAGCTACTTGACCGTCCAACTGATGCAGCCATTCATTTTGCTTGTTTTTATTTTAAGAAGTACTTAAGGCTGTTCTTTCTGCACTGGAAATTTAGAGTTCTTAAATAATGTTAATGATTTGTATTACTGATATTGAAATAAATCATTGTCATTGTAAAAATCTCTTCATTTGTTGACATTTTTTGGGTCACAGTATGTGTATTTTTTATTATTAGGAAACAAATTATTTATGACATAGTAGATGTCAACTGTCTGGTGCCATTTGCCTGATCAATTAGTTTTTCTTTGTAAGTTTTTCAAGTTATGATTTTTTTTTTCCATGCTTATCCTGAGGCACCTTCTCCATCTGTGTTTCAATACATTCACTGTTTCAGATGCCAAAAGCCCTATTCACTTTGTCCTTCCCCTCACAAGATGCATCTCAAGAACTACTGGAATTATTTTGACTAATTTTCTGTTACAATTTGGCCAAAAATGTGCTGATCCATTTCACTTTTGGTCTGAATGAGATACTAATTAAGGGCACTTCGCTTGAGTGCTATGGCTTTACTTTAGAGGCCGTATTTTTTTCTAATTTATCCACTCATTTTGAAAACTAGTTTATGCTAGCTATTTTAAAAAGTCACGTGATTTCATGCAACATGGAGACCACATCATCTGCTTACACTGTTTTTGTGTTCTCACTATAATGTTTGCCTTATGCCAACAACTGAGCATGCTGTATTTATTTTATTAATAATTAATAGACAAAGGAAATGTGCCTATATTATGTTATGCAAGTGTGCATATTTTCTCTCTATTATTTTTTGTCTTTAAAGCTCATCGTTTTCTTCATTCAATATGTGGGTTCCAAGTTAGAATCCTGCAGACAGGAACTATTGCATTGTACCTATTCTGTACTGTAATGTTGTACCTTTCACTCATTTCCTTATCTGATTTAAGTAAGGCTAAGTTTAATTTGATAATGTTTGAAGCTCGCTTTACTTTCTTCAATTTTATTTTAAGTTTTCCTATTACTAGTACATGATCACTGTAAGAATAGAAAAAATACAGAGTATAGATGAACAGTGGGAAATGCTAAAGGAATAAATACATCAAACATCAAAAGAAATCGTACCAGAAGTAAAGAGGCCTGCAAAGAAGAAGTGGATGACAGATGAAATTTACAACTGATGGATGCAAGAAGGAAGGAGAAGCAAGACAACGAAGAATATGACGGACTAAATAAGGAAATAGTAAACAAATGTAAAACAGCAAAAGAAGCATGGCTAAACCAGAAATGCAGAGAGCTTGAAGTGCAGAACCGAAAAGACACAAAATCTATGTACAAGCAAATAAATGAGTTAACAGGCAGAAGGACACAAACAGTCACTGGCTGTTTGAAATCAAAAGAAGGAACATTGTTAATGGGTCATGAGAACATGATAGAAAGGTGGACAGAATACATCAAGGAGCTGTATGATGATGAAAAAAAAAAAAAGGTAAAGGAACCCGTTACACGCCCATTGAGGCATATTGGGAATATGGTGTTAGGCCCATATTATCTTGACCGTCGGCACACTAGGGGTGATGTGGTCGGCATCACGCCAGCCGCCTTAACCTTCCCAGAGTTGCTCTGGTACCCATTTGGGGCTGGGTTGATCCAGGCCGTTTGTGGCCTAAAAAATCCCACCTCATCTGGGGATCGAACCGTAGACCACTGCGCTAGGAAGCCAGTGCACTAACCACTATGCTACCGCGATGAAAGACCAGATTTGAACAACCATGACAGTTGTGAAGGACCTCCAATACTTGTGGCAGAAGTAGAGGATGCCATGCACCACATGAAGAAAGGCATAGTGCCTGGACCAGATAATGTAACAGTAGAGGAAATGGAAGCTTTGGGAGAATTTGGAGTAGAAGTGATAACAAAAAACTTAAATGACATCTACAACAATGGTCAAATACCTGATGATCTGCTAAAATCCATATTCATAGCTTTGCCAAAGAAACCTGGAGCATGGAATGTGAAGAACACTGCACCATTAGCCTTATGAGTCATGTGACCAAAATATTATTACGAATTGTCATGAGAAGAGTGAGAAATAAAATTTAACCAGAAATCAGTGATGAACAGTGTGGATTTGTAGAGGGTAAAGGCACAAACAATGCTATATATATTATAAGAACATTAATAGAAAGAGCCATAGAGGTGAAGACAGATCTGTACTTGTGCTTTATAGGTTACACTAAGGCATTTGACAAAGTGAAACATGAGGAAATTATCAAAATGTTAGAAAGTATTAATAATGATGGAAAGGACTTGAGGATAATAAAAAACATGTACTGACAACAAACAGCAGCTGTAAGAATTAGGAGCCAAATAGGAACATTTCAGCAAGTAAAAAAGGGTGTCAGGCAGGGATGTGTGCTGTCACCAGATCTGTTCAATCTGTACAGTGAAAATATAATGAGATCTCTAGAGGGCATGCCAGGAATATCATTCGGTGGACAAAATATAAACAACTTGAGATACGCTGATGATACAGTCTTAATAGCAAAAAGTGAAAAGGAACTGCAGGAGATGGTTGATACAATAGTGATAGAAAGGGAAAGTAAATACCTTAGCCTTAACAGCAAAAAGACAGAAGTAATAGTCATCTCAGAGAAAAGTGCTTCCCTAGAATGTACAATCAAAGTAAATGGAACCGTTTTAAAACAAGTCAATAAATTCAAATACCTGGGAACATTAATAACAATAGATGGAAGATGCATCTCAGAAGTGAAGAGCAGAATAGCTGAAGCAAAAGTAGCATTCTATAAAATGAAGAGTATATTATGCAACAATTCTTTGTCATTGGAAGTAAGAAAGAGAGTTCTTCATTGTTATATAGAACCAATCCTGACGCATGAGAGTGAGTCATGGACAATTAGTAAACAAATAGGGAAGACACTGGAGGCAACAGAGATGTGGTTTTACAGAAGAATGTTAAAAATACCATGGACAGCCAAAAAGAGTAATGTGGATGTCCTGAAAGAGGCCAATGCACAAAGGAAACTTATTTCACAAGTTAGAAAGAAGCAATCCACTTTTTTTGGGCATGTTATGAGAAGAGGAAAGCTGGAATATATCGTAACAACAGGTAAGGTTGAAGGCAAAAGAGATGGGGGAAGACAAATAGAGCAAATACTGGACAGTTTGACATCGCAGAAACTTATGACATACGTGTTTCCTGTCCTACTTGTGACAAGAGTACTTTCTGATAAAGTAATGATGGTTACATTTTGAACATGCTGTTGTATGAGTTTACCGATCTGTCTGTAAGTTTGTACACAAGGGCATCAGACATCTTATAACCATATATGGGAGAGTTGACATCTGCCTTACATTCAAAATTATAAGATGTCGGAATATTTTGAATTTACCCCATAACCCGCCTGTTTGAAAATGATTGAAGTTTTTTGATAGCTCATAACAAACGAAGGCGTGGGAAGGCAGGGAATATAATCTGACCATTTTCTCAAGCTATTTCACTTGAAGATCAATAACTTAATAAGGAAGGCCTATGAAGACATGACATGCAGAGTTCTTCATGAAGGACAACTTACAGAACCGTTTAGGATAAGAACGGGAGTGAGACAGGGATGCCTCTTGTCTACATTTTTTTCTTACTAGCAATAGATTGGGTTATGAAAACATCGACATCACACAACAGAAATGGAATCCAGTGGAATCTGACTACACAGCTTGATGATCTGGATTTTGCAGATGACTTAGCTCTTCTGTCCTATAACCATAATCAGATGCAAGAGAAAATGAAAAATTCTCGATGAGAGGTCACAACAAGTGGGCCTGAAAATACACAAGGAAAAGACAAAGATTATGAGAATAAATGCAAGAAATGAAAACAAGATTGAACTTGAAGAAACACTACTAAAGGATGTAGAATTATACACATATCTTGGTAGTAATATAGACAAAGTTGGAGGGACAGACAGTGATATCAAAATAAGAATACAAAAACGAGAGGCGCTTTCATTGCATTGGGAAACATATGGAGAACAAGAGAAATCAAGTCCAACACGAAAATAAGAATCTTCAACTCAAATGTGAAGTCAGTCCTATTGTATGGCTCTGAGAGATGGAGAGCAACAATAACAACTAAAAAAACTACAGACTTTTATAAACGGGTGCTTGCGTAGAATAGAAGGACTGAAATGGTATGACAAAGTCACAAATGTGGAATTGATGACAAGAACCAGACAAGTGCCAGTGGAACTGTCGTACGGTATGTTAATTGCTTTATTTGGCCCATCTAAGTCGAGTGGATGTCGACAGATACGTGAGAAAAGGTATAAAAAATAGATTTCACAGATGGTAGATTGAGGGAAAGATATGTCTCTGGAGTGATTAGGTTATCTTCTCCAGCCTATCCGTACGACTGTACTTTATTACCAGACAGCCTTTGCCTCCCTATCAAGAATATATAAGTTACTCTACACACACACAGCTATGTGACAACAAGACACACAAACGGGAAAAACTTCGGATAAATGGGTATGGGTCTGACCAACACACAAAGGTAAGTTTCGTTGTAGTTTATTATCATTAAACTTGACAACATCAAAATATCTAAAGAAAAGATAAAAAAAGGGTCATTTACACGCATATGAAATAAAGCAGAAAAAGTGCACCCTCCCCGAATGGAGAAAAAAACCCAAAATTATTAACCCAAAGGTTGAAGGTTAGCACTATGTTATAGAATGAACAGCATTGGTACTCAATGATACCCAGTAAAGTAAACAAAATTTAGACAAATCGGATATATGGATAGTTTCCAGCAAACAAGGAAAAATACTCACACACACACTCTCTCAAGCAGTGGCCACTCTCACACTCTTACCTAATTGCCTGGTATGGTAGGTCTGTGTCGTGGAGTAGTTTTGAGGAGAAGGACAGCTTGGATGGAATGGAAGGATAAAGATAATGTCTTATTGATAGTTTATGAGTTCGTAATGGAACTGCCTCTCCTCGGGAAATAGTGTACTAGAAGTTTACTTAAAAGAGAATTCTGGCAACTAAACAGGATATTTTCTGGACGATAAATTCTCTCTCAGGAATCCTACAAAAGGACTGTGTAAAGCACATAAGGTTGAGAAAGAGATTTGGTGTCCAGCCACATTTAAAATATCCCGACCCAGTAGAAGTTAATTTAATTATGGCTCAGCCCCCAGGGTGTAGAGTTATATTTAAAACAAAATACAGCCCAAATAAAGTTAACAAGAAAAAATAGCAACAGACGCTGTCAAGTTAAATTGAATAAAAGGGTATAGATTCTCACATATCTGAATATACATATAAATATGAAAAAAAGTTTAGCTCTACTGTTTAGAAAAAAACAACTAGTATGTCATCATATGGACCAGAAGATCTCTTCTATAGCTGTACCGCTGGTAGGTGTTATACTCATCTCTCCGAAGACCTGTAGTAGCTGCGGAGATTATTTTGTTTCAGACTCTCCTGGTTTGGTCTGCCCCAGCATTTAGGGTGTCAGAGTTTGCTTCCCTGGACTCAGTGCACATCACAGATAAGGATGGGGTAAGTCACCTCTGCTGAATACCTCTTCTGCTTATGGGATGTGTGGTATGGAATGGGTTACTGGGTGACAGGATATGGTTTGGTATGGTAAGGTAACCTGGTTAATAGGGTATGGTGGGTAGGGGTAATCTTTGGTACAGTGGACTCGTACCCTGGTTTAGTACCTAGTAACCACAACCTGGGTGGATTGGAAACAATTGAAGTCCCATTAGTGGTTTCAAGAGCAATCATCATCTAAGTCTGATGGCCGGTAAGCGTCCATCAGAAATTAAATTAACACAATGCTAACTACCATTCAGTAACTGTGTGTTATCTATTATCTATGAAATACTCCTTCTTAACTGATATTATAGCGTATCTTGAGTTCTCAGTCTCTATCTGGTGCCCATAGAGCAGTATTTTAATTTTGGGGTCACTGTCAACAATGGTTTGAGAACCACCGGGTAATAGTTTCCTATGCTGCTTTAACATGTTGGGGTGTTATTGCTGCCAAGGTCTGAGAACCACTGATTTACATTCTTGCTACTTGAAGAGTAAATCATGTGGAGGGTAGTCATGGTCTCAAGGCTTGAGAACTGCTGACTTACATTTTGTCAGTCAAGTGGTAAATTCATTAAATAGCTAAAATAATTGTAAGCATTCTTAAAGTCCTGGTTCCTGTAGAAAATAACATTCATATAACTGATAATAAAATAGTTCTTCAATCATAACATTGGTATATGCATAGGCATTCCAAGATGAAAAAACACATTAATGTCCCATATGAGACAAAGGGAGAAGAAGTGATTGAGAACACTTTTTATCAAGTTTGCAGTCTTGACAGAGAACACTGAAGCCTTATAAGAAATAGAAAATAGAAGGACCACTAATACACTTCTGTTGTGCTTGGGTCAATATGCAAATCCCAAAGTAACAACAATAATATACACCAATTATTTAAGCCTGTCTTATTTCTGCCAGGCTGTGAGATAAAGATCAGTCGTTAATTAGGTCTATGACCTCAGCAAACTCGTACATTAGTTGGAGTGATCTGTAAATATGCAAATAACAATTATTGTCACTGAAAATGGAAATACATTTAAAACTTTGCTTAACAAAAGGTACTGCAATAATAAGCTGTGGATAAACATATGATTATTCATGTTATAAAATCAGCAGTATAAGAGAGTTATCTACCCTTCCAAGATGGAGGTGAAATTCGTTTCTCACCTTAGACGCCGAAAGAAAAACATCAGGAATGTGTATATTTCGATGGATAATACCATGTTATGTTAAATTATAGAGTAAAAGATACACCAGAGTATCTACTGGTGTAGATATTTTCCTATAACTGACCTCGAAACCCTCGAATCGGTCGGTTGGATCGGAGGGTTGATCAGTGAGTTAACAATTCACTATCGTAAAACAAGCTATTGTTACCGAAACAGAACCAGGCTCGACAGTAAACATGACTCACTCTAATATCTTGGGGGCTAAGGAGATTTTTAAAATTGGATACTGGAATGTAAGAACTATGTATCAAGACGGAAAATTGGAAGAAGTAATTAAAGAAATGGATAATTATAAGTTGGACATATTGGGTGTCAGCGAGTGTAGATGGACGGGGAAGGGCATAAAATATATTTCTGAAGAAAAAAAGGAAATTATATACTCTGGTAGTAATGATAATCGTCACACAGAGGGAGTAGCCATCTTAATGACACAGAAAGCAGCAGCATCGCTTATCAGCTGGGTACCTATCAATGAGAGGCTAATATTAGCTAGATTTCAGACACGATTTTTCAAGCTCTCAATTGTACAATGTTATGCACCAACTAACGACGCTCTTGATACCACAAAAGATGACTTCTATGAAGCACTTCTAAGTACCATCAACACAATACCCAAGCATGACATAATAGCAGTCATGGGTGATTTTAACGCCAAAGTAGGTGACAACAACGATGGAGTACAAAGATATCTCGGTACTCATGGCATAGGCTGTATGAATCAAAATGGCGAAAGACTTCTAGAACTTTGTGAAATATCAAACCTCGTTGTGGCAGACACCATCTTTCCACATAAGAATATCCACAAGATAACATGGAATTCACCTGATGGCAGAACTAAGAACCAGATAGATCACTTCTGCATAAGCGCTAAATTTCGCTCATCAGTTCAAGACGTCAGAGCATACAGAGGTGCAGAGATCGGAAGCGATCATAACCTCTGCATAGCTAAACTGAGAATTAAACTGAAGAAGTTATACCAACAGAATAAAAATAGAAGAATAGATGTACACAGACTGCAATCAAATGATATAAAGGAGGAATATAATGTCAAAATGAACAACTATTTCGATGCTTTAGGCAAAATTGACAACGATATCACCACCAAGACAATCGATACTAAATGGGAACAACTGAGAACAGCAATGACAGAAGCAGCAGTAGCGACCACCGGATACCTAGTACATAAAAAGAAAAAATGGATGAGAGAAGATACTTGGGATAAAATACAAGAAAGGAAAACAGCAAAACTTAAACTACTAGCGGCAAGTACACATAATGCAGTTGAATCTTGCAAACTAACTTATAACTTGTTAAATAAAGAAGTGAAGACAAAAACTCGAAGAGATAAAAGACATTTCATCAATGAACTGGCCGTAGAAGCTGAAAATGCTGCAAGAACTGGTAATAGTAGGTGCCTTTATCAAATTACAAAACAACTATGTCACCAGCCTACTGCTATGGAAACACCTGTTAAAGGTAAATTAGGGAATTCAATACCAACAGAAAAAGAACAAATGAAGAGATGGGCTGAGCACTTCATGGAGGTGCTAAACAGACCACCACCAACAGTAACACCTGATTTTAATAATGAAACACCCACAACCACCTTGCCAATAACTTGCGATGAATTCACGCTGGACGAGATCAAACAAGCCGTTAAAAGATTAAAAAATTTTAAAGCTGCTGGAGTTGACGAAATTTCAGGGGAAATGATTAAAGCAGTTAATGACAACAACCTCTTGAGAATTTTAGATATTATAAATGAAGTATGGAGAGAAGAACAACCACCACAACAATGGAAAGACAGTATTATTGTAAAGTTACCGAAGAAAGGTGATCTATCAGACTGTAATAACTGGCGTGGTATATCTCTATTATCAGTACCTGGAAAATTATTATGTTGCATGATGTTAGAAAGACTTAAATTGCATGCTGACGAAAAGATCAGAGAAGAACAAGCGGGTTTCAGGCCGAAACGATCATGTATTGATCAAATATTCACACTAAGAACAATTATAGAAGAATCAGTGGAAAGGCAATCGCCACTTATTATCACCTTCGTCGATTTTCAAAAAGCCTTTGATAGTCTACACCGCCCATCATTGTGGAAGATACTTACAATCTATGGTTTTCCAACAAAATATGTGAATATAATCAAAGCGCTATATGACAATGCAAGATGTTGTGTTAGAACAAATAAAGGGAATACAGAATGGTTTACAGTAGAAACAGGGGTGAAACAAGGCTGTATTATGTCACCACTACTTTTTGGAATAGCTATTGATTGGGTTATGAGAAACTATACCCACAATGAACAATTGGGTATAAAATGGACAAATGGAAAATTCCTGGGGGACCTGGATTTCGCAGATGATGTAGCATTCTTAAGTTCAACACCAAGACAATCCCAAGAAGCAATAAATAATTTGTGTCATCTCTCGGTTAAAATAGGTCTCCAAATAAATGCCTCTAAAACTAAAGCTATGAACTTTTCTAACGAGACCTTTGATATCATCTTGAACGGGGAAAAACTACAGAAAGTTGAAAGTTTCAATTATTTAGGCAGTAAAATGACTCAGGATGGTGACACAACAAGAGAAATCCATACTAGAATTGCTTTGGCAGCTAGCGCCTTCAATAGATTATCTAACATTTGGAAATTACGATCATTGAATATACATACCAAGCTTCGTCTGTTTAATTCAAATGTTATCTCAGTGTTAACATACGGCTGTGAGAGTTGGAAAATAACAAAATCATTGGAGAACAAGCTGAATACATTCGAGAACAAATGTCTTAGAAAACTCATGAACATCAGTTGGAAAGAATTCAAGACTAATCGACAAATAAGAGAAGACTCTAGGCAGAAATATGTCTCCGACTATATAAGGAAAAGACGATGGTCATATATCGGTCATGTCCTACGAATGCAAAACAACAGAATACCACTACAGGCGCTCACTTGGGTTCCTGAGGGTAAGAGGAAAAAAGGAAGACCAAAAGAAACACTCAGAAGAACAATAATAAGAGAAGGAAGAACGTTGGGCCTAAATAATGTGCAAGAGCTAAGAGGAGTGGCGTCACAACGAACAACCTGGAGAGCACTGGTTTCTGCCTTATGCGCCGTGTTTGGTGCTTAAAGAATTTATTATTATTATTATTATTATTATAAGATCTACTTACTTCGTTCAACTGAACCCTCACGAATTTTTCAACCACAAAGTAGCCTCGATTGAGGCCTATAAGCTCACATCTGCTTCGAATGATGGTTAACGGTCTAATGCTTAAAATTCCCTCCACAATTCCAGCTGTATTTTTGGTCGACCTCTTGGGTGGCCACACAGTAAATTCTATTTTGGTCCCAGGGGTATCACGTTATCTTCATTTTAACTGGCCCTAGTATCCACTGTGTAAGTGTTTGCGGCTGAAGGCAGGGTTCCTGCACCTTCCCTGATTTACGTGCGTCCAGTACGTGACACAACCAAAAGGTCGACTTCTGGGCTGGTCGTAGCACTGTTTTTCACCTTCCCATTGGAACGACTTTCGCAGGCTAGGGAAATACCATTACCCTTTGGCCGTGAGAATCCTGAGCTAGCGAATACTGTGTAATATAAGACTAGAGAGAGAGACTATCATTATGAGAATGAAAAAGATTTCCGAAGAGAAATGGTTTTCTTGTTTAGTGATAGGAGAAATTTGTAGAATAAAATAATAGACAGAAGAAAAAGTCGGTGAGAAGTCGTTACATGACAGTCTGTAATATCCCTTGGTAATAGAGTTAGTCCATGAATATATTATCTATTCTGTCACCCCAGTTGTCGCAGCTCCAAATTGGCCCCAGTTCACCCTCAGAAACTAACTAGTGAGGTGAACGCCTAATATGGTGCTTCTCCTGGATATAAGTGTTACTACAAATAGTTAAAACTGTGAGAGTTCTTGAAGTTCACCTTTTCACATGGAAATACTTCCAGTATTGGGAAACATCTGGTTGCTAAAAAAATGTTACAAATGATGATGATGGTTCTTCTATCGGCCAACTCTGTGTTAGAGCGCCGATTCTGCACAGCGTATGTATCTAGAGATATACTCCACTTGAATTACGACTGTCGGGGAACAATAATAATGTTTTATGTACACCACTGTGGCTGGTAAAAATATAAATCTGGATTTGGTAAGTCCAGTGTTAAATTTTATTGTTCTCAAATACCATTTGGCGAGTGCACGTTTATACATGAAATTGGTAACGCACAAGCCAGGTAAAGGAGAAAAGTAACAAACCAAAAGAAGACCACTGGACGCCCTTGTGATCAGGTCTGCGAAGAATGCAAGAAAACATTTATGGAAAAAATGCTACTACTAAATATACACGCAGACGAGGACAAGACGATCTCTTCTCCACTCCGTCAGTCCTGACTAGGGTTAAAAGGCACACGGTGTTTCCTTACGCCTACACGCTAGCAGACGTCACTGGCGGCTGAGTTCGATCGGGCTGAGTTATGTAACTCGCCCGCCCCCTGCTCTCGTCGGTGGTCAGCGTATAATGTTAATTTTTATTTAATTTATCCATACGCGCTACCTAAAGAATGATCGCCTGTCAGTAAATAGCTATTAAATTGTCGGCGTCTGTTAGTTTGTCGTATGGTATAAAAAATAATATACACTATAATAACAAATATACAAAATGAAATATAACGTGTATTCTATACGCCCACTATCAGTCGCTTAAATGCCTATAAGTCCGGTCAGCTAAACCGTCGGGTGTATCTCTCTTCTGTACAGATTTAGTGTCGCGTCTGCCTACACTGTTAACTTAATTACCGTCTAAGGTATGTGGGTAGCGGGTGGCGTGATTTAACATTTTAATTGAATTACTGGTATGAAATCGCTACGCGTTATTTTGTTTTACTAGCGAGAAAAATCTAAAGTGAAGAATAAATGTTAAAAGCTATCACTTTTTAAATCATTAGCAATATTATCCTTTTACCAGAAAATTCAGAATGAAAATCTCCTCGAATCAATCACTTTAAAACACTATTCCAACAAGAAAAACTGGTTCTAGGACTGCGCTATACTATTCAAATTCTGACTGACTTCTGATCGCGGGGTTAAGAAAACAGCAGTATATCTATCATTAGATTGCTCTGATCTCTAATGTTGTTAATTTTGCGCTCCTGTGAGACCCAAAATTCAGAAGCTAGGCGTATCAAGATAAAAGACAGTGTACAACAGTCATTTGAAACACGAGGAAGATGTGGGGAATTGCGGTATAACGTGGAGTATGCCCTGGATCTGTATATCAAGAACACCATCCATGACATTCAGCAGCTCCGCCCTCGTAGATTGCATTCTTCCAATCTCACTTCTGCAGAGATGACATTGTCATCAAACCGGCTGATAAGGGAGGAGCCATTGTTGTCTACCAGAAGGACTTGTACCTCATCATCATCAGTTGACATCTCCACACCGAAGGTTGGCTGTAATGGATCTCCAACGTTTTCTGTCTCGTGTCTTGGTGGTGCACTCTGATAGACTCTTTCCTGTCCATCTCTTGATGTTATCTTCCCACTTATAGCGCTGTCTCCCCCTTGCACGTTTGCCTTCAACTCTCCCTTCTGTTATGGTCTTCTGTAAGGTGTTATGCCTTTTTATGTGGCCAAAGTATTATAGTATCCGAACTTTGACCTCCCTCATTAGTTCTTTTTTCATACCTAGATTTTCTAGGACCTCCTTATTTGTTTTCATCTCTTTCCATGGGATACGCCCCATTCTTCTATATATCCACATTTCAAGAGCCTCAATTCTTTCTTCCAAATGCTTATTCATCGTCCATGTTTCTGCACCATACAGAAATGCAGAATATATATAACACTTTATGATTCTCAGTTTTAATTTGTGAGATAACTGTTTGGATGTCAGTATGTGTTTCATGTTGTTGAATGTGGCTTTGGCCATTCCTATTCTCTTCTTGATTTCTGTTTCACATCTGCCATCTTCTGTTATTATATGACCAAGATATACAAATCTGTTACGGTGTTATTTTAAATGACGGCGTCTGCTGGGGTTTAGCCATCATTTCTTGACTTTCTTAATCATCTATCCTAATATAGATTGATTTATAGATTTTTTTTTCTTCTCGAAAAAACATTTTTGATTCTTAACATCTTTAAATTTGTACACATGTTTTCTGTCTTATTTGTTTTTTTTTACCATGCCTACAAGAGACAGTAAGTTGTTTAAATGTGTCAACTATGCTCAGCCCCATACTTATCATCCATCACGGCTGTCCTGTCATCGTTACTAAAGAAGAACATGCCAGTAAGGATAAATTGGACAGACGAATGTGACAAAACTTTTCGCACTATCTTAAACATATTTTCATGCCCACCTGTTTTAAGATTACCAGATGCTTCTAAAAAGTTTGTTCTACGTACAGATGCGAGTAATTACGGACTCGGGGCTTGTCTACTCCAATATCATGATGATGTCCTTCACCCTGTACTTTATATCTCACGCAAGCTGAAACCTCCGGAGACTAAATATTCGACTGTAGACCGAGAATTGCTCTCCATAATCTGGGCAATTACCAAGTTAGAAAAATTTTTGCTGGGATCTCCATTTCTGATCCAGACTGATCAGAAATCTGTGGCAGCATTACGTCATTCAAACCATAAAAGTGCAAAACTTGCAAGCTTTGCTATTACGTTGCAACCATATGAGTTCGAAATACAGTCGATACCAGGAACGGAGAACGTCATAGCCGATACGTTGTCCAGACATCCTACGGATGCTGAATGAATATTACTATTTCAAATTTTCTGACTAATCAAGCATTACATTTGCAATGAACTATATTAATGCCACGTCAGAATATACAACACTTCATTTGGACTTCCTACTTAAATAAGGACATTTCGAAATAAACTATTGTGATCAAAATATCAAGTTTTATGGATCGTTTGAAAATTTGGACTTCACTTCCACTTTGCGTATCACTCATTTCGATTGAAAACTGTTAAAAAGGAACAATCTCTGATGTAGAAGGGACATATACTGTGATGACTGATTCAATTACATTCAAAGTTTTAATAAAGGAACTAACAATGATTGGATAATCATATCATAATTCGATAATATGAACCTTGTGTCTTAATGAACTTTCATACAAGTCAACAGGATATAACAACGATTGGATCTTCATGTCCGATATTGTTAAATTTTCTAGTTATTAAATTAATATATAATAAAATAAAGTTAAAGTGTGATGAAATAAAAAAATAAAATATACTAAGAAAAGATGAAACAAAATAATATCACACCAATTAAACCTTTTAATTAGTGTAATTATTAAGGTAATAGATATTAGATTATGACATTTCATATTTATAGTTAAAATGTATGAATTTTTTTTGTTCCTTTCTTCTGATTGCGTTAATTTAATTAGGTATCTATCCTTACACTTCATTTTCACACGCATTCTAATTTAATGTATACTTTAATATTTGGTTTTAATTGTCCGTACTTCTCAATTTTTATTTCTTTTACTCTCTTATACTATTTCTCATTTTCTTCAATTAGATATTAATTAGTTAGTACCATACGTACATACTATAATTAATTATTTTAATTTTAGTTAGTTAGAATAATTTTAATAACACCTCACATTATTAGTTAGTCGATACATACAACAAATTAATTAGTTAATTAGTTAGTGACAGTGACATTTCCTTGTTTAATATAAGTTATATATATGATATGACGTTGATTTTATTATAAGATATTACTGACATGACCACGACACTGTTCTAGATAGAACATCGTAGGTCATACGTCGGGTTTTGTTAAATTTTTGATAATTTAATTAATATTATTCAAAAAAAAAAAATCTATCTAATAGATTTTTTTCCCCCCGTCTGACAGGAAATCTGTTACGGTGTTATTTTAAATGACGGCGTCTGCTGGGGTTTAGCCATGCGCAACGTTAGGGGTCATTAACATTTATAGAATATGTCGATATTTTACGGTATACTGAACGCGAAATATATGCGGAGATTATGACGCATTCGCGTTGGGAAGGTCACGCTGGGTGACTTGGTTACATGGCCCTTGTTACGCTATCCGTCAAGCAAGAAGGTCGTGTCTTGTATTTCTTCCAAGGAAAAAAAGGCTGAGTATATAGCCTAAATTAGATATATGAATCGATGTAGAACTCAGGGTCAGTTCGGTTATTAATCTAAGTATGAGATTAATTAAATTAAACTAATGATGGAAGGAGAATCGCATTATGATTCAAATTGTAGCTGTCAAGAACTCATGTGCTCATTTCTGGCTGTTGACTACAACAGCGCACGTATATAGCCACGATGTTCTTCTGACATATAGTTTTGACACGGACGGACATGAATACTAAGCATGTAATTTCTAATGACTATATATGAATGTATACCGATGTGAACTGTCTTCGTGCGTCAACTTGTAATAAATATTGGACTCGAATCGAAGGCTTACCCACATTCCTTTGATTACGTTTGATTGCTTCAACTTGCATTGTTGACGGTCCTTTGACCTGATGAACTCTTTCTTGTAAGAAGTTTATAGTAATAATGGATGAGTTCGTACGGAATCGGGGTTTGCTTGGACACAAGTTGTGTAATGATAAATAAGCAAGCATCCCAACTAAACTTATAATAATCGAACGAAGGACCCTCCAACACCAGTAAAACCACCCACGCAACAGTAGCTCTTGACTTGTTCCAGGATTTTCCCATTTACGCTTATCTTTAATGTGGGTTTATCGTCTGTTTTGCTAATTATCATAGTTTTTGTTTTCTCAATATTAATGTCGAGTCCATATTCATGACTTATACTGTTCACTTGCTTCACTAGTTCTTGTAACTCCTGTTCGCTTTCAGCTAACAACACGGTATCATCTGCATATCTAAGGCTGTTCATTGACCTTCCACTGATGTTTAGTCCTGGTATTTCCTGTATCTGTTTGAAAATTTTTTTCGGTGTATAAATTAAATAGGCAGGGGGACAGCACACAACCTTGTCTGACTCCTCTTTTTATATCAATGTATGATGAATAATTCCTTCCAGATCTTACTGTGGCAGTTTGCTCCCAATAAAGGTTACTGAGTATTCTTATATCTTTTCCATCAATACCTATGTCTTCGAGGCATTCAATTATTTTCTCATGATAGACTCTGTCAAAAGCCTTCTTATAGTCAATGAAGCACATGTACATACTTTTTTGGACCTCTGTATATTTTTCTGCTAATATTCTTAGGCAAAATATTGCCTCTCTTGTTCCACTGTTACATCTAAAACCAAACTGTTCTTCTTGGATTTCGCTGTCTACCTTACTTTTTATTCTTTCCTGTATTATTTTGAGCAGTATCTTAATTGCATGACTCATCAGGCTGATTGTTCTAAAGTCTGAACATTCTGTTGCATTTGGTTTGTTGGGCAATGTTATAAAAACTGATGTCTTCATGTCGTGTGGTATATATTCTGTATTGTATATATCGTTGCATAGATCTGTGATTGTATCTATACCAAAGCTCTCCAGAACTTCTATCATTTTAATTTTTATGGTATCCATGCCTGCTGATTTTCCTTTTTGTATCATATGTATGGCATTCTCTATTTCTAATCTGATAATGTTTGGGCCTTCATTAGAATCTGGTGATGGTTTTTCACCTCTGTTGTCCTCAAATAGTTCTTTTACGTTTTCTGCCCATCTGTTTGATATGTCTTTCTCATCAAGTAATATTACACCATTTTTGTTCTTGATACAGCTTCCTCCTTGTGCAAACCGCGACCTATTTGATAATTTCTTTATTTCTTCATGCATATCTCTTGTCATGTGCTTTGCTTCCAAGTCTTCTATTTCCTCGCATTTTGTTTCTATCCACCGTTCTATTGCTTGTCT
This sequence comes from Oreohelix idahoensis, assembly GCA_024509875.1. NCBI lineage: Eukaryota > Metazoa > Mollusca > Gastropoda > Stylommatophora > Oreohelicidae > Oreohelix > Oreohelix idahoensis. The sequence goes on from JAMPIV010000763.1 coordinate 288,825, forward strand.
ACACATAGTACGTATGTCATTGTCTATTGTTTTATATTCTGGAGGGTTTTTTGCTTTCTTTCTTTCTGCCATTTTATTCAAGATGTCATCTCTCATCCAAATTTGATTTTTCTTAGACTCCTTTTTAGGTAAGTTTGCATTTGCTGATTGTAAGCTTGTTTTTAAGCATTCCCATTTTGCGGTTACTTTTTCTTCTGGGTTTTCTCTTCTATACTGCTCCATGCTTTCTGTCAATAACTTGATATTTATTTTTGACGTCAATTAAATATTTCTGTTTTATATCTGGTTGTTTCAGCGCTGATATTTCTATCTGTGGTTTCTCCTGTCTTCTGTTTCCTAATCTTTTCAGCTTTATATTTACCTTGATGACGACTGGATTGTGATCTGAATTTATGTCGGCGCCAGGATGTGTCTTTGCACTTGTGACACTGTTCTTAAATCTATGTTTTATCATGATATAGTCAATTTGATTTCTTGTTACATCTCCCGGGCTTTTCCATGTGTATAATTTCCTTGGGTGGTGTTCAAAAAAGGTGTTACATATGACCACCTGGTTTTCTTCACAGAACTGGATAAGTCCGTCTCCTCTATCATTTCTTGTCCCTAATCCATACTGTCCTACTATTTTCTTGTATTTTCCTTTTCCTACTTTTGCATTCATATCACCCATTACTATCAACACATCTGTAAATTTGACTGGTTTAAGTGTGTGTTGTAGCTCTTCATAGTATTCGTCTATTTCTTCCTTGCTGTGATCTTTAGTTGGTGCATACGTTTGTAAGATTGATATGTCGAATGGCTTTGCTCTCATCTTTAGTAACATCATTCTGTCGTTGTGTGTCCAGTATCCACATACGCATTTTTCTAACTCCTTCTTTATTAACATTCCTACCCCTCTTTCATGTTTTTCTCCTCCTGAGTGTATAGGCGTGTACCGTACTGGTCTCTTTTCATGTAGCCTGTATCCAATAGTCTTGACTCTGCTACTCCCAGTATATCGAGTTTCATGTCTGTTGCCTCTAATATAAGATTGTCAAGCTTTCCTTCTCCGTTTAGAGTTCTAACGTTCCATGTTCCTATGTTTAGGTTCCTCCTACTAGTTTTTAGGTGGTCTTTCTCAGAATGCTCCCTTTCAACAGAATTTAAGGAACACTCGTCATTAGGTACTTCCTTACTCATTAGAGGAGTTGCCTCTTCCCTGTTAATTTGTACAGTAGATTCTTCCCCAGGGGACAGAGAGTTCTCTACATATCGGTTCTTATCTTGTTGTTGTGATCTCATTACGTTCTGTAGGAAGTACGTGGTAAGGCCCGAATCTCTTCCACGGTGGCTAGCCGTTGTCTTTTTCTATGTCCGACACGCCTCTAGTGCGCCACACATTTTGCTGTTCCGCTTTGCGAGCCGTTGATCTTCTCAGATTCCTCCGCCTCACTCACCGTCTCAGTCTTTGTGTACTAGGGACTTTGTGTACTTGTACCTACGTGAAGATAAAAACCAGATGACCAACGATGCCACTGTATCAAGCATTGTACACAGCACTATTAACTCTTTTAGTCCCAAGCAGAAAAGTGGGTTTGGCCCAAACAAACGTTTTTGTTGTTGTTTGGAAATAATTTTTTAAAATGTTCATATGCATAAACAAATTTGTTGTTTTATCCAAGGTAAAATGGAAAGGAGCAAAAGATACGGAAGCCACTTAAATGGCTCCCGGGTCAAATGTGTCTAAACCCTGAGCCTTTATAAAGTCGATTGGGACAGCTCATCACCAGTAAGGCTCTGCCCCCCAGCACATCTCATCTTAGGGTTCATGAAAGTTCTTTGGGCAAGCCTGTATTCTACATGCTCCCCAAAATTCATAAGATCGACAACCCTGGCAGACCCATTGTCTCGGTCTGTTCCTGTCCTACTGAACACATCTCTGTCTTCCTCGATAGCATTTTCCAGCCTATCGTTGAGAATCTTCCCTCCTTTGTCAAAGATACTAATCATGCTCTTATAACTTTCTCCTCTATCCGACACTCAGCAGACCGCTCCTACCGTCCTTTCTTGTTAGACTCTGTTCTCTGTATACCTCCATTCCCCACCCTGATGGTCTCCGAGCTCTTCTGTTGTTTCTTGACCAGCGCACTCGTCCTGCTATATCCACCGATACCCTTCTCCGTCTTGCTGAACTGGTCCTTCAACTAAGTTCCTTTGAATTCAATGGTCAGTTTTTCGTCCAAATTAGTGGTGTTGCTATGGGAACGAAGATGGGCCCAGGGCCGGCTCTACCGACGGTGCAACACGTGCATTTGCACGGGGCGGCAAGCTTTGCGGGGGCTGCAAAAAATCTTTTTACTTATTTTTACAATCCCGCCAAAATATTCCGCCTGGGAGCCGCGCTAGTGTAATGGTTACCACACTGCGCTAGCGATCAGGTGTTCAAGGTTCAAGCCCGGGAGCGGGCATTTGTAGGAGTGTCATCGACCGGGATTTTGACTGAATAACCTGAACGGCCCCTGAAATAAACCCTCTGTGGATGGTGTCACGGAGTGTTCGAAGGTTTCATCTAGATTATTTTCGTTTGTTCTTTAGCTGTTTTTCAAGCCTTCACTAATAGTTCTGCCATACGATCCTAATGCTATCTTCTCCTACAAAGGCACTAAAAGGTATTTCTTTAGGGACGTCAGTACAATTTATTCGCTTGGTCGAAACCAATTATATTTCCGTGTTCAGTGGTCAACTGAAGACCGCCACGATAAATATCCGGCATGGCTGAATGAGAGACGGGAATTAATTAACTTGGCGTGGGAATCAGGAATTTATTTTTTTGACGACCGTTCTATGTTGGCGGCTCGAATGTTTCAGTTGTTTTCGAGTGTGCATTCAAGGAAGTTGATTTTGCTCAGTGTTAGTGTGCTATGTGTTACAGTGATAAATACGTTTTTTAAGCGTTTTATGGAAATGAGTACAGTGCTTCAGCCTCCATTCATTACTAAATAATACATTTTATTGTAGGGTTTATTAAAACAATTTTAATATTCAAATAGATATAATGTCAGATAAAAGAAAAAAACTACCAGGTGCCGAATATCGGAAACGGAAACTGGAAAAAGAACGCTATATTCAAAAACATAGCAGGGCTTTACATAAATATCTAAAAACTGAAACAGCTGATGTAGGACAGAAGAAAATAAGCAAATGTACCGAAACAAATGATTCTGAGCTCATTGCAAGTACTTCTAACTCGGACCCCAGTAACGTAGATATTACTAACAATGTCGAAAATGAGACTGATTTGACCGTTTCCAATTGCAGAGATTTAAGTGATGAACGTGAGAGGTACACTGATACGGCAAGATGGAACCCTTCTTTAAGCGATACCGAAAGACTGGAAATCGTAAAAAAAAGCCTGCCAGAGAGACTAAAAAATGAGTTCGTTTTTCCGCGCAGCTCTAATGGTCGGAAATTTTCACTAAATTTTTACACTAGGGAGCTAAGCAATGGAGAACATATTAATCGATCATGGTTAGTGTATTCAAAAGAAAAAGATTCTGTATTTTGTTTCCGCTGTAAGTTGTTTTTCTGTAATAAAATGTCACTCACTACTGATAGCTGTAATGGTTGTGGTCATTTGTATGTGTATCTTAATGAACACGAAAAATCTAAAAACCACTTGGAGTCCCATACAAAGTGGATTGAATTATCGTCCAGGCTTAAATCAGTACAGACAATTGATTCAATGCAACAAAACGTATTAAATTCAGAAGTTCGAAACCGGAGGAGCATAATAGAACGCCTAATTGCTATTGTCCAGTTCTTGAGCCAACAATGCTTGCCATTTCGTGGAACATCTGATAAATTATATGACCCTAACAATGGAAATTTTTTAAAGCTTGTTGAACTGATTGCCAGATTTGATAGTGCTTTGTGTGAACATTTAATGAGAGTAGCTCGTGGATCGACCCAACATTACTTTGCGAAAAAACATTCAAAATGAATTGATTGCTCTTCTCGCTGGAACCATTAAAAAAAGAAATAATTTATATGGTGGAGAAAGCTAAATATTATAGCATAGTTGCAGACTGTACTCCCGATGTAAGTCACATTGAACAATTAACACTAATTGTAAGATTTGTTAATACGAATCCAGATGATACCAACATTCATGAGCATTTTCTTGGTTTCATTGCTGTAGAAGCCACTACAGGCTCAGCGGTAACCGAATGCATTCTAAGAAAATTGTCATACATAGATATTCCAATCGCAAACATGCGTGGCCAGGGGTATGACAATGGATCAAATATGAAAGGAAAACATTCAGGAGTTCAACAACGTATTAGGGACTTGAACCCGAGAGCTTTTTTATATCCCTTGCTGTTCTCATTCTCTCAACTTGGTGGTCAATAATGCAGCGATGTCATCTAGAGAAGGGGTTTTATTTTTTGAAACGGTTCAGAAATTGTATGTGTTTTTCTCAGCGTCAACACTGCGTTGGGGAATCCTTAAGAAACATATTACAACTCTAACCCCCAAGCCACTAAGTACAACTCGCTGGGAATCTAGAATCGAAGCCATTCGTCCTTTAAGATATTATATTGAGGAATTTTATGATGCATTGAAAGAAATTGCTGATGACGAGTCAGTAGACAAAATGGCGAAACATGAAGCTGAAACCCTTGCCCTAAAACTCAGAGATTTTAAATTTTTATGTTGTCTGGTTATATGGCACTATGTTTTAAACGAAATTAATGTTGCTAGTAAACTGTTGCAAAGCATAAAAATGGAATTGACCAGTGCCATAACAACTTTGAGAAATGTTCTCCAAAGCCTTAAGAATCTCAGAAATGATGAATCATTTCAAAATTTTCTTGTTGATGCTACAACATTAGCTGAGAAAGTTGAAGCTGATCCTGATTTGATACCAACGGTTGAATGTACTAGAGTGCGTCGGCAGAAAAAGCAACACAATTATGAAGCAAGAGAGGAACCTATTTTGGATCCCAAAACTAAATTCAAAATTGAATTTTTCTTTTTTATTATTGATTCTATTGAAGATTCTATTGAAAAATTCTATTGAAGAAAGGTTCGAGCAATTGGAACATCACAGTTCACATTTTTCCTTTTTATATAACATCCCTAAATTGAAATCTGAGACGACAAATAATGAGCGCTTAACAAATGTAAAAACGTAGAAGGCGAACACATCAAGAAAATAGAGACATTGATGCCATTGAGCTATGTGATGAACAAAGTAGTATCCAAATTAGTACCAGAAAATACACCGCCAATTGAAGTTCTTCGTTATATTATTGAAAATAACATTGCTCCTAATGTCGCTATAGCCTTAAGAATATTACTAACTTTGCCTGTAACGGTAGCAAGTGGTGAGCGTAGTTTTTCAAAACTGAAGCTTATTAAAACTTATTTACGCTCAACAATGGCCGAAACTAGATTAAAAGGACTTGCCATGATTTCAATTGAACATGAAATCGGTCAAAAATTAGACTACGCAGACCTTATTTCTGCTTTAGCAAATATGAAAGCAAGAAAAGTGTCTTTTTAAGCAGTACATACTTCAAACAATATAAATTCAAATAATGTGAAAATAGTGCTAAAACTATAACATGTACATACTATAGTTAAGTGTTTGTGACTCAACAGTTCATCGTTCCACACGAGAAGAGCATCCCCTTATATGTAAGTAATGTAACTACATTTCTTTCAAATAATTGTCTCCAATAAAGTCAATGGTTTATTTTATGACTATACAGTATTTTCATCAATTTATCAATACATTATTATTAATGGTACTATTTAAAATTAGGCTAATGGTCATGAAATTAATGTTGAAGCTTGTTTAACATAATGGTTTAAAAAATTTCAAACGTTAATTTGAGGTGGTGCTGGGGCGGCAAGGTATGGTATTGCACGGGGCGGCAAAATTCCTAGGGCCGGCCCTGATGGGTCCTAGCTATGCCTGCCTTTTTATGGGCCATTTGGAGCATCAGATATGGCAACAATACCCCGATCCTTTCTCCGGGATTTACGGCAGATATATCTCACACATAAGTCTCACAGATATGTCAGAGGCTGACTTATACCGTTTCATCGACTTCGTCAACCACTTCCACCCCAACATCAAGTTCACCTCCCTCATCTCCACAGTATCTGTCAACTTTTTGGCATTACCATTACCATCACGCCCTCCGGCCTTAATACCTCAGTATACTACAAGCCGACAGATGCCCACAGTTACCTTCTGTATACCTCTTATCATCCTCGGGCTTGTCGTGACTCCTTTCCATTTTCTCAACTTCTCCGCCTCCGCCGTCTGTGCCAAGACGATGATGACTTCTAATTCCGAGCCAATGAGATGTTGGATTTCTTCCGTTACAGACTTTATCCGGAACATGTTTTCACCTCCACCCTCCAACATGTTCTCCCCATCTCCCGTCAGGAGGTCCCCAAACCCTACTACTAATCCACTTCGGATAGAGTCAAATTAATCTTGACCTATCACTCTCACAGTAGTCAAATAGATTCTTTTCCACCACTTACCTATCCTTCAAGCAGATTCTGAGATTTGAGAAGTATTCGGTGAGGCACCTTTGGTGGCATATAGACGCGACAAGAACCTGAAGGATCTTCTTGTTCACAGGCGTCTCCCAAAGGAGAATGCCACTCACTTTGGCACACTACCCTGTGATCGGACACGATGCATGACGTGCAAGTATGTCATCCAAACCCACAAGGTGTCTTTTCCTGAGGCCACGTTCACCATCACCAATAGCTTCCCTTGTGAGTCGCAGAAAAACCTATATTGGCCAAACAGGCAAACGACTTGGTGACAGATTCAGCCAGCACCTGAATGACATCTCTCAGCAAAAATCCACACCAATTGCCATACACTTTAATGGTCCTGACCACCATGGCCCCATCGACATCCAGGTCACGGCGATCAGATCATGTTCCTCTGACACTGCTAACCGAGAACAGCTTGGGCAACGTCTTTTCCATCGTACGGGGTGTCTAAAACCAGCTGGTCTTAACACCCTACACTCCTTTGTCTAAGGTCACACTTTCCACTCCTATCCTATTTTGACCCTTTCCACTCTTATTCAATTTTTCTATTTCTCCTTCGCCCTTAAATTAGAGACTTTTTTGATTTTTTATTAAATATTTATTTATCTCCCACTTATTATGTCATCCTCTATCTCCAGTCCTCATTATTATTTCGTTTTGGTAGTTTCTTTTTCAGCTTCGTTTTTTAGCTTCTTAGTATGTATTGTTTACATCCGGAAGTGGCAGTTATTTCCTTTTCTGGTGACGCTCTGTCTCTCTTTGGCAGGCGTGCTAGGTCTTAGCTGCCTTTACTTTTATATTTATCTAGCCCTCACTTTCTTTCTTTCTTTTCCCTGACGAAGTCTTTGTGGCCGCAACGTTGGCTATTTTCTTTGTCTTTTGCCCACGTAAGACGAATCACCTTTTTTCGATTTTTTTTTGTTCGTACCCATCCATTAATTTGAAACACCTGGGCTTTATTGCGGTTTCAATCATTGAATGTTTTCTAGCACAAATAATTTAAATAAAGGCTTCTGTGTAAACGAAATTGATAGTAACAACTCTACATAGCTGAGAATTATTTAAACTTTCCGTGTCAGGAATCCTGGTTTAGAAAATTTGCATAACAGAAAGCAACGCACTTATAAATTTAAGTAACAACTCTACATAGCTGAGTATTATTCAAACTTTCCTTGTCAGGAATCTACTTCTACTTAGTCGTTCCTCTTCTACTGTGAGGTGTAGAGGTTTGTAAGAGAGAACGCCATACTATCTTGTCAGGAATCCTTGGTTTAAAAAACTTGCATAACAGAAAGAAACGAACTTTTTCTAAATTTAACGTAAAGGGATAACATTTATGACTTATACAGTTTGTAAGCTAAGGGCGTTAACACAATAAACGGTATAGTTTTTACGTCCCTTGTCCCTTGAGAAAAGAATGAATGGAGTGAAAAAATTCACTGCTCAGCCTCCTGATCTTGTACCATGATGATACATCGCTTAAAACATTTCCAGAGAAATGTCCAATACGCTGGACAAAACCGCATCAAAATCGGTTCAGCAGTTCTCGAGTTATGAGGTAACCGACAGACAGACAGACAGTACCTTTTTTATATATAGTAGATAACCTAGTCACAGCGAAACACGAGTGGTTAAAGGTGAAGTGAGGATATTCAAATACCTGACAGAACATAGTACTACAGACTACATTATCCGAGATGAAAGGTACAAAAGTTTATCCCAGTATGATATGACAGGAAACTCTATACAAAGCGTTACAACAGGAGGCAATCTGATCCATCTGAAGTAGTTTCCCCCCCCCCCCCCCCCCGGGTCGGACAAATCTTTAAGCCCTTCACACACTAAGAAGGGCTGGACCACTTGGTTCACGACTCCCAAGTGACTACTTCCTGTTGTTTTTTCCAGTCTGCGCTGGAAACTGAGCCCACTCCACCTTGGTTGCGACTTTTAACTTCACTCCTGGTTTTATCCATACTCCCAGCTTGAGGCAATTGTGAAAGTAACTAGATCTCTTTGTGACGGTATTGCTTCCCCTGCTTTGTAACAGTTTCCAAAACTCAAGTATCTAATATGGCTTCAAAGGTGTCTGTCTACCTTCGCACAAGATTACTCTTGGCAGATTTGTAAATAGAAGGGCAATGACACTTCTATCTCAAGGGAGTTTTCACAATATATTCAGATAAGCGAAAACAATGCTGCTTTGGCTGAGCACGTTAATTCTAGAATCTGCCGACAACTTTTGTGAAGAATTAAGCAATGATTAATCTTAGCTCGTTTAAGCCCCACCTCTGATTTACTCAATAGAATTCTTATTATTCTGGTATAGCTCTGTTTAGAGTGTGTGTAGCAAATTGCCTGAGACAAACATGCAGTACATTTAAAAGAATTAAATCGAAGTTAAATTTGTAAAATTACAAATAACAAAATTTAATAATCACTTAAGTTTTAACAGTTTGAAAATAATTTAAATAGTAATGAATCAAGAAAAAGTTATGATCCCGGTCGTAGGAGGTAAATTGTTACAAAAAGCTCAAGTGGCAGCATATATATTTAACTTAGCTGCCAATGACGGTTCTGCTCCTTCTGATGGGTTGGTTCTTTTTACACTGCTCACATTCGTCGCTGGTCAAGGTTGTCGAGTGTAGCTCGTTTCCCAAATATGTCAAGGAGAGTCTACAAAGTTAGTCCTTCGTATTAAAGCTCAGGCCACTGTTCCTTTCTTGTTCCAGAGATAGTACTTTCTGCTGGTACCACCAATAAGCCAATCCTGGCTCACAGACATTTTGCTCAGATGAATAAAAGGCACTGGCGGATGCCTTATTTCACGTGTACTTTGGGTCGTTAATTTTATCTTTAATTCCCTCTCTGACTCAGTGTGTTTACTTCAGTTTCCTCAGACAGCGGATTTCCTTATTAAAATGATAGAGATTTCCTGGGCTGAATTGTAAGTCCTGATGTAAGTCCAATAAAAAGTGTCCGGTCTGATAAATGGAAATTCTGAATTCTAACTACTGGCAAGTCTGGTGTCTTTGGCAAGCGTGAATCTCATAGTAAATTAGACTGAGTGAAGCGTCAGGTTATATTTACTGTCTTCCCCGCTTTGTTTGTTATGCAGCTAAGAAAACTCTCAAATCATTTCAAACATGCGGGGAGGGGGGGTCGATTTCAAAATATTCCGGACATGGAAAAATTGTGAACATAATGTAGAGGTCAAGTCTTACATATATGGTGTGAAAACATCCGATCCATGGCAGGCGAACTCACAGACATATCGGTAACCTCATACGACAATGTGTGTAAGATGTAACAAATTATTACTTTCATGTAAAGTAATCTCTGTGTAACAAGAAGTACCGGAAACGATTATGTCATGTTTGACTGTCCAGAATGTGTCGCACAGACGATTAATCTCTTATCTGTCGCGCACCTTGGCCTAATTTTAGCAAAACTTTGCCGCACCCTGGCAAACGCGATGTATTATCACCAACAAGGGGTGTCAAATGTTCGAACAAGCAAACTCTCCGTTACATATCAAATAGAAAGAAAAGGGTGCTACTCGAAAAAAATCACAATACAATCAGTACAAAAATGTAACTGATATGCCGCAGTGAAAGAGAGATCGGAAAGAGGACGCACCAATTTCCATCTTGTGACACTCTTGCACCTACCTCTACAGCACTGACTTGTGATGCGAAACCGCCAAAGTTCTTGACCAGATCACTGTATTTGACCAATTTGATATTCCATAGAATATATTAAAAAAATTATTATTTTAATGTTTATTATAAAAAAAAAAAAAAAAAAAAAACTGTCGAAGAAAACGGAAAACGGAAACAATAACAAAATAATGAACTTACATGAGTTTTTATTTTAAAAAAAGCTAACAAAGAAGTTCGAATTTTTTTTCTTTCATTCACCTTTCAACACTAGGTAGAGCGCATATTTCTTAGCATTAGTTTGGTCGGTAGCCTATCTAGGAGAATGTTTCAGGGTGGAGACTAAATTGTTTGCCTGTTAAAACAACGCACCTTTTGCTCTCATCCTTAATAGTAGCGGATATTTGTTTTTGGACGCAATTTCTTGCATTTTCCCATTTGTAGTTCAGATGAGAATGAATGGAGTTCATTACATTTGAAAAAAAAAAAACACACCCACACAAATGTAATACGTCTTACAAGGAGAAGGACCAGAAAAACCTACGTTGCGGCCACAAGGCCTTCGTCAGGGACAGACAAACAAGAGACAGGAGGGAAAGAAAATGAGAATTAAGTAGAGAACATGAAACTATAAAAATAAGAGAAAAAACTCCCTTAATAGTAAGTCCAGTCACATGTGAAGCAATATGGCTGCCACTAAACCGGAAAGAGGAAGTTGATAGTACATTAAAAATAAGAAATAATGAAAACAAGGACTGGAAAGAGTGAGAAAAAAGAAAAAAGTAATCAATAAATAATAAATAAAATAAAAAAAATAAATAAAATAAAATATAAATAAATAAATAATAATAATTAATAAATTTAAAACAAATAAATAAATAAAAATAAAAAATAAATAAAGAAATAAATAAAATAAAAAATAATAAAGGAAAAAAAATTAAAAAAATTTTTTTTTAAAAATAAAATTAAATAAATAAACAAATTATTAAAAAAAAAAGTTATAATAATAAGTAAATAAATAAATAAATAAAATTATTAAATTAAAAAAATGGTAATTTAAAAAAAAAAAAAGAAAAAAGGGGGATCGCATCAAAGTAGAAAGTCATAATACAACTGGGACTCGATAGAGAAAGGCGTCTCAGACAAAAGAATGTTGGGTATTCAAACCGTGTGGTTTGAGGCAACTCATAAGATGGATGAGGCGTTGTTCCTGGCGAAACCGACTGTTGGCGTCCGAGGAACAGTATCTGATGGCTGTCACCTGGATGTCAGTGGCACCGTGGTGGTCAGGGCCATTGAAGTGGATGGCCACAGGTGTGGAATTAAACTGAGAGATGTCATAGAGGTGTCTGCAGAATCGGTCACCCAGTCGTGTGCCCGTTTGGCCGATGTACGTAATGGTGCAACGTTTGCATATAATAGCATAAATGACGTTGCGTGACTCACATGTGAAGCCATGGGTGATGGTGAACTTGGCGTTAGGGAACGAGACTGAACGTGTTTCGATTACATACTGACATGTCTTACATCGTGTACGGTTACATGGTTTGGTTCCAAAGTGGCCATCGTTGACGGTTTTCAAACGACTGTGGACTAGGAGGTCCCTCAAATTTTTGTCCCGTCTATATGCCAGCAAGGGTGGCTCACTAAATGCTTCCCGCGCCACTGGGTCAGCTTGGAGGAGAGGTAGGTGGCGAAACAGGATCCTTTTGACAGCAGTGCTGTGAGGGTGATAGGTCATTATTAACTTGACTCTATCAGAGGAGGTTTTTTGGCGGGGTTTGAGGGCCTCTAGACGTGAGATAGGGAGAACACGTTCTAAGGCAGAGGTAAGAACATCTTCTAGATACTGTCTGTTACGGAAGAAGTCCAACATTTCTTGTGCTCGGCATAGAAAGTTGTCATCATCTTGGCATAACCGACGGAGGCGGAGAAGTTGTGAGAAAGGCAAGGAGTCCCGACAAGCTGGAGGATGAGAGGAAGTATAAAGGAGATAACTGTGTGTATCGGTGGGTTTGTAGTACACCGAAGTGGTGAGGTGGGGGGGGGGGGGGAGTGATAGTGACAACAATGTTAAGGAAATTAACAGAGACAGTGGAGATGTGAGAGGTGAATTGGATCGCAGGGTAGAAGTTGTTAATGAAATTAATGAACCTAGATAGGTCAACCTCTGGCATATCGGTGAGACCTATGCCATCATCGATGTATCTATGATACATCAATGGAAAAGGTCCAGGATACTGCTGCCACACCTGATACTCCAGGTAGCCCATGAAGAGGCAGGCATAACTGGGACCCATCTTGGTGCCCATGGCAACTCCACTTATTTGGTCAAAGAACTGTCCATTGAACTCAAAGGACATTTGCAGTAACTGGGCTGATTTAGTCGCCCTACGTGATACTCCCATACATAATGGTTCGTGGACGGAGTAATAGAAAGTTTATATTTTTTATTTTTAGTTATTTTTTTAATACGTACCAAGGTAAAATTAAAAAAAAACAAAAAGCTTAAATTTTCAAAACATGTTGTGATAAAGCCGCTGTTAATTAATTAGTCCAATTTCAGTCCATCGGCTTTTTTTCACTTCTTTCCATGCCATTTTCACGCGTTGCTTCAGAAAAAAAATGCATGCAGAAAAATGGCCACAGAAGAATTAATGCCTTCATGAAGACATGCTGCTGAAAAAGCTCAAAATACAATTACCGTACTTACTTGAATATCTGTAAGTTTCATAAACATTTTGTAATAGTCAACGTCAGACAAAATTTACAAAGAACGATGTATCTGTACAAGCAAATGGGACATAACGTAGCCTGCGTGAATAGATTACAATGAGATGAATTAATTCCCTTGGTAGAAGCACAGCTTTCAGTGGTCTACAAAAACCAGAGGTAGGCAGACCAGGAGCTGCACGAAGGTACTTTATTAAAAACACTGAGCATTCTAAGCGTCTTCAGTCAATCAATAAATATACTTTAGCTCCCTAATGATCATGGGCCTTCAACAAAAACATGCCAAATTCTTCTGTCACGTGCCATCAGCTCAAGGTCTTTCTGTCTTCCTCATAAATGCCATTTCTATCTCCAGCTCTCTTCTCCGTTTTCTTCAGTCTGTCCGGTGGATTCCAGAGCAAGGACTGGTTTATAATGCTATCAACAGGTTTGCTCAGTGTGTGTCCAGTCTACGACCAGCGTCTTCTTCTAATCTCTTGTTTCACTGGCATTTGTCTGGTTCATGTTATCAGTTCCATCATGGTGACTTTGTAGTACCATTGCAAAGCCTATAACCTATAAGCAAGCCAACAAATTATGAATTGAAAGTCTGTAGCTTCTTTATTGTTGTTTTGTTGTCGTCCATAATTCAGAACCATACAATAGGACTGACTTGACTTTTGAGTTTTTGAGTTACAGATTCTACGTATGCGTTCAATTTGATTTATTCCGATTACCTTATACCTCCCACTGCAATGAAAGCTTCTCCTGCATTTTTTAAATCCTTTTTTAAATATCACTGTCTGTCCACTCAGCTGTCCTCATTGCTGCCAAGATATAAGCATGACCCCACACTACGTAGAGGTATCTTTTGAAGTGAAATCTTGTTATCGTTTCCCTCGTTCATTCTAATTGTCTTTGTCTTTTTCCTATGTGTTTTCAGACCTACTTGCTGAGACCTCTCATCGAGTATTTTCACTTAGTTTTGCAACTGATCATGGTTATAGGCTGCCATCAATGGTACCTATACCTTGTAGCGGTATGGCAGCTTGTGTACCCTGACAATCCCCAGAGCTATGCCAGTGGGAGATTTACTCCTGGTAGGTTCAACCAAGCTAGACTGGTCTGCGTGGGTAGGGGTCAGACAAAAGCTGGTACTCTGGTCCTCTAGGTTGGGGGTTTTAGCACAGGGCCGACACCCCTGTCTATGTTAAAAATCGCACATGTTACGGAAACAACAATAAATGGAATAACTTTGCTGCGGGACGGACATCCGGAGTCTCAGGCTCGTATGACTGACAGTGGTGAAAGCCGAAAGGAAGCCACTATCATGAAAACGGATGCCCCGACCGCAAAACACGAAACCAGAATTAGTTTTTGGAACGTCAGAACTATGAATGAGGCAGGAAAGCTGAGACAAATCACAGCAGAGATGAGGAACTGCAAGATACATATCCTGGGAATAAGCGAGAGCAGATGGACAGGTAAGAGGAGAATAAAAACAGCTACAGGGGAAACAGTACTTTATTCTGGCAGAGAGGATGGTCAGCACAACGAAGGTGTAGCCATTATCCCGAAGAAAGGAATGGAAAGGTCTTTACTGGAATGGAAACCCATCAACAACAGACTGATAAGAGCAAGACTGAGAGGGAGGTTCACCAACACCACAATTATACAATGCTATGCACCAACAAACGACAGCGATGAAGAGATCAAGGACGAGTTCTATCAACAGGTACAAAAAGAAATGGAAACTACACCCAGGTACGATCTCATTGTAGTAATGGGAGACCTAAATGCGAAAGTGAGAGCACACAATAATTATAACGAAAGAGTAATGGGGAAATGCGGCAGTGGAACAGCAAATGAGAACGGGGACAAATTAATAAGCTTCTGCAGTATTAACAACCTGGTCATTGGAGGAACACTTTTTCCACACAAGGAAGTGCACAAGTTAACATGGGAATCACCAAACAGACGAGACGGAAACCAGATAGATCACATACTGATCAATGGCAGATGGAGACATGCACTACAAGACGTGAAAGTAAGAAGAAGCGAAGATGTGGGAAGTGATCATCACCTAGTAGTAGCAAGACTGAAGGTGAAACTCAGAGCTGCTGGACCAGTTGCAGTCAAACAGGAAAGATACAACATCACGGAACTGAAGGATCCCCTACCAGAAAATCTTTCGTGGTCGACGTAAAGAGAAGATATGAGATTATCAAAAGCCAGGAAAGAACAGAGACTGATGATGTTGACCAGAGATTCAACACCATCTCAATAATATACAAGGAGAGCAGCAAGTCATGCTTGGGATTCCAGGAAATAAAGAGCCAAGACTGGATAACACCAGATACGCTAAACACCATAGCGAAGAGAAAGGAAATGAAAAGAAAGAACACAGAAGCTAAGTCTCCCAGGTGAAAGGCAATATATTGTGAGCAGTACAGTCAGCTGGACAAGGAAGTTAAACGTCAAACCCGTGCTAACAAAAGGACATTTCTGGATGACCTTGCAAGACAAGCAGAAGAGGCAGCACTGAGAAATGAACAAAGCACAATATACAAAATAACTAAAATCATCAGTGGAAAACGAGGTGCAAACAATATTACATTAGTAAGAGATAATCACGGAAATCTCATCACGACAGTAGAGGGACAGGAAACAAGATGGGCAGAGCATTTCAGAGAAACTCTGAATAAGAAACCACCAGAGACACAATTGAATGTTCCTGAGGCTGAAAATGATCTAGATGTTAATACAGACATCCCACGAAAAGAAGAAATCATCACAGCAATCAAAGGGTTAAAGAATGGAAAAGCTCCTGGTCATGATAACTTAAATGCAGAGCTATTTAAGACAGACCCAGAGCTAGAAGCAGAACTATTAGAACCACTATTTGCACAAGTCTGGAAAACAGGGACAACACCAACAGAGTGGAGAAAAGGAATAATTGTCAAATTGCCCAAGAAGGGAGATCTTGCAGACTGCAATAATTGAAGAGGAATAACTCTTCTCTCAGTTCCCAGCAAAATTCTAGGCAGGATAATTATACAGAGAATCTCAAAAGCAGTAGACCACAAACTAAGGAAAGAACAAGCAGGATTTAGAAAGAACAGAAGATGTGTAGATCATATATTTACCCTCAGGAACATTATACAGCAGTGCTCAGAATGGCAAAGACAGCTGTACATTAATTTCGTTGATTTTTAAAAGGCTTTTGACAGTATACATAGGGACAGTTTATGGAAAATACTGAGGGCTTATCGAATTCCAAGCTGCATAGTGTCAATCATAAAAAACCTTTATGCCAACTTTACGTTTAGCATTGGGCAGAGCAACCTAACCTTTGAAGTGAAGACAGGAGTACGACAGGGATGCCCCTTATCAACCACTCTATTTTTAACAGTCATAGACTGGGTGATGCGCCAGACAACAGAGGGCAGTTCAAGAGGAATAGATTGGACTACATTTTCTACATTGGAAGATCTAGAATATGCAGATGACATTGCACTGCAAGCACATTCACATCAACACATCCAGGAAAAAAATGGATAGACTTAATAAGTATAGCCAGCACGTGGGCTTGAACATCAACCTAAAGAAGACAGAGGTCATGATGCTCAATGTGAGCAGCCCTGAGCCCTTATCAGTAAGGAATCAGCAACTGGAACAGACAGATGCCTTCACATACCTAGGATGCATAGTAACACCAGATGGCGGAGCAAGCAAAGACATCAACAACAAAATGAACAAAGCAAATGTCGTAATATCTGAGATTACACCGATCAAGATTATATATATATATTTATAAGACAAAAAAATAACTTAGGGATAAAATAAGGGAGTTGCGAGAAACGTTGTCTCCTACGCCAGCAATCGTATTAGTCTGGGCAAAGCCTTCACGCAACGATACTGTAACGTCTCGCTTTCACTAGTGCTGGCTTTTGCATCCGACCTTGGAAAATAAACATAACATCTTGACAAAACTTAGGCCTAGTTTTCGAGCAAGAGTGTAAGAAGAAAACGGGGAACGTATACTCGAATGCATAAAAAGTGAGAGAGCGAATGCTACAATTTGACACGCGTTTGAATTTTTTTCTGGTCTCGCGAACCAGAGGAAAATGATAGTGCAAGTCAATGCAGTGGCATGTTGGAAGAAAAACGTTGTCGCCCGCCTTACAGACCCCTCTTCGCTCGACGCGCAGATGCGAATATATAACCACGCTGTTAGACGCGACACAGACCAAAACACACACACAAGTGGTATTTCGGGCTAAAAAGTAGTGCTATTTTAGCGCACGGCAAAGCGTTGTCGTTTTTTGTGTGTGACGTACTACAAATACGGTGTTTCGTTTGAATGAGTACGTTAGAAAGGCCTATAATACGATTAACGTGGAAAAATATTTGAGAAAATACAGTGGGAGTGGGGAAGAAAATGAGCATAGTAGGTTGTGTCACGAGTTCGTGTTTACAAATTTGAATTTGTTAGATAGAAGGATAGAGAATAAAAACTTAGATAATTTACTTACAGGCTAAAATAAAGGACGGTTGACGAATACAATGACCTTAATTGTTTAGTAGAAGAGTATGATGTTAATGTATCTTACCGTAGATAGGAAAATATGTTATTTGAAGAATTGAAGGAGAAAAACGATAATAGTGAATATAAGGAATAAAACAATATAACCACTGTGTGACAGACAGCAACAGGATCACTAATTACTTGTCAGAATTAAAAACTAGTAGTAAATAATTGAGATATTGACGAAGACAGATGGACTAACAGACTTGAATCTTTCTCAGTTTGCCCTGTAGTGGGGGTAGAGGGAAAAGTAGTCCAAGATTTGAAAATTGAGTTCAATTTTGAATAAAACAACGCTAGAAGCCAAACAGTCTCTGATTTGCTAGAGTCAAATAGACTAACTGAGGGATAAAACCGAATTGAAGGTAGTGTTAGACGCCACTTGAAACATAAAATCTCTACACTAAAGTTGTTTTACAAGCAAGATAATAGTACTATCTTGACTTAGCTGATCTGCACCAGCAAGCGATCTGGATTTGACCATATTTATCGCAAATCCAACTTATTAGTGTTAATATTTCTCTCATGCGGGTTTCATCTATGACTCCAAGTGAGCCCAGGTCAACCTAGATCTGTATAAACTCCTGCATATTAAGACGTGAGGCAGTATAGACTGTGTGCCTCCTGGTTATATCTCAAAATCTGAATCCAGACTTGGCAGTTTGTAGCTGTTGGAGAGGAAAGACCTCATCTTGGGAACCAGCACTTACCAAGCTAAGAATCTGTTCACGGGCTCATGATATATCAAACTGCACCACTCTCTTATCCCAATTGTGTATTTCATAGTAGAACATGATGAACCCAGTCGTGCTTCAAAATATTACCCATTCATAGGAGCAAGTTTTATTTGACACTTTTCCACTGACATTTAGATAATAGTTGTGAATAATAAGAGATTCATTTATAATTTGAATTCAATTGGTGTAAATATATTCTATTATCATTTTGAGTTGTCATTATTCCTGTATCCAAAAAAGAACTGAGATACAGGAAAATAAATTGTAAAAAGATTTCAAATTTAAACTTACACCAGTGACTTGTTTCCTTACTGTTCATTAATTTGTTGGGTGTAGGTGTTGTCATTTTATTACATTACATCGCATATACCCTATACATCTAGCTAGACAACATCCACACACCAGTACCCATAATTAGGAGAAAATATATGACAGGTTGAGGTCATAAGGTGGTAGCAGACAGGTACCCTGAAAACACATTTATAAATAACTAACTTCAGGGGCTTGCACAGCTGACCTCACATCTGTTACAAATCAGATTTTATTCTTTAACATCAAATCCACCACAGCAAGAAAAGCCTTTTTTAGTCTAAACAACATCTGGAAGTCCTCTCAGTACAGCACAAGCACAAAATTAGGATTATATCAAAGCTGTGTGCTTTCTGTGCTTCTCTATGGCGCGGAGAGCTGGAGAGTTACAGAGAAGGAAATGTCGAAATTGTCCTCTTTTCACACAACATGCCTAAGAAAAATTCTCCGAATCTTTTGGCCGAATACCATCACCAACCAAGATCTGCTTACTCGGAGCAAGCAAGAGGACATGCACACCATCATAGCTGGCAGGCGCTGGAGCTGGGTTGGCCATGTCCTCAGAAGAGACCCCGATGCCATCACAAGAACAGCTATGCTATGGACCCCTGAAGGAAAACAAAAGAGAGGCCGACCAAAAACAACTTGGCGGAGGACTGTGGAGGCTGAAATGCAAAGAATGAACCAGAGTTGGGGCACTGTACGAAGGATGGCCACCGACCGAGCAAAGTGGAATCAATTTGTTGTTGCCCTACAAGACGCCACCAGGCGTAATGGCCACTGACTGCTTTGACGGTCGGCGGCTAAGGATCAAAGAAGAAGAAGATGGTTATAGGACAGAAGAGATAGATGCCGTTACATGACGTTTGAAGCTTGTTGGTAATATGGTGTTAGGCCCATATTTTCTTGGCCATATGGCACACACGAGGTGTGTGGCAGCGGTCGTGGTTGTATCAATGTTCTTCTTTGTGGCCGCCTGCATGCCTAGTTTCTTTTCCTCTTTAGTTAGCAATGACATGATGCATAATTATAACAGTCACACACACACAGCAAGCGATGAGATAACGCCCTAGTAATTGAAATACTGTTTATTTACACGTGAGTGGACCATTGGTGTCTGCTTTGACCTCCACAACCGTGGTCCATCATAGAATATACAATGTGTAAGTTCTTCCTTAATAATTATTCCTTCCCTCTCTCTCTCGTTCAGTATCGAATCTACACCTTATGACCTTTAACCATCAATGATCACTTAGGTGCTATAGTCTCTACTTCTGTTCTTTCTTCCTAACAATTTCTTAGATTATCGTTATATATCATCTCAGTGTTCAGGTTATCTATTGGTGGAACCGAACCTCTTCGGGGTTGTTCTTTTCCCTTTCATCACTGAAGAATAATAGGACTACTGTATGTATGTATTAGATTTCACTCTACGTACCTTCTCCCTTTTCTGAAAAGAAATCTAACTCACACAGTTCCTCCTTCTAGACAAGAATTCTCACTATTCAATATGTTGGGTTAATCATCACCCAAACTCGTCTTCTTGTCCACCGAAATATTTATCACCCAAACTACTTGAGTATTGCCTTCAACATGGCTACTCGCGTATATGTGCGACCTGCACTAACTAACTCACGCTTATGGACGCTGGCTGGAAAGCGTCTTCTTCTTCTTTGATCCTTAGCCGCCGACCGTCAAAGCAGTCAGTGGCCATTACGCCTGGTGGCGTCTTGTAGGGCAACAACAAATTGATTCCACTTTGCTCGGTCAGCGGCCATCCTTCATACAGTGCCCCAACTCTGGTTCATTCTTTGCATCTCAGCCTCCACAGTCCTACGCCAAGTTGTTTTTGGTCGGCCTCTCTTTCGTTTTCCTTCAGGGGTCCATAGCATAGCTGTTCTTGTGATGGCATCGGTGCATCTTCTGAGGACATGGCCAACCCAGCTCCAGCGTCTGCCAGCTATGATGGTATGCATGTCCTCTTGCTTGCTCCGAGTAAGCAGATCTTGGTTGGTGATGGTATTCGGCCAAAAGATTCAGAGAATTTTTCTTAGGCATGTTGTGTGAAAAGAGGACAATTTCGACATTTCCTTCTCTGTAACGCTTCAGCTCTCCGCGCCATAGAGAAGCACAGAAAGCACACAGCTCTGATATAATCCTAATTTTGTGCTTGTGCTGTACTGAGAGGACTTCCAGATGTTGTTTAGACTAAAAGAGGCTGTTCTTGCTTTGTTCATTCTGTTGTTGATGTCTTTGCTTGCTCCGCCGTCTGGTGTTACTATGCATCCTAGGTATGTGAAGGCATCTGTCTGTTCCAGTTGCTGATTCCTTACTGATATGGGCTCAGGGTTGCTCACATTGAGCGTCATGACCTCTGTCATCTTTAGGTTGATGTTCAAGCCCACCTGCTGGCTATACTTATTATGTCTATCTGATTTTTCCTGGATGTGTTGATGTGAATGTGCTAGCAGTGCAATGTCATCTGCATATTCCAGATCTTCCAACGTAGAAAATGTAGTCCATCTTATTCCTCTTGGACTGCCCTCTGATGTCTGGCGCATCACCCAGTCTATGACTGTTAAAAATAGAGTGGTTGATAAGGGGCATCCCTGTCGTACTCCTGTCTTCACTTCAAAGGTTAGGTTGCTCTGCCCAATGCTGTACGTAAAGTTGGCATAAAGACTTTTTATGATTGACACTATGCAGCTTGGAATTCCATAAGCCCTCAGTATTTTCCATTAACTGTCCCTATGTATACTGTCAAAAGCCTTTTAAAAATCAACGAAATTAATGTACAACTGTCTTTGCCATTCTGAGCACTGCTCTATAATGTTCCTGAGGGTAAATATGTGATCTACACATCTTCTGTTCTTTCTAAATCCTGCTTGTTTTTTCCTCAGTTTGTGGTCTACTGCTTTTGAGATTCTCTGTATAATTATCCTGCCTAGTATTTTGCTGGGAACTGAGAGAAGAGTTATTCCTCTCCAATTATTGCAGTCTGCAAGATCTCCCTTCTTGGGCAATTTGACAATTATTCCTTTTCTCCACTCTGTTGGTGTTGTCCCTGTTTTCCAGACTTGTGCAAATAGTGGTTCTAATAGTTCTGCTGCTAGCTCTGGGTCTGTCTTAAATAGCTCTGCATTTAAGTTATCATGACCAGGAGCTTTTCCATTCTTTAACCCTTTGATTGCTGTGATGATTTCTTCTTTTCGTGGGATGTCTGTATTAACATCGAGATCATTTTCAGTCTCAGGAACATTCAATTGTGTCTCTGGTGGTTCCTTATTCAGAGTTTCTCTGAAATGCTCTGCCCATCTTGTTTCCTGTCCCTCTACTGTTGTGATGAGATTTCCTTGCTTATCTCTTACTAATGTAATATTGTTTGCAACCTCGTTTTCCACTGATGATTTTAGTTATTTTGTATACTGTGCTTTGTTTATTTCTCAGTGCTGCCTCTTCTGCCTTTCTTGCAAGGTCATCCAGAAATGTCCTTTTGTTAGCACAGGTTTGACGTTTAACTTCCTTGTTCAGCTGACTGAACTGCTCACTATTTATTGCCTTTAATCTGGGAGACTTAGCTTCTGTTTTCTTTCTTTTCATTTCCTTTCTCTTCGCTATGGTGTTTAGCGTATCTGGTTTTATCCAATCTTGGCTCTTTATTTCCTGGAATCCCAAGCATGACTTGCTGCTTTCCTTGTATATTGTTGAGATGGTGTTGAATCTCTGGTCAACATCATCGGTCTCTGTTCTTTCCTGGCTTTTGATAATCTCATATCTTCTCTTTACATCGACCACGAACGCTTTTCTGGTGAGGGGATCCTTCAGTTCCGTGATGTTGTATCTTTTCTGTTTGACTGCAACTGGTCCAGCAGCTCTGAGTTTCACTTTCAGTCTTGCTACTACTAGGTCATGATCACTTCCCACATCTGCGCCTCTTCTTACTTTCACGTCTTGTAGTGCATGTCTCCATCTGCCATTGATCATTATGTGATCTATGTGGTTTCCGTCTCGTCCGTTTGGTGATTCCCATGTTAACTTGTGCACTTCCTTGTGTGAAAAAAATGTTCCTCCAATGACCAGGTTGTTAATACTGCAGAAGCTTATTAATTTGAGCTGGAAAGCGTGCCTCACTGGATTTCGTTACCTATTTTCTCATGCACATTCTTATTCGCGCATCCCCTTTTTTTACTCTATCTGAACCTTCCTATTTCTAATTCTCCTTATCCGTTACCTTTGCCCCTCAGTTGGTCCTTTACCTGCCACAGGTGATGTGGTCAGCATCACGCCGACCGAAGAGAAATGTAATCGGGAAAATATAGAAATTAAAGATGCTTAATTAAAGTGCACTACATTCCATTTCTAATGGCTGACGTCGATGTTTTCATTACCTCATCTATAGGCAGTAAGAAAAGAGATGGTGACAAGAGGCATCCGTGTCGTACTTCAGGTTTTTGTCTCAAACGGTTCTAAAGATCTAGCTTAATAAAATGATGTCTGTTTTAATTTTTAGAATACATATAATTTGGAACATGTTTAACCTGTATGCCATTTTAGGAGGGGATTATGGAAGGGCAAAAACATATAAAACAGTAGACAGACAGTGTTAAGTAGACAGTTTTTAGTAGATAGCTTTAAGTAGACAGTTTTGTTAAGATATTATTGAGAAGACAGTTTTGTGAAGATAGTTTTGAGAAGACAGTTTTGTGAAGATAGTTTTAAGTAGACAGTTTTGTGAAGATAGTTTTAAGTAGACAGTTTTGTGAAGATAGTTTTGAGAAGACAGTTTTGTGAAGATAGTTTTGAGAAGACAGTTGAATGAAGATAGTTTTAAGCAGACAGTTTTGTGAAGATAATTTTGAGAACACAGTTTTGTGAAGATAGTTTTCAGTAGACAGTTTTGTGTAGATAGTTTTAAGTAGACATTTTTGTGAAGATAGTTTAGAGAAGCGGTACTGAGTAGATAGTTTTGAGAAGCGACATTGAGTAGACAGTTTTGAGAAGCGGTATTGAGTACATAGTTTTGAGTAGACAGTTTTGTGTAGATAGTTTTAAGAAGCGGTATTGAGAGAATAGTTTTTAGAAGATAGTTCAGTGAAGATGTTTTGAGTAGATAGTTTTGTGTAGTTAGTATTGAGTAGACAGTTTCAAGTAAAGAGTTTTGAGTAGAAAACTTTGAGTAGATATTTGTGAGTAGACAGCTTTGAGAACAGTTTTGAGTAGGCAGTTAAGAGTAGACAGTTTTAGTAGACAGTTTTGAGTAGACAATTTGTAGTAGGCAGTTAAGAATAGACAGTTTTAGTAAACAGTTTAAGTACACAGCTTTGAGCAGAATTTTGAGAAGTTTAATGTATCTCACATACAATGTCAGTCTGAGTGATATCAGGAAGTGATGTTCAGTATGTTATCAGTGATATCAGGAGTGATCTTCAGTATGTTATCAGTGATATCAGGAGTGATGTTCAGTATGTTATCAGTGATATCAAGAGTGATGTTCTGTATGTTATCAGTGATATCAAGAGTGATGTTCTGTATGTTATCAGTGATATCAGGAAGTGATGTTCAGTATATTATCAGTGATATCAGGAAGTGATGTTCACTATATTATCAGTGATATCAGGAAGTGATGTTCACTATATTATCAGTGCTATCAGGAGGTAATGTTCAGTATATTATCAGTGATATCAGGAGTAATGTTCAGTATATTATCAGTGATATCAGGAAGTTATGTTCAGTATATTATCAGTGATATCAGGAGTGATGTTCAGTATGTTATCAGGGATATCAGGAAGTGATTATCAGTATATTATCAGTAATATCAGGAAGTGATGTTCAGTATATTATCAGTAATATCAGGAAGTGATGTTCAGTATATTATCAGTGATATTAGGAAGTTATGTTCAGTATATTATCAGTGATATCAGGAAGTGATGTTCAGTATATTATCAGTGATATAAGGAAGTGATGTTCAGTATATTATCAGTGATATCAGGAATTGATGTGAGTATTTTATCAGCGATATCAGGAGTGATATGTTCAGTATATTATCAGTGATATTAGGTAGTGATGTTCAGTATATTATCAGTGATATCAGGAAGTGATGTTCAGTATATTATCAGTGATACCAGGAAGTGATTTTAAGTACATTATCAGTGATATCAGGAGTGATATGTTCAGTAAATTATCAGTGATATCAGGAAGTGATGTTCAGTATATTATCAGTGATATCAGAAGTGATATTATTCAGTATATTATCAGTGATATCAGGAGTGATATGTTCAGTATATTGTCAGTGATATCAGGAAGTGAGGTTGAGTACATTATCCGCGACATCAGGAGTGATATGTTCAATATATTATCAGTGATATCAGGAAGTGATGTTCAGTATATTATCACTGACATCAGGAGTGATACGTTGAGTATATTATCAGTGATATCAGGAAGTTATGTTTAGTATATTATAAGTGATATCAGGAAGTGCTGTTCAGCATATTATCAGTGATATCAAGAAGTGATGTTCTGTATATTATCAGCGATGTCAGGAAGTGATTTTCAGTATATTATCAGTGATATCAGGAATTGATAATCAGTATATTATCAGTGATATCAGGAGTGATATGTTCAGTATATGATCAGTGATATCAGGAGTGATATGTTCGGTATATTATCAGTGATATCAGGAGTGATATGTTCAGTATATTATCAGTGATATCACGAAGTAATTTTTCAGTACATTATCAGTCATATCAGGAGTGATATGTTCGGAATATTATCAGTGATATCAGGAAGTGATGTTCAGTATATTATCAGTGATATCAGGAGTGATGTTCAGTATATTATCAGTGATATCAGGAGTGATATGTTCAGTATATTATCAGTGATATCAGGAAGTGATGTTCAGTATATTATCAGTGATATCAGGAAGTGATGTTCAGTATATTATCAGTGATATCAGGAAGTGATGTTCAGTATATTATCAGTGATATCAGGAGTGATATGTTCAGTATATTATCAGTGATATCAGGAAGTGATGTTCAGTATATTATCAGTGATATCAGAAGTGATATGTTCAGTGTATTAAGAGTTATATCAGGAGTGATATGTTTAGTATATTATCAGTGATATCAGTAAGTGATGTTCAGTATAATATCAGTGATATCAGGACGTGATGTTCAGAATATTATCAGTGATATCAGGAAGTGATGTTCAGTATATTATCAGAGATATCAGGAGTGATATGTTCAGTATATTATCAGTGATATCCGGAAATGATGATCAGTATATTATCAGTGATATCAGAAGTGATATGTTCAGTGTATTATCAGTGATATCAGGAGTGATGTTCAGTATATTATCAGTGATATCAGGAAGTGATGTTCAGTATATTATCAGTGATATCAGGAAGAGATTTTCAGTATATTATCAGTGATATCAGGAAGTGAAGTTCAGTATATTATCAGTGATATGAGGAAGAGATAATCAGTATATTATCAGTGATATCGGGAAGTGATGTTCAGTATATTATCAGTGATATCAGGAAGTGATGTTCAGTATATTATCAGTGATATCAGGAGTGATATGTTCAGTATATTATCAGTGATATCAGGAAGTGATGCTCAATATATTATCAGTGATATCAGAAGTGATGTTCAGTATATTATCAGTGATATGAGGAAGTGATGTTCATTATATTATCAGTGATATCAGGAAGTGATGTTCAGTATATTATCAGTGATATCAGGAAGTGATGTTCAGTATATTATCAGTGATATCAGGAAGTGATGTTCAGTATATTATCAGTGATATCAGGAGTGATGTTCAGTATATTATCAGTGATATCAGGAGTGATATGTTCAGTATATTATCAGTGATATCACGAAGTAATTTTTCAGTACATTATTAGTCATATCAGGAGTGATATGTTCAGAATATTATCAGTGATATCAGTAAGTGATGTTCAGTATATTATCAGAGATATCAGAAATGATATGTTCAGTATATTATGAGTTATATCAGGAGTGATATGTTTAGTATATTATCAGTGATATCAGTAAGTGATGTTCAGTATATTATCAGTGATATCAGGACGTGATGTTCAGAATATTATCAGTGATATCAGGAAGTGATGTTCAGTATATTATCAGAGATATCAGGAGTGATATGTTCAGTATATTATCAGTGATATCCGGAAATGATGATCAGTATTATCAGTGATATCAGAAGTGATATGTTCAGTGTATTATCAGTGATATCAGGAGTGATGTTCAGTATATTATCAGTGATATCAGGAAGAGATTTTCAGTATATTATCAGTGATATCAGGAAGTGATGTTCAGTATATTATCAGTGATATCAGGAAGTGATGTTCAGTATATTATCAGTGATATCAGGAGTGATATGTTCAGTATATTATCAGTGATATCAGGAAGTGATGTTCAGTATATTATCAGTGATATCAGGAAGTGATGTTCAGTATATTATCAGTGATATCAGGAAGTGATGTTCAGTATATTATCAGTGATATCAGGAAGTGATGTTCAGTATATTATCAGTGATTTTAGGAATTGATGTTCAGTATATTATCAGCTATATCAGGAAGTGATGTTCAATGTATTATCAGTGATATCAGGAGTGATGTTCAGTATATTATCAGTGATATCAGGAGTGATGTTCAGTATATTATCAGTGAAATCTAGAAGTGATGTTCAGTATATTATCAGTGATATCAGGAGTGATGTTCAGTATATTATCAGTGATATCAGGAGTGATGTTCAATATATTATCAGTGATATCAGGAAGTGATGTTCAGTATATTATCAGTGATATCAGGAGTGATGTTCAGTATATTATCAGTGATATCAGGAGTGATATGTTCAGTATATTATCAGTGATATCAGGAAGTGATGTTCAGTATATTATCAGCGATATCAGGAAGTGATGTTCCGTATATTATTAGTGATATCAGGAAGTGATGTTCAATATATTATCAGTTATATCAGGAAGTAATTTTCAGCATATTATTAGCGATATCAGGAAGTGATGTTCAGTATATTATCAGTGATATCAGGAGTGATATGTTCAGTATATTATCAGTGATATCAGGAAGTGATGTTCAGTATATTATCAGCGATATCAGGAAGTGATGTTCCGTATATTATCAGTGATATCAGGAAGAGATGTTCCGTATATTATCAGTGATATCAGGAAGTGATGTTCAGTATATTATCAGTCATATCAGGAAGTGATGTTCAAAAAATATTAGTAGTGATATCAGGAAGTGATGTTCAGTATATTATCAGTGATATCAGGATGTGATGTTCAGTATATTATCAGTGATATCAGGATATGATGTTCAGTATATTATCAGTGATATCAGAAGTGATGTTCAGTATATTATCAGTGATATGAGGAAGTGATGTTCATTATATTATCAGTGATATCAGGAAGTGATGTTCAGTATATTATCAGTGATTTTAGGAATTGGTGTTCAGTATATTATCAGTGATATCAGGAAGTGATGTTCAGTATATTATCAGTGATATCAGGAGTGATGTTCAGTATATTATCAGTGATATCAGGAGTGATGTTCAGTATATTATCAGTGAAATCAGGAAGTGATAATCAGTATCTTATCAGTGTTATCAGGAGTGATCTTCAGTATATTATCAGTGATATCAGGAGTGATATGTTCAGTATGCTATCAGTGATATCAGGAGTGATCTTCAGTATATTATCAGTGATATCAGGAGTGATATGTTCAGTATATTATCAGTGATATCAGGAAGTGATGTTCAATATATTATCAGGTATATTAGGAAGTGATGTTCAGTATATTATCAGTGATATCAGGAAGTGATTTTCAATATGTTATCAGTGATATCAGGAAGAGATGTTCAGTGTATTACCATTGATATCAGGAAGTGATGTTCAGTATATTATCAGTGATATCAGGAGTGATGTTCAGTATATTATCAGTGATATCAGGAAGTGATGTTCAGTATATTATCAGTGATATCAGGAAGTGATGTTCAGTATATTATCAGTGATATCAGGAGTGATGTTCAGTATATTATCAGTGATATCAGGAAGTGATGTTCAATATATTATCAGTGATATCAGGAAGTGATGTTCAGTATATTATCAGTGATATCAGGAGTGATGTTCAGTATATTATCAGTGAAATCAGGAAGTGATGTTCAGTATATTATCAGTGATATCAGGAGTGATGTTCAGTATGTTATCAGTGATATCAGGAAGTGATGTTCAGTATAATATCAGCGATATCAGGAAGTGATGTCCAGTATATTATCAGTGATATCAGGAAGTGATGTTCAGTATATTATCAGTCATATCAGGAAGTGATGTTCAGTATATTATCAGTGATATCAGGAAGTGATGTTCAGTATATTATCAGTGATATCACGAGTAATGTTCAATATATTATCAGTGATATCAGGAAGTGATGTTCAGTATATTATCAGTGATATCAGGAGTGATGTTCAATATATTATCAGTGATATCAGGAAGTGATGTTAAATATATTATCAGTGATATCAGGAAGTGATGTTCAATATATTATCAGTGATTTTAGGAAATGATGTTCAGTATATTATCAGCTATATCAGGAAGTGATGTTCAATGTATTATCAGTGATATCAGGAGTGATGTTCAGTATATTATCAGTGATATCAGGAGTGATGTTCAGTATATTATCAGTGAAATCTAGAAGTGATGTTCAGTATATTATCAGTGATATTAGGAGTAATGTTCGGTATATTATCAGTGATATCAGGAGTGATGTTCAGTATATTATCAGTGAAATCACGAAGTGATGTTCAGTATCTTATCAGTGATATCAGGAGTGATGTTCAGTATATTATCAGTGATATCAGGAGTGATATGTTCAGTATATTATCAGTGATATCAGGAAGTGATGTTCAATATATTATCAGTGATATCAGGAAGTGATGTTCAATATATTATCAGTTATATCAGGAAGTAATTTTCAGTATATTATCAGCGATATCAGGAAGTGATGTTCAGTATATTATCAGTGATATCAGGAGTGATATGTTCAGTATATTATCAGCGATATCAGGAAGTGATGTTCCGTATATTATTAGTGATATCAGGAAGTGATGTTCAATATATTATCAGTTATATCAGGAAGTAATTTTCAGCATATTATTAGCGATATCAGGAAGTGATGTTCAGTATATTATCAGTGATATCAGGAGTGATATGTTCAGTATATTATCAGTGATATCAGGAAGTGATGTTCAGTATATTACCAGCGATATCAGGAAGTGATGTTCCGTATATTATCAGTGATATCAGGAAGAGATGTTCCGTATCTTATCAGTGATATCAGGAAGTGATGTTCAGTATATTATCAGTCATATCGGGAAGTGATGTTCAAAAAATATTAGTAGTGATATCAGGAAGTGATGTTCAGTATATTATCAGTGATATCAGGATGTGATGTTCAGTATATTATCAGTGATATCAGGATATGATGTTCAGTATATTATCAGTGATATCAGAAGTGATGTTCAGTATATTATCAGTGATATGAGGAAGTGAGTTTCATTATATTATCAGTGATATCAGGAAGTGATGTTCAGTATATTATCAGTGATTTTAGGAATTGATGTTCAGTATATTATCAGCGATATCAGGAAGTGATGTTCAATATATTATCAGTGATATCAGGAGTGATGTTCAGTATATTATCAGTGATATCAGGAGTGATGTTCAGTATATTATCAGTGAAATCAGGAAGTGATAATCAGTATCTTATCAGTGTTATCAGGAGTGATCTTCAGTACATTATCAGTGATATCAGGAGTGATATGTTCAGTATGCTATCAGTGATATCAGGAGTGATCTTCAGTATATTATCAGTGATATCAGGAGTGATATGTTCAGTATATTATCAGTGATATCAGGAAGTGATGTTCAATATATTATCAGGTATATTAGGAAGTGATGTTAAGTATATTATCAGTGATATCAGGAAGTGATTTTCAATATGTTATCAGTGATAGCAGGAAGAGATGTTCAGTGTATTACCATTGATATCAGGAGGTGATGTTCAGTATATTATCAGTGATATCAGGAGTGATGTTCAGTATGTTATCAGTGATATCAGGAGTGATGTTCAATATATTATCCGTGATATCAGGAAGTGATGTTCAGTATATTATCAGTGATATCAGGAGTGATGTTCAGTATATTATCAGTGATATCAGGAAGTGATGTTCAGTATATTATAAGTGATATCAGGAGTGATGTTCAGTATGTTATCAGTGATATCAGGAAGTGATGTTCAGTATATTATCAGCGATATCAGGAAGTGATGTCCAGTATATTATCAGTGATATCAGGAAGTGATGTTCAGTATATTATCAGTGATATCAGGAAGTGATGTTCAGTATATTATCAGTGATATCAGGAAGTGATGTTCAGTATATTATCAGTGATATCACGAGTGATGTTCAAAATATTATCAGTGATATCAGGAAGTGATGTTCAGTATATTATCAGTGATATCAGGAAGTGATTTTCAGTATATTATTAGTAATATCAGGAAGTGATGTTCAGTGTTTTATCAGCGATATCAGGAAGTGATGTTCAGTATATTATCAGTGATATCAGGAAGTTATGTTCAGTATTTTATCTGTTATATCAGCAGTGATGTTCAGTATATTATCAGTGATATCAGGAAGTTATGTTCAGTATATTATAAGTGATATCAGGAAGTGCTGTTCAGCATATTATCAGTGATATCAAGAAGTGATGTTCTGTATATTATCAGCGATGTCAGGAAGTGATTTTCAGTATATTATCAGTGATATCAGGAATTGATAATCAGTATTTTATCAGTGATATCAGGAGTGATATGTTCAGTATATTATCAGTGATATCAGGAAGTGATGTTCAATATATTATCAGGTATATTAGGAAGTGATGTTAAGTATATTATCAGTGATATCAGGAAGTGATTTTCAATATGTTATCAGTGATAGCAGGAAGAGATGTTCAGTGTATTACCATTGATATCAGGAGGTGATGTTCAGTATATTATCAGTGATATCAGGAGTGATGTTCAGTATGTTATCAGTGATATCAGGAGTGATGTTCAATATATTATCCGTGATATCAGGAAGTGATGTTCAGTATATTATCAGTGATATCAGGAGTGATGTTCAGTATATTATCAGTGATATCAGGAAGTGATGTTCAGTATATTATAAGTGATATCAGGAGTGATGTTCAGTATGTTATCAGTGATATCAGGAAGTGATGTTCAGTATAATATCAGCGATATCAGGAAGTGATGTCCAGTATATTATCAGTGATATCAGGAAGTGATGTTCAGTATATTATCAGTGATATCAGGAAGTGATGTTCAGTATATTATCAGTGATATCAGGAAGTGATGTTCAGTATATTATCAGTGATATCACGAGTGATGTTCAATATATTATCAGTGATATCAGGAAGTGATGTTCAGTATATTATCAGTGATATCAGGAAGTGATTTTCAGTATATTATTAGTAATATCAGGAAGTGATGTTCAGTGTTTTATCAGCGATATCAGGAAGTGATGTTCAGTATATTATCAGTGATATCAGGAAGTTATGTTCAGTATTTTATCTGTTATATCAGCAGTGATGTTCAGTATATTATCAGTGATATCAGGAAGTTATGTTCAGTATATTATAAGTGATATCAGGAAGTGCTGTTCAGCATATTATCAGTGATATCAAGAAGTGATGTTCTGTATATTATCAGCGATGTCAGGAAGTGATTTTCAGTATATTATCAGTGATATCAGGAATTGATAATCAGTATATTATCAGTGATATCAGGAGTGATATGTTCAGTATATTATCAGTGATATCACGAAGTAATTTTTCAGTACTTTATCAGTCATATCAGGAGTGATATGTTCGGAATATTATCAGTGATATCAGGAAGTGATGTTCAGTATATTATCAGAGATATCAGAAATGATATGTTCAGTATATTATGAGTTATATCAGGAGTGATATGTTTAGTATATTATCAGTGATATCAGTAAGTGATGTTCAGTATATTATCAGTGATATCAGGACGTGATGTTCAGAATATTATCAGTGATATCAGGAAGTGATGTTCAGTATATTATCAGAGATATCAGGAGTGATATGTTCAGTATATTATCAGTGATATCCGGAAATGATGATCAGTATATTATTAGTGATATCAGAAGTGATATGTTCAGTGTATTAAGAGTTATATCAGGAGTGATATGTTTAGTATATTATCAGTGATATCAGTAAGTGATGTTCAGTATAATATCAGTGATATAAGGACGTGATATTCAGAATATTTTCAGTGATATCAGGAAGTGATGTTCAGTATATTATCAGAGATATCAGGAGTGATATGTTCAGTATATTATCAGTGATATCTGGAAATGATGAGCAGTATATTATCAGTGATATCAGAAGTGATATGTTCAGTGTATTATCAGTGATATCAGGAGTGATGTTCAGTATATTATCAGTGATATCAGGAAATGATGTTCAGTATATTATCAGCGATATCAGGAAGTGATGTTCAGTATATTATCAGTCATATCGGGAAGTGATGTTCAAAAAATATTAGTAGTGATATCAGGAAGTGATGTTCAGTATATTATCAGTGATATCAGGATATGATGTTCAGTATATTATCAGTGATATCAGAACTGATGTTCAGTATATTATCAGTGATATGAGGAAGTGATGTTCATTATATTATCAGTGATATCAGGAAGTGATGTTCAGTATATTATCAGTGATTTTAGGAATTGATGTTCAGTATATTATCAGCGATATCAGTAAGTGATGTTCAATATATTATCAGTGATATCAGGAGTGATGTTCAGTATATTATCAGTGATATCAGGAGTGATGTTCAGTATATTATCAGTGAAATCAGGAAGTGATAATCAGTATCTTACCAGTGTTATCAGGAGTGATCTTCAGTATATTATCAGTGATATCAGGAGTGATATGTTCAGTATGCTATCAGTGATATCAGGAGTGATCTTCAGTATATTATCAGTGATATCAGGAGTGATATGTTCAGTATATTATCAGTGATATCAGGAAGTGATGTTCAATATATTATCAGGTATATTAGGAAGTGATTTTCAGTATATTATCAGTGATATCAGGAAGTGATTTTCAATATGTTATCAGTGATAGCAAGAAGAGATGTTCAGTGTATTACCATTGATATCAGGAAGTGATGTTCAGTATATTATCAGTGATATCAGGAAGTGATGTTCAGTATATTATCAGGGATATCACGAGTGATGTTCAATATATTATCAGTGATATCAGGAAGTGATGTTCAGTATATTATCAGTGATATCAGGAAGTGATTTTCAGTATATTATTAGTAATATCAGGAAGTGATGTTCAGTGTTTTATCAGCGATATCAGGAAGTGATGTTCAGTATATTATCAGTGATATGAGGAAGTTATGTTCAGTATTTTATCTGTGATATCAGCAGTGATGTTCAGTATATAATCAGTGATATCAGGAAGTTATGTTCAGTATATTATAAGTGATATCAGGAAGTGCTGTTCAGCATATTATCAGTGATATCAAGAAGTGATGTTCTGTATATTATCAGCGATGTCAGGAAGTGATTTTCAGTATATTATCAGTGATATCAGGATTGATATGTTCAGTATATGATCAGTGATATCAGGAGTGATATGTTCGGTATATTATCAGTGATATCAGGAGTGATATGTTCAGTATATTATCAGTGATATCACGAAGTAATTTTTCAGTACATTATCAGTCATATCAGGAGTGATATGTTCGGAATATTATCAGTGATATCAGGAAGTGATGTTCAGTATATTATCAGAGATATCAGAAATGATATGTTCAGTATATTATGAGTTATATCAGGAGTGATATGTTTAGTATATTATCAGTGATATCAGTAAGTGATGTTCAGTATAATATCAGTGATATCAGGACGTGATGTTCAGAATATTATCAGTGATATCAGGAAGTGATGTTCTGTATATTATCAGAGATATCAGGAGTGATATGTTCAGTATATTATCAGTGATATCTGGAAATGATGATCAGTATATTATCAGTGATATCAGAAGTGATATGTTCAGTGTATTATCAGTGATATCAGGAGTGATGTTCAGTATATTATCAATGATATCATGAAGTGATGTTCAGTATATTATCAGTGATATCAGGAAGAGATTTTCAGTATATTATCAGTGATATCAGGAAGTGAAGTTCAGTATATTATCAGTGATATGAGGAAGAGATAATCAGTATATTATCAGTGATATCGATAAGTGATGTTCAGTATATTATCCGTGATATCAGGAAGTGATGCTCAGTATATTATCAGTGATATCAGGAGTGATATGTTCAGTATATTATCAGTGATATCAGGAAGTGATGTTCCGTATATTATCAGCGATATCAGGAAGTGATGTTCCGTATATTATCAGTGATATGAGGAAGTGATGTTCAATACATTATCAGTGATATCAGGAAGTGATTTTCAGTATATTATCAGTGATATCAGGAATTGATATTCAGTATATTATCAGTGATATCAGGAGTGATATGTTCAATATATTATCAGTGATATCAGGAGTGATATGTTCGGTATATTATCAGTGATATCACGAGTGATATGTTCAGTATATTATCAGTGATATCACGATGTAATTTTTCAGTACATTATTAGTCATATCAGGAGTGATATGTTCAGAATATTATCAGTGATATCAGTAAGTGATGTTCAGTATATTATCAGTGATATCAGGACGTGATGTTCAGAATATTATCAGTGATATCAGGAAGTGATGTTCAGTATATTATCAGAGATATCAGGAGTGATGTTCAGTATATTATCAGTGATATCAGGAGTGATATGTTCAGTATATTATCAGTGATATCAGGAAGTGATGTTCAATATATTATCAGGTATATTAGGAGGTGATGTTCAGTATATTATCAGTGATATCAGGAATTGATTTTTAATATGTTATCAGTGATATCAGGAAGAGATGTTCAGTGTATTACCATTGATATCAGGAAGTGATATTCAGAATATTATCAGTGATATCAGGAGTGATGTTCAGTATATTATCGGTGATATCAGGAGTGATGTTCAGTATGTTATCAGTGATATCAGGAGTGATGTTCAATATATTATCAGTGATATCAGGAAGTGATGTTCAGTATATTATCAGTGATATCAGGAGTGATGTTCAGTATATTATCAGCGAAATCGGGAAGTGATGTTCAGTATATTATCAGTGATATCAGGAGTGATGTTCAGTATGTTATCAGTGATATCAGGAAGTGATGTTCAGTATAATATCAGCGATATCAGGAAGTGATGTCCAGTATATTATCAGTGATATCAGGAAGTGATGTTCAGTATATTATCAGTCATATCAGGAAGTGATGTTCAGTATATTATCAGTGATATCAGGAAGTGATGTTCAGTATATTATCAGTGATATCACAAGTAATGTTCAGTATATTATCAGTGATATCAGGAAGTGATGTTCAGTATATTATCAGTGATATCAGGAGTGATGTTCAATATATTATCAGTGATATCAGGAAGTGATGTTAAATATATTATCAGTGATATCAGGAAGTGATGTTCAATATATTATCAGTGATTTTAGGAAATGATGTTCAGTATATTATCAGCTATATCAGGAAGTGATGTTCAATGTATTATCAGTGATATCAGGAAGTGATGTTCAGTATATTATCAGTGATATCAGGAGTGATATGTTCAGTATATTATCAGTGATATCAGGAAGTGATGTTCAGTATATTATCAGTGATATCAGGAAGTGATGTTCAGTATATTATCAGTGATATCAGGAAGTGATGTTCAGTATATTATCAGTGATATCAGGAAGTGATGTTCAGTATATTATCAGTCATATCAGGAAGTGATGTTCAAAAAATATTAGTAGTGATATCAGGAAGTGATGTTCAGTATATTATCAGTGATATCAGGATGTGATGTTCAGTATATTATCAGTGATATCAGGATATGATGTTCAGTATATTATCAGTGATATCAGAAGTGATGTTCAGTATATTATCAGTGATATCAGGAAGTGATGTTCAGTATATTATCAGTGATATCAGGAAGTGATGTTCAGTATATTATCAGTGATATCAGGAAGTGATGTTCAGTATATTATCAGCGATATCAGGAAGTGATGTTCAGTATATTATCAGTGATATCAGGAGTGATGTTCAGTATATTATCAGTGATATCAGGAGTGATGTTCAGTATATTATCAGTGATATCAGGAAGTGATAATCAGTATATTATCAGTGATATCAGGAGTGATGTTCAGTATATTATCAGTGATATCAGGAGTGATATGTTCAGTATGCTATCAGTGATATCAGGAGTGATCTTCAGTATATTATCAGTGATATCAGGAATGATATGTTCAGTATATTGTCAGTGATATAAGGAGTGATGTTCAGTATGTTATCAGTGATATCAGGAGTGATGTTCAATATATTATTAGTGATATAAGAAGTGATGTTCAGTATATTATCAGTGATATCAGGAGTGATGTTCAGTATATTATCAGTGATATCAGGAAGTGATGTTCAGTATATTATCAGTGATATCAGGAGTGATGTTCAGTATATTATCAGTGATATCAGGAAGTGATGTTCAGTATATTATCAGTGATATCAGGAAGTGATGTTCAGTATATTATCAGTGATATCAGGAAGTGATGTTCAGTATATTATCAGTGATATCAGGAAGTGATGTTCAGTATATTATCAGTGATATCAGGAAGTGATGTTCAGTATATTATCAGTGATATCAGGAGTGATGTTCAGTATATTATCAGTGATATCAGGAAGTGATGTTCAGTATATTATCAGTGATATCAGGAAGTGATGTTCAATATATTATCAGTGATATCAGGAAGTGATGTTCAGTATATTATCAGTGATATCAGGAAGTGATGTTCAGTATATTATCAGTGATATCAGGAAGTGATGTTCAGTATATTATCAGCTATATCAGGAAGTGATGTTCAATGTATTATCAGTGATATCAGGAGTGATGTTCAGTATATTATCAGTGATATCAGGAGTGATGTTCAGTATATTATCAGTGATATCAGGAGTGATGTTCAGTATATTATCAGTGATATTAGGAGTAATGTTCGGTATATTATCAGTGATATCAGGAGTGATGTTCAGTATATTATCAGTGAAATCACGAAGTGATGTTCAGTATCTTATCAGTGATATCAGGAGTGATGTTCAGTATATTATCAGTGATATCAGGAGTGATATGTTCAGTATATTATCAGTGATATCAGGAAGTGATGTTCAATATATTATCAGTGATATCAGGAAGTGATGTTCAATATATTATCAGTTATATCAGGAAGTAATTTTCAGTATATTATCAGCGATATCAGGAAGTGATGTTCAGTATATTATCAGTGATATCAGGAGTGATATGTTCAGTATATTATCAGTGATATCAGGAAGTGATGTTCAGTATATTATCAGTGATATCAGGAAGTGATGTTCAGTATATTATCAGTGATATCAGGAAGTGATGTTCAATATATTATCAGTTATATCAGGAAGTAATTTTCAGTATATTATCAGCGATATCAGGAAGTGATGTTCAGTATATTATCAGTGATATCAGGAGTGATATGTTCAGTATATTATCAGTGATATCAGGAAGTGATGTTCAGTATATTATCAGCGATATCAGGAAGTGATGTTCCGTATATTATCAGTGATATCAGGAAGAGATAATCCGTATATTATCAGTGATATCAGGAAGTGATGTTCAGTATATTATCAGTCATATCGGGAAGTGATGTTCAAAAAAATATTAGTAGTGATATCAGGAAGTGATGTTCAGTATATTATCAGTGATATCAGGATGTGATGTTCAGTATATTATCAGTGATATCAGGATATGATGTTCAGTATATTATCAGTGATATCAGAAGTGATGTTCAGTATATTATCAGTGATATGAGGAAGTGATGTTCATTATATTATCAGTGATATCAGGAAGTGATGTTCAGTATATTATCAGTGATTTTAGGAATTGATGTTCAGTATATTATCAGCGATATCAGGAAGTGATGTTCAATATATTATCAGTGATATCAGGAGTGATGTTCAGTATATTATCAGTGATATCAGGAGTGATGTTCAGTATATTATCAGTGAAATCAGGAAGTGATAATCAGTATCTTATCAGTGTTATCAGGAGTGATCTTCAGTATATTATCAGTGATATCAGGAGTGATATGTTCAGTATGCTATCAGTGATATCAGGAGTGATCTTCAGTATATTATCAGTGATATCAGGAGTGATATGTTCAGTATATTATCAGTGATATCAGGAAGTGATGTTCAATATATTATCAGGTATATTAGGAAGTGATGTTCAGTATATTATCAGTGATATCAGGAAGTGATTTTCAATATGTTATCAGTGATATCAGGAAGAGATGTTCAGTGTATTACCATTGATATCAGGAAGTGATGTTCAGTATATTATCAGTGATATCAGGAGTGATGTTCAGTATGTTATCAGTGATATCAGGAGTGATGTTCAATATATTATCAGTGATATCAGGAAGTGATGTTCAGTATATTATCAGTGATATCAGGAGTGATGTTCAGTATATTATCAGTGATATCAGGAAGTGATGTTCAGTATATTATCAGTGATATCAGGAGTGATGTTCAGTATGTTATCAGTGATATCAGGAAGTGATGTTCAGTATATTATCAGCGATATCAGGAAGTGATGTCCAGTATATTATCAGTGATATCAGGAAGTGATGTTCAGTATATTATCAGTGATATCAGGAGTGATGTTCAGTATATTATCAGTGATATCAGGAAGTGATGTTCAGTATATTATCAGTGATATCAGGAGTGATGTTCAATATATTATCAGTGATATCAGGAAGTGATGTTCAATATATTATCAGTGATATCAGGAAGTGATGTTCAATATATTATCAGTGATATCAGGAGTGATGTTCAATATATTATCAGTGATATCAGGAAGTGATGTTCAATATATTATCAGTGATATCAGGAGTGATGTTCAATATATTATCAGTGATATCAGGAAGTGATGTTCAATATATTATCAGTGATATCAAGAAGTGATGTTCAGTTTATCATCATCATCATTCTGTTACAAAGAATAAGACTACTGCACCTTCAGGTATGTCGTACAGTTCTCAACTAACGTAAGGTTGTACATGAGGCTGGCAACCTCATCAAGTTAAACAATGGCCACAGAATTGACTGTTGTGAGAGCATGTGACTGTTGTGAGAGCATGTGACTGTTGTGAGAGCATGTGACTGTTGTGAGAGCATGTGACTGCTGTGAGAGCATGTGACTGTTGTGAGAGCATGTGACTGTTGTGAGAGCATGTAACTGTTGTGAGAGCATGTGACTGTTGTGAGAGCATGTGACTGTTGTGAGAGCATGTAACTGTTGTGAGAGCATGTGACTGTTGTGAGAGCATGTGACTGTTGTGAGAGCATGTAACTGTTGTGAGAGCATGTGACTGTTGTGAGAGCATGTGACTGCTTTGTGCAGGCTTCCTGTGGGATCAGCAGCAATGTTGGCTCTCTGATCTACAAGCAAAATAACGATGACGAGTACAATGTTAAACATAACGAATACAGAAATCACTACTGCCCGAACACATGCACTTTTTAGCGCACTATCCTGCAAGAGTAAAGCTGCTGTTGGTGACCCATGCTGCTGTAGCAACGAAAAAGGAAAAGGAGAAGACGAATAAGTAAATATGTATATGTGCATGTATGAGTATGTATCTGTCGGGGAGAAGTGCATATCCAAACAGATAAGAAAACAACAAACATAGCAAGTAAAATAACTCCAGGACAAATTAGTTTTGTTCTATATTTTATTTCATTAATCCATCATTTTTAAAAATTGTATCAAGAATATTGAACTAAAATAGTCAAAAAATACTTTTCCATCATAAGAACCCTGTCAATTTCTCCCCACCGGTGCTGTTTTTTCCCCCAGTTCAATGTGTGGACACGTTTCTTTGTCATCAAACTCTTGTCCCAGGCGCAATTATACTTGTACTGGAAGAAACACCTCTACAGGAGGTAGAATCACGCATAAACCTTGGGAGTAATGTAGACAGAACTGGAGGGACAGACAGTGATATTAAAAAGAAAAAGATTAATAAAGACGAGAAGAGCTTTCATTGGGACATGTATGGAGATGAAAAGAACTCAAGTCCAACACAAAAATCAGAAGTTGAAAGGAGAAAGATAAAGAAGAAAATTTTTTCTCACGTTTTCTCGTACTGTAACAGGGCTGACAGTTATCTTGACCCCGGGCAATAAAGGATTGTTTACTTGACAGTTTTTTTTAAGCTAAATAGAGGCTAGAGGAGTGTAGGCCCTCTAAAGCTGTGGGTCCTTCCACACTGCGCGATCGCCCGACCCCTCAATCCGTCTCTGGAAAGGATACGGTATGAAAGGTGAGCGAAAGGAAGGGCAGAATGTTAGACGGGCCTGCGTGCCCAATTCTCAACCCTTTGAAAATAAAGTTCGTTCGTTCGTTCGTTCTGGACTGAAACCTAAACTGGGGACGGTCAGGAGGAGGAAGTGTTTGGGACTGAATTTATAACGTTTAAATATGGGAGATAAGTTGATGGTGTTTTCTATGGGAGACAAGCCATTAATTAAAGACAACACTTTGCCGTGTCATTTTGGGCGCATTTAATATTATTTACTAAAATGGTTATGTATATTTTATTTTGGCATGCAGTTCAAAAGAAACAAAACGTTACTTAAAAATAACAAGCTCTTGATTTCTGCTTCAGAACAGTATTAAACACAGTTTTAAAAACAGAATCGCAACTTTTAAAAGGCGTGATAGCAATGCCGTATTTGATACAAGGAATCTTGTCTCCGTTCTTTCTAGAATGGAAATGTTGTTCATTATTGTAAAGGAAACTGAAAGAGGATTAATACAATTTAAAATTGGGACAAAATCAAACAAAACATAGTTGACATATTAGCGTCATTGTTCGTTCTCTCCTTCCGGAGCACGGGACCAGCACGGCAGCTAGCTCCCTTGTAGGAAGCCTGTACCAAAAACATGGAACGTTCTTACAGCTGTGATTTTCTTTGCAATTTGTTTAACATGATGAGGTTGCCAGTCTCATGCCCAAGCGCACAGTAGTTGTCTCTGTCGACATGACTGAAAGAGCAGTGGTTTTATTCTGTTGTCAGCTTTAAAACAGTTTTAAATAGTTTTAAATATAAATGACTTGTACAGGGCATTGGTGGTTTTCCCATGTTTTGACTCACCAAATTTTCTGTCGTTTTCAGATTTCATATAGTGTTAAAGTTTAAGAAAGAGAAGTTAGCAAGAAGACGAAGATGGCTGTGTAACGCTCCGCCTATTTTCCAGTCTTGACATATGAATGCGAGTGATGGACTATGACTACAGCCCACAAACGCCAGCTCCAAACCTCAGAAATGAGGTATGGGAAGGAGGTAGTTGAAGAAACAAGAAGAGATATGGCCCGCAACCAGACGATAAGGCAAGGCCTCAAACCCAGCCCCTGCAGACCCAAGTAGAACAGTCCCCATACGATGGTTTGGTCATGTATGCAGAATGGAAGAAGATCGGCTACCACGAAAAGTATGGGAAACTAAAAGCCAGGGATCCAGACCTCCAGGACGACCCAGAATCCTCTGGGAGCACAACACTAGACAATCTCTGAAAGACCGAGGACTAGTATGGAATCAAGCCAAAAGGAAGACAGCCGATAGGATAGTTTGGCGCTCGCTCCTCCAAACCTCTACATCTCACGATGGAAGATGGATGACTAAGTAAGTTAAAGTTTAAGACTCGATTCTGTCCAAGTTTTCTAAAAGTACAGTAATGTTATACATTGTTGTCAAATAAATTTAATGAGGATTAATAAAATATAACATTGGGACAAAAAAAGAAACAAAAAACATGTTTCAAACATCATCAGCATCATCATTATGTGCCTTTGCGCTCGTTAATGAGAATGGAGTCCCCTTGCAGGAAGCCTGCATCAAGTCTTCACAACCTCTTGTAGCGTTGTTTCCTGTAGCAGTTTCTTTTACATGATGAGGTTGCCGGTCACATGCACAACCTCACATTAACCGTTTGTACGACATGCCTGAGAGTGCATCATTACTAATCTTTTTTACTCTCTTCAGAGACCCCATGGGGAACTACACGAGCCAAGTTTAAAAAGACTAGCCCTAGACAATTGCTCCCCTCCCCCGTCCTTCAACTCCTATAAAAATCGGCTACGAATGCTAGCCTGTTGTCCTTTAAGAGTTAAAAATTCAGCATTGCTCATATGTAGAAATTACATGCACTCAAGAATATTAGAGTATCATTGCTAGATTAACCCCGTGAAGTTCCTAGGGATCTCTGAAAGAAAACAAAATTTGACAACTGCTCCCACAGGCAAAGCTTAAAAAGCTGCTGATATGATGTTGTATTTGAGGCTGACAATCTCATTATGTTGTGGTTGGCTATCTCATTATGTACAACGAATCGCTACAGAAAGCACC
The DNA here is from genome assembly GCA_024509875.1 of Oreohelix idahoensis. NCBI lineage: Eukaryota > Metazoa > Mollusca > Gastropoda > Stylommatophora > Oreohelicidae > Oreohelix > Oreohelix idahoensis. The sequence goes on from JAMPIV010000763.1 coordinate 332,091, forward strand.
ACAGTACAAGCATGAGCTTTCCTCATGAGGACCATCATTTTGTTTTTCTTATTTGCCTCGTTTTGGCGAGGCGCGATACTTTCAGCCTAGACACAGTTGGTTATATTAGGGCGCATGTCCAAATATCATCGATCCGAAAGGGAAAATAAAAGGAGATGACGCTGATGATAATTTCTAGAACATTACTTACAACCCCACCCCTCTTCTATCATTGATATTGTATTTCGCAAGCTGTCTTTCTTTGTACAGACCAAGCAGAAGTGTTGTTACTGTAGCGGGCTGATGCCAAGATTGTACCATGTGTAAGCTTTTTTCCCCGTTCGTCTGATTTCGTAATATTTTGTTATAAATAAAACACAACATGTAAAATTATGTTACAGTCAATACCCTAATTATAACCAAAAATTAGGTTGAACAGTGTAAACTCTGTGCCGAGATGGTGGATGAGCTTAGTCAAATGAAGCTGATTTGATTCTCGTGGCGATTAATTTGGTTAGCATGCTTTCTGAATGCATGTGAGACTTCAGCCTGTTGTTTCACTATTATCTCCCAGGGATATCGGAAATCATTAAGCTGCCAAAGTTGAAGATTGAATTCCGTCACTGGATCTGAATTCTGAGTCAACTTTTGCGTGGAGAAGACGGTCCTAGCTGTCTGCCGTAACATCTGCTGTCTTTTTAGTTAGGTTTAGAAATCCAGTTACCTTATAAGCAGCAGGGGAAAAAGAATGGATATGACTGAAGAGAGGGCAGATTATGTTGTTTTCCTAGTTTATGAATTGTCACCGAACATCAAACTGACAAATCGAAGACGTTGACATTATAATGAAATCATCTATTTAGATCACCGATAGACAACTTGATAGTCATGTCTCCTGAGTTAGATGGATAATCAGTCTCAATTGTAAAATTAAAAGTTTTAAAAAGGTCTCTCAGCATTAAAATTCTTGACAAAAGTGATGCCTGTCTTGTAGCTTTAATCCTGGGGATATTGTGATTTTTAAAATCCGGCAGGAGAGGGCTGCTCGGTTAAGCCTCTAGCTTTAAAATTCTTTATATTTTTCTCCCAGCCGTCACCTAAAATTTACCGATACACCCCCCTTTGATCTACCGACCCCTGCTTTAGTCCATCGATGAACTTTCACTCATTCAAATCTGTTCATTGTCGTTTAAAACGTGAGTTATCTCATCTTAGCAAGGCTCAATCTATTGAACTTACACACCAGGTCCTTCGGTTATAAGAAAGAGCGTATATTCACATTAAAACAACTTTTCCGTCGAAGATATCAGTTAAATTTTTATTGTAACATTTTTGTGTGTGGATAAATAACGTCCCTCTTTTGATGGAGTCGATCAACTTTGATACAAAGTGTGATGATTACATTTAGACGAATGTTCAAATACGATCACACTATCGGTTTCAAGAAATGTTTTTAGACGAATGTCTAAATACGATCCCCCTATCGGTTTAAAGAAATGTTTACCGTATTTTGAGATCGTGGAGTGGCAGAGTGGTAAGAACTCGCTACTTGAGGCACATCTACCAGGTTCGAAACGTTTTTTAGCATTACGCCCCAGTCTACCCAGCTATAAATAGATACCTGACACTGCTCCTGAGTTACAATAGGCAAACGAAAAGAGGAAGGTACCCGGTCATCCACTTCATAAAGCTGAGACCGAGCACTTCACTCCCATACGGTTGTATCTGCTATTTTTGTTAATTAAGGTGTTTACCACTTTTCTTTTTACCACAGCTCTTTCAACCATCTACCATATACATGGAGCTGTTGGTTATATCAGGACGCGTTTTTTAAATTGTTATATTTTCTTGGTTGTATTTATTTTATGCTACATATACTGTATTATTGGGAATACCTTTACCTTTTATCGTATTTTACCTGGATTTTAGAGATCCTGTTAAACATGACTATCAAATGTAGGCAAGGTCGTAACTACCCGGGTGGACCAGGCACGTTCCGCGTGGCCCCAGCACAGAGTGGGCTCCGGAAAGTAGTGGCCGGTAGGGACCCTCGCTTTAATATTTTCGGAAGGGGGCCTCGCTTCAGTGTTTATCTTTTTTAATTTCTCTTGTTAATTTCCAGTTTCAGGAGATCTCGAAATGATGATACTGGACTGGAGAAACTAGTACACAATTGGTGAAGACCTATACTGGACTGGAGAAACTAGTACACAATTGGTGAAGATCTATACTGGACTGGAGAAACTAGTACACAATTGGTGAAGACCTATACTGGACTGGAGAAACTAGTACACAATTGGTGAAGACCTATACTGGACTGGAGAAACTAGTACACAATTGCTGAAGACCTATACTCTATATGGAGCCGAAGGGAAATGATGAAGATAATGAGCAATTACGTAGTTACACTTTTGATACCGACATGCCGTATATTGATTATAGTAGTTGAGTTCATTATGTACGGAGGGCCCCACTAAATTTTATGCGCGAGAGCCCCTTACATTGTAGTTACGCCACTGAATATAGGCATGTCTGCAACGCATGTTTGTGTCAGGTACCTCACCATTTATGCTCATTTACAAGGTATTATTAAGTCTGTGAATCATATTTTAAAAAATTGTACTTGACATTTGGGTATACAATTTCATTCGAAAAACCTCTTACATAATACATTACATTATACTAACTTACAGAAAATTTATTTTCCATAAACTTTTGATAAACTTTTAAATGTCAAATATCAAAATGTCATTTTTATTGCCCCATGTAGTTACCCCGGAGTTCTCTGTGCAGACAGGGAAATAATAGAAATAATGTCACCTCTCGCACATCGTAAGAGGTGATTAATGTTAAGTCGTGCCTGGGGCTGGCAACCTCGTAATGTATAACATATAGCTACAGAAACCACCTACTAACTGAGCACACAAAGGAGGGTGGGGGCTTTGATGCAGTCTTCATACAAGAGAGCCAGCTACAGCGGTGGTACCGTGCTCCATAATGAGCCATCAAAAAACTGAAAGTTACTTTATTCCATTGACAAGGGCTTTTGTTACCATGGTAACGTCACGTCACATCAACTTATTTCATAAGACACAATCAATTGTTAAACGCAAATATTTCTTTATCTTTACAAAAGACACATGCATATCTGTCAGTGGATCTGTCAGTACACTCGATTAAACAATGTCATTGTCTTTGTTCTGTACAGGTAAAGTGATAGTTTGAAACATTTGATTTTGTTTTACGAAATCTGTTGTTTCCACATAGCGAACCATTACGGGAGCACAATCAGTATAGAATCATATACATTTCTAATATGTTTTTTTTCATCTACATAGGTTGTTCATTTTGGAACGTAAATAAATATTTGAGCCTCGTAAAATCAAACAAATCCAAACTTGGAATACAGTCAGCGGCAATCAGACAAATGCGTCAGTCTGAGGCATGTCTATGTTCAACTCCTCGTGGTCGACAGTGTAGCTGCCAGACGTAGTAGTGGTGTTGCCGTCGTCTTGGACCTCACGGTTGTCGTGCAGCATATCGTGGACTGACCTCGATGCTGACCTTGATGGCACGGCGAGGACCAAGTTATGGTTGTGGTAAAATGACCTTGACCTGTTGGCAAAGGCCATAGTGTTTTCGAAATGAGGATCATAGAAGGCGGCCTCTTCATACAGTTGTGGACAACTGGCTTGTTTAAAATTGTTCGGATTTTGGCAAGTTTGTAAGTAAATGGATGGTTGTGGGTAGATGAATCTATCTTTGCTTCCTGGGGAGCGATCTAAGAATGCGTCCACGTACACGAGCCTGCCGCAACTGGCATGCAGGGCATTTGGTGGCAAGTGATTTGGAGGAGACATCCCACTCTCTTGGATACCTCGTTGGTTGTAGGGCGATGTCAAGTTGTCTCCATTTACAATATTAGGAGGTTCAGAGCATAGTCTTACATCCATACCTTTGCCAGAAGAGTGTACAAGCCATTCATCACCTTTCACCAGACCGTTGGGGCGTGCGTTACCTTTGTGGGCGTCTTTCTTTGTTCCGCTGGTTCCATGGACTGAGCTGTATACTTTCTTAAAAGTGACATTTTTTGCTTCATGGTCTGGACTACCGTCGATCTTATTTCTATGAACTGCAAACTCTCTCTCTCCAACTTGAAACTGATTAAGGGAGGGGGATCGCGGCATGTAATTGGGACTGTAATCCTGCCGAGGACAATAATTCGGAGATACGCCTCCGCCACTGCCCACGTGTTCAGGGGATGTTGTCCGGAATGTCATCAATAATGGCGGACGATCATAACCGGAACCAGAGGTTGGTCGGCAGAAGTTGGCTTGATGTTTGGAGGGATTTCCCCGACGTATGCTGTGGTTTGGTGAGATCAGACACACAGACTCATCTGTAAGCAAATAAAGGGAAAAACACATATTAGGTTACATACTTTAATTTCAAAATGTACTAAATTTTTTTTAAGTAATGTGATTTAGTTCAAAATTTTGGCACGTAAAATGTATGATTTGGTGAAAAAAAATATTCAATAAGATGTCGTAACGCATGATCGCATGAATTCTGTGATTTTGTTCACAATTTTGTGTACAATGTGACCAAGTGCTGTGATCATTTTACATCTGTAGTCTTGTACAAATTGTATGACGTTTTCGGTTTTAATTTGAGCGTGGAGGACTAGAGACAGGTCAGTCGAGGGTACTTAACATTTTGGTAGTTTAAAATGTATCACGATAACGCGTCATGGGCAAAGTTTCAGCTTCCGAGGTCATCTGAAACCCGTGAACCAAATTAAAAAAAAGTGTTTAATAAAGAAAACATGGCGTAGTGGCAATTAAGTAAGTAAACTCAAAAACATAAAATGACAAATGGAATCCAGTGGAATCTGACTAAACAGCTTGATGATCTGGATTTTGTAGATGACTTGGCTCTTCTGTCCCATAAAAATCAGATGCAAAACAAAATGAAAATTCTCGACAAATGGGCCTGAAAAAGCACAGGAAAAAAACAAAGATTATGAGAATAATTGCAAGAAATGATAACAAGGTTGAACTTGAAGAAACATCACTAAAAGATGTAGAATCATACACATATCTTGGCAGTAATATAGATAAAGTTGGAGGGACAGACAATGATATCCAAATAAGAATACAAAAAAAAAAAAAAAACAAGAGGAGCTTTCATTGTATTGGGCAACATATGGAGAAGAAGACAAATCAAGTCCAACACGAAAATAAGAATCCTATTGTATGGCTCTAAGACACGGAGCGCAACAAAAACAACAACCAAAAAGCTACAGACTTTTATAAACGGGTGCTTGCGTAGAATAGGACTGATATGGTATAACAAAGTCACAAATGTGGAACTGATGCAATTAAGTAAGTAAACTCAAAAACATATAAATGACAAATGGAATCCAGTGGAATCTGACTAAACAGCTTGATGATCTGGATTTTGTAGATGACTTGGCTCTTCTGTCCCATAAAAATTAGATGCAAAACAAAATGAAAATTCTCGACAAATGGGCCTGAAAAAGCACAGGAAAAAAACAAAGATTATGAGAATAATTGCAAGAAATGATAACAAGGTTGAACTTGAAGAAACATCACTAAAAGATGTAGAATCATACACATATCTTGGCAGTAATATAGATAAAGTTGGAGGGACAGACAATGATATCCAAATAAGAATACAAAAAAAAAAAAAACAAGAGGAGCTTTCATTGTATTGGGCAACATATGGAGAAGAAGACAAATCAAGTCCAACACGAAAATAAGAATCCTATTGTATGGCTCTAAGACATGGAGAGCAACAAAAACAACAACCAAAAAGCTACAGACTTTTATAAACGGGTGCTTGCGTAGAATAGGACTGATATGGTATAACAAAGTCACAAATGTGGAACTGATGACAAGACCCAGACAAGTGCCAGTGGAACAAGAGCTGAGAAGACGACGATGGCGATGGATAGGACACACATTGAGGAAACCTGTTGATAGCATTACAAGGCAGTCTTTGTTCCGGAATCCACAGGGAAAGAGAGGCAGAGGTAGACCAAAAAAAAAAAACACTTGGAGAAGAGAACTGGAAACAGAGGTGAAAATGATGAGGAAAACGTGGAAAGAACTTGAGCGGATGGCACGGGACAGCAGGACTTGGCATGTATTTGTTGAAGGTCTATGCTCCTTGGGGAGCTAAAGGGTATTGATTGATTGATTGATATCAATGCCGGATATGTAGATTAGAACTAGATTAGGTGTCAGAACTGCAAAAAAGAGAAGCTATAGCTTTGTGGGTGACAATACCTCTCCAACTTTCTGTGATATAATGGTTCTGTGGTAGCAGCATTCCGCCATGGGCGGCCATTATAGGATTATTCTGGATCTAAAAATAGAACACCAACCAGGGCCGCTGACGGAACACCAGCCAATCCGTGGAGAGGTACACTAAGACTGCCCGGATGCTAACCGCGCCAAAGCTTAGCATTTTATGTCATTTCCATTGCAAGACGCCAAGAGAGAAGAGGTCGCCGAATCAAGGTTGAAATCCACTGGGATATTTCCGCGTAGGTTCGGATCCTGCCGACGACGCCACTTGTGACAGGGGATAGGGTGATTGAGACTGTAGTGAAGTCTAAATCATATCTCGGCAATCATTGAAAATTATACATCGCTCAAAACCTGTAGAAGTAAGTGACCAATGAAACGCCAGCTTGGTACACGTTGTGTCGTGGATACGCTAGGCCATTCAACAAGGAGACAGCGAAAGTGTAGATGTTGGAAATAATTCGGAAGGCAGTGTATGAATATAAATGGAGTACTTCGTTAAAGAAGAACAGGTTTGATAATATGGATCATTAACTTAAGGCACATATCTTTATTTTCACTGCATGTTGTGTAGAGCAGACGTTACTGTGAAAAGAAGACAGTGGAGCATGAACCTTGTTGTGTTTTTCCCTGTTTCGGCTGCTCCAGTGTCACAGAGAGATTTATGATTAATAAATTTCTATATCTTTTCTGTATTCTACCCGTGTCTTCTACTTTAATATCGCTCTTTTATCCTTTATTTCGCATTCATTTGATTGTGAAAAATATAGCTCTCCCATTCAAACCTTTGCCTATTCTTTTCTTATTTAGCAACACATTTTTATTGCTGTTAAGCTTAGTCCTTGATGAGATCGAATCGTGTAAATTCGTTCTCGACAGGGATAAGATGGCAGACAATCGTCTAGCATTTTTCTCTGACACAGCTCGTCTGGCTAAGTTTTCACGGTGATAGGTGTGATATGAAACACATGGATCGCTGGGAACGGCCATAAGGTAGCAGTAGGTGTAAAAAACGCGCACTGGCAGATTTTTTTGCCGACGTCTGAGTTAATGTAAGTGTTAAGACGGGACTATTCGGGTTTTCGAGAATTAGTGAATCATTTCTTTTCATAAGATATAAACCTCAGTAGTTTAGACTAAATTAATTCATTACTCCGCAGTCAAGACTAGAACCATCTAGCGTTCGATTCCTAAGATCTCTGTTGATAGAAGCATCATTTAGTTGGTCGATTGCCATCTAGCGTTCGATTCCTATGATCTCTGTTAATAGAAGCATCATTTAGTTGGTCGAATTGGAAATAGTTCTTAGTAGTTCTGTGTTGAGGTACAATAATATATCTAGTAGTGTTGAGTGATTTAAGTGGTAAATCGCCTATTTTATTTTCACTAGTTAGATTTCTGTGCAGAGTGATTAAATTATAAGTCTGTTATATTCTCTAGTTGACGTGTTACAGTGGATAGCAGAATAAATTATTATTTCTAGCTTAAACTCATGCAGCTGTAAATAAATTTAATTAAATTGCTAGTAATCAGTCGAGAATATTTTAAAATAACTTATAACTGCACTGATTCATCGTTGAGTATTGACGAAATACGTATGTATTTCTAATTAATGAGGATTGATTTTTATGAATATAATTTATTTCACGGGAGTTTTAAACGATAAGACAAGCTCTAAGCTTGCAGTTTATAATGTAAGTTAATAACCGAAGTGAATATTATGAATAAGTATTCTGTGTGTTTCTTTTCCTTATACAGTGAATCTGGATAAAGCCCAACTTTTACCAGCGGTTTTAGTACATTTGAGAAGAATCATAGAAGAAACATTTTTATCTTTAACCACGTGGGTCTACAAGTTAACACCTGTCTGGCATTGTGTTTGCCTCCAGAAATAGACAGTGAAACCCATCTCACGAACTTTAAGACTAAATGCATATACTGGGCCTATCGAGCCAGATTATATTTCTTCCCTAAATCTCATGTACATTCAGCCCTGTGGCGAGTAAAATTACAAACCAGTAACAGTCCGACATTTTTGACTAATTGTGGTGTGACCAATAATTTTATAGTGAGAGAAGTATCAACCGGTCATTTTTTCCTAAGTAAGGGAAACCTCGTGATTCTGACACTGTGAGCCCGCTTAAAACTAATTCTTACCTGAACTGATTCAAGTGACACTAACCTTAGTCTGAAAAAAAAATATTCGCATGAAGAGGACGCTCCCCGGAACATTGGATGAAACCAAACAATCTGCAGAGCTGGGATCCGCTTCATCAAAAGAAAGACAGATTAAAGTGTGTGGGTGTCCTAAAGTTTGCGCCAGACGGCGAACAACAGCACGATTGTAGGTAAGAAAGTATATCAGGGGCCCCTGCTGAAAGAACAGAGTGAAAGCAGAACGAGTGATTCTTTTTTCATTTTTTATTTTCAGACACCCATTTTTTGTAATTTCATTTACGCAAAGATTGTTGCAAATGACATTTTCCTCTTATGATAGATTAGTGTATCAATTCTGTTCTTAACTTTAGAGGAAAATCATAGAACATAGCGTATATATCTGTGACGCTTTGGAGGCTATAACTTTTCTGCTAACGGGATCATGGGCTCTACATAGAGGGAAAGGATTACACCTATGGGTCTATTGTTCTTGTAGTAATTCATTAATCCATGTGTAATTATATGTGCTTGATAAGCAACCTTATTTGATGTGGACAATTTTCCTTATGTTAATAATTTTACATAAACTTTATTCAAGCGTGTCGGTCAGCTCGTTCCAAAATATCTATATTCCATTGTTATAGTTTTCACGTCTCTGCGTCTAACTGTCGTCACTTATGTGTTTGTATACGTCAGTGGTATATATATATTAATATATATATAGTCAATAGACTGTCTGACTCCTCTAGATCTGTTGTAGAAGATAGGCTGAAAGAGAGAAGATTCTCGATTTCAGGGACAGACTCTATTAATTTCTACCATCTCACTCGTGAAAATCTATTTCTATTATTATCTCTCACTGTTGCTATCACTTGTTCTAATCTATTCAGAAGGGACCAACCCAAGTCTTAATTCCCCTATCAAAAATCTACGACAAATGCGGGCTCGTTTTTCCGGGAATTGATCTCAAATCCTGAGCAAGTCGTCAGAATTTCTCGTCTAACGGGATTTTGATTTTAGAATAGGAAGACGAGACGGCAAATATCAGCTCATCTGTAGGATTAATACAGTACCTCTCCAACTTTCTGTGATATAATGGTTCTGTGGTAGCAGCATTCCGCCATGGGCGGCCATTATAGGATTATTCTGGATCTAAAAATAGAACACCAACCAGGGCCGCTGACGGAACACCAGCCAATCCGTGGAGAGGTACACTAAGACTGCCCGGATGATAAACGCGCCAAAGCTTAGCATTTTATGTCATTTCCATTGCAAGACGCCAAGAGAGAAGAGGTCGCCGAATCAATGTTGAAATCCACTGGGATATTCCCGAGTAGGTTCAAATCCTGCCGACGACGCCACATGTGACAGGGGATAGGGTGATTGAGGCTGTAGTGAAGTCTGAATCATATCTCGGCAATCATTGAAAATTATACATCGCTCAAAACCTGTAGAAGTAAGTGACCAATGAAACGCCAGCTTGGTACACGTAGTGTCGTGGATACGCTAGGCCATTCAACATGGAGACAGCGAAAGTGTAGATGTTGGAAATAATTCGGAAGGCAGTGTATGAATATAAATGGAGTACTTCGTTAAAGAAGAACAAGTTTGATAATATGGATCATTAACTTAAGGCACATATCTTTATTTTCACTGCATGTTGTGTAGAGCAGACGTTACTGTGAAAAGAAGACAGTGGAGCATGAACCTTGTTGTGTTTTTCCCTGTTTCGGCTGCTCCAGTGTCGCAGAGAGATTTATGATTAATAAATTTCTATATCTTTTCTGTATTCTACCCGTGTCTTCTACTTTAATATCGCTCTTTTATCCTTTATTTCGCATTCGTTTGATTGTGAAAAATATAACTCTCCCATTCAAACCTTTGCCTATTCTTTTCTTATTTAGCAACACATTTTTATTGCTGTTAAGCTTAGTCCTTGATGAGATCGAATCGTGTGAATTCGTTCTCGACAGGGATAAGATGGCACACAATCGTCTAGCATTTTTCTCTGACACGGCTCGTCTGGCTAAGTTTTCTCGGTGATAGGTGTGATATGAAACACATGAATTGCTGGGAACGGCCATAAGGTAGCAGTAGGTATAAAAAAACGCGCACTGGCAGTTTTATTTGCCGACGTCTGAGTTAATGTAAGTGTTAAGACGGGACTATTCGGGTTTTCGAGAATTAGTGAATCATTTCTTTTCATAAGATATAAAACCCAGTAGTTTAGAATAAATTCATTCATTACTCCGCAGTCAAGACTAGAACCATTTAGCGTTCGATTCCTAAGATCTCTGTTAATAGAAGCATCATTTAGTTGGTCGAATTGGAAATAGTTCTTAGTAGTTCTGTGTTGAGGTACAATAATATATCTAGTAGTGTTGAGTGATTTAAGTGGTAAATCGCCTATTTTATTTTCACTAGTTAGATTTCTGTGCAGAGTGATTAAATTATAAGTCTGTTATATTCTCTAGTTGACGTGTTACAGTGGATAGCAGAATAAATTATTATTTCTAGCTTAAACTCATGCAGCTGTAAATAAATTTAATTAAATTGCTAGTAATCAGTCGAGAATATTTTAAAATAACTTATAACTGCACTGATTCATCATTGAGTATTGATGAAATACGTATGTATTTCTAATTAATGAGGATTGATTTTTATGAATATAATTTATTTCACGGGAGCTTTAAACGATAAGACAAGCTCTAAGCTTGCAGTTTATAATGTAAGTTAATAACCGAAGTGAATATTATGAATAAGTATTCTGTATGTTTCTTTTCCTTATACAGTGAAACTGGATACTGTCCAACTTTTACCAGCGGTTTTAGTACATTTGAGAAGAATCATAGACGAAACATTTGTATCTTTAACCACGTGGGTCTACAAGTTAACACCTGTCTGGCATTGTGTTTGCCTCCAGAAATAGACAGTGAAACCCATCTCACGAACTTTAAGACTAAATGCATATACTGGGCCTATCGAGCCAGATTATATTTCTTCCCTAACTCTCATGTACATTCAGCCCTGTGGCGAGTAAAATTACAAACCAGTAACAGTCCGACATTTTTGACTAATTGTGATGTGACCAATAAATTTATAGTGAGAGAAGTATCAACCTTTAATTTTTTCCTAATTAAGGAAAACCTCGTGATTCTGACACCGTGAGCCCGCTTAAAACTAATTCTTACCTGAACTGATTCAAGTGACACTAACCTTAGTCTGAAAAAAAATATTCGCATGAAGAGGACGCTCCCCGGAACATTGGATGAAACCAAACAATCTGCAGAGCTGGGATCCGCTTCATCAAAATAAAGACAGATTAAAGTGTGTGGGTGTCCTAAAGTTTGCACCAGACGGCGAACAACAGCACGATTGTAGGTAAGAAAGTATATCAGGGGCCCCTGCTGAAAGAACAGAGTGAAAGCAGAACGAGTGATTCTTTGTTCATTTTTTTTCAGGCACCCATTTTTTTGTAATTTCATTTACGCAAAGATTGTTGCAAATGACATTTTCCTCTTAGGATAGATTAGTGTATCAATTCTGTTCTTAACTTTAGAGGAAAATCATAGAACATAGCGTATATATCTGTGACTCTTTGGAGGCTATAACTTTTCTGCTAACGGGATCGTGGGCTCTACATAGAGGGAAAGGATTACACCTATGGGTCTATTGTTCTTGTAGTAATTCATTAGTCCATGTGTAATTATATGTGCTTGATAAACAACCTTATTTGTTGTGTACAATGTTCCTTATGTTAATAATTTTACATAAACTTTATTCAAGCGTGTCGGTCAGCTCGTTCCAAAATATCTATATTCCATTGTTATAGTTTTCACGTCTCTGCGGCTAACTGTCGTCACTTATGTGTTTGTATACGTCAGTGGTATATATATATTAATATGTATAGTCAATAGACTGTCTGACTCCTCTAGATCTGTTGTAGAAGATAGGCTGAAAGAGAGAAGATTCTCGATTTCAGGGACAGACTCTATTAATTTCTACCATCTCACTCGTGAAAATCTATTTCTATTATTATCTCTCACTGTTGCTATCACTTGTTCTAATCTATTCAGAAGGGACCAACCCAAGTCTTAATTCCCCTATCAAAAATCTACGACAAATGCGGGCTCGTTTTTCCGGGAATTGATCTCAAATCCTGAGCAAGTCGTCAGAATTTCTCGTCTAACGGGATTTTGATTTTAGAATAGGAAGACGAGACGGCAAATATCAGCTCATCTGTAGGATTAATACAGTACCTCTCCAACTTTCTGTGATATAATGGTTCTGTGGTAGCAGCATTCCGCCATGGGCGGCCATTATAGGATTATTCTGGATCTAAAAATAGAACACCAACCAGGGCCGCTGACGGAACACCAGCCAATCCGTGGAGAGGTACACTAAGACTGCCCGGATGATAAACGCGCCAAAGCTTAGCATTTTATGTCATTTCCATTGCAAGACGCCAAGAGAGAAGAGGTCGCCGAATCAATGTTGAAATCCACTGGGATATTCCCGAGTAGGTTCAAATCCTGCCGACGACGCCACATGTGACAGGGGATAGGGTGATTGAGGCTGTAGTGAAGTCTGAATCATATCTCGGCAATCATTGAAAATTATACATCGCTCAAAACCTGTAGAAGTAAGTGACCAATGAAACGCCAGCTTGGTACACGTAGTGTCGTGGATACGCTAGGCCATTCAACATGGAGACAGCGAAAGTGTAGATGTTGGAAATAATTCGGAAGGCAGTGTATGAATATAAATGGAGTACTTCGTTAAAGAAGAACAGGTTTGATAATATGGATCATTAACTTAAGGCACATATCTTTATTTTCACTGCATGTTGTGTAGAGCAGACGTTACTGTGAAAAGAAGACAGTGGAGCATGAACCTTGTTGTGTTTTTCCCTGTTTCGGCTGCTCCAGTGTCGCAGAGAGATTTATGATTAATAAATTTCTATATCTTTTCTGTATTCTACCCGTGTCTTCTACTTTAATATCGCTCTTTTATCCTTTATTTCGCATTCGTTTGATTGTGAAAAATATAACTCTCCCATTCAAACCTTTGCCTATTCTTTTCTTATTTAGAAACACATTTTTATTGCTGTTAAGCTTAGTCCTTGATGAGATCGAATCGTGTGAATTCGTTCTCGACAGGGATAAGATGGCAGACAATCGTCTAGCATTTTTCTCTGACACGGCTCGTCTGGCTAAGTTTTCTCAGTGATAGGTGTGATATGAAACACATGGATCGCTGGGAACGGAAATAAGGTAGCAGTAGGTATAAAAAAAACGCGCACTGGCAGTTTTATTTGCCGACGTCTGAGTTAATGTAAGTGTTAAGACGGGACTATTCGGGTTTTCGAGAATTAGTGAATCATTTCTTTTCATAAGATATAAAACCCAGTAGTTTAGACTAAATTCATTCATTACTCCGCAGTCAAGACTAGAACCATCTAGCGTTCGATTCCTAAGATCTCTGTTAATAGAAGCATCATTTAGTTGGTCGAATTGGAAATAGTTCTTAGTAGTTCTGTGTTGAGGTAAAATAATATATCTAGTAGTGTTGAGTGATTTAAGTGGTAAATCGCCTATTTTATTTTCACTAGTTAGATTTCTGTGCAGAGTGATTAAATTATAAGTCTGTTATATTCTCTAGTTGACGTGTTACAGTGGATAGCAGAATAAATTATTATTTCTAGCTTAAACTCATGCAGCTGTAAATAAATTTAATTAAATTGCTAGTAATCAGTCGAGAATATTTTAAAATAACTTATAACTGCACTGATTCATCATTGAGTATTGACGAAGGAGCCGCGCTGGTGTAATGGCTTCGGCGTTGTACTGGCGACCAGGTGTTCATGGTTCAAACCCGGGCGTTGGCGTTTGAAGAAATGTTTACGGCCGGAAATTTGACTAAATAGCCTGAACGGCTCCTGTGATAAACCCTCTGTGGATGGGAAGGAGCGATGCTCCTGACCGGGTTGGAAGGAAAGTCCTCAGGTTCCCCAGCCTCGCAATGACATGTCATTGGGCCGAAGGGCTGAAAGCCCAAGTGCCGCTGGTTAAGAAAAAAAAAAAAAAAAGTATTGACGAAATACGTCTGTATTTCTAATTAATGAGGATTGATTTTTTTGAATATAATTTATTTCACGGGAGCTTTAAACGATAAGACAAGCTCTAAGCTTGCAGTTTATAATGTAAGTTAATAACCGAAGTGAATATTATGAATAAGTATTCTGTATGTTTCTTTTCCTTATACAGTGAAACTGGATACAGTCCAACTTTTACCAGCGGTTTTAGTACATTTGAGAAGAAACATAGAAGAAACATTTTTATCTTTAACCACGTGGGTCTACAAGTTAACACCTGTCTGGCATTGTGTTTGCCTCCAGAAATAGACAGTGAAACCCATCTCACGAACTTTAAGACTAAATGCATACACTGGGCCTATCGAGCCAGATTATATTTCTTCCCTAACTCTCATGTACATTCAGCCCTGTGGCGAGTAAAATTACAAACCAGTAACAGTCCGACATTTTTGACTAATTGTGATGTGACCAATAATTTTATAGTGAGAGAAGTATCAACCTTTCATTTTTTCCTAAGTAAGGAAAACCTCGTGATTCTGACACTGTGAGCCCGCTTAACACTAATTCTTACCTGAACTGATTCAAGTGACACTAACCTTAGTCTGAAAAAAAATATTCGCATGAAGAGGACGCTCCCCCGAACATTGGATGAAACCAAACAATCTGCAGAGCTGGGATCCGCTTCATCAAAATAAAGACAGATTAAAGTGTGTGGGTGTCCTAAAGTTTGCGCCAGACGGCGAACAACAGCATGATTGTAGGTAAGAAAGTATATCAGGGGCCCCTGCTGAAAGAACAGAGTGAAAGCAGAACGAGTGATTCTTTGTTCATTTTTTATTTTCAGGCACCCATTTTTTTGTAATTTCATTTACGCAAAGATTGTTGCAAATGACATTTTCCTCTTAGGATAGATTAGTGTATCAATTCTGTTCTTAACTTTAGAGGAAAATCATAGAACATAGCGTATATATCTGTGACTCTTTGGAGGCTATAACTTTTCTGCTAACGGGATCGTGGGCTCTACATAGAGGGAAAGGATTACACCTATGGGTCTATTGTTCTTGTAGTAATTCATTAGTCCATGTGTAATTATATGTGCTTGATAAACAACCTTATTTGTTGTGTACAATTTTCCTTATGTTAATAAATTTACATAAACTTTATTCAAGCTCGTTCCAAAATATCTATATTCCATTGTTATAGTTTTCACGTCTGTGCGTCTAACTGTCGTCACTTACGTGTTTGTATACGTGAGTGGTATATATATATTAATATATATAGTCAATAGACTGTCTGACTCCTCTAGATCTGTTGTAGAAGATAGGCTGAAAGAGAGAAGATTCTCGATTTCAGGGACAGACTCTATTAATTTCTACCATCTCACTCGTGAAAATCTATTTCTATTATTATCTCTCACTGTTGCTATCACTTGTTCTAATCTATTCAGAAGGGACCAACCCAAGTCTTAATTCCCCTATCAAAAATCTACGACAAATGCGGGCTCGTTTTTCCGGGAATTTAACTCAAATCCTGAGCAAGTCGTCAGAATCTCTCGTCTAACGGGATTTTGAACTTAGAATAGGAAGACGAGACGGCAAATATCAGCTCGTCTGTAGGATTAATATTCTGTATTCTGATATAGAGTAAAATTGTGATGTCTTGTGAGTTTTAATATCTTTAAAAATAATATTTCCCCTAGACTAACGATCTGTTTATGGGCTTGCTGACCACACTAATAGTAATTGTTTTTTCCACAGCATTTTGAGTATTATACATTTTGATTTACAGTTTGATTTAGTCGGAACTTATGTTATATGTTGATTTTGTAATACTAAACCGCTGGTAGTATTTGTGATTGTAAAACAATCACAGGGTTCTGGAGCAGAAAGGTGTTTGAACTAAGTTTAGGAGCGCGTTCGGACTATATTTTTTTCTCGACCTGTTAATTGCCTCCCTTACCCGATCTGACTTCAGGTGTGAACTTGTAGTGGAGTTAAAAATTAAGGGAATTTTTATTTTTTTTTCCTAAGATTTTTGGCAATAATTATTTTGTTTCCACTGTAGCAACTATTTTTTTAGTGATTAATCTTAACTACCATTTATTTGGCATAGTCGCTTGCATTTAGAGCTTTTATTGCCGATTAATTGCAGCGATAGCTAGATACTAATATTAGGAGGAGGTATCCCAGTTTAATAGAATATTTATTTTGTTTGTTTTTCTCGTAAGTGGTAAGGAACCAGTGTATCCTTTTTCTTACTTCTTTCTCGACTAGGCTCAGTCACCTATTTGCAATGGCAGAGAGGGCGAAACTTAGACAGATGCTCAGGGACGAAGCGAGAGAAGAAGGTTTACAAGAAGAGGAAGCGAAAGCTTTTGTCAGGGACGAACTTGAGAGATATGATGCGGAGAAGAAAGAAGCGGAAGACCGTCTATTACAGCAAAAGAAGATTGAGGAAGAAATGGAAATTCGCAGGGCGAACGAAAGAGAGAAGGAGAGACAGCATAACGCCGAGGAAAGAGAGAAAGAGAGACAGCATGAGTTGGCTCTTAAAGCTCTAGAAGTCCAAAGTCTTGGCGCTGCCTCTACCTCCAGCAATGGAAAGTCTTCTCCCCATTCTTCCTTAACTGATCCTTCTAACACTGAATCTCTTCAACTCAACGCTATATCTTTTGCTCTGGAATCTTTCCCGTGTCCTAATGAGAAGATTGACACATGGCTAGAAAAATTTGAGAAAATTGCAACTCTGTACGGTTTTAGAGAGGTCACGTTGGAATATGAAGCTTTCTCAGGCTTTGAAAAGCAGTGCGTATGATGTTTACGCCAAACTGGAAAGCAGCCAACAAGACAACTACGACGTGTTGAAGAAAGCTTTACTTGAGCGCTTTGAAATAAATGCGCGCAAACTTTTGCAACTGTTTCGCAACAGCAGGAAGGAGAGCTCTGAAACTTTTCAGCAGTTCTCGTCTCGTTTGAAGGGATACTTGACAAAGTGCCTTGAGCTTTCACAGCTCGCCTCTACCCATGAAGGTCTTGAGGAGTTCGTTATATGCGAACAGATAAAGAACACTTTGTCTGCTGACACCCGGAGATTTCTAGCTGAGCAAGGAACAGAAAAGCTTGAAGACATTTTGGAAAAGTCTGAGCAATATCATAATGCGCTGGCCGAACTGCCGGCCACAAAACGTAAACCGACAGAAGAGCATTTTCGTAAGAATAATCTAGACCAGTCTTCTCATGCTTCTCACCAAGGTAACCACAGAGAAACTGGACCACAAAACCCCCCTCCTGAAAAGTCTAAGTTCTACAAAAACAAGTACCCCAACAATAACAGTCTGATCAACCCAACCGCCCTGCATGGCAGCGCAGCCAGAAAGGACAAGGGGGCAAAGGGAAAACCCCTGAGCACGGTACCTATGATCAGAACGAGCACACCAAGCCTAAACGCATCGGATGGTTGCTAACAGTCTCGCAAGGCAGAATTGATGTCAGTGATTCTCAACCTGAAGAGGGGAGACCCTCTACGCGAGGTACTGTTATTTTGAACGGTTCTTCAACTTTTTGTTTATTTGACACGGGGCTTTCTTTTGATTGCATTGTTGCCAGGCACCTGGTCAAACCCGGTCAAGAGACAGAAGAGACCGCCCAACTTTGTGGAGTTTCTAAGAGTGATGCACCTACAGCGCTTCCCATTGCATTGGTTGAGATCCACTCTGATTTTGTCAGAGGTGTGATCAAAGCGGCTGTTATGGATGACCCGATCTACCAAGTCATACTTGGCGGTAGATATGTGTCTATTGGGAAACCGGAAGAGCCGATTGTGGCAGCAGTAACTACAAGAGGGCAAACCAAGAAGGAACGGGAGCCTGCGCCTAATTTGTTACCTAAGGAACTTAAAGAGGCGCAACAAGAGGACCCTACCTTGGCACCCTGCTTTAGGAAACTGCCCATGGCTAAGGAACCTAGACAGCACGGGGACATTTTTTCTAAGGATGGCGTACTGTATCGCAGAAAGGGCAAGCCTGAACAAGGTTACAATCAGCTCCTAGTACCGAAACAGTACAGAAGCCAAATCCTAGAAATGGGGCACTCTCTTCCCTTTAGCGGACATATGGGACAGAACGCCACAAACCAACGGATAACTACTCATTATTGGCGGCCAGGAGTGAACTCTGATATTATCAGGTATGTAAAATCCTGTGCCCAGTGCCAACGTGTGCCACCCAAGCAACGGACACCCCCAGTTTCTCTGGGTGAAATGCCAATAATGGGAACACCATTTGAACGGGTTGTGATCGACATTTTAGGGCCCTTAGAAAGGACTAAAAGAAGGAACAGGTTCATCCTGACCTTAGTCGACACATGCACTTTATGGGCAGAAGCTATACCGCTTACATGAGCGGATGCCAAGCATGTCTCAGAAGCCCTCGTGCAGATTTTCACTCGGTTGGGATTCCCTCAACATGTGTTGACGGATAATGGATCTCCATACCAAAACCTGTTAATGGATGAGATCGTTAAGATCTTGAGGAACCAGCACATCTACATAAAGCCTTATAATCCGGCCGGAAGTGGGTTAGTAGAACGTGTCAACGGAAACCTCAACATGATGTTAAGTAAACTGAGACAAGTGAAACCTGAAGATTGGGATCTTTGTATACCTGCACCTTTATTTGCCTACAGGGAAGCCCCAAATCCTTATACAGGATTTCCCCAAGCGACTCTTTTATTCGGCAGACCTATAAAGGGGCCGCTTGAAGCCTTACTTCAGTCGCTGACAGACCAGAAGGCTGATGAGACAGTTGTCTCAGCAAGTAAATATGTGTCGGATTTAAAGGAAAGGTTGAAACTAGGATGGGACCTAGCAACGACCAACTTTAAGCGAGCACGCACAAAGCACGCTAACCGATACAGGAAAGTCGCGAAAGAAAGAGAATTGGAAGCAGGAGAGAAAGTTTTGGTGTTACTCCCCACCGGGAACAACAAACTACGTATCGGATGGCAAGGGCCGTTTACCGTCCTTAAAAAGATTTCTAAGGCTAACTACCAGATCTCTCTTAAAGGAAAGGAGAAGGTCTACCATGTAAATCTGTTAAAGAAATACGTGGAAAGACCAGTGCCAACCTCCGAACATCTCCTGGCGATCGCCAAAATTGACGAAGATGACGATAGTGGCAGGGAAATTCCACTGCACACACACGAAATCTTTCAAAAATGTCAAAAGCGGTGACAATCTTTTAAGCGCACACGGAAGACATTCCAGAGAAAGGAGAAAAGGTTGGAGCAGACGTCATGAGTAGGACTTGGACAGAGACGGAGGGGGGAGATGAGAGGGAAGAGAACAGACACCCTGAAGCTACGGATATAGGAAATTTATTTCCATAACGTAGACATGGAGTGGTTCTATATCTTAAAGGGGGGACGTCTGTCGCAGAGAGATTTATGATTAATAAATTTCTATATCTTTTCTGTATTCTACCCGTGTCTTCTACTTTAATATCGCTCTTTTATCCTTTATTTCGCATTCGTTTGATTGTGAAAAATATAACTCTCCCATTCAAACCTTTGCCTATTCTTTTCTTATTTAGCAACACATTTTTATTGCTGTTAAGCTTAGTCCTTGATGAGATCGAATCGTGTGAATTCGTTCTCGACAGGGATAAGATGGCAGACAATCGTCTAGCATTTTTCTCTGACACGGCTCGTCTGGCTAGGTTTTCTCGGTAATAGGTGTGATATGAAACACATGGATCGCTGGGAACGGCTATAAGGTAGCAGTAGGTGTAATAAACGCGCACTGGCAGTTTTATTTTCCGACGTCTGAGTTAATGTAAGTGTTAAGACGGGACTATTCGGGTTTTCGAGAATTAGTGAATCATTTCTTTTCATAAGATATAAACCCCAGTAGTTTAGACTAAATTCATTCAGTACTCCGCAGTCAAGACTAGAACCATCTAGCGTTCGATTCCTAAGATCTCTGTTGATAGAAGCATCATTTAGTTGGTCGATTGCCATCTAGCGTTCGATTCCTAAGATCTCTGTTAATAGAAGCATCATTTAGTTGGTCGAATTGGAAATAGTTCTTAGTAGTTCTGTGTTGAGGTATAATAATATATCTAGTAGTGTTGAGTGATTTAAGTGGTAAATCGCCTATTTTATTTTCACTAGTTAGATTTCTGTGCAGAGGGATTAAATTATAAGTCTGTTATATTCTCTAGTTGACGTGTTACAGTGGATAGCAGAATAAATTATTATTTCTAGCTTAAACTCATGCAGCTGTAAATAAATTTAATTAAATTGCTAGTAATCAGTCGAGAATATTTTAAACTAACTTATAACTGTACTGATTCATCATTGAGTATTGATGAAATACGTATGTATTTCTAATTAATGAGGATTGATTTTTATGAATATAATTTATTTCACGGGAGTTTTAAACGATAAGACAAGCTCTAAGCTTGCAGTTTATAATGTAAGTTAATAACCGAAGTGAATATTATGAATAAGTATTCTGTATGTTTCTTTTCCTTATACAGTGAAACTGGATACAGTCCAACTTTTACCAGCGGTTTTAGTACTTTTGAGAAGAATCATAGAAGAAACATTTTTATCTTTAACCACGTGGGTCTACAAGTTAACACCTGTCTGGCATTGTGTTTGCCTCCAGAAATAGATAGTGAAACCCATCTCACGAACTTTAAGACTAAATGCATATACTGGGCCTATCGAGCCAGATTATATTTCTTCCCTAAATCTCATGTACATTCAGCCCTGTGGCGAGTAAAATTACAAACCAGTAACAGTCCAACATTTTTGACTAATTGTGGTGTGACCAAGAATTTTATAGTGAGAGATGTATCAACCGGTCATTTTTTCCTAAGTAAGGAAAACCTCGTGATTCTGACACCGTGAGCCCGCTTAAAACTAATTCTTACCTGAACTGATTCAAGTGACACTAACCTTAGTCTGAAAAAAAAATATTCGCATGAAGAGGACGCTCCCCGGAACATTGGATGAAACCAAACAATCTGCAGAGCTGGGATCCGCTTCATCAAAAGAAAGACAGATTAAAGTGTGTGGGTGTCCTAAAGTTTGCGCCAGACGGCGAAAAACAGCATGATTGTAGGTAAGAAAGTATATCAGGGGCCCCTGCTGAAAGAACAGAGTGAAAGCAGTACGAGTAATTCTTTGTTCATTTTTTATTTTCAGGCACCCATTTTTTTGTAATTTCATTTACGCAAAGATTGTTGCAAATGACATTTTCCTCTTGGGATAGATTAGTGTATCAATTCTGTTCTTAACTTTAGAGGAAAATCATAGAACATAGCGTATATATCTGTAACTCTTTGGAGGCTATAACTTTTCTGCTAACGGGATCGTGGGCTCTACATAGAGGGAAAGGATTACACCTAAGTGACTATTGTTCTTGTAGTAATTCATTAATCCATGTGTAATTAATTATATGTGCTTGATAAGCAACCTTATTTGTTGTGTACAATTTTCCTTATGTTAATAAATTTACATAAACTTTATTCAAGCGTGTCGGTCAGCTCGTTCCAAAATATCTATATTCCATTGTTATAGTTTTCACGTCTGTGTGTCTAACTGTCGTCACTTATGTGTGTGTATACGTGAGTGGTATATATATATATATATATATATATATATATATATATATATATATATATATATATATATTAATATATATAGTCAATAGACTGTCTGACTCCTCTAGATCTGTTGTAGAAGATAGGCTGAAAGAGAGAAGATTCTCGATTTCAGGGACAGACTCTATTAATTTCTACCATCTCACTCGTGAAAATATATTTCTATTATTATCTCTCACTGTTGCTATCACCTGTTCTAATCTATTCAGAAGGGACCAACCCAAGTCTTAATTCCCCTATCAAAAATCTACGACATCCAGTGAAAAGTCGGATAAGTTATAGAATAAGTTAGATATCTCAATTAATAGAACTCATTCATATGAGTAATATAAGCCTAAGATGGAGGAAATCCGTTTAGAAATAAGGACTCCAGACTTATTTTGGATTTTGCATTAGAGTACACTTTTCCTAAACCTACACGTTTTTGCGTGAAGGAAAATACTTTGGCCCAGATGCTCTCCGATACGGAAGGGGCGACCTATATAAAGCCGGACGGAACGAAAGAAGGACACACCTGCCGCAAAACTAAAAAACTGCAGACATGGATTAGCAGCATCTGTCATAAGCTTCATTGACATTTGCATTTGTGTGAGCAGACTGTATTAATTCTGGAAAGCCTGTATGTTTGAGATTGAGGGTAAGCAAGATATTACTTAAGTATATATTTATAAATATATTATCAACATTTTGCTGTATGGAAATGGTTGTTTTGTGTAGAATCCCAGCCTGTGTTAATAAATTTATTTGTGTATTTGAATCAGAAGATAGAATGGAAAGAGATAATAGTTTTAGGAAAGCTTTCCAATATTTTAAGCTTGCTAGATCGGACTGTATAACCTGGAAGAAGGAATGCATGAAAAGAATTGATTTTCTGTATCGTTTGAGATATCACATATCATTTACCATAGGGCCTATATGTTTGGAATGAAGATAATCATGGACATAAATGTAAACGAGTTTACTGGAATATTGTACTAGTAATTGGATAAATCATGTCATTTATGACTTCTTTTGTCTCTTATGGTTAACCACAGTTATCTGAACTGTCTCACTATACCTCCTGTCTGGATAGGGAGATAGTTGGACGATACTACTTAGGTAATATTATATTTCAGGTTATATCCTGCCCTGAGCGTTATATCAAATCCTGTAGAGACCTAGTCAGCTATTGGATGTCGTGTTATACAAGTGCCTTTCTGTGAAGTACTGAGGCCACTAAAATTGTCATTTCAAGAGATTGGGAAACCCGCAGCTGTTGTGTTTACTCAAGTCAACATACGCTGTACAAGTCCTATAATGGGAGCTTTCAAAGATAAGTGGCTCAGTTTTGATAATTATAATTATCCACATCTGACAGTATTTTAAAAGTGATGAAAACTACGTGGTACCAACCAAGAGAATAAGACAGTTAGTATTAATCTAGGTTTAAACATTTATAACACTTAAGGAAGAGAAACCAGAGGCCTGTAAACAGTAAATAAATATTAGACAAACATAAAGGTATGTTTTCAGGCACTTTTGTTTTTCTGTTGTCTAGTGTTTTACTTCTTTATTTCTTACGAGTGCCTGAAAACATCCCTTTATGTTTGTCTAATATTTATTTACTGTTTACAGGCTTCGGGTTTCCCTTCCTTATGTGTTATAAATGTTTATACAATACCAAAAACCTACCCACTGTCCTGTACTTACTGTTCTTAGTCTTCTATCATTTACAAGACACAGTATTAAGGTCTTTGTCTTGTGTAGTCTGACCTATACTGTATTATAGGGGAACAACAGAAGTGATTGCGTCATTAATAGGCTGGACTGCCCATGGTAAATTTCCGGTGTTATGTATTGCGGGTCGTACTAATGACCCGTCATCGAAGCATCATTTAGTGATGCCTAGATGGCAGGAAGGATACTGTGATTCGCTTGCATAGCTAGGCGGGGTTGGCGCACAGAAGGTCCTGGGTTCGAGTCCTGGGTAAGCCACTCACGTCTGTTGTTTTTCTGTTGTCTAGTGTTCTACTTCTTTATTTCTTACGAGTGTCTGAAAACATACCTTCATGTTTGTCTAATATTTATTAATATAGGTGACATTTCAATTAAATAACATCGAAGAAAGAATTCAACTAGTAAAAGTGAGAGACCGTTTATAATAACATTTAATGTATAACAGTGCTTTTTCAACTTCCCCTCAACTTCCTTGATTTTTCAATGAAAAAGAGCACAGTGGAAAGAGTGACACTGATAATTAAATTAAAATTAAGTGTATAAATATATATATAAAAGGTAAAGGATCCCGTTTACACGCCCACTGAGGCATATTGGGAATACGGTGTTAGGCACATATTTTCTCGACCATCGGCACACTAGGGGGGATGTGGTCAGCATCAAGCCGACCGCCTTGACCTTCCCAGAGTTGCTCTGGTACCCAATTGTGGCTGGGTCGACCCTCGAGCCGTTTGTGGTCTAAAAAATCCCACCTCAACTGGGATATATATATATATATATATATATATATATATATATATATATATATATATATATATATATATATATATATATATATATATATATATATATATATATATATATATATATATATATATATATATATATATATATATATATAGTGTAAATGAACCATCTTTTTATTGATTTTGAATTCTATTTTGAGTTCTCAAAAGAAGATAAAAAAAGATACTGTACATAAATAAAAGTACTAATTGTATCTAATGTTTTGAGTAAATCCTTTACGTTGGTTCAAGTTACTTGTTTTGATAATTAATTACCCCTAGATAAGCCATAGTCTTAGGTTGGTCTATGCGAGAGGAGGCAGCATAGGTGACTGGGATTGCACATGCCATCTCACCCTGTATTCTATACAGCCTGACTTTAACCTTTGACCTCGATAAACTATTACTCTTTTTAAGAGAGTGGGGTATTTCTTTTAAGACCAGTCTCTTATCTGGCACTATCCTGGTATCATCTGATACACCTGATTGTCCCTTATCTTACACACTAAATTACCTCTCATCACAGAGGCAAACATGTGTCGAAGTGGCTACCTCGCACCCAAAACCTGTGCTGTTATAAAATTTAAGTCAGGATCGTTTGACATGGGTGCTTAGTTATTAAACAGTTGGGTCAAGAGTTTCCCCTTCTTGATTTTTAGGCTACTCGATCTTTGTAGAATATTCCAGAAGTTTTTATCACATGGGGTGAGCTAATGTTCACATGAGGTGAGTTAAGTTCACATGGGGTAAGTGAAACAAAAAGACGGTTTAACATAGTGTCCGAGAAGTGTAGCGAAGATAGACATTCGTGTTCAGCAGTAATGTCAGTGATAAGAATCAACGTAGCACTAGAAGAGTATCAGCCTTAAATGAAATTAAGATTCCCCAGTGTCGACCAGTCATACGTAGATAAACTAGCTTTGATAACGTCAAGCATCGCTTAAGAACACTGAATTGAGCTTTATTACAGTATAAGAAGCATAGTTCTAAACTACACAGCAAACGAACAGGCTATAACATAGAAGTATATAAGTCAAGAGATTACCTATGACCAGTGACGAAGCAACAAGACCGTTGTAGGTTGAATGACCCAGATTACTTGTAACGTTTGACTACAGATGTCTTAAGTTTTTTGTACATCACTGTACATACGTTTGAAGATTGGAATTACCAATAAAACCATCAACATCCATCGTGAGTTAACTAGAGGCAGTATCAATTCACAGTGATGTGCTGTTAATGATCAACAGAGAAACGGTGACAAGATAGTATAGGGTAAATACTAGATGACGAACCTATTACTGATCATGTGTAGTCTAAACTACAGTCTGTAGAACCACCAACGGTCACATAAATAATGCCAAGGATCTCGTCCTTTGCGCGTATACAAATACCAATGGAGGGGGGAGAGGAGGAAGATTGGGGGGGGGGGGGGGGGGAAAGATATTCTTCGGTTTTGAGCAATATAAAGTGAGCTCCGAATACTTCTCCGGTGCATCTGAGAAGACCAAATAAATGAATAAAAATTGGACTTCTACTTCCACAGGCCATTCATATGATTTGTGCATGTTGCTGGCAACATTGTTATTGTTGATCAGAATCGACGTCATTGCACTCCAGGCAAACCCATAGGTGCTCAGTATCCCTCAGCAAATGTTGAAGGGTATGTATGCTAATTGTTCCTGCTGCGCGCTGGATGCTGCTCTGCTGGTTTTACGCTTGATGTCAAATTCCAACAGTCTTAGCCTTGATAATTCATCGATTGCAGTGTCATTCTCTAATAAGCGACCATGAATTGCCCTCGGTATCTCTCCCTTATCCATGTCCAATGCACCTTCTATGGGTGCTATTGAAGCTAGTCTGTCATCGCCGCGCACCCACGCATGACCAGGACAGTAGATCCGTATCAGTTCTGGAAGATTCGATGCTTCTATGGAGGTTTTTCATTCATGTAGGAGCCATCCATTTTGGATCTTTCGAAGCATGGATTGTGAGTCTGATACAATAAGTGTCTTTGTTAATAAAATCTCAGACATCCATCTTAAGGCAGCAGTAGCTGCTTGTACCTACATTCTCATGCTGGAGGTTGTTATCATGTAAGCCTCGCTATGTTCAGCGATGGTTCTGCCCTTTGCTCTAGCAGAGAAGCCCCACCATGATTTATCACCATGGATTACAGACTCATCGATGTACACAATGGCATCATCATCATCCCCAGCATTATAATTTGTCAGCTGATCAATGTCCAGCTCTGCTCTCCCATTGTCCCAAGTTTTGCACTATCTACCACGGCTGCTGATGACTTGCACTATCTACCACGGCTGCTGATGACTTGCACTATCTACCACGACTGCTGATGACTTGCACTATCTACCACGGCTGCTGATGACTTGCTGGTAGTCAAACAATTCGTCACAGAAACCGTCACTGCAAGAAGATGTTTAATGAAGGATTTCTGCGCCAGAACGCGCTATAGATGTGGCTTCGTGCGCCATCAGAATCGAAAAGCGAAATGGCGATGAAGGAAAAAATAAAAAAGGACAAAACAAGTAATCTGGTACCACTATTGAGACCGTAAACTCTTTCACAAGAATAGCATTGTAACTTCCCCGGCAATAAAGAGGCTGACAGATCGGCAAAGGAAAGAGGAAAGCTACCCAAGCCTAATGCAAGCACAATTTTCGAAGAGGCGAAGAGATTTATCAGAATCAGCTACAGGAAAAAATTGGATGCAGAACATCCAGGCCACAAAAAACAAAAAATGATGCATATTACCAGCTCAGCCGAAGAGAACACGTGGTAATCGTCAGACTCCGCATGAGCCACTAGAGATTGAGATATCATCTATTGAACAAGCTAAAGATACGAATTACCGATGAGTGTAAATGTGGCATCGATACAATGACTGCTGAATATCTACTTCAAAGATGCCCAACATATGAGGAACAGAGACAGCATATATGACTGTCACCAGTACCATCATAACTGGAAAAACTCTGTGGAGATAGAAATAGCCTAAAGTTGACCACTGCTTTCTTTGAAAATATTCAATTAGGTATCTAAGAGTGTGCGAATAAGACAAAGACAAGTTAATGCTTGAGAAATAAAGTAAACTATCGCAATGTTCTATATAGTAAACGATTGCATGTGTTGAAGAAAAGTATAGCCCAAAGGTGATTTTGTTTCCCCCGTGTGAAATAAAACTAATGCAGATAAATTTAAAATATACTGTTGAGCATTCAGAAAAGAAAAAAAAACAAAAAACAAATACACAACTATTTTCTACTGTAGATACGGCTACGTTAACCCCATGTGTACTTTGCATCGTTCAAGTTACTTAATAACTTTAGTGAGGGTGGGTTAATTATTGTTCAGTTTACAAAATAAACTTGCAGATACTTATAGTCTGTAGTCTTATGTTACTAAAATGCAGAACACACAAATGCTTGAAGTCAGATGCTAATGTACTCAGAACATAAACTACAAAGAAAAGAAATGTTTGATTTGGCGAGGAAAATATTCAATAACTGAAGCAACAGTGAATACGCGTTCATAAAATGTCACAACGCATGATCGCCTTGTTCTGTTGGCGCAGCATAAAAAAAAAACAACTAATAAGTGCTTATGCATAAAAAGGTGCATGACCTAACATTTGTTATACGTTGAAAATTGTTGTGCACTCGTAAATGTTTGCACCGGAAGTACATGTCTGCTTCATCTTCATGGTGCCTTTGCAGTGACCACCTGTAGCATTTTACAAAACTGTAATACCCTTATGTTTTTAACACCTTGTAAAATGTAAATGTTTTCATTTCTTCATGGTCAATCACAGAATGGTCTCTTGTAGGGCAGCAACAAACTCTCTCCACTTTGCTCGGTGGGTGGCCATCTTCGTGTAGTACCCCAACCCTGGTTCATCCTTATCATCTCGGCCTTCACAGTCCTCCGTTAAGCTTTTTTTTTAAAATGCATCTCTTTCGCCATCCATAAGGGAGCCACCGCATAGCAGTTCTGATGATGATGTCGGGGTGTCTACTGCTACATTGCTAAACAGTTCCAACATTCTGCCGGCTGTGATGGTGTGCAAACCGTCTTGATTGGTCAGATTAGGTTGTTATTGATGAATCACATCTTTTCGTGTGCAAAACATGACTTGCGCAGTGATTCTTGAGTTTGGTTGCTGTGGTTAGATAAATTTAAACTCACCAGTGAGTTAAAAATGGAAGGATTTTTTCTGTATTTCACAGGAGGCATAGATTTATGTCTGGAATCATGTCATGACGTTAATTCAGGTTTTTTTCCGTTATTTTTTTTTTTGGGGTGTACATTTCGCCATCGTATATATCGATAACAGCTTAAGTTCTCATAATAATCAATCCCGAGTTCAGTCAGTGGCAGATTTGTGTAACACACATATAGCCTTATTTTACTGATCCATCGTAGACGTTAAGAAATAAAATATCCTCCAATTTGTATGTTTGTGTAATCGATATAAGTATACACCAAGTACCCCCCGACACAAAGATGACAGGGTTTTATTGAAAAGCCAGTCCTTTGTTTGTATTTCGGCTACGTCTATAACGTAATCGATTCAAGAACTCGCCATTTTCAAATGTAATCGTCTTATTTTCCCCCGTGGAACCATGGATGGCCGGAGTGTGCATAGCGATTTGTTAAGTAACTGTATTTATTATTTTGAACCATCACTGCACGAACATTTGTAGTGCTCTGGATCAGACTGTCTGCAATGAAACTACTGAAGTTATCACATCGTTGCCTTTGAAAAGCAAAAATGCAACATGAAAAAAAAAACAACTAATAATATAGTAATAAATAAATTTAAAAACCAAAAAGTTAAGTTCCTTCTTTCTTCTTCTTTTCACACTCTCAGATGTCTACTTGAATGTTTTCAAAGAAAACAGTGGTCAGTTTGAGGCTGTTTGAATCCCCGTAGACCTTTTCCACGAAAGGTAATGATGTCGGCCATATGCGCATTCTCTGTTCCGCATATGGTGGACAACTTTGAAGCAGATGTTCAGCAGTCATTTTATCAGTGCCACAGTTACACTGATTGGTAGTTCCTATCTTAAGCTTGTTGAATAGATGGTATCTCAATCTGTTGTGGCCAGTGCGGAGTCTGAAGATTACTACTTGCTAGTAGTAAGCATCATTTTGTGTGTGACCTGGATGCTCTACATCCCATTTGTTTCTGTATCTGATTCTGATAAAATTCTTTGCCTCCTCGAATGTTACGCTTGCATAGTTTATAAGACAACATAAAAAAAACACTACGATGCACTTTTAATTACAAGGAAATGTTATTAAATACGATACAGATACGTTATGAAATTGTTTGTGCATCCTGTGTTATTGTCCATAAAACGCAGCTTCTTTTTATCGCGACTTTCCACTAAGCGACAAAGAAGAACCAGCAAAGATCAATGGAACAATAGGAGCGAGCCACAAAACTATTTTACCCCACTGACGTCAATTGATATTGAACTTTCGGTACTTTAACGACAGGTTTTACAACGGCACGCGGATGAAATAGGAAGACATTTTGTTTAATCACATATCCCCCAGAGCATTTTCTCGATTATGCGTAATCTGTCTGTAAACTACAAATTGTCTTGTTTTGGCAGCGATTCAAAATGGCAAGTATCGGGAGACATTTGTGCAATAAAAATACAAGATTCTGAAATTTTTATACTAAAGTACTGCCTCGTTAATGTTAAGTCAGTCCTATTGTATGGCTCTGAAACATGGAGAACAGCGAAAACAAAAACCAAAAAAGCTACAGATTTTCATAAATGGCTGCTACGTAGAATAGAATGATCACAATGGTATAACAAGATCACTAATATGGAACTGATGACAAAAAACTAGATAAGTGCCAACAGAAGAAGAGATAAAAAGAAGACTGACGATGAATAGTATGCACATTGAGGAAACCTCTTGATAACATCACCAGGCAGTCCTTGTTCTGGAATCCCCAGGGTAAGATAGATAGAGGGATACCAACAAACACATGGAGAAGACAACTGGTGACTGACATGAAGGGCATGAAGAAGATACAGAAAGACTTTGAGCTGATGGCACGTGACAGAAAGACTTGGTGTAAGTTTGTTGAAGGCCTATGCTCCTTGGGAAGCCTAAGTGTGACGACATTAATGACTACCACGCCCGCGCTCGTGTGCTGTGTTGTAGAGACACATCGATATTGAAACAAACATGACACGTCTGTCAGAAATGTTAGCATATAACTGTCATTGCGATCACAGCTGGTTTTCGGGATTTTTCAAGAGGGTCGGAAGAGTTCTTGTTGATTTTAGGACCTTGCATTAACCAGTGGAATTTGTTTTGTGCATGGGATAGCCGGTTCAACCTCATTTGGGTTATAATTTGGGTATATAGTGTTCCTTTTTCTATATACTGTAGTACTTTACATTTGTTGTTATTCCAGACTGCAATTTCTCTGGCGTTTGGTGCGACGTTTTCTAAGATCTGTTGATGTATCTCTTCCCTGGTCTTGAGTGTATCTTTCGTGACCCTGTTGAGTTTTGAGGTGTTTGAACTTTGATTTATTGTATACTAACATCATATTTCCACAGTTCCACAGTTTTCCCCCACGTTGTGGAAGCCGAGATGCAAAGAATGAATCAGAGTTGCGGCACTGTACGAAGGATGGCCGCCGACCGAGCAAGGTGGAATCATTTTGTTGCTGCCCTACAGGACGCCACCAGGCGTGATGGCCGCTGGCTGCTTTGACGGTTGGCGGTTATGGATCAAAGAAGAAGAACTTCATATTTACTGCCCTTGAGATTAACTCATATATATATATATATATATATATATATATATATATATATATATATATATATATATATATATATATATATATATATATATATATATATATATATATATATATATAGGGAATGTACTGCTTTGTAATGTTTTGTAACTTATCTTACTTTTGTATGTAATTTATATAAATTTTTTTTCAGAACCAGTGGTCGTAATGATGTCATACTCCCCCCTGGTCTCATGGGTAGTGAGATCGGATACGGGCGCTTCAGTGATAAGGGCGAAAAAATAGGAGGTCCCGTGTGCAAGTTGCGCATGTTAAAAAACCCACGACATTTGGAAATCGTAAAGAGTAGGCCATCAGGCCGCTGCCCTGGCAAAATTTAAAAATTAGAAAACTACCCACCAAATATATTTATAGAATGTATGATTCCTATAAACGCACATTGGGATTCTCGCCGGTGATACAAAGTTCGTGCACTGTGCTGAGATCCTCCTTGTGTGATCTAAGGGAGGATATCGGAACACTGATGGAGTTGTCTGTGTGCAATGAAGATTGTCCTTAAAACCAAACCAAACCAAACCAAACCAAACTTTTGTACTGGAATGTGTGGTGGGAATCCTCCTTCAAAGCATTCCCCTCCATCACTATGCCGTACTGTATTTACTCTTACGAGACTCAGTTTTATGCTACTGAGTTGAATCGTACTGTAATTAATGCAAGTGATGTTCACTGGAGCATTTGATAAAAACATAATACCCTTATTTTTTAACACCTTGTGAAAGGTAAATGTTTCCATCTATTTATGATCAATCACAGAATGGCTCTCAATGTGCTGTTACTGAAAAGGGAATAATATCGACATACAGGCATACTTCGCTTTATTGCGCTTTGCAGATATTGCGCTTTTTTTTTCAAATTATTCATGTTTATTTATTGGAACGTGCCTCTTTTCTTCCGATAGATTTTGGCTCTCCACCAGCAAAAAGATTACAATTTGCTTAAGGCTCAGATGATGAAGATTAACATTTTTTAGCTATAAAGTATATTAAATTTTAAAGTACATTGTATGTTTTTAGACCTAGCGCTATTGCGCACTTAGTAGACATAGTGTAAACATGATTCTAGGCTTTTATATGCACTGGGAAGCCCAAAAAATGGGTGTGACTTGCTTTATTTCGATATTCGCTTTATTGCGGTGGTCTGGAACCAAACCCGCAACATCTCCGAGGTATGCCTGTATAAGAAAACGATGTTTCATACAAGCAAATACTTTTTTAGTTTGATATTTACTGTTTAATGTGTCTTGTTGTATTAAAATTTTAACTTTCTATTTGTAATTTAAAAAAAAAAATATATACATTTTGCTGCCTCTCCCAAGTCGGTGCCTGGTGCGGTTATGCCGTTCGCACCACCAAAGAGCCGACACTGACTGTGAAGTGTGTGCAGTTTTCCACGCACAAAATTACCCGTGATTCTAAAACAGATTATTCCCCATGCTTATACGGAATGTCTAAAAATTCTGTTAATCAATGTAACTATTTTGGAACGGTGGCGCGACATTTGGTTTTAAAATTTTTCCTAAATAAATTATAACTGTGATTTAAAAAACAATAATTCTATAGTTCATACAGAGTCACGCGCAGGCATACAAATGTAGAAGTGTTTAATGACATCTAACGTAGTTGGAGATGTTGTTATTTTGTGTGTCTTTCAGCTGGTAAATGCAAATTTTGATTGGTTTGGCAGTGTTTCAGAATACCAGAATAATGTTAAAATTAATTTTGTGTGTGTGTGCAGAATTGGGGCATGCTAGTTTTTTTGGGGGTTTTTTTTTTTAAGGACTATCTTCATTGCAGACTTTGAGCTTATGGCACGAGTCAGGAAGACATAGACAGACTTTGAGCTGATGGTACGGGAGAGGAAGACATGGACAGACTTTGAGCTGATGGTACGGGAGAGGAAGACATGGACAGACTTTGAGCTGATGGTACGGGAGAGGAAGACATAGACAGACTTTGAGCTGATGGTACGGGAGAGGAAGACATAGACAGACTTTGAGCTGATGGCACGGGAGAGGAAGACATAGACAGACTTTGAGCTGATGGTACGGGACAGGAAGACATAGACAGACTTTGAGCTTATGGCACGAGTCAGGAAGACATAGACAGACTTTGAGCTGATGGTACGGGACAGGAAGACATGGACAGACTTTGAGCTGATGGCACGGGTCAGGAAGACATGGACAGACTATGAGCTGATGGCACGGGTCAGGAAGACAAAGACAGACTTTGAGCTGATGGCACGGGTCAGGAAGACAAAGACAGACTTTGAAATGATGGCACGGGTCAGGAAGATATAGACAGACTTTGAGCTGAAGGCACGGGTCAGGAAGACATGGACAGACATTGAGCTGATGGCACGGGTCAGGAAGACATGGACAGACTTTGAGCTGATGGCACGGGAGAGGAAGACATAGACAGACTTTGAGCTGATGGCACGGGAGAGGAAGACATAGACAGACTTTGAGCTGATGGCACGGGAGAGGAAGACATAGACAGACTTTGAGCTGATGGCACGGGAGAGGAAGACATAGACAGACTTTGAGCTTATGGCACGGGTCAGGAAGACATGGACAGACTTTGAGCTGATGGCACGGGTCAGGAAGACATGGACAGACTTTGAGCTGATGGCACGGGTCAGGAAGACATGGACAGACTTTGAGCTGATGGCACGGGTCAGGAAGACATGGACAGACTTTGAGCTGATGGCACGGGTCAGGAAGACAAAGACAGACTTTGAAATGATGGCACGGGTCAGGAAGACATGGACAGACTTTGAGCTGATGGCACGGGTCAGGAAGACATGGACAGACTTTGAGCTGATGGCACGGGTCAGGAAGACATGGACAGACTTTGAGCTGATGGCACGGGTCAGGAAGACATGGACAGACTTTAAGCTGATGGCACGGGACAGGAAAACTTGGCATAAGTTTGATGAAGGCCAATGCTCCTTGTGGAGCTGAACGGTGACGAGTATGAACAATTTAAAATTCTGCTTCATTGACTTTATTGTGTCCAGATTTAGCATACATTTTATCATAACACCGACCAAACTTTACATTGTCGTTGCCAAGTCTGCGCAGCAAGCTCTGTCTACCTTCCCTCACTCACCGACAGATAAGAAGAAACCGCCCGTCGATATCTCTAATTATCATAGCCATTAGCACAACCCGAACTTCCCTTACATCTACTTTTGCGGAAATCTAAACCCCACAAACACACGGCTCCATTAGAGATTGGCTTTCTTTGATCCAGTGTCAGCCTTAGATCATACGATACTTAAAACATAAGATTGCTGATGAAGTCCCTGAGAATCTTTTGAGGTCGTAGTTCATCGTTTCGTGATCTTATCAAGATATGTCGTTGATTTGCAGCATTTACCACTCTTTAATTTGACCTAGCTGCTAGCATTTTATATCACACATTTGAGCTAAGGGTTGGATCTGACACAGAATGAATTCTCCAACTTACATATATATATATATATATATTATATTTATATATATATATATATATATATATATATATATTTATATATATAATATATATATATATATATATATATATATACAGTAGAACTCCAATTATCCGAACCCCATGGGACCGAGCATCGTTCGGATAATCAAATGTTCGGATAATTGGATTACATAATGTATCGAGTACATGTACACATATTTCTAAAAATAATTAACCATCACAAGGAAAATACACTATAAAACATATTTACTTGTACTGTAATAATAATACCCACACTGTATTAGATCACTGTATCACCAAAATCTTTTATTACACTGCAGTGCATGTACTACTTGTATTAATTATTTTTGTTAAGAAAGAGAAATGTTTTCAAAATAACATTACAAACGATTCAAAACCAGGCGCAACTTACGTATACATGTACTTGCACAGATGTAGCCCACTATTTAAAATAATGAGGAATCCTCTTTTGCACCAAACTGGATAGTCTCCTTTTGGCTGCTAAGTCCCGCATTCTCTTCAACAGCAGAAGCTGTGTAGGACAGCTGTCATCTTCTTGCTCGTACCAAGCCATCGCTGTTTCTAGTGCTATAAAGGCCTCTTCAGGACTTGGTCGACGTTTTGGTTTTTCTTCATAATCTACAAGTACATCATGTACTTCTGAGGAGTCTTCATCATCGGTCACTACATGTATTTGGTTTTCTTCTTGCACAAAAGACAAAATTTCTTCGTCATTCAAAAACTGAAAACCAGAATCATTATCATCTTCTAGCCACATGTGTGCATCATCTTTGTCACAGTCCGAAAATCCGGGCATTGCTTGAAACAGTTCCACAACTTCATTTATACAATCATCATTTGTGTCCACTGCAGTAGTTTCATTTCCTCCTTTTTTCCCAAGCAATCTACTCCAAGCCTTGTTGAGATTATCTTGTGACAGGGTGGTCCAAGCATCAGCTAACATATAGCAGCAGTCTTTGAGATTAAGCTTTTTGGAAAACGCCACCACACTTTCTTCATCTTCAGCCAACAATAAACGACGCAGGACTTCCTTCTTGTACATCTTTTTAAGCTTTGCTATAACACCCTGATCCATTGGTTGAATCAGTGCTGTTACATTGGGAGGCAGAAAAATTACTTTAAAATTTGCATCAACTGCATTCAATGTATCCGTCTCTGGATGAGATGGTGCATTGTCCAGTAGAAGAATTACTTTTCCAGTTTTCTTTTCTTGTTCTCTCAACCTCTTCACATTTGGGATGAACTGATTTGTATACCAATCAAGAAATATTTCACTATTCATCCAAGCACTCTTCTGTGCTTTGTAACACAATGGGAGACATGTCACATTCTTTAAACAACGTGGTTTTTTGGCTTTGCCGATCATTAGCACCGGTAAACGATGACTTCCACTGGCATTCGCGGCTACCAAAATTGTTACTCTCTCTTTGCACTTTTTAAACCCAGGGGCAGCTGCTTCGCGCTGAGATGCAAGTGATTTTTGAGGCAATGATTTCCAGTATAAGCCAGTCTCATCGGCATTATACACATCATCGAGTGAATAACCTTCTTCTTCCAAAAAAGCCAAGAATGTTTCTTTAAAATTTTTAGCGGCAGTTGCATCGCTAGATAAAGATTCCCCTTGAATCTCCAATTCTCGTATGCCATGACGAGATTTAAAGTTTCTTAACCATCCCTGGCTAGCCTTAAAGTCAGGAGGACCGTCAAGTTGATTGTTGAACTGAAGTGCCTTTTCACACAACAGAGAACCAGAGATAGGTTCCCCTTTGCTTCTTCTTTGCACAAACCATATATACAAAGCCTCTTCCAATTTCACATCTTTCGCATTTCTCATGGTTTTACGTTTCTTCGACCCATTTTCACTATCAAATTTCGATGCAAAACTCATAATTTTATCCTTGTTACTTTTGATGTCAGAGACGGTAGCTTTCCCAACATTGAAAATCCTCGCAAGTGAAGACACAGTTTCACCTTGTCCTAGTCTCTTGATAATTTCTGTTTTCGTTTCAATTGACAAAACATTGCGGTTCCTTTTATATGCTTTAGGCCTACTGGAAGATGCCATATCGCACAGAGAAATACTTGTACACCAAAATTATTCTGCTGTAGTAGCAGACACAATTATTTTAAGTTGAACTGTCTGTTTAGCCAGTGTTCTACCTAGAACGCACACGTACTTTGGATTGGTAAACCAGATATTAACTGACTTTATGATCTAACTGACTTCCTGTACGTAAGCGACCGACCATTAGCCATCCCATTCTCTACAAATTGTTCGCACACATTTGAAGTTTGCCGCATCAAAAGATTCAGAATTTTAGTCTAACGTGACTGTGGCATCTGATTTTTTTTTTTTTTCTGGAAAAAGTGTTCGGATAATTGGATGTTCGGATAATTGGGGTTCGGATAAATGGAGTTCTACTGTATATATATATATATATATATATATATATATATATATATATATATATATATATATATATATATATATATATATATATATATATATATATATGTATGTGTGTGTATGTGTGTGTGTGTGTGTGTGTGTGTGAGGGGGCCATAAAAACACCCCAGAGGCCCCCTTAAGTTCATGTCATATTTATGTGTTTAACGCCCATATATTTGACAGGCCGGCTAAACTAGGTGAGGGTAGCCGAATGGTTATAAACCTTCGGTGAGTTAGGGTCTGCCTACCCATGCATGCGAAGACTGGATTCGATAGACTGCGCGGAAGAAACCACCTGTTGGTTCAACGGGCATGACGGCGATTACCAGCAACGCGCTGTGGAGCGTAAGGAGCACGGCGAGGCACGTAGAAAGCCATGGTCATCCACTGCACCTGACTTCATCTCCAGTCGTCTTGACTTGTCTTGCCACTGGATTGAGATGGACCCAGGCGAGAGAGTGAGGTCGACGAATTGCGCAACTCTTCCTCACTTTAATCCAAATCACCGCGCAAGTCACTCTTTCATCCATTCATCCATTCATCCATCCACTCACAACAAGTCCTGTGGCGATGGGCGAGCGGCGAAGCGGCAGGCGTGGGTACGCTGGCAGTCGTAGTCGCAGACCTACACACAGGCGGCTCAGGCCATATGGTCGTCTTCCACTGATCGGAGCAGCAGTGGGATTCGGCAGCCCCCTGAGTGTCTGAGCAGCCCTCTTTAGGAAAGCACTGCTCACCTCCATGGCATGAGGAAGGGGCTAGAAAAGGTGCCCTAAACATTGCCTGCTTCACCATTACCTAACCAGCTTACCGCGGTTGGTGGGTACCCTACTTCGGCGGTTGACATATAAGAAAAAGAAAGGACAGATTTTTCCCCCTCACCAAACTAAAGAAGACAACAATCAAACAGTCATTTACTGACACCTTAGAAGACCGTCTCAAATCTATCTCGCTAGACGGCCAAAGTGTGGAAACAAATTGGGCAGCCCTAAGTGAGCAGATCTACAACACTGCTACAGAGGTCCTGGGTCCTTCCATCAAGAAACAAAATGACTGGTTTGATGAGAACTCAGATGATATAAAGCAGATGTTGGCTGAGAAACACCATCTCCATAAAGCATATTTAAATGATCCAAAATCTACATCCAAGAAAGACGCTTTCAACAACATGCGTAGAATCGTCCAACATAAACTACGCCAGATGCGGGATTCATGGCTGAGTAATAAAGCAGATGAGATCCAAGGCTTTGCTGACAGCCATGACTTGAAAAACTTTTACCTTGCACTCAAAGCGGTCTATGGTCCAACATCATCAGGATCATTTCCCCTCCTTAATGCAGATGGAAAAACACTAATTACAGGCAAGGAAAAAATTCTCCAACGCTGGGCTGAACATTTTAATAATATCTTGAACCAGCCATCATCTATTAACGACGAAGCCATCATCTGCCTGCCCCAAATTCCTATAAATGAAGCATTAGATGATGTACCAACTCTGGAGGAAACTAAAAAAGCGATTCGTCAACTGTCTAGTGGAAAGGCCCCTGGCTCCGATTCAATTCCTGTTGAGGTTTATAAAGATGGCGGTGCAGTTCTGATAGAGAAACTTCATATGATCTTCCAGCAAATGTGGCAGAGTGAAACCATCCCACACGATCTCAAAGATGCCTCAATTATACATCTATATAAACGTAAAGGTAATCGCCAAGACTGCAACAATCATCGAGGCATCTCTCTTTTATCAATCGCTGGGAAGATATTCGCCAGAATCCTTTTGAATCGCCTTACGGCTCATCTTGACAAAGGTCTTTTACCTGAAAGTCAGTGTGGATTCCGGAAAGAACGTGGAACCACAGATATGGTGTTCGCTGCAAGACAGCTACAAGAAAAATGCCAAGAACAGCACTGTGACCTGTACACAGCTTTCATCGACTTGACAAAGGCGTTCGACACGGTCAGTAGAGAGGGTCTATGGAAGATCATGGCAACATACGGCTGCCCAAAGAAATTTATCACAATAGTGCAGCAACTGCATGATGGAATGCAGGCTAGAGTTCAGGAAAACGGTGAGCTATCAGAGCCTTTCCCCGTCTCAAATGGAGTTAAACAAGGGTGCGTACTTGCACCGACTCTGTTCAGTATCATGTTTTCTGCTATGCTGACTGATGCTTTTAGAGACGGGGACACAGGAATCGACATTAGTTATCGTATTGATGGAAAATTGTTTAACCTTAGGAGGCTTCAAGCAAAAACCAAGGTCAAATCACACACCATCAGAGATCTTCTGTTTGCTGATGATTGTGCCCTCAATTCCTTCTCAGAGGCTGATCTGCAGCATAGTGTGGATAGATTCTCCGAAGCCTGCGCCAACTTTGGGCTTACCATCAACACGAAGAAAACAGAAATCATGTACCAACCAGCTCCTGGCACAGTTTATACTGAGCCAGTCATCAAGGTTAATGGTGAGAAACTGAATGTTGTGAACAGATTCACATACCTTGGTAGCACACTATCCCAGAACATTGTCATTGATGATGAGGTGAACACCAGGATCTCCAAAGCCAGCAGCACATTTGGCAGACTATACACCAACGTTTGGCATCGAAGTGGCATTAGTCTACAGACAAAGCTGAAGGTATACAGAGCTGCGGTGCTTCCAGTGCTGCTATATGCATGTGAAACATGGACTGTATACAGGCGCCACGTAAAGAAGCTAAACCACTTCCATACAGTCTGTCTCAGGAAGATAATGAACATCAAATGGCAAGACAAGATCCCGGATACCGCCGTTCTTGACAGAGCTGGTATCCCTAGTATTGATACTATTCTGATGCAGTCACAAATTCGCTGGGCAGGTCATGTAGTCCGCATGCCAGACCATCGACTGCCAAAGATACTCTTTTATGGTGAGATGCAGAAGGGTAAACGCTCCCATGGTGGCCAAAAGAAGCGCTTCAAAGACACGTTAAAGACGTCATTGAAAACCTTTGACATAAACCCAGACACATGGGAAGCTGCTGCGCAAGACCGAACTGCTTGGCGCACATCTCTTCGTAAAGGTGCAGCAGCATGCGAATCATCCAGAAGAGCAGCAGCAGAACAGCGGAGACAAGCTAGAAAGGACCGTGAAATAAAACCTTCACATGAAGCAAACATTCCCTGCCCACACTGTCCAAGATCTTTCCAGGCCCGCATCGGGCTCTTCAGTCACCTTCGTACCCATAGACTAACCTAACATATTCTTAAATAATTGGATGAACAGAGTGGTCTTCATCACCCGTGATGGACGAACAACCATTTTCGATGTGCGCGCTCCAACGAGTACGCCAGCCCACGTGACTGCGCGAGGGCCACAATAAAGCCCCAGCCCACGTGACTGCGCGAGCCCTCATCGCTGGCGCTGACGCAGGAAAAGCGGTCAGTTTGGTGAGATTCGCAGTGGAGGCAAGTGACATTATAATTTTAAGCAGATTAGCATTAGTGTTCGGTAGCTTTAGAATTATATTCAGCGTGAGTCTGTTCTAATGGTTAAGAAAATAGATATCTCTGTTTCCTAATGAAATTTCTTTGAAGACATTAGAATTAGCTTTAAGGCCAGGAGCGGGCATTAAATTAACGTCAAAATACAAAAATGATGGATTTTGGGATTAGTCCATTTTCTGATACTTTAACATCTCCTGAATCTAAATATAACAGAATTAAATGTCAAAATGCACTCTAACAATATGTATTTTGACTTTGAAAAAGGTATGGTACAGATAGATTTTCTCAAACTCGAGAAAATTGGCCTAATTTGACCTAGTTTTTCCCATAGCAACCAAGCCTGCACCCCTACGTATTATACATCATTGGATTCGCCTAGATCTGGGGAATCCTGTGAAAACATAAGATTCTCTTCATTTATTTTGGTAACAAAATTATACCCGCCAAGATCGAGATTTTATGGGTCGCTTTTTTACCGATTACCTCCATATATGGAAATCGTCGGACATTCACTGACATCGGCTTTTTCCGCTCACTATTCTAAACTGTTCGTTGGCTGCGTGAATCCACGTGACTTGTAACCGCAGTGTTGACAATATGGCGTCAGATTGATAAATTCTGTGTACATATTTAGTTAGACTCATTTTTCGGAACTTTTTGTGTGAAAATGCCTCGAAAAAAGAATAGCTTTCGTCATCTAAACATGGAAACGGCCAGGGAGAAAAGATGGAACCAAGATAGTGCAGGTAAAAATCGCTAATTTTGTTATGGTAATGGTAAAAATGAATCACTGTAGAAAGCCAGGCACGCACAACACATTTAGGCTAGGCCTACAGAAATTTAGTTTTGATTGACTCTGTTAGAACTGAGTGGAGGGGGAAGAAGGTACTATATTTTGATATTGGAAATCTGACTTAATTTTCTTGAATTAATACACAATATGTCCTTATTATAACCCATAAAGGGTTCAACGATATACTTTTAAAAAAAATGTCACATGTGAATAAGCTATTATTTTTTAAAATTAAATTTATGTATTTGCAAGGTTTTAGTAAACGCGTTGGCAGTAAACAGTGATCACATTTTTCTGGTTTGACAAAATGACATGATTCCACATTATACGATAAATTATCATTGTATTTATAAGCATGTGACATGTTTCTTGAGCTGTGATTATTTCTTATGTACTTTTTTCAGAACTAAATGGTCCCCCTAATGAGCCTAGTCTGCCTGAGGTTATACTGTCAGCTTCAGCTGTAAATGAAGGAGCCAGCACAAGCTCTTCTACAACTTCTACCTCTTCACCCCACAGCACACCACGGTTCTGTAAAAAGCTGGAACTAAGTGCCTCATCGGTGCAAGAAGCTTCAACGCCTTACAATACGGTC
This sequence comes from Oreohelix idahoensis, assembly GCA_024509875.1. Classification (NCBI taxonomy): domain Eukaryota; kingdom Metazoa; phylum Mollusca; class Gastropoda; order Stylommatophora; family Oreohelicidae; genus Oreohelix; species Oreohelix idahoensis. Next base: position 374,508 of record JAMPIV010000763.1, read on the forward strand.
TCCAGAACTATAGTTGATATGTCTGAGATATGCAACCTTGTTAGTCAGCTTGCATGTCCAGAATGCTATGGGAAGCTGTCTGCAGAAATTAATAATCAGGCCAAGAGAGGTCTTGTTCAACACATTCATCAAAGTGAATTGTTATGTTTGCAACAAAACCGTTGCATCAACATACACATCATCGGTGGATGAACATAATTCATTCAGTGTGAACAAAGTTGCAGTTCTATCATCATTGTTATCAGGAATGGGACCCTATAAATTTAACTACTTTGCACATAACATGGATATGCCTGGCCTGCATCAAAAAACTTTCAACACAATTGCAAAAAAATATTTATTTGCAAACACCAGAACTCACAAAATTAATATTTGATCATGCTGCTAAGCTAGCATGCAGTGTAAACTGTGCTCAGAGCAATCAACCATATCATGAACATATTATGGATATTGGAGTCAGTTTTGATGGCAGCTGGGGCCACAGTTAAAAAATTATTATTGGATGTGTTGTGGAGATCTTGACAGGTCTTGTTATAGATGCCCATGTGCTTTCAAAATACTGTCAGACATGTGCTGCAACTGGTTCTTGGTACCAGAAGGAAGCCCCGGGAAACTTCAGCAAATGGAAAGAGGAGCATGTGAAGCAAGGATGTGATATAAATTTTGAAGGTATTTACTTCTGAATCTTATTTTTGATTTCTCCTTCTCCTTGTCTAAAAATTTAACCTGATCTAATTTTAATTTCTCCATAAGTATCAGTTTTAGTAACATAATTTATTACTTACATGTGTTTGCTTTGCTTCCTTTGTACTACATTTGCTTCTACATTGTAAAGGAAAGTGTTCAATGTCTGCTTACATCATTATTTTAAGTTTTACTAATTCATACCTTTTCTTCTTTCTAGGAAGTTCAGGTGTAATGGAGGCTGAGGCAGCTAGTGTTTTATGGAGCCGGTCTGTGACACGACACAAATTTTGCTACACCACCATGTTAAGTGATGGTGATAGCAAAGCACACATCTCAACAGAAATCCAGACAAGAAGCTGCAGAGGAAGCTGGATATATGGCCGGTATGTTCTGAATGACAAGTAAGTTATCTTTTTGCTGTAGTATTACATACTTATTTAATTGTTGTCTTCTTATGTATAAAAATGCGGTTTTCTCATAATCTATTTTTTAATCCTAATTTTCTTATAATTTCCACACTTATGTAAGAATTGGAACATATATTGCCCATAATCTTTTAAAACTTTTTATGTGATGGATTTTAAGTCTCTGATCAAACTTTTGATTAATTGACAAAAGTAATGTAAAATTTAGTAAAATTTGTTATTATTTTTAGACACTATTTTCAAAGTCCTACAGCTTTTTTTGTATTAAAGTTGTCAAAAATCCATCACAGGAAAAGTAAGAATTAGAACATACATTGCCCATAATCTTTTAAAACTTTTTATGTGATAGATTTTAAGTATCTGATCAAATTTTTGGTTAATTGACAAAAGTAATGTAAAATTTAGTAAAATTTCTTAATATTTTTAGACGTTATTTTCAAAGTCCTACAACTTTTTTTTTGTATTAAAGTTATCAAAAATCCATCACTGGAAAAGTTTTAACATATAATGATAAACATTGTGTTCATATTTGGTATTCATAGCTTAATAAATAAAAAAGCTTTAGCAAATTGAAGTAGAACAAAGAATCCAATATTGCTCAGCTCTAAAACGGCAGAAAACTGCGCTAAGACAAGGAAGGAAATTAGGCACAAATTTCAACAGAAAGCCAGATAGGAAGCTGCAGAGGAAGCTGGCTATGCAACCAGTATGTTCTAAATGACAAGTAAGCAATTTTTCAGGGGCAATATTACAGACTTATTTAATTGTAGTCTATTTATGGAGAAAAATGCGATTTTCTCAAAATCTAATATTTTCATCCTAATTTCCTTAAAACTTCCACACTTATGTGTTAATTGACATAAAAATTGGCACACATGTTGCCCATAATCTTTTAAAACTTTCATACTGCTGGATTTTGAGTATCTGATCAAACTTTTGATTTATTGCAAAAAGTAATGTAAAATTTATCAAAATTTGTTACTTTTTTTAGACACTATATTCAAAGTTCTACAACTTTTTTTGTATTAAAGTTATCAAAAATCCACCAATCGAAAAGTTTTAAAATATAATGATAAACGTTGTGTTCATATTTGGTATTCATAGCTTAATAAATAAAAAAGCCTTAGCAAATTGAAATAGAACAATAGAATCCAATATGGCCGCCGTTTCTATGGCAACCAGTAGTGCAGTGCCATAAAACTCTTCATTTTTCGTATCTAGTATTGATATAGGTTAAGTCTGTGCATTTTCATTGAAATCCAGCAATTAATAACGAAAATAGCATTTCAGGGTAGCTCCTCCCCTTAAAGTTATAGAGGAGTGAAAATAACGTGTGGATAGATTTTATAAGTGGTGTTAAGTCCGGATCACGGCTGTTAGGATATAGAGAAGGAACCCATTTCATTCATGATACCGGCAGAGAAGCGATCTATTACTTTAATTGAGATAGTACGTATTTAACTGTTTGGCAAGATGGCAGCCGGCAGCACACGTGTTAAATGTGCATAAAGATGGCGCCAATGAGTCTGCATTAACACTCTTATAGCACGTTTCACTAGCTTTGCCCTCAAACAAATGTAATTATCTGATTAACCGTCAAACGTATTAATGCCATTTTTTGCATACGATGTTACATTGGGTTAGACCCAACAAATATATACTTTATATCTGTGCATCTTGTCCAGTTCCCATAAACGGATGAAATCCTTTGATCTTTGTCGGCATACTAATTATTGTGTATCGAGAAAAGAAATTTTACCACTTCATGCACAGATTCTGTGAATTGATTAGGCATAGGCGTGTCTACTATTACAATAATGTGGCCATCACGTTTGCATATGAATACCTGTTGAAGCTGATTTCTTAAATGATCTGCATGCGAGATACTCGTGACATTGATTGTCATTGACATTTAACGCGCTACCAAACTGGTCCTTCCTTGATCTAATTATTTCAATAGGTATCACCTCTTTGCGGTTCATAAATATCATAATGGAACGCTGCTCCTCTAATGTGCTTGTAAATAAAGGTAAGGTCATCTTTAAAGAAATTAAACTTCATCCGAATCATAATCAGATGTCTCTGAGAAATTGATAATCAATCTCGGCTGAATGAAGGACAAACCATCATTCTTCCAATATTCCTCTTCCTCTTGTAACACATGGTTCTCACATTTCTTCCAATAATCCCTGGCTATATTGGACATGGCGGCTTTTATAAGTATTTCAACATCTTTTAATTTGAACGTTCTATTTTCTGTTGCTACCTGTTCCTTAATTTTAGCCCAACTAGTTCTATTGTGTTTAAGTGAGAATGGTAGGGAGGCAATCTTAAACATCTGTGACCATGTTCATGGATTGCCTTGTCTATGTGAAATATCTTTGTATGCTGTGTCTTTTTTACAATTCCAAGTAATTCAGGCTTCAGGGACATTTCGTTGAATGGAATGTTGTTTTTGGTCAGCCAAATCTTTATTACATCTTTAGTACTTGATGAATTAGGAACTTTATCTTCTGGTGCCACAACGTTGTGATATGAAGCATTGTCCATTATCAAACACGACGGTCTATCCAAGGAAGGAAGTACATGATTCACAATCCAATCTTGAAATATCTTGCCATTCATCTCTGTATGATAATCCCTATTATCTGTAGATTTTGAAACAAATGTGAGTTCCGTATTATTTAGAAACCCATGATGGCTGCTTTCTGCATGTGCAATTATTAGGCGCTGTCCTTTGCTGCTTGGTACTAGTCTCTTAGTTGTCCCATCAGATGATTGCCATTCTCGTTCATTACTGTTGTGCGCATTGATCCAAGTTTCATCTAAATACACAAAATCATAACAATCTCTTCTCATTTCTCTGACCTCGCGTAAATATTTCCTTCTCATTGCAACTATATGAGGCTTCTCACAAATAAGGTTTCTACCACCAACATATTTTCTAAAATTGAATCCCAAACTCCTAATAGTCCTCCATAGCGTAGATTTTGAAATTTCAAAGTCATTATTCTTTCTTAATCAAATTTTCAATTTCCTTAAAGTCACTGCCTCATTATTGTGAAACATATTGCAAATTTCTCTGCGGATCAATTCTCTGTCAAAATTATTCACCACTCTTGGCCTATTTTTCGTGTGTAAAACACTGGAATTAGAAATTTCAGATGTCGCTATCCAGCGGTGCAATGATCGTTTGCTAATCCCCAAGGCATGAATAGTCCTCTTTTGTGGGTTTGAAATAGAATGATATAGTTTTCCTCGAGTAGCTTCATTGCAGAAATACTTTAAAATCCTATTTGTGATTTGCTGTAATGTCATAACATGTACTCGCAGACTCATTTTTCCTACTTAGCCACACAATACTTTTTGTAGACACGCCACTGATTGACAATGTGTGCGTAAAACCGGAAATAAACTGTTTTATGTTCAAGAAGTGCAATTTCACGCAATTTCCCGCAAAAATCATGCCAATTTCTTGATAAACCAAAAATGTGCTAATGAGGTCGTATAATTTACTGTAGACATTTCAATATGTGTGTGTGTGATGTGTGCTGGCAAGTAGGATTTTATATTATATCGCAAAGAAACAAAAATTGAAACCAATGGCCGCATTTTAATGAAAAATTTAATTCATAGGGTCTATACCATTTCAAATTTACACACAAAATTTCACTTATATGCGTTATATATTCGCTGAGATATAGCATTTTGAAGTTGGGCAAAGCTATAGCACGTTTCACTAGCTTTGCCCAACTTCAAAATGCTATATCTCAGCGAATATATAACGCATATAAGTGAAATTTTGTGTGTGAATTTGAAATGGTATCATCATCATCAGTTGCCATCTCCACAACGGAGGTTGGCTGTAATGGATCTCCAACGTCTTCTGTCTCTTGTCTTGGTGGTACACTCTGATAGACTCTTTCCCGTCCATCTCTTGATGTTATCTTCCCACTTATAGCGCTGTCTTCCCCTTGCACGTTTACCTTCAACTCTCCCTTCTGTTATGGTCTTCTGCAAGGTGTTATGCCTTTTTATGTGGCCAAAGTATTTTAGCTGCCGAACTTTGACCTCTCTCATTAGTTCTCTTTTCATACCTAGATTTTCTAGGACCTCCTTATTTGTTTTCATCTCTTTCCATGAGATACGCCCCATTCTTCTATATATCCACATTTCAAGAGCCTCAATTCTTTCTTCCAAATGCTTATTCATCGTCCATGTTTCTGCACCATACAGAAATGCAGAATATATATAACACTTTATGATTCTCAGTTTTAATTTATGAGATAACTGTTTGGATGTCAGTATATGTTTCATGTTGTTGAATGTAGCTTTGGCCATTCCTATTCTCTTCTTGATTTCTGTTTCACATCTGCCATCTTCTGTTATTATATGACCAAGATATACGTAGCTCTTGACTTGTTCCAGGATTTTCCCATTTACGCTTATCTTTAATGTGGGTTTATCGTCTGTTTTGCTAATTATCATAGTTTTAGTTTTCTCAATATTAATGTCGAGTCCATATTCATGACTTATACTGTTCACTTGCTTCACTAGTTCTTGTAACTCCTGTTCGCTTTCAGCTAACAACACGGTATCATCTGCATATCTAAGGTTGTTTATTGATCTTCCACTGATGTTCAGTCCTGGTATTTCCTGTATCTGTTTGAAAATTTTTTCGGTGTATAAATTAAATAGGCAGGGGGACAGCACACAACCTTGTCTGACACCTCTTTTTATGTCTATGTATGGTGAATAATTCCTTCCCGATCTTACTGTGGCAGTTTGCTCCCAATAAAGGTTACTGAGTATTCTTATATCTTTTCCATCAATACCTATGTCTTTGAGGCATTCAATTATTTTCTCATGATGGATTCTGTCAAAAGCCTTCTTATAGTCAATGAAGCACATATACATACTTTTTTGGACCTCTGTATATTTTTCTGCTAATCTTCTTAGGCACAATATTGCCTCTCTTGTTCCACTGTTCCGTCTAAAACCAAACTGTTCTTCTTGGATTTCGCTGTCTACTTTACTTTTTATTCTTTCCTGTATGATTTTGAGCAGTATCTTAATTGCATGACTCATCAGGCTGATTGTTCTGAAGTCTGAACATTCTGTTGCATTTGGTTTTTTGGGCAATGTTATAAAAACTGATGTCTTCATGTCGTGTGGTAAATATCCTGTATTGTATATATCATTGCATATTTCTGTGATTGTATCTATACCAAAGCTCTCCAGAGCTTCTATCATTTCAATGTTTATGTTATCCATGCCTGCTGATCTCCCTTTTTGTATCATATGAATGGCATTCTCTACTTCTGATCTGAGAATGTGTGGGCCTTCATTAGAATCTGGTGATGGTTTTTTACCTCTGTTGTCCTCGAATAGTTCTTTTACGTATTCTGCCCATCTGTTTGATATGTCTTTCTCATCAAGTAATATTACACCATTTTTGTTCTTGATACAGCTTCCTCCTTGTGCAAACCGCGACCGATTTGATAATTTCTTTATTTCTTCATGCATATCTCTTGTCATGTGCTTCGCTTCCAAGTCTTCTATTTCCTTACATTTTGTTTCTATCCACCGTTCTTTTGCTTCTCTACACATAGTACGTATGTCATTGTCTATTGTTTTATATTCTGGAGTATTTTTTGCTTTCTTTCTTTCTGCCATTTTATTCAAGATGTCATCTGTCATCCAAATTTGATTTTTCTTAGACTCCTTTTTAGGTAAATTTGCATTTGCTGATTGTATGCTTGTTTTTAAGCATTCCCATTTTGCGGTTACTTTTTCTTCTGGGTTTTCTCTTCTATACTGCTCCATGCTTTCTGTCAATAACTGTTGGTATTTATTTTTGACTTCGATTAAATATTTCTGTTTTATATCTGGTTGTTTCAGCGCTGATATTTCTATCTGGCGTTCCTCCTGTCTTCTGTTTCCTGCTCTTTTCAGCTTTATATTTACTTTGATGACAACTGGATTGTGATCTGAATTTATGTCGGCGCCAGGATGTGTCTTTGCACTTGTGACACTGTTCTTAAATCTATGTTTTATCATGATATAGTCGATTTGATTACGTGTTACATCTCCTGGGCTTTTCCATGTGTATAATTTCCTTGGGTGATGTTCAAAAAAGGTGTTACATATGACCAGCTGGTTTTCTTCACAGAACTGGATAAGTCTGTCTCCTCTATCATTTCTTGTCCCTAATCCATACTGTCCTACTATTTTCTTGTATTTTCCTTTTCCTACTTTTGCATTCATATCACCCATTACTATCAACACATCTGTAGATTTGACTGGTTTAAGTGTGTGTTGTAGCTCTTCATAGTATTCTTCTATTTCTTCCTCGCTGTAATCTTTAGTTGGTGCATAAGTTTGTAAGATTGATATGTCGAATGGCTTTGCTCTCATCTTTAGTAACATCATTCTGTCATTGTGTGTCCAGTATCCACATACGTATTTTTCTAACTCCTTCTTTATCAACATTTCTACCCCTCTTTCGTGTTTTTCTCCTCCTGAGTGTATAAGCGTGTACTGGTCTCTTGTTATGTAGCCTGTATCCAAAAGTCTTGCCTCTGCAACTCCCAGTATATCGAGTTTCATGTCGGTTGCCTCTAATATAAGATTGTCCAGCTTTCCTTCTCCGTTTAAAGTTCTAACATTCCATGTTCCTATTTTTAGGCTTCTCCTACTAGTTTTTAGGTGGTCTTTCTCAGAATGCTCCCTTTCAACAGAATTTAAGGAACACTCGTCATTATGTACTTCCTTACTCATTAGAGGAGTTGCCTCTTCCCTGTTAATTTGTACAGTAGATTCTTCCCAGGGGACAGAGAGTTCTCTACATATCGGTTCTTATCTTGTTGTTGTGATTCCATTACTTTCTGTAGGAAGTACGTGGTAAGGCCCCAATCTCTTCCACGGTGGCTAGCCATTGTCTTTTTCTATGTCCGACATGCCTCTAGTGCGCCACACACTTTGCTGTTTCGCTTTGCGAGCCGTTGATCTTCTCAGATTCCTCCGCCTCACTCACCGTCTCAGTCTTTGTGTACTAGGGATGGACATTCCCTTGAGTAAGATTGCTCCTACTCCACCCATGTAGTTTAGCCAGTCAGCCAAGACTGTTGCCCGGGATGTGGCCACCGCCGTACACAAGCGGTATTCTAGGAGCCATACATGAGCTAGACAAAGAGAGGAGAACCAAATAGGATCCTGACTATCCTAAAAAGGACATGGCTGTCTCTCACCGTGAGGTACTATCCCTCTCTCTTTATCCTACATCTATAGACCCTATGAATTAAATTTTTCATTAAAATGCGGCCATTGGTTTCAATTTTCGTTTCTTTGCGATATAATATAAAATCCTACTTGCCAACACACATCACACGCACACATATTGAAATGTCTACAGTAAATTATACGACCTCATTTGCACATTTTTGGTTTATCAAGCAATTGGCATGATTTTTGAGTGAAATTGCGTGAAATCGCACTTCTTGAACATAAAACAGTTTATATCCGGTGCAACGCACACATTGTCAATCAGAGGTGTGTCTACAAAAATTATTGTGTGGTTAAGAAGGAAAAATGAGTCTGCGAGTACATTTTATGACATTACAGCAAATCACAAATAGGATTTTTAAGTATTTCTGCAATGAAGCTACTCGAGGAAAACTATATCATTCTATTTCAAACCCACAAAAGAGGACTATTCACGAGTAGTAGGGAATGGCGGACTTAGGTCGCATTCAGGCGGCGCGCAGCGGCGCGCCAGGCGGCGCGTGACTTTTATATAGCAAAAACGCCAGGCGGCGCGTGACTTTTATATAAGCGCATTCAGGCGGCGCAAGATGGCGGACTTGAGCTAACAAGGGGAGGTTATTTTTAGAGGTATTTTTATATAACAAGAAGAGGAGGGACAAGATGGCGGACTTGAGATAACAAGAAGATGTATTTTTATATAACAAGAAGAGGCAGGGCAAAATGGCGGACTTGAGATAGCAAGAAGACGATGTTTATATAAGGAAAATGTTGCAAGATGGTGGTTTTTTATATATTATTATTGTTTTTAGTATAGCCAACTTAGGTAGCGGCTGTGTTAGACAAACAGTTTGATACCTTTAGACAATAGGAAGACGATAGGAAGATATATATTTAGATGATATATATTTACATAATAGGAAGACGATAGTTAGATGATATATATTTACATAACAAGAAGACGATATATACGTTATATTTAGACATAGACAAACAGTTATACGAATAGTTATACAAACATTTAGACGAACATTTAGACGATATAGGTAACAAAAAGCGTTTTAGTTAATATAGTTTTTATTTTATATTCAATAGTGTTTTTGTAATAGCAAAACATATATGGTAATATATAAGAGTACATATATAGTATCGTTTAACAGGCGGTTATATGTACAGTATTTTTTTACAAAATGTACATTATGCAGTAATTTTTTAGCAAATGAATATACAATTATATAGGAAAGACAGTATTTTTTAACATTATCAAACATAGATATTTTCACATATGAATGTACAATAATACATATTTATATATTAGTGGTGTTTTGTTACATTATTTACATTATATACAATATCACAGCTGCAGGCCAGACCTTGAGGGGAGTCGTCACATTGTCGTCACGTCGTAAGAAATAGAGGTGTTGTGTGTACAGACAGTTTAAATGTTGAGGGGTGAGGTGGTGACGTTGTCGGGGTGTACTTGTCGTTTTATGTAAAAGTAAGACAGGGCGTTGCGGTGTTATTCGTATGTGTAGATGGAGGATTTGTGTGCTCTGAACCCGATATTTTTCCCACCCTGTGCCTGTTGTGTGTTGAGGACTTCTAGGAAAGTGTGTTTGTCAACTTTGTTGTGGTGTTTGTTCAAGCCTTTGGTGGTGGTTTTGTCATAGTCGCCAAAACAGTGATATGTCTTGCTACAGAGGGAAACCATCCCTCTGCCTTCGTACTCTAATTTAAAAAGGCCCGGTGTCCGTTTGTCGAATAAGGTTTGTTCGCGGCATTTTTGACAAAGGGCGCGCGTTTTACCCTCGGTAGCGACGAAAACGGGTCTATGGTCGGGACATACCTCGGCGGGGAACCACTGGTGGTAGGAGGTATAAAATTCCTGTCGCAAAGCGGGCTTAACAACGTCCGCTAAGTTGTTCGCGCTAAGGGCCAAGTAAAGGCTGTCTGTGTCCGTCTCGCACAACTGAAAGTCTGACCTATCTACAAATTTATCTAAACAGTCGTAGTAAAATTCTAACATGCGTAATTTCGCGTATTGGTACACGAAAAATCCTATCTGAACGGGGAGGTCCCAACATATAGTCTGTTTAAGTATCTCTACTTCGAAAAGGTCGTCCGTCACTAACGTCATTTTCCTAAAGCGGGGTGAGTTTATTTGGTCAGAGGTACCCTCGCCCATCGTGTACGAGACATCCACATGCTTCGCCTTATTGGTTAATGTCTTGCCGTAAGCCGCGTTACCTAGCAGTTTCATGGTCTCGCTGGTAATGGCGTAGGCAGGATCAGTATCACCCTGTCGACGCGCGTTCGAAACAGTGTCCCCAAACCGTTTGAAACACGTCACGGGTGTATACTCAAGCACCTGGTAGATACAGGTGACTTCTAAACCTTTGGTTAGGTACCAGCGAAGCAGAGGTGTTGTCAAGAGAATCTTTTTGCCCACATAATTCCCGATCAACGTCCGTCTGGGGGTAGTCAGGAGTTTATGTTTTTCGGCGTATTCCCGCATGAAAGGCCCAATATCTTCCCTCGTGACGTCAACATTCTTAAAAATGGGCGTCATCTCAGAGAAATGGTCTTTTAAAGAGTCGGGGACATGGATGTCACACTCGACTAGGCCAAACAAGGTCTCGTCCAGCACCGAGGCGAGAATATTTTCTTTTGTCAGGGGGTACCGACATTTGGTGTAAGACGGTTTCTGGGTAGGGAAGGTGGCGTTCAGAAAACGACGGATTGCTGGGTCGGTTTTCTTCAATGCCTGCCACTCGCATTCCCACATTTCTACCAATTTGACGCTGCAATGGCCCCGTAAATAAGAACTTGTTTCCACCGTCTTTGCGTACAACTCAGCCAATGGTTTGTTGTTGACTGGGTTAACGTCACGACCGGCGGTTAGTGGGCAGTTAGGGTGGCCGTGGAATAGGCACCCATGGAACTGGTAGGCGGTTTGAGAGTATCTGTCCCAACCGTCTACCCTAACGCATATATCACCCAACGCCTTCTCACGTCCGTTAAACTGGGTTTTTAAGGTCACTTTTTTTTGGTGGGAGACCCAAGCCAAATAGTCGCGGCACTGCACGGTATATTTGTGGAGTTTGTGGTGCTTGAAACCATCATCCTTGTACCGTCTAACGGGAAAGTCAGTGGGCATTTTCTGCATTAACGCCCACAAATAAAGGGCGTTGGCATCAAAACCTTTAATGGCTTGAACCGTTTTGCCACCTCTAATGCGGGTTTTGCCTTGCTCGTGGAACCTGTGAAAAATAATTGAAGGTCCCCCGACGATGTTTTGGCGCAAGATGTTATGCAAATCTACCTCCTGCTTCGAACATAAAGAAAACATGACGTTGGGGGACCGTCAATTATTTTTCACAGGTTCCACGAGCAAGGCAAAACCCGCATTAGAGGTGGCAAAACGGTTCAATCCATTAAAGGTTTTGATGCCAACGCCCTTTATTTGTGGGCGTTAATGCAGAAAATGCCCACTGACTTTCCCGTTAGACGGTACAAGGATGATGGTTTCAAGCACCACAAACTCCACAAATATACCGTGCAGTGCCGCGATTATTTGGCTTGGGTCTCCCACCAAAATAAAGTGACCTTAAAAACCCAGTTTAACGGACGTGAGAAGGCGTTGGGTGATGTATGCGTTAGGGTAGACGGTTGGGACAGATACTCTCAAACCGCCTACCAGTTCCATGGGTGCCTATTCCACGGCCACCCTAACTGCCCACTAACCGCCGGTCGTGACGTTAACCCAGTCAACAACAAACCATTGGCTGAGTTGTACGCAAAGACGGTGGAAACAAGTTCTTATTTACGGGGCCATTGCAACGTTACCGTTGTCGAAATGTGGGAATGCGAGTGGCAGGCGTTGAAGAAAACCGAGCCATCAATCCGTCGTTTTCTGAACGCCACCTTCCCGAACCAGAAACCGTCTTACACCAAATGTCGGTACCCCCTGACAAAAGAAAATATTCTCGCCTCGGTGCTGGACGAGACCTTGTTTGGCCTAGTCGAGTGTGACATCCATGTCCCCGACTCTTTAAAAGACCATTTCTCTGAGATGACGCCCATTTTTAAGAATGTTGACGTCACGAGGGAAGATATTGGGCCTTTCATGCAGGAATACGCCGAAAAACATAAACTCCTGACTACCCCCAGACGGACGTTGATCGGGAGTTATGTGGGCAAAAAGATTCTCTTGACAACACCTCTGCTTCGCTGGTACCTAACCAAAGGTTTAGAAGTCACCTGTATCTACCAGGTGCTTGAGTATACACCCGTGACGTGTTTCAAACGGTTTGGGGACACTGTTTCGAACGCGCGTCGACAGGGTGATACTGATCCTGCCTACGCCATTACCAGCGAGACCATGAAACTGCTAGGTAACGCGGCTTACGGCAAGACATTAACCAATAAGGCGAAGCATGTGGATGTCTCGTACACGATGGGCGAGGGTACCTCTGACCAAATAAACTCACCCCGCTTTAGGAAAATGACGTTAGTGACGGACGACCTTTTCGAAGTAGAGATACTTAAACAGACTATATGTTGGGACCTCCCCGTTCAGATAGGATTTTTCGTGTACCAATACGCGAAATTACGCATGTTAGAATTTTACTACGACTGTTTAGATAAATTTGTAGATAGGTCAGACTTTCAGTTGTGCGAGACGGACACAGACAGCCTTTACTTGGCCCTTACCACGAACAACTTAGCGGACGTTGTTAAGCCCGCTTTGCGACAGGAATTTTATACCTCCTACCACCAGTGGTTCCCCGCCGAGGTATGTCCCGACCATAGACCCGTTTTCGTCGCTACCGAGGGTAAAACGCGCGCCCTTTGTCAAAAATGCCGCGAACAAACCTTATTCGACAAACGGACACCGGGCCTTTTTAAATTAGAGTACGAAGGCAGAGGGATGGTTTCCCTCTGTAGCAAGACATATCACTGTTTTGGCGACTATGACAAAACCACCACCAAAGGCTTGAACAAACACCACAACAAAGTTGACAAACACACTTTCCTAGAAGTCCTCAACACACAACAGGCACAGGGTGGGAAAAATATCGGGTTCAGAGCACACAAATCCTCCATCTACACATACGAATAACACCGCAACGCCCTGTCTTACTTTTACATAAAACGACAAGTACACCCCGACAACGTCACCACCTCACCCCTCAACATTTAAACTGTCTGTACACACAACACCTCTATTTCTTACGACGTGACGACAATGTGACGACTCCCCTCAAGGTCTGGCCTGCAGCTGTGATATTGTATATAATGTAAATAATGTAACAAAACACCACTAATATATAAATATGTATTATTGTACATTCATATGTGAAAATATCTATGTTTGATAATGTTAAAAAATACTGTCTTTCCTATATAATTGTATATTCATTTGCTAAAAAATTACTGCATAATGTACATTTTGTAAAAAAATACTGTACATATATCCTCCTGTTAAACGATACTATATATGTACTCTTATATATTACCATATATGTTTTGCTATTACAAAAACACTATTGAATATAAAATAAAAACTATATTAACTAAAACGCTTTTTGTTACCTATATCGTCTAAATGTTCGTCTAAATGTTTGTATAACTATTCGTATAACTGTTTGTCTATGTCTAAATATAACGTATATATCGTCTTCTTGTTATGTAAATATATATCATCTAACTATCGTCTTCCTATTATGTAAATATATATCATCTAAATATATATCTTCCTATCGTCTTCCTATTGTCTAAAAGTATCAAACTGTTTGTCTAACACAGCCGCTACCTAAGTTGGCTATACTAAAAACAATAATAACATATAAAAAACCACCATCTTGCAACATTTTCCTTATATAAACATCGTCTTCTTGTTATCTCAAGTCCGCCATCTTGCCCCGCCTCTTCTTGTTATATAAAAATACCTCTTCTTGTTATCTCAAGTCCGCCATCTTGTCCCTCCTCTTCTTGTTATATAAAAATACCTCTAAAAATAACCTCCCCTTGTTAGCTCAAGTCCGCCATCTTGCGCCGCCTGAATGCGCTTATATAAAAGTCACGCGCCGCCTGGCGTTTTTGCTATATAAAAGTCACGCGCCGCCTGGCGCGCCGCCTGCGCGCCGCCTGAATGCGACCTAAGTCCGCCATTCCCTACTACTACTGATTACCTCCTTACCATTCTCACTTAAACCTAATAGATTTAGTATGGGCTAAAATTAAGGAACAGGTAGCAACAGAAAATAGAACGTTCAAATTAAAAGATGTTGAAATACTGCAGAATGGGAGAAGATCGGCTACCACGACAAGCATGGGAAACAAAGAGCCAGGGATCCAGACCTCCAGGACGACCCAGAGTCCGCTGGGAGGACAACATTAGACAATCTTTGAAGGACCGAGGACTAGAATGGAACCAGGCCAGGAAGAAGACAGCTGATAGAATGGTCTGGCGCTCTCTCTTCCAAACCTCTACACCTCACGGTAGAAGGGGAACGACTAAGTAAGTAAGTAAGTAAGAAATACTTATAAAAGCCGCCATCTCCAATATAGCCAGGGATTATTGGAAGAAAAGTGAGAACCATGTGTTACAAGAGGAAGAGGAATATTGGAAGAATGATGGTTTGTCCTTCATTCAGCCGAGATTGATTTTCAATTTCTCAGAGACATCTGATTATGATTCGGATGAAGTTTAATTTCTTTAAAGATGACCTTACCGTTATTTACAAGCACATTAGAGGAGCAACGTTCCATTATGATATTTATGAACCGCAAAGAGATGATACCCATTGAAATAATTAGATCAAGGAAGGTCCAGTATGGTAGCGCATTAAATGTCAATGACAAACAATGTCACGAGTATCTCGCATGCAGATCATTTAAGAAATCATCTTCAACACGTATTCAATTGCAAACGTGATGGCCACATTATTGTAATAGTAGACACGCCTATGCCTAATCAATTCACAGAATCTGTGCATGAAGTGGTAAAATTTCTTTTCTCGATACACAATAATTAGTATGCCGACAAAGATCAAAGGATTTCATCCGTTTATGGGAACTGGACAAGATGCACAGATATAAAGTATATATTTGTTGGGTCTAACCCAATATAACATCGTATGCAAAAAATGGCATTAATACGTTAGACGGTTAATCAGATAATTACATTTGTTTGAGGGCAAAGCTAGTGAAACGTGCTATAGTGAAACGTGCTATAGTTACCACGTGCTATAGGCCTAATGATGTTAAGCTATTTATTATTTGAGAGCGCAGTGGGCTAATTATAACGTTTGTTACCTTGGTTAGTTCAAGAGTAGTTTTATTTTATTCTTTGATGTGAAAGTAATTTAGTTAGTGTATTTCACGAATATTGATCATAATTCTACTGTATATTTTTTAGGGAGTTAGAACTGTTTATTATTTGGTATTGGATGAAAATTGGTTTATTATAAGAGGTGCTATTTTAGTACACCATTAATATAATTTTCTCCATTCATGCCAAGATAGTTTATTATAGTAGAACTCGAAGTAAGTTAACGAATAATTTTATGGTGTTACTTTCAGATTAGTTTAATTACATCTGTTGTGTACACAGTTTTGTGGTGTTAGATGCCCTTGGAGAGGATGCATCTAGCTTTAGGTATTAAGATTTCGTGTGGGCGTAATGCAACCCATTTGTGCGTAAGGCAATTTGAGACATAAACGTTTCTCTTGCTTGCTCCTTGCGGAGCATGGCGAAACCAGTGCGGCTGGGTCCAACAGACGCCTGCATGAAGCATTTATATGCTATAGCAGTGGTTTGTTTCTGTAAAAATGTGTTTCATATGATGAGTTCCTAGTCTCATCAGTCTGCATATGCGACATGCTTCAGAGTGCAGGGACGAATATTGATATGGATCAGTTGCGAGGTGTTGGTTTATGCTCATTAATGAGAGTATTCGTTGTACATATCGTTGAGTATTATTCTATGTCCATTTTATTATTATTTAATTATTGTTATGTGTAGGTTAGTTTATGAGAGCACGTGGGTCGACTTGACAAATGATGCCTCTTCTCGCTCCTTATGGAGCATAGGGCCACCAATGTGGCTGGCTTCCGCATAGAGACCGCACACCAATGTGGCTGGCCTCCTTATGGAGCATAGGGCCACCAATGGGGCTGGTCTACTTATGGAGCATAGGGCCAACAATGTGGCTGACCTCCTTATGGAGCACGGAGCCACCAATGTGGCTGGCCCCCACATGGAGACCACACAAATCATTCAGATGCTCTTGAAGTAGTGGTTTCGGTAGCAATCTGTGTTACATGGTGAGATTGCCAGCCTCATGCACAACACCATACTAGTATTACTAGACGACATGCATGATAGTTGAATGTTTCACGTAGCGTGGAAGAAAAGCAGTTTGACAGGTGAGAGCATGGTGTTTCTCATTATTTAACTATTATGATTTTAACTAGTCGGTGCTTTGTTTGCGTTTCAGGTTAGCAATTGAGCACTGGCTGGGTGTATGGTGTGTTTGCTTCCTTGTTTAATGTTTGTTCATTAGTTTGCTTTGTGGGTTTGGGTCACTGACAGTGTTGTATGAATAAATACAGCCCCTGCCTTTAGAATCAAGAGTTTTATTGTTGTGAATCAAGCGTTTTATTGTTGTTCGGGTCGGTGCGAGTGTGCAAGAAAGTGATCACATAACACAACAGCATCATCATTTCTCCACCAACCTATCATATATATATATATATATATATATACATATATATATATATATATATATATATATATATATATATATATATATATATATATATATATATATATATATATATACATATATATATATATATATATATATATATATATATATATATATATATATATATATAGGGAATCAGATCTTAAAATTGAACGGCAGATCGGAGGGAATCATCGGGATTCTTGGTATGCAGACTTTCTTCCCGCTACCACAACCTGTTAGGATGGTGGCTTCTACTATGTAGTTCTTCAAAGATGTTATTTAGAGTCTAGTGATGGTTCAGCAAATATGCAGTTGAAAATGGGGGTGCCGGCATCCTCATAAAATTAAAGAATAGAATCCACTCTATGGCAATTGCCACTGGCAGATACTGCAATAACTTCAGTGCTGAAGCAGAAGCCTTTAAACAAGCAGCGGGAACTCTTATTGAATGCAAATCACAGGCAGAAAAACAGATAGTAATCTTTACAGATGCCTTCTCAGTAATAAAAGCGCTGAAGAGCCACCATGCTAAAGGATTGACAGATCTGATAATCTCCCTTGAAAGACTCGCCAAATGCTTCAACAAGTGCACAATCCAGTGAATACCAGCCCATTGCAACATACCAGGAAATGAGGAGGCAGACAAACTTGCTAAGGAAGGAGGTACCTTACAACAAAATGATATAGAGACAACTTACGCAATGGCAAAGACTACTATAAAGGCTACATTCAAGTCCATATGGGAAAGAGAGCACCCGGGCCATTTGAAAAATGACGCATATCATCAACTACCATGGAAAGAACAGGTTATCATTTTTCGGCTACGGACTGGGCACAACAGATTGAGATACCATCTATAGCACAAATATAAAATTTGTGCAACAGATCTCTGCACCTGCGGTACCAGCCCATTGACAGTCGAACACCTGCTGCAGTACTGCCCAACCTACATAAATGAACGGAGTAGCATTTGGCAACAACCCACTTCTGTCAACGAAAAACTGTTTGGAGATGTCGGGAACCTTGAGTTGACTACTGCCTTCATTAGAGTCATAAATGTGGAAGTCTGAAGGCAAACGAGGAAGAAGAAGAAGTAGAGTCTAGTGCCATTACACAGTTTTGGCGGGCTAAGATTGCGGAATAAAATTATTGGTGCACCCACTTTTAAACGTAGTTCGTGAGACAGTAACCCTGAAAGAATTAAAGAGTTTAAAAACTCGACTGCGTAATGTTCAAGGTGCAAGATGGTATCAATGGACTAGTATGTACAGGAAGGAGAGTCAAAATGATGTAATATAAGATTATTTATTTTAGTCACAGTATCATTTTTAGGTGCCTAAATTGCGCGTTTCTTAAACCATAATAGGAGATTTATTTCGTAAATTTATTATGTCCGGATAGACAGAATTGATCAACGCTTGGATATCGTGAACAACTCTACATAGCACTGTACTGCAAAAAGTCAAAACTTCTGCTTCCTTTCAAGTCAGTTGTTGAAGAGTACAAAGTTGGAAAGGCAAGGCTTGCAATGATGCTACGCGAGTCAGCTGATGACGTGGTTAAGTCCATTCAGCCCACACTGAAAACGGGAAGGAAGTGGAAAGTGGAAGAAGCTGTTGATGCTGCCCAAGAGTCACTCAAACTGAGGGAGGTAATCGGATACACACAAATGAATAGACGGGGATTTGGTCATGGAGACATCCGCTGGTGGTCCAAGGCATCAAGCAGGGAGCGCAGAGACATGGTAGTTCAGGAGATACGAGAAGCTGAGAATGAGAAAAGGTTGCAAAAAGCAATGCAGCAGGTCCAACAAGGCCAATGGACTACATGGGAAGGAGCCCTGCAGAGGTCCTTGACATGGAATGATATATGGCATATGGCACCTCTTAGGCTCAGCTTCGTTGTCAGATCACTGTATGACCTGCTGCCGTCGGCCACCAACCTTGTGAAATGGGGAAAGTCGGATGATGAGCAGTGCCCCCTGTGTCAGGGGAGGCAGACACTTGAACACGTGCTCTCAGCGTGTAAGGTGTCATTAGGGCAAGGGCGATACACTTGGCGCCATAACAAAGTGCTAAATGAGCTTGCTGCGTCAATAGATCTGGCAAGAATGAAGGCGAATAGCAAAGTCCGGCCAGACACCGCAAACACATACTTTCTGAGGGCAGGAAAGTCAGCACACCCCAAACCGAATAAACCTGGTAGCAGTTTACCATCTCTTCTTGATTGTGCAAATGATTGGGAGATGGCGGTAGACCTACCTGGACGAGGGGCATATCCAGAGAGTATCAGAAAATCGCGGAGACGGCCGGATATAGTGCTTCATTCTGCAGCAACGCTTTAGGTCATACTGATTGAACTGACAGTGCCATTTGAATCCAGATTAGATGAGCAACATTCGTTCAAAGCGGCCAAGTATAGTGATCTGGCCGCGGATCTGAGACACGATGGGTTCACTGCAAGGGTCATGGCTGTTGAAGTGGGCGCAAGAGGGCTTGTGGCTGCATCAGTGTATGATCTATTGAAACTGTTGGGGCTGAGGGGACAGTCGAGAACAAGGGCCCTGAAGAGGCTTAGTGAAACTGCCGAAAAGGCATCAGGCTGGCTGTGGAACAACCGCAATGGGGAATGGAGATCGTAACAATAAACACTGCGGTACAGAAAACACCAGGCATTTTTCTAAGTCCACAATACGCTGAGGTTTGTGGTGGACTAGTGAACGGGCTGCGACTCAGGGGCGACAAGCGGTGTATACTATAAGGGGTGTCAGTATCAAAAGTCCAGTGGGGAACGCGCAGTGGCGACTCGTTGACTTCGCGCTGGTGTCTCAGTGTGTGCGACGGAACGAACGGAATAATTTGTCTTCTCCTTGTTACTTTCACAATTGCCTCCACGGCTGGCGGAGTTGTGGAATTTAAAGTTGCTACCATAAGTGAAATGGGTTCATTTTTCGATGCAAGACAACAGGAAGCTGAGACGCTTGGGAGTCATGACCCAAGTGGGCCCGCCCCCCTTAGAGTGTAAAGGAGTATATAGGGCCGAAACACTTGTCGGACGGGGGGACTTCTTCTGATGATCAGATTGCTTCCTGTTGTATCGCTCTGTAAAAAGTTTCCTATCATCATGTTGACTCCGTTTTATGGTTGAGTACAGTTTATACTGGTGAAGAGGTAGCTTAAAACGCGAATGGTTAAAATGAACGAATGTCAACAATATTCTTCAAACGAACTTCAACAAGTAGTGTTGAACTGGGTGAACTGGGCAAGTACTGGCAGTACATAAGTCGGTGATGACTGTACATAGATTTTATTCAACATGACACATACGGAGTGGACAAGACTAACATCGTCACAGGCGCAAAGATCATACATCAGCATAATGGTAATTACTTTTAAAGTTCCTGAAGATTCTCTACCAATAAAGTCCTCTGACTCAAGTGACTAAGGATCACAAAACTGTTACCGTATAATATTCTTCTCATTCAAGTCCATTGACCTTCCTTCAAGGACGTCTATCATGGTAACGTATTCATACTCCAGGATAAAATCTTCCATATCATACTTCACAATCCCATACGTTCTCCAAAACTGTGACAACTTGCCCAATCTTCTCTTCATTTTTTTTATTATTTACGGACATCGTTTTTTTTCTCATCCTCAATGCATGATCGCAAAGTCCCGGGAATTGTCACTGGCGTAAATTCTCCTAGCATTCAGTATTTCTCCTCGCTATTTTTAGATACGACGTCATTGTTGACCAATGACCTCGGTAGCTAGGAACCTGTTTTAATTTAAGACTGCTTAAGCTGATAAAACCAGTTTATGCCACTTTAGGAAGACCCCACGTGACTTTTAACGCTATTGATTGGAGCGTTTATTTGACGCTAATGTCACATGATGCACGCTATGGATCACGTGTCCAAGCGGAAATGTCCCGCTAAAAGTGCGCCAAACACGGGCAATCTTCACTTGCCCGGAACCCTTGAGACAGCTAGGTCTAACCCAATTATCGGCGAATTCTCGCATTAAAAGCACTGAAGCCACGTGTCTAATTGCGGGTTAGCGTCCATCTTTGAGTAGGTAAGTGAAATCTCGCTAGAATATAATGTGATGAAATGTGTAGTACATTGCAAAATCGACGCAAGATTGGTATGTTTACTTTATTCATATTTTTGTTTTACGATCACATCCAGCCACATGTGATCGGGTATATTTTATGATCCCACGGGATATGTACATGTTCATAATAATGTATAACGGGAATATATATATATAGCTATTAATTTCCATATTATTTGATTATTTTCGACCCGACGTTTAGACTAACGGAAATTAATAGTAACGATAATGTTGACCGACCGTGACATATATTCATTATAAATTATATGACGAGGCGACCAGACATGAAGTGTGTGATAATGTTGTCAGACAATTCTAAAAACACGGATGTCCAATTATTTGTTAAATTCATCATAATGACATGACGATTAGGCTAGAGGCACAGAACTAGAATACTGTTGCCGACATTTCTATGATAATTTGGTGGGTTTAACTGACATTTATAATAATTCATCGGGTTAAGCTGACGATAAATCAGTCTAAAGAATTATAATACTGCCACTGGGGCAGAGTAATATAATAAAGGACAGACAGGAGAAACTTGAATTCAAGATTAGACTCTAGACATATGATGTTAGAGACTAAAATCTGAGGTGACGGGCAGAGGGACGGCTTAGGGAAAGACTGCTTTCTAAAGCTAGAAAATTAATGAAGCCGTCGTATTTGTCTTCAGTCTATGGTGGAGCCTTGCACGACAGTCCAATCTCAGCGCAGAATACGGAGTCGAGCACAGAGAAGGCAAATCCGAACCATTCAAGACCTACCGGGGCAACGTCAGGAGACCGGAGAACTAACCACACTTCACTATCAGCCGGGGGCTGAAAAGCTAAGTCCACGACAAAGGAAACTCACCTAATCAATGCCACAAAGTTTAGTCATCCATGATGAAAAACACGTGAATTGTGAGACACATAATACATACAGCAGACACTAATTCCATCGACAATACTATCATTCACCATCTATTCACTTTATTGCAATAAACCAATTGGGTGTATATACTGTACCCCACGCTTTGTTCCTTCCATTAGATGTTGAATATTGTCTATGTTTATCTTCCTTTATAAGGGAGGGGGGGCTCGTAAAATATAATATAATTTAAAGAATAATAATAATAGATAACTGAGAAGGGGACGACGGTAGCGAGAGACCAAATATCTCCTTACAATCTTTTCCAGACCTGTCGAGTTAGGAGAATTTACCCTCTTCGTCACCCTTTGGAAGTGGGAAAACCCAGCAGGGATTCCTTGAGCCAAATCTTCCACATCAGATCTATTATTTCCTCTAAATAATTCTCTTATCCTTTAAACGCTACGTGACACTGGTGTCTCGGTCCGGGATTTGAACTTATGTATTTTATCATACCTCTGGGATAGTATCATCCATTCAGTCATTACAGTATACCATTTTAACACATGTATTTTCACACAGTGAGCTCTAGAAAGACAGAAAACATTTTTTCTAGAAATTCAGGCATTGATTGGTGAATCCCTTTATATATGTTGTGTTTAATTAAGTTAGTTCTTGATTTTGTATTTCATTGAATTACAGACCTTAAGTCTCCATAACTGTAGTAATTTCATTCTACAGCAGTCGGATAAATAATTAGTATTTACTTGTTGCTAGAAATACTATTGGAAGGTAGCACTAGCTTACTCAGTGTGGACTTTAACTGCAAAAGATGGCTGAAATAGTTAAGCTTAAGGCAGCACTAGGGGAGGCCGGTCGAGATCTAGGTTATAGTGGGGTGGACCTTGCAAATTATGTCAGTGTCGAGACTGATAAGTATTACGCTCGAGAAACAGCGAAAGCTGAAAGAGAAGAGCGAATAAAGTTAGCAGAAATAGATGAGAGGATAAAAGCTGTAGACGCTAGAGAAAGAAGCGAGAGAGATGAACGCGAGCATGCATTGAAGATGAAGCAGTTAGAGATGCAGGGACAAGCTCAAAGAGTTGAACCAGTAGCCGGTGCGACCGCATCTACCTCCTCAGGCAACCTATCGCCACGGTCAGATGATATGCCTTCCTTGCACGCAGGGGGCACCGGACCTTTGCCATCCTCACTCATGTCAACTTTGGGACCTTTGACGTTTCCATTTGAAGCTTTCTCGGAACAAGCCGACTCGATCGATAGGTATCTCGACAAATTTGAGAAGTTTGCCACCACGTTTGGTTTGGAGAAGAGCAAATGGAACCTGAAACTGTCGCAAGGGCTTAGAGGAACTGCTTATGACGTGTATAGCAAGCTTCCTCCAGGTTTACAGGATGACTACGACTCTTTGAAAAAGGCACTATTGGTTCGTTATGAGCTACATGCTGACGCCTATAGGAAGAGGTTCCGTAACTCTAGGAGGGAAGTCGGAGAGAACTTTGCTCAGTTTGCTGCGAGACTGGATTCCTACGTGGAGAAGTGGGGTGCCCTAGGGAATTTTACTCATGATTGGGAAGGCCTGAAGGAAATGGTCATGATCGAACAACTGAAGGACACCATGACTTCCGACATGAGAAGATTCCTGACAGAGAATGGGGCCAGCACTTTAGAATCCATAGTCCAGTTAGCGGAACGATATCAGGCAGCACTATCAGAGAATCCACCACCCAGACGGAAACAACCAGATTACGTACCTAGACAGACAGCTCAGTCACACATGGACCCCCAAGTGAAACCACCGTATACTAACTGCAAAAAGCATGACAAGCCAGACTACAAGACTACTCAGAGATCTAATTTCCAGCAGCAGAGGCAAGGGGAAAAATGGTGTAAGCACTGTAGAACCATCACCCACAATACGCAGGAGTGCAACCGGAAAAACCCACCTCATCATGCTGCCTGCTTACGTAAAAGTGCCGCAAGGGGAAATGGACCGGAAGAACCTCTGGACAAACCCCGACATCCCCCGGTCGTTGAGACAGTCCTCGTAAATGACCAAGAGGTGACCTGCCTTTATGATACAGGCCTTGCATTCGACGCAGTTGTCTGTGCATCCCTAGTCAAGCCTGACCAGATGACAGAAGACACTATAGAAATACAAGGACCTACTAAAAGTGCAGCACCTATGCGTTTGGCCATAGCCAAGATTAAGGTCAAATCAAAATATGTGACTGGGGAAATCCGTGCAGCGATCTTGGACGACCCTATTTATCCCTTGATCTTAGGGTGTAGGTATGTGTTCTTGGGAGAACCCATTCACCCTCTGGTTGTGGCGGCTGTCACCACTAGAGGACAGGCCAAACGGAATACGGAGTTGGAATCCCCACCCAACATCCTTCCTGAGGAATTAAAAAAGGCACAAACGGAGGATCAATCTCTAGCACCCTGCTACAAAAAACTACCGAGAGCGCACACTCCTCTCCAAAAGGGAGACTTCTACAAGAAAAATGGGCTGTTGCATCGGAAAGCAGGAAATGGAGGACAGGAACATGGGCAACTTGTGGTTCCATCAGCATACCGAGCCCAGGTCCTAGAAATGGGCCATGCCCTTCCGTTTAGTGGCCACATGGGCATAAGTGCCACGATTCAGCGTATTTCATGTCATTATTATTGGCCAGGTATCAACGCCGATATCCAGAGATATGTGAAATCATGCCCGCAGTGCCAGAGGACAGCGCCGAAACACTGGACGGCCCCAGCCACTCTGGGAGAAATGCCAATCTTGGGCACACCCTTCGAACGAGTAGCGGTGGATATTGTGGGTCCACTTACTCGTAGCAAAAAGAGAAACAGTTATATACTCACGTTAGTGGATTGTTGCTCCATGTGGGCAGAGGCAATTGCTATGCCCGCCTGTGATTCTAAGCATGTTGCTGAGGCTCTGCTCACCATATTTACTCGGCTAGGGTTTCCGTCACAGATCCTGACAGATAATGGTTCCCAATTCCGAGGAAAACTCACCGAGGAAGTGTTTAGGATATTTCAGGCCCGACATATCCACACCTCTCCCTACCACCCCCAGGCAAATGGCCAGGTGGAGCGGTTTAACGGGACCCTTATTTCCATCCTTCGGAAACTTGCGCAGGAAAAACCAGAGAGCTGGGATCAATACTTACCCGCAGCACTATTTGCTTACCGCGAAGTACCCCACAATTCTACTGGGATGCCTCCTGCCACATTGCTGTTTGGTAGACCTATAAAAGGACCTTTAGAGGCACTGTTACGTACTTGGACAGATGATAAAGCTGATGAGACGGTCACCTCTGCATCCCAATACGTGAAGGAGTTGACCCAACGCCTTAAAACAGGATGGGAACTGGCAAAGGAAAATGTACGCCGTGCCCGTCGTAAACATGCGCGTTACTACAACCGCACTGCGAAGGATAGGGAGCTAGAAGTAGGAGAACAGGTATTATTACTCCTGCCCAGTAGCAATAATAAATTGCAAATCGGGTGGAGAGGTCCATATAAAATTGTTGAGAAAATGTCGCGCACCAATTACAAGATTGCCATAAAGGGGAAGCAGAAAATTTACCACATAAACCTGCTGAAGCGATATTATGAAAGACCAGGTGCAGAACCAGCACATTTCCTGACACTGGCTATTGCGACGGAAACTGAGGCAGAACCCCTGACCTCCTGTGAATACCCTCTTCGTCAGTGCGAAACTCATCAAGATGTTCAGATTAGTTCAACTTTAACGGAGGATCAGCAGGCACGGGTTCAACAGTTGTTGAGAAAACACCCTAGTACACTCACGGATAAACCTGGCATGACCAACCTGATAGAATTTGATATGAAGCTAACAGACCTCGCCCCGGTACGAGTTAAGAACTATCCTGTTCCTTATGCTAAAGCAAAGGCATTGAGTGAGGAAATCGAGTACCTGCTTAAGGAAAATATTATCTCAAAATCAGAGTCGCCTTATAGTGCGAGTGTAGTGTTGCTTAGAAAATCCACAGGAGAACATCGCCTCTGCATAGACTACCGAAGGCTCAACGCTGTAACGGAATTTCAAGCGGAGCCCTTACCGGATCAGAATCAGCTTTTCACCAAGCTGAGTAGAGCACGATACTTTTCGAAGATAGACCTTAGCAAAGGGTACTACCAGATCCCGGTAAAAGAGGAAATTCGACATATGTTAGCATTTAGTACTTCTGAAGGCCATTACGAGTTTAATGTATTGCCATTTGGGCTAAGCAACGCCCCAAGCGTCTTTACTCGTATGATGAGGAAGCTACTGGAACCCCTGAACCACCCTGGGATAAGTAATTTCATGGACGACATACTTATTGCCACGAACACCTTTGAGGAGCACCTGGACGCAGTTTCCCTACTCTTCGAAAGACTTAGAGAAACAGGACTCACCGCTCGCCCTACAAAATGTCAAATTGCCTGCGAGCAACTAGAATTCCTGGGACACACTATCTCGCATGGATGCATGTTCCCAGATGCGCGTAATATTGAGAAGTTACAGCGGGCCCCACGACCCCAGACTAAAAAGGATGTAAGGTCATTTGTGTCTCTATGTGGCTTCTACCAGAGATATATTAAAGATTTTAATACCCTGAGTGCGCCATTGACCGCATTAACCAAGAATGGGAACCCGGACAAAGTAACCTGGACAGCGGAGTGCGAAAATGCCTACACGCTGCTGAAGGAGAAACTCACAGCTAGGCCAATTCTGCGACTGCCTGACTTAACTCTGAACTTTACGCTGCGAACAGATGCTAGCAATATAGGGATAGGAGCCACTCTCCTGCAGCCTAGTGATAGACCTTCTGCAACTCTATTCCCCATCGCATATGCTAGTAGGAAATTGAACCCTGCTGAACAGAACTACTCTACCATCGAACGAGAATGTCTGTCGCTAATATGGGCTGTGCAGAAGTTTCAACCATATTTATACGGGAAAAAGTTCACGGTGCAGTGTGATCACCAACCGTTGATATTTCTTGCAGCGTCGAAGAACCTTAATGCCCGGCTTATGAGATGGTCACTCCTGTTGCAGCCATATTCCTTTCACATAGAATACATACCTGGGAAGAACAACGTAGGGGCAGATTTTTTGAGCAGACATCCGGACGCAACCGAGGAGATATGAGAAACTGGAAAAGAAGAGGAAGACAGGACAAGAGGAGTTGGACGGAACGTCAAACTTGAGGAGGGGCTTGTGTGACAACTTGCCCAATCTTCTCTTCATTTTTTTTATTATTTACGGACATCGTTTTTTTTCTCATCCTCAATGCATGATCGCAAAGTCCCGGGAATTGTCACTGGCGGAAATTCTCCTAGCATTCAGTATTTCTCCTCGCTATTTTTAGATACGACGTCATTGTTGACCAATGACCTCGGTAGCTAGGAACCTGTTTTAATTTAAGACTGCTTAAGCTGATAAAACCAGTTTATGCCACTTTAGGAAGACCCCACGTGACTTTTAACGCTATTGATTGGAGCGTTTATTTGACGCTAATGTCACATGATGCACGCTATGGATCACGTGTCCAAGCGGAAATGTCCCGCTAAAAGTGCGCCAAACACGGGCAATCTTCACTTGCCCGGAACCCTTGAGACAGCTAGGTCTAACCCAATTATCGGCGAATTCTCGCATTAAAAGCACTGAAGCCACGTGTCTAATTGCGGGTTAGCGTCCATCTTTGAGTAGGTAAGTGAAATCTCGCTAGAATATAATGTGATGAAATGTGTAGTACATTGCAAAATCGACGCAAGATTGGTATGTTTACTTTATTCATATTTTTGTTTTACGATCACATCCAGCCACATGTGATCGGGTATATTTTATGATCCCACGGGATATGTACATGTTCATAATAATGTATAACGGGAATATATATATATAGCTATTAATTTCCATATTATTTGATTATTTTCGACCCGACGTTTAGACTAACGGAAATTAATAGTAACGATAATGTTGACCGACCGTGACATATATTCATTATAAATTATATGACGAGGCGACCAGACATGAAGTGTGTGATAATGTTGTCAGACAATTCTAAAAACACGGATGTCCAATTATTTGTTAAATTCATCATAATGACATGACGATTAGGCTAGAGGCACAGAACTAGAATACTGTTGCCGACATTTCTATGATAAATTGGGTGGGTTTAACTGACATTTATAATAATTCATCGGGTTAAGTTGACGATAACTCAGTCTAAAGAATTATAATACTGCCACTGGGGCAGAGTAATATAATAAAGGACAGACAGGAGAAACTTGAATTCAAGATTAGACTCTAGACATATGATGTTAGAGACTAAAATCTGAGGTGACGGGCAGAGGGACGGCTTAGGGAAAGACTGCTTTCTAAAGCTAGAAAATTAATGAAGCCGTCGTATTTGTCTTCAGTCTATGGTGGAGCCTTGCACGACAGTCCAATCTCAGCGCAGAATACGGAGTCGAGCACAGAGAAGGCAAATCCGAACCATTCAAGACCTACCGGGGCAACGTCAGGAGACCGGAGAACTAACCACACTTCACTATCAGCCGGGGGCTGAAAAGCTAAGTCCACGACAAAGGAAACTCACCTAATCAATGCCACAAAGTTTAGTCATCCATGATGAAAAACACGTGAAGTGTGAGACACATAATACATACAGCAGACACTAATTCCATCGACAATACTATCATTCACCATCTATTCACTTTATTGCAATAAACCAATTGGGTGTATATACTGTACCCCACGCTTTGTTCCTTCCATTAGATGTTGAATATTGTCTATGTTTATCTTCCTTTATAAGGGAGGGGGGGCTCGTAAAATATAATATAATTTAAAGAATAATAATAATAGATAACTGAGAAGGGGACGACGGTAGCGAGAGACCAAATATCTCCTTACAATCTTTTCCAGACCTGTCGAGTTAGGAGAATTTACCCTCTTCGTCACCCTTTGGAAGTGGGAAAACCCAGCAGGGATTCCTTGAGCCAAATCTTCCACATCAGATCTATTATTTCCTCTAAATAATTCTCTTATCCTTTAAACGCTACGTGACAAAAACATAACGTTAGATAGCATATAGTTTCAAACAAAGTCATACACGATAATACGAACAGGTTAGAGATTCCAGTTGACTAACCTCTCCCATTCTATGCCACGCTTCTGGCATTGTTGAATGTACGGCATATAAAATATGAAGCATACGAATAAATAAACTGGTTTACACGTAGGTATTATTCCTCTACGGTAATCTAATATGACCACCGACTCCGTCTGTCCATTCTAGGAAATTACATGCTAAGATGACTTCCCGCTAGACTACAACTGGGAGCGGCCTGATACTTTAGTTTACGGCAATAAATATACAAATATAACCGGGGCGACACTTACATGATCCTTCCATCATTGGCTTCGTCAAGAATACCAATTGAATCAATATAACATACTGGCTTATACAAAACTGCCAGACAATTCCAATAATATATATCTCTCGGACATAACAAAGTCCGCACTGTCCCGTTCAAAACATGACGTCACAATCCCCAAACTAGGTTACCCGTGCGTCCAAAGCAACTCACACTGCATTGTGCACGTCAGTGCGTGAATCAATCGAACGCACAAATAATAAAATATATAAAGACTGGTGCGTACATTTGGCAGGACCGAAGACTACCCCCTTAGGTAATAAATGTACGTAACAGCTCCCTTATCACCTCCCCTTAAAAAAATTAATTCTATTAATTTTTTTGAACTTAATACCCGAGAGAGGTGAGTCAAAACTACCACAAGATATGAAATGCATAAAGTTATATCATATTAAGAAAAGAATATTAAACGAAATCAATATAACTAAATGATAGTATGCATTAAAGCACACATCCACAATCGACCTACTTTGGAACGATGTGGTAATATTCGAAGTAAAAACAAGTTTGAAAATGAAAATGAAAAAAACCATTAAAAAAAAAATGATAATAAAATTCAACTAAGTTTTCAACAAAATTTGAAACATATGATTTAAAAAATGAAAATGAACAGCAACACTGATGATGATCAATGACAAGAGAATCAATGAAACAGAAAAATTGAAAATACAATGTGCAAAAATGAAGCAATGCAAAATTAAACACTTTAAGAATCAACACACTTAATGTTTTCTAACACTAGTACGGTTGACTAGTGATCTAACAGTGAGATATCATAACTAAGACCCGTGAATGCAGGTGTTACGTGACAACTAAGAAAGTTAGTATGTGTGTGATCCATAATCAATTAAATAGATTAAATTGAATTAATCTAATTTATATATTCCTTAATTACTAACAAATAACCAGTTACTAATATATTCTAAATAATTTCAATATCCCTATCAATATGTCACTGTTCCGTTACAACTAGTTAGTAATCGACGAGATAATGTTCTCAATGTTCCATACACGATATAATATATTCTCTAACACGTTATGTAGTGTAATATGTTCCATAGGAATAACAAATGTATATTTGTCGCTCTTAACAATGTTGCCATATTAATAAAAAGTTACTGTAGTACCAATGTTCTCGTTCTAATAAAACGTTAATATAGTATCAATAACAATGTACAAAGTTATTCATGTTATCGGTGAGGATGTTCCAACATCTGGAAGTGGTTTAGTTTCGACACGTTCACTTGGGCATCTTGATAGACAGTCTGCGAACACATTCTGCACTCCAGGAATAGCTCGTATCTCAAAATGGAACGGTTGAAGTGCTATAGCGTAACGCGCTGACTTTGATGACTTAACGTTCCCTGTATTCAGTGCGGTAAGAGCTTTCTGGTCAGACTCCACCACAAAGTGTGATCCGAGGAGATAACGATCCAGTTTAGTGATTGCCCAGACAAGAGCAAGGAGCTCTTTATCCAGAACGGAATATTTCGTCTCGCTCGGCGTGAGCTTTCTGGATACGTACATAACCGGAAATAAGGTGCCGTTATATTCCTGCATCAAAACTGCAGCGATAGCGTAAGAACTTGCATCACTGCGGAGAATGAAGGTGAGATTTTTGTCAGGCAACCTCAAAAAAGGTGCATTTGAAAAAAATTGTTTTATATAGTCTAAAGCCGTTTGGTGATCCTGCGACCACTTTATTACATTAGATGTGCCTTTCTTCAGTAGAGACGAAAAAGGTGCAGTTATAGTAGACAAATGAGGGATGAATTTAGAATAGAACTGTATTAGTCCTAAAAGCGACCTAACTTGTTTTTTTGTCTTAGGTGCTGAGATGTTTAAAATTTTAGAGACGTTACTGTCTTCTGTATACATGAAACCATGACCTATGCGGTGACCCAGAAATGAGATGTCATGAAAACCGACAAAAGCCTTTGAAGGTTTCGCTGTTAAGTTATAATCCCGTAAGGTAGAAAGTAAAGATTTTAAACCCTGAATATGTTCATCCCAAGAGTCACTGAAAAGACAGATGTCATCTATATAAGTAATGACATCGGGACGATGAGACAATATGCGGCGCATCATGCGTACAAAGGTAGCTGGCGCATTCATTAACCCGAATGGCATAAAATTCCATTGAAAAAGACCCCGTGGTGTCGAGAAAGCGGTGAATGGCTTTGCTTTAGGAGTGAGTGGCACTTGCCAATATCCCTTTGAAAGGTCAAATTTCAAAAAGAATGTAGCATGAGATAATCTCTCCAATAAGTCATCTAAAAGAGGTAATGGTTCCGCATCGAATTTTGTAACTTTGTTTAATTTCCTGTAATCTACGCAAAGACGTATATTGTTGTCTTTCTTCCTAATGATTACCATAGAAGAAGAATATGG
Organism: Oreohelix idahoensis; assembly: GCA_024509875.1. NCBI lineage: Eukaryota > Metazoa > Mollusca > Gastropoda > Stylommatophora > Oreohelicidae > Oreohelix > Oreohelix idahoensis. The sequence goes on from JAMPIV010000763.1 coordinate 406,473, forward strand.
TGATGAAGATGGTTCAATTATATTTAATTGGAGCATCTCATCCAATTCCTTATCAACCTTATCACGAAAGTGTAAAGGAATAGGATATGGGCGAACTCGAATAGGCGTATCGTCAGTCAGAATAATGTCATGTTGGATGACTGACGTATGACCTGGGATGTCAGTGAGGACATCCTCATACGAGTGTAGAATATTAGAGACTTGCTGACGTTGATCAGCCGAAAGAGTAGATGAGATCGTAACATCATTCCATTTCTCAGTGGAATGGAGTGGTACAACTGGTATTGGTAGTTGTACATCATCGAAAGAAGATTCTTCTTCTTGGATGACTGACAAACTAGAATAGTGTTGAATAGGAGGTGTAGGATCGTCAGTTGCCTGAAACACTGACTGTAGATAATCAGGACGTGAGTAATACTCCTTCAACATGTTAATGTGGAAGGTTTTATGTTTACCATTAACATCAACGATGTAGTCGACATCGGATATTCTTGAGATGATCCTGAAAGGACCTCTCCAGGTAATTAAAAGACGATTGTTATGCGCAGGTAGTAAGACAAAAGCTTCATCACCAGGTATGAGCTGGCGAAGACGTCTATACTTGTTTGCAAATAGACGAGCTTTTTCTTTGGCTTGTTCAGATGATGCAGTAGCTAGTCTACAAGCATCTATGATTCTCTTTCTCAGAGAGATCACATACTCATAAGAGGATTGAGTTTCCTCTTCAATATTCTCGTCAACCAATAAGTCGTGGATTAACGACATCGGACCGCGTGGTTGCATGCCAAAAACAAGCTGGAATGGAGAAAACCCCGTTGCTTGATTTTGTACTTCGCGATACGCAAAGAGACAAGCGGGTAGGACCCGATCCCAGTCTTGGGGATGGTCTTGAGTCATCTTACCCAACAACTGCTTGAGTGTCCTATTGAGACGCTCAATTAACCCATTTGACATCGGATGATAAATAGAACTAAGAGATCTGTCTATACCTAATGTCTTCATAACTTGAGACATGGATTCAGAAATGAACTGAACCCCATGATCCGACAAGATTTTCCGTGGAAAACCAATGCGTGAGAAGATTAACATCAATGCCTCTGCTACACTGGCAGATGAAGTGTTCTTGAGAGGGATGGCCTCAGGCCAACGAGTGCACATATCAATGCACGTAAGGATATGCGTATGCCCTCTAGCAGATGGAAGCATCGGACCAATAATGTCAATGGCCATTTTATCAAATGGTCTAATCGGGATGTCCGCAGCTTGAATAGGAGCCGCATGAAATGGACCCCGTACCTTAACTTCCTGACATATCAAACAGGACCGACAATAGAGAGTGATGTCCCTATGGACGCCTGGCCAGTAGAATGCCGAAAGCACTCTGGATTTGGTACGCGAAAAACCCATATGGCCCGCACATTGCGAGTCATGCGCATGTCGTAATATACGAGATCTCATAGAGGATGGGACTAAGATCTGATAACATAAGGATGAATCCTTTTCCCGTATTACTCTCACCAAAATCCCATTTTTAAGTATAAAGTCATGTCTAGATTTTGCAAGTTTGTTGCTTGTATTCTTTTTGTTAACATACTGAAAAATTTTTTTAATGAATCATCATTCTTTTGCAATGTTGCAAACAACTCCCGTGAAATAGGAGCATCATCATCACAAGTGGTATGAACTGTAGGTTCAATAGGTGTATCATGCGACATATTAGTAGCTTGCGCTCTAGTCACTACTGCATTTGCAGTTTGAATATGTCGCTCTTCCCATTCAGCAATTTGTTGAGGTGAACACTCTTTAATACCATGTATGCGACCAAGTATTAAATCACAAATTGGATTTGGAAGAAGACAAGCCTGGATCTGTCCTGAAAAAAATGGTGTATGAAGTGTTATAATGGCTGTGGGAAATGTTTCCACAGTTCCGCCAAACGTCACACATTTCACAACCCTGCCCGTCGCACAACTAGGGTCGATCAGCGAAGTCCGGACGCCCACAGTGGTACAACCTGAGTCAAATAGGAGAGAGCATGAAATATTGTTAACAAATCCCTTGTTAAACTTAAGAGAGCCCTGTCCCTGGTGTACTGACGTAGCAGTGGCTGTGCAGACTATAGGTAGGCTAGGCAAGGTATGTCCGCAACGCAGCGTCGTGATCGCCTTAGGCTGGAAAAGAGTCGAGCATTCTGGACAGTCTTTCACCTGGGTACAATCAAGAGAACAAGACATAGCATTGTGAGTTTCAGTTACTTTACCCTGTTCAATGTTAGCCTGTGTATCACTTAAAGCGACATTAGAATGTCTACCCGTATTATTTGACGATCTATCTCTGCGACGCGATCGATTTTGATTATTTGCATTAAAATTGCTACAATTGTCATTTCTGCTAGAGTTAAAATTTGGATGAGTCCGATAATTTGTATAATTAAAGTTATGATGTTCTTTAAAATTTTTATTCCAAGAACCTTGTCTGTTTTGTGGACCCTGAGATCTTGATCTCCAGTTTTGTTTATTATAATGTCCTTGATTATTTTTAAAATTATTGTTACCAAAATCTTGTGATCTGTGAGTTTGGTTCCAAGAAACATTAAATGGAGCAGATTGTTGAAATTGCTTCCCTTTGTAAAAGTTATCATTGTTAAAATTGTAATTATTTCCCTTATTGACATACCTGTCAGCACTAAAGGAACGATTTCGTGAAAAATTGTTTTGTTGTGCTGCAAAAGCAACAGGCAATTCATTCTTAATCTGTGCGTTACTTAGATCCATGTTTGGGTGAGCAGTACAAAAATTTTTTGCATGTTCTTCTAAGCCTTTCATAGATAAAGGTTTCCGTTCGTGTAAAAATGCGAGAAATGTAGGATTTACAGACGAAAGTACCTTATCGCGCATCAGTAAATCGAAGAGACCTTCATATGACTTTTCAATTTTGGATAATTCAATCCATCTTTCTAATGTTAGTCGTATCTGTGACAGAAAATCACTAAAATTTCTGCCAGATTGAGGTAGTAATGTATGAAATCTTAAACGATATTCGTCTTCTGTCATTTGGAATTTTTGCAGAAGTGCTGCTCTAAGAGCATTATAGTCATTTTTCTCACCAATGCTGGTGGTATGATAAACTGCTAATGCATCCCCTGTAAGTAATCTGGATAAATATGTACAGTATAGCGCTTTATCCACGTTATAAGATCCACAAGTGGCCTCAAACCTATCTAGGAAGAATATTACGTCATCAGACGGGGGATTAAATTTTGGTAATTTAAGGTGAATTTCCTTAAAATGATCCTGTCTGGATGAAGTTTGGCTTTCAAAAGTTCTCTGAGAATTAGATTCCTGAGTTAACCTAATTCTCTCATATTCTGACTCTGCTAATTTCAGTTCATGCTGTCGTTTTTTTTCATTCTCTTCCATCTCAAGCTGAAGTCGTTTTACATTTTGTTCAGCTATTAATCTCCTCTCTTCCATTTCTTTTTGTTTATTTTCCATTTCTTTTTCAGCTATTAATCTTCTTTCTTCCATTTCTTTTTGTTTATTTTCCATCTAAATCTTAAGTCTTTCTTCAGCCTCCCTTTGCTTCTGTTCTGCCTCTCGCTGAAATCGTTTATCTTCTAATTCAGCGGCCAATCTCATTTTTTTCTCATTTTCCTCAGATTCAATCCGTTTTTGATCTGCCTCAAATTGAAGTTTTTCTAGTCTTAAAGTTTCTAACTTTCTCTGTTCGGCTTCTATTTCTTGAGCTTTCCTATATTCTGCAAGTGCAAATGTTTTTGCTTCATCAGGAGCCATCTGAAGAGCTTTTGCTTGCTTAATGAAATAATCTAGTGAATACATAATGTTTTATAAGTAGTCACAATACTCTTGATTTATAAAAATGATAATTAATCAATATAAATTAATTAACCTTGTTACTATAACAAGTGTTCTTCGTTCCTGTCCTTAGAACGGTATAATGTTATCATATAATTATTAAATATGTTATTAATCAATAAATTTATGTAATCAAATGTCATGAAATGAACAACGTGACAAACAATAGAAACAATATCGACAAGACACGATAATCAAAGACGATAGAAAACAGTCGCAGAAATCCAATAAAAATAAAAATGTGAAACTAAAAATAGAATGTCGTAAAGAGTTACGATGATAACTGCGATCAAATAATCAACAAGACAATAGACAACACAGTGTAAAAACATAGGTTTTGTAAAAAACTGAACGACAGGAAAGGTGAGATGGACGCAAAATACAAACAAAATTCATTATAAAACTAAATTACGAATAAAAATAACTGCGAAAACAACAAGTAAACGTGACGAAACAGCTAAACAGATACTATCATAAGGGACAACTAGCGATCAGAACTTCGGCAAGGTTTCTAGCCTTGTACCGGAATTATCGCTCAATTGAAACTTACAAAATGAGCCCTACAGAACGTCTGACGAAGAGCCCGAATTGGCTTCGAGATGGATCTCGTTCGACAGATCAACCTCCCTACCTCCCACGACAAATGAACAACATATAACATATAACAAGGAAAATATAAATATGGACATAATTATTTAAGGCACAGCTAAACGTAATAAAGGGTACAACGACAACACGTTATACTCATCTCGCGTGCAGGAAAAAAAAACCAATGTGCCTCGTCTCCGTGTATGTACGTGTGAGGATAAAATACTTCGTTCTGAGTTATTAGACCACAGCTTGCACGTAATAGTGACAAAGAGATGATCCCAAGATGTTGTCGCCTTGAAAGTTCAGATCTTCAGATGATCCCAAGATGTTGTCGCCTTGAAAGTTCAGATCTTCCATTAATGATAATTGTATTGGGTACGTTTCCTGTGAAATTCTTGATTTCAAAACCAGACTGGCACACCAATTACTGTTGACTCCGTTTTATGGTTGAGTACAGTTTATACTGGTGAAGAGGTAGCTTAAAACGCGAATGGTTAAAATGAACGAATGTCAACAATATTCTTCAAACGAACTTCAACAAGTAGTGTTGAACTGGGTGAACTGGGCAAGTACTGGCAGTACATAAGTCGGTGATGACTGTACATAGATTTTATTCAACATGACACATACGGAGTGGACAAGACTAACATCGTCACAGGCGCAAAGATCATACATCAGCATAATGGTAATTACTTTTAAAGTTCCTGAAGATTCTCTACCAATAAAGTCCTCTGACTCAAGTGACTAAGGATCACAAAACTGTTACCGTATAATATTCTTCTCATTCAAGTCCATTGACCTTCCTTCAAGGACGTCTATCATGGTAACGTATTCATACTCCAGGATAAAATCTTCCATATCATACTTCACAATCCCATACGTTCTCCAAAACATAACGTTAGATAGCATATAGTTTCAAACAAAGTCATACACGATAATACGAACAGGTTAGAGATTCCAGTTGACTAACCTCTCCCATTCTATGCCACGCTTCTGGCATTGTTGAATGTACGGCATATAAAATATGAAGCATACGAATAAATAAACTGGTTTACACGTAGGTATTATTCCTCTACGGTAATCTAATATGACCACCGACTCCGTCTGTCCATTCTAGGAAATTACATGCTAAGATGACTTCCCGCTAGACTACAACTGGGAGCGGCCTGATACTTTAGTTTACGGCAATAAATATACAAATATAACCGGGGCGACACTTACATGATCCTTCCATCATTGGCTTCGTCAAGAATACCAATTGAATCAATATAACATACTGGCTTATACAAAACTGCCAGACAATTCCAATAATATATATCTCTCGGACATAACAAAGTCCGCACTGCCCCGTTCAAAACATGACGTCACAATCCCCAAACTAGGTTACCCGTGCGTCCAAAGCAACTCACACTGCATTGTGCACGTCAGTGCGTGAATCAATCGAACGCACAAATAATAAAATATATAAAGACTGGTGCGTACATTTGGCAGGACCGAAGACTACCCCCTTAGGTAATAAATGTACGTAACACATCATCAAAATGATTTACTCTCCAAGTACAGGCAAGTCTCTGTTTTCTACTTTCAACAACAAATCTGCAAAGAAGACATGTCGACGTTCCCGAAAATTTGAGCGCGCATATTCTTAGAGAGGGATAGTTTTTCAACGTCAGGCCAAATAAAAGATTTTCTTAAAACACGCACTTACTTCGTCTGCCCTTGTACCTCTTGGGATAACGGGTAAAGTTTGTTTAAAATCGTTTGCAAATAATACAGTCACATGAGTCGATTGTCGCCTCTTATATCTTTCAAAGTCCTATCTAGGGAGTCGATATAACTTTTATGCAACATTGTGCTCTCATCCCACACATTGAGCGAACACATTTGCAGCAATTTTGCTGGGGCGCACTGTTTAGAAATATGATATACAACACCTTGATCATTATGACATACATTGAGTGGCAACTTAAACATAGAGGATGGGCCGTTTTGCCACCTTGTGGCAACGTCGCAGCTATTCTTGAAGAAGCCACGGCCAGGGCAACATTATCACCTTTTTTTACGCCTGGGTGTCTTTCAACTCCTACTCCTTGCTTTCGCCGCTGAAATTTATTACTATTCAATTTATAGTATGCCGGAACCTCATCATACGTCAAAGTCCTTGCAAAAGAATCCTCTGAGCACAATTTGAAAAAAAAAGCCACTAAAGTAGTATCTTGTAGATTATTAACGACATCCGCGGCATTGTTAGAATTGAAATACACACGTTGGCCATTTTCAGGATGGACAGCTAAACGCATAACTGTTGGCGATCTTTATTTATGTTCAATCCGTGATTACTCCTGATCTATAAATCGTAGGTATATAATGTAAATGCTTTTGCAATCAACGTAATTTTTCGTATATCTCTAGGGTTACAACGATATTCAACATCAAACTGAACGTTATAAATTTCACCGAATATGAAAACATAAAAAATAATTATGGTGAGTTATCTATTGATCTCGGATATATGCCACCGCGGCCTTTTTTTTTGCAGAACTATTAACCCTTAAAGGTCTCTCATATATATATCTGTTGCGAACTTTTACATAGATGGCAGTCTTAGGTCCTGCCTGTGTTAAAAGGTTACGCACCATTCTTATGATAGGAATATTATTTGTGCGTATGATTTATCACGCACGTGTGTGCACTATGTAGAGTATGAGACTCTTAACGCACGGGTTACGGGGATCTAGGGAATGACGTCAGAGAGAGAGAGCGATCTTGAAGGGTCAAGCCGGACTGATCGTCCGTATTGTATTGTATTGTGTCCCTTAGGAATGGGAATTATTTCTATTGTGGATGACTGGTTTTCTTCTCAGAAGCCAATGTCAAGATGTATACGTAAGTCTTGTACCCATGTATTGATAAATGATCTTATGGATGATTTTTAAGTGATGTCTCTACTCATTACTGGCATCTAGCTGGAGTCCTCATGTCAGGATTTCAAGAATGGATCAGATGAGCTGATAGCTTCACTTGTAAAACGTAGTGGTAATCCTATGAGAGGAAATATTATTAAATGTATTGCAAGATTGTATTGCGAAGTGCCGACATCTCGGTCATGGCACGTATTGGAGAGGTTAGCCAAGGATAGTCGCTAACCTGTATTTATCTTGATGTAGGAAAGTGTGGATCTTATGTTTAATCAACTGTCTGAGCTGTCTATGGAAGAAGTCAATTGACCAAGACAGTATAATTTGGTTGCATTCTCAAGTATTATGAAGATGTATAATAAGCCCGATGTCCTTGTTGAAGGTCAACGGCCGATGCCTTAGTGACTATCACAGAGACAGATTAATTGTCTGAACATTAGTTTCGTGAGGAAGAATATTGGTAATGGAACTGACTGGAAAGATGTATATTGCCATCATGAACATTATGACCGAATTTCACCGTCATGTATTCTTGTTGATCGTCCATGCATCAAAGTACTGTTTCGTATCGTCTACTGTGCAACATAAATAAATTGTATGAACTAATTTTCTAACCACGAGTTGAGTATCGTCATGTTGGACAATTTGCCTACCACTCGTTGGAGTTTTGATTACTTTATTAAACATTCGCATACATATTCTAGTACCATCCGATCACCACCACTAACCAGGAATCACTATTAGAAGAAACGAAACATAACGCTCTTACAGTCTGGTGGCCAGTGTGATTTGGAAACCTCTATGTTTCAAAGAAGGGACCGTTCTCATCATTTATTCAAGATAATCGTTTGTACAGAAATACCAGAATCTTCAACATGACCATGGAATCTACACGACGATTAGCGGAATGTCAAGGGCAACAGTGCACCTCAACTTCCAGTTTTCACCAGTGAATACCTACATTGTTGAACTCCAATTAACATAACGAAGCTCATACGTACACTCACGGATGCGAGGAATAAGTTTCTTTTTCGGTCAAGATAAGTAGAAAAAAAGTGGTGTTTTCACTGTTTTACGTTGAGCTGATCTTTTCCTCACATATATGTCCACTTATGTGCTATTCATGTTGAGTGTTCCATGTTTTATGTTTATTGTGGGAGGTTGGGTAAGGCGACTTACTTCGGAAACATACCAGTTTCATCACAGGTCCGTTGTAAGTGTTCTATAGTTTTATTTGCAGACTTCCCGCAGTGGAATGTTCCGACACCTGTGTGTCGAAGGATTCTAGGTTCACTGTGTCTGGTTGTCTGTGACACCTGACTGTTTAGCTGTATTGTCAAGTTTTATTGTAGTTTTCGTAGCAATTTTTATCCGTACTTTAGTTTTATGATGTATTTTGTTTGTATCATCCATCCATTCTCACCTTACTATCGTTTAGTTTTTTACAAACCTATGTTTATACACTGTGTTGTCAATTGTCTTGTTTAATTGTTTATTGCAGTTATCATTGCACCTTTTGCAAAATTATTTCTTATTTTTTCATTCTAACTTTTTTTATTTCTGCGATTGTTTCCATTTGTCATTAACTATCTTGTCTTGTTGTCTTGTCACTATTGTCGTAATTGTCTATTGCTTTTGTCTTATCATAACATTTCATCGCATAAATTATTTTATTTGATTAATAATATAATTGATAATTATATGATAATACTTACCGTTCTTGGACAGGAACGAGTATCACTCATTATAGTGATAAAGAAAATTAATCTACATTAATTAATTTTCATTTAAGAAAAAAAAAGTATAGTGACTACTTATTAATCATAATGTATTCGCTTGATTATTTTATTAAACAAGCTAAATCCCTTCAGTTAACTCCTGAAGAGGTAAAAGTATTCGCACTTGCGGAATATAAAAAGGCTCAAGAGATAGAAGCTGAACAGAGGAAATTAGAAACGCTAAGAATAGAAAACGTAAAATTTGAGGCAGAACAGAAAAGATTGGAGGCTGAAGAAAATGAGAAAAAAATGAATTTAGCCGCTGAATTAGAGGAAAAACGATTTCAGCGTGAAACAGAACAGAAAAGATTGGAGGCTGAAGAAAACAAAAAAAGACTTCGTTTGGAGGCTGAAGAAAACGAGAGAAAAGCTGCTGAAAAAGAAAGGCAACTCAGAATTGAAATGGAATGTAAGCAAAAGGAAATGGAAGAGAGGAGATTGATAGCTGAAGAAAATACAAGACAATATCAGCTTCAGGTTCAACATGAACAAAAAATTAAGGAAATGGAATTTGAACAATTTAAATTAGCTCATGAAGCTAATTCTCAGAAAACTCATGAAGGCCAATCTTCATCTAGACATGATAATTTTAGAGAAGTTCACCTAAAATTACCCAAATTTAATCCACCATCCGACGACGTAATATTCTTTCTAGACAGATTTGAGGCCACTTGTAGGTCTTATAACGTGGATAAAACACTATATTGTACATATTTATCCAGATTACTTACAGGGGATGCTATGGCGGTATATCATACAACTAGTGCTAATGAAAAAAATGATTATGACGCTCTTAGAGCCGCTCTTCTTAGGAAATATCAAATGACTGAAGATCAATACAGATTGCGTTTTAAAACTATGTTACCACAATCAGGAAAGAACTTTAGTGACTTTCTTTCCCAAATACGGCTGACCTTGGAAAGATGGATCGAATTGTCCAAGGTAGAAAAGTCTTATGAAGGTCTTTTCGATTTATTACTACGCGATAAAGTTTTATCGTCAGTAAATCCTACATTTCTTTCATTTTTGCATGAGCGTAAACCTTCTTCAATAAAAGAATTAGAAGAAAATTGTAAAAATTTCTGCACCGCTCACCCAAACATGGATATTAGTAATGCGCAGATCAAAAATGAGTTACCTGTTGCTTTTGCTATGCAACAGAAGAACTTTTCACGCCATCGTTCGATGAGTAACGATAGATACTTTAATAAGGGAAGTAATGACAATTTCAACTATAGTAATTTTTATAAGGGGAAACAATACCAGCAATCTGCTCCATTTAATGCTTCTTGGGGCCAATCTCATAGATCACGAGATTTTGGTAACAATAATTTCAGATATAATCAAGGAAACAATAATAAACAAAATTGGCGATCACAATCACAAAATCCTCAAAATAGACAGGGTTCTTGGAATAGATCATTTGGCCAAAATCACAACAGTGAGGACAATAATTGGCGTACTCATCCAGATTTCAACTCAGGCAGAAATAGTAATTATAGCAATTTTAATGCCAATAGTCAGAATCGATCGCGACGAAGAGATAGATCTTCAAGCAATTCACGTCGACATGCTAATGTTGCTTTAAGAGATACACAGGCTAACAATGAACAGGATAAAGATACTAATACGCATAATGCCATGTCTTGTTCTCTTGATTTTAATCAGGTGAAAGCTTGTTCCGAATGTACGACTCTTTTCCAGCCAAAGGCGATCACGACACTGCGATGCGGACATATTTTGCCTAGTCTACCTGCAGTCTGCACGGCCACTTCTGCGTCAGTACACCAGGGACAGGGTTGTCTTAAATTTAATAAAGGATATGTAAATTCCATTCCATGCTCTATTTTATTTGATTCAGGTTGTAGCACAGTCGGTGTGCGGACTTCGCTGATCGACCCATTGTGCGCTACAGGCAATACTGTGAAATGTGTCACCTTTGGAGGCACTGTGGAAACCTTTCCCACAGCCATAATTAATTTACATACACCATTTTTTTCAGGGAGAATTCATGCGTGCCTGCTTCAGAATCCTATTAGCGATGTGATACTAGGTCGAATACACGGTATAAAAGAGTGTACCCCTCAGCAAATTGCTGAATGGGAAGAGCGACATATTCAGGCTGCAAATGCAGTAGTGACCAGAGCGCAAGCTACTGTTATGTCGCGTGATACACCTACTGAACCTACAGTTAACGCCACTTATGATGATGATTCTCCTATTTCACGGGAGATGTTTGCGACTTTGCAAAAGAATGATGATTCCTTAAAAAAAAATTTTCAATTTGTGAACAAAAATAATACCAACACCAGAAATGCAAAATCTAGACATGACTTTGCTCTTAAAAATAGTATTTTGGTTAGGTTGATACGGGAAAAGGATTCATCCTTACGTTCGCAGATTCTAGTCCCGTCTTCTATGAGAGCTCGGATATTACGGCATGCACACGACTCGCAATGCGCAGGCCATATGGGTTTTTCGCGAACCAAATCTAGAGTGCTATCTGCATTCTACTGGCCTGGCGTCCATAGAGATGTCACTCTCTATTGTCGTTCATGTTTGATATGTCAGGAGGTTAAAGTACGGGGTCCATTTCATGCGGCTCCTATTCAAGCTGCGGACATCCCTATTAGACCATTTGATAAAATGGCGATTGATATCATTGGTCCGATGCTACCATCTGCCAGAGGACATACGCACATACTTACCTGTATTGATATGTGTACGCGTTGGCCTGAGGCCATACCTCTGAAGAACACTTCATCTGCCAGTGTAGCAGAGGCGTTGATGTTGATCTTTTCACGCATTGGTTTTCCGCGTAAGATCTTATCGGATCATGGTGTCCAGTTTATTTCCGAATCCATGTCTCAGGTTATGAAGACGTTAGGAATAGATAGATCTCTTAGTTCGATCTACCATGCGATGTCTAATGGGTTAATTGAGCGTCTGAATAGGACACTCAAGCAGTTGTTGGGTAAGATAACTCAAGATCACCCTCAGGATTGGGACCGAGTCCTACCAGCTGCTCTCTTTGCGTATCGCGAGGTACAAAATCAAGCCACTGGTTTTTCTCCATTCCAGCTTGTTTTTGGCATGCAACCACGCGGACCGATGTCGTTAATTCACGACTTACTAGTTGAAGAGAATATGGAAGAGGAAACTCAATCCTCTTATGAGTATGTGATCTCTTTGAGAAAGAGAATCATAGATGCTTGTAGATTAGCTACTGCATCATCCGAACAGGCCAAAGAAAAAGCTCGTCTATTTGCAAACAAGTATAGACGTCTTCGCCAGCTTCTTCCTGGTGACGAAGCATTTGTTCTACTACCTTCTCATAACAATCGTCTACTAATTACTTGGAGAGGTCCTTTTAGGATCATCTCGAGAATATCCGATGTTGACTACATCGTTGATATTAATGGCAAACATAAAACCTTCCACATTAACATGTTGAAGGAGTATTACTCACGTCCTGATTATCTACAGTCAGTGTTCCAAGCAACTGACGATCCTACCCCTCCTATTCAACACTACTCTAATTTATCGGTTATCCAAGAAGAAGAATCTTCTTTTGATGATGTACAATTGCCTATACCAGTTGTACCGCTTCATTCCACTGAGAATTGGAATGATGTCACTATTTCTTCTACTCTCTCTGCTGATCAACGTCAGCAAGTCTCTTCAATTCTGCACTCGTATGAGGATGTTCTCACTGACATCCCAGGTCATACGTCAGTTATCCAACATGATATTCTTTTGACTGACGATACACCTATTCGAGTCCGTCCATACCCTATCCCTTTACACTTTCGTGATAAGGTTGATAAGGAATTGGATGAGATGCTTAGATTAAATATAATTGAACCATCTTCATCACCATACTCTTCATCTATGGTGATTATTAGAAAGAAAGACAACAATATTCGTCTTTGCGTAGATTACAGGAAATTAAACAAAGTGACAAAATTCGATGCCGAACCTTTGCCCCTCTTGGAAGACTTATTGGTCAAATTAGCTCATTCTACTTTCTTCTCTAAATTTGACCTTTCTAAGGGATACTGGCAAGTGCCACTCACACCTAAAGCAAAACCACTCACCGCTTTCTCGACACCACGTGGTCTATTCCAATGGAATTTTATGCCATTTGGATTAGTAAACGCACCTGCTACCTTTGTACGCATGATGCGTCGCGTACTTTCTCATCGTCCCGATGTCATTACTTACATTGATGACATTTGTCTTTTTAGCGACTCATGGGATGAGCATATTCAGGGATTGAATGCTTTACTGTCTACTTTACGTGATTATACTTTAACAGCCAAGCCATCGAAGGCATTTGTCGGTTTTCACGACATCTCCTTTCTGGGTCACCGTATTGGTCATGGCTTGCTGTATACAGAGGACAGTAATGTCTCTAAAATTCTAAACATCACAGCACCTAAGACAAAAAAACAAGTTAGATCTCTTTTAGGACTAATACAGTTCTATGCTAAGTTTATCCCTCATTTGTCTACTATAACTGCTCCTTTTTCTTCTTTGTTGAGAAAAGGGACAGCTAACGTAATTCAGTGGTCTAACGAGCATCAAATCGCGTTAGATTCAATTAAAAGATTTTTTTCAAATGCTCCAGTTTTAAGGTTGCCTAACAAAAACCTTATTTTTACTCTTCGTAGTGATGCGTCATCATATGGAATTGCCGGTGTTTTGATGCAAGAATATTCAGGCACCTTGCACCCTGTGATGTACGTGTCGAGAAAATTGACGACCACCGAACAGAAATATTCAGTCCTGGACAAAGAACTTCTCGCCTTGGTGTGGTCTATTACTAAACTGGAACGATACCTATTAGGCTCACATTTTATTGTTGAAAGTGACCAAAAGGCTCTCACAGCTCTTAATACGAAAGACGTTAAATCTTCAAAGTCAACAAGGTACGCTATAGCCTTACAGCCATACAGCTTTGAGATTCGTTCAATACCTGGAATTAAAAATGTGTTTGCGGACTGTTTGTCACGCTGTCCAAGCGAACCTGTCGAACCAGAACAACTTCCAGAAATGGAAACGTCTCTACAGAAAATCGTTCAAGTAGAATGTGATGATCATTGAACTATGTTATTTGCCTAAACTCAATACAGACTTCGTATGGATCAGGATTATTCGTACCGACATAAATATCAGGATATACTAATTGTTTGGATTGAAACATGACCTTTTAGATCTTACCGTTTTCTTGGTACGGGAACACTGTTGTCAGTTATATACAGAGATAGTCAATATTCATAATGAACATATTGGACTACGTAATGTGTTGGAAAATATTTTTTCATCGTGCATGGAACATAAAATAACAGATTCTCATCTTTTATTAACTATTCTTAATATAACAGTAACACTTAGTAAGACTGTTAGCAATTAAATGAATTAGTAATTAGTGATTTTTTTAAATTAGGAACTATATTGATTAGTTAGAATCAATTTAAGTTTCTCAAGTAGTGGTATATTTCACATTCACTAACTTTAATAGTTTATATGTGTCTCCTTATACTTATATCTACCACTCAGGGTACATGATCTTGATACTTATAGATGATTAGTCCACCTTAGTAATGTTAGAAACATTAAGTGTGTTGTTCTCTTAGCGTGTTGAATTATGCATTGTTTATTCACTTTGCGTGTTTTAATTTCATTTTTCGGTTTATAATTCACTTGTCATTTGTTACATATCATCATTGTTTTTCTTTTTTCATTTGAAATCATGTGTTAATTTTTTTTTTTTTTTGGAAATTTAGTTGGTTGTTTTACCATTCTTTTGGTTCTGATTTCCAACTTTCTTTGAATTTTTTTTCTTTGAATTTCACCACATCGTACCAAAGTAGGTCGATTGTGGATGTATGCTTTAATGCATGCTATGGTTTAGTTGTCTTGATTTCCATTTAATATTCATTTTCTTTTTATGGTATAATATTTTAACTATGAATAATTTTAATAGATGTCGATGTAGTTTGACTCACCTCTCCTAATTACTTAGAAAAAAAAAAGATTAATATAACTAACTTTTTTTAAGGGGGAGTGATAAGGAAACTGTTGCGTACTTTTACATAGATGGCAGTCTTAGGTCCTGCCTGTGTTAAAAGGTTACGCACCATTCTTATGATAGGAATATTATTTGTGCGTATGATTTATCACGCACGTGTGTGCACTATGTAGAGTATGAGACTCTTAACGCACGGATGACCAAGATCTAGGGAATGACGTCAGAGAGCGATCTTGAAGGGTAGGGCCGGACTGATCGTCCGTATTGTATTGTATTGTGTCCCTTATGAATGGGAATTATTTCTATTGTGGATGACTGGTTTTCTTCTCAGAAGCCAATGTCAAGATGTATACGTAAGTCTTGTACCCATGTATTGATAAATGATCTTATGGATGATTTTTAAGTGATGTCTCTACTCATTACTGGCATCTAGCTGGAGTCCTCATGTCAGGATTTCAAGAATGGATCAGATGAGCTGATAGCTTCACTTGTAAAACGTAGTGGTAATCCTACGAGAGGAAATATTATTAAAATGTATTGGAAGATTGTATTACGAAGTGCCGACATCTCGGTCATGGCACGTATTGGAGAGGTTAGCCAAGGATAGTCGCTAACCTGTATTTATCTTGATGTAGGAAAGTGTGGATCTTATGTTTAATCAACTGTCTGAGCAGTCTATGGAAGAAGTCAATTGAGCAAGACAGTATATTTTGGTTGCATTCTCAAGTATTATGAAGATGTATAATAAGCCCGATGTCCTTGTAGAAGGTCAACGGCCGATGCCTTAGTGACTATCACAGAGACAGATTAATTGTCTGAACATTAGTTTCGTGAGGAAGAATATTGGTAATGGAACTGACTGGAAAGATGTATATTGCCATTATGAACATTATGACAGAATTTCACCGTCATGTATTCTTGTTGATCGTCCATGCATCAAAGTACTGTTTCGTATCGTCTACTGTGCAACGTAAATAAATTGTATGAACTAATTTTCTAACCACGAGTTGAGTATCGTCATGTTGGCCAATTTGCCTACCACTCGTTGGAGTTTTGATTACTTTATTAAACATTCGCGTAAATATTCTAGTACCATCCCATCACCACCACTAACCAGGAATCACTATTAGAAGAAACGAAACATAACGCTCTTACAATATCTCTTATAGTTTATTTGCGGTATCGAATTTAATGTGTGTCGTGAGAAATTCTAATACCCATATATAAATTAGAACAAAACGGGAAAAGTAGAACGAAATAATTCAATGGAAAGAAGAATGGTGAAAGACCAGTGCGTTCCCAATGGCAGAAAAGCCTGAGAGTAATAACGCAGTCATAGCGCAACACACGATCTCTGCATTTCCTACTGCATTCTACAAATAAATGTGTCGCCACATCTGTGATGATGTCACCATGATACAACGTTAAAATATCTCCAAAATTAACAATGAAATGTAGGGTTAAAAATAATGCGTAAGATACTAGGAGACATGCTCGCCCATGCCAGCCCTTCCCCCCGCCATTTAAAACTAACGAGTTAGAAGTGCAGACGAAATGTTTACCCTTTGTAGACGGGAGAGAACGGAGGACACAAAAAAGGAAAAATATGACTGAACACGTGTTTGAAGTTCGAACGGCAAAAAGACGCAAGTGGGGGTGAAAGAAAAAAATTCACGTCCCGAGTTGACATAAAGTAAGGAAATGGACAAGAAAATGACATTAGCTCTTGATCGAGACAGTCATTTCTTGGGCGTGTTTCGATACTTGGTCTTTATTTGAATGCCGCGGCAAAACACATGAGGGAAGGTTCTCGAACAAATTTCAAAATTTAAACTTGAGAAAAAATATGTTTTTTCTTAATACTAGAGTTATGAAAATAAAACCTAGCTAGTTTGATAGCCCATCTTGAGCAGAGAAATAATATGCTTTCATTTATACAGACGGATAGATAATAAGGACGATATTGACAAAAGACTGTATTGTTCATATACAAGCGACTGCACTGTTAACCCATGTCACTAAAAGCTTCCAAAATCTTGGCCTTGAGTCTGCAAACGTAAAAATCGAGCTGTAATTAAAGAGAGGGAATGTGGTGGACAATTGTAGCTAAAAATAACTTAGGCAGCAGATTCGTGTAGGAAATGCATGTAAAACCAAGTGTGTTTTTATGAAAAAACAAGTAGAGACAGACGGACTAACAGACCGTAATACATACTTGACTGAGATTTGACTGAAGTGACTTTTGGTTGAAGATTTGAAAGCAAGGGGGGAAGTCGGCGATTGGTCAACGCATTTTATAGTAGCGGGATAGAGAGGTGAAAGTTTGCCATTCGACATAAGTCTGTTCAGAGACGCAGTTTGAATCCCTGATGGTGTTGATTCCATACGAATATAACTATATAGTGGGACGCCATCATACGGCCAGCAGCTCAGCTGAGTTTTGCTAGTAAACTTTAACTGTGTTCTCAATTCTGAATTCTGGTAAGGATGAACAATATTTATTCTGTATATTTTAATAATTCGAGTGATTGATACTGCCATATTATAAAAATGATTACGACAAGTAAGTGTTCGCTCTAGATCCCCAGCCCTAGATCAGGGTCTAGAGACATACATACAAAGAAAACATATAGGCACGCCTAATTGAAACTATGAAAAAGGATCTAGTGTTGAGATCAGTGGAACATATCACCTATCTTATTTAATAGCAGGAAGCTATTGAACCTATCTCAGATGCAATGTAGTCTAGGGAACTAATACTATGTGAAACCAACTTGGTAAGATGTGCTGTGTGGTCAGAGAGATCTGACCCAGTCTATGTGGTGGTGTTGTTGTGTAGTGTTGTGTGCAGAAGTGGTTCAGGAAGTAGAGTTCTGACACATGACCAATACTTTTGTTTCAGAACTGTGAGTTTCTATTTGGCACCAAAGCGGTGTCAAATGCTGTAGTATATATACAAGTGTGGACCAGAGCAGTCTATCATTGTGTCAGAGCAGCCGTATATTGCCCCCAGCACGGAGAGGTGGGGCCACAAGACTTTTGTACAGGATCGACGCAGGCGAGATAAGTCATATCTGGCCTGCTGGACTTTCACCAACGACATTTTCAACTAAATTATCCCTAATTCAACATTAATAAAGCCATGACATTGGGGAAATTAAACTATATATATTTATCCCTTAAGTCAACGAACAATGTTTGGCAGTCATAGACTGGGAGTGATTACACCATCCCAACAGCATATCTAGTTATAAGTTCTCCTGTGACTATCTTAATATAATTACTATTAACCAGTCATTTGAAATAATTAATTACACATTTTCCATTTTATTATGTCATATGATTTTGCATTCCATTTATGACTCCATAATATTTCTTATGTTCTGACCAACTAAACATTTGGTTCAGAACAAAATAAATTTATCAAAAGATTTAACTGTAAAAAACTAAAATAGCCTGAGTTAGTTCAGTGTGTTATAAATTTTATTAATATTATTAGACTTCTTAAATCTGTGTGTGTGTGTGTGTGTGTGTGTGTGTGTGTGTGTGTGTGTGTAATTTACCACAACACATTACATATCAGTACCCTAGATTTTTAACGTAGCCACATTCATTAGTAAAAAAGATATGTGTGAGGTCGTAAGTGGTAGCAAGAAGGGCCTTCTGTAATTCACATCTACATTTATCTCAGGAGCCTTCACAGCTGACCTCATACATCACACTAGGTGACATCAACCATACAATACCATCAAAATCCACTACATATATTGGGGGCTCGTCCGGGATAATTAGCTTATCAGTAATATTAGGATCTCCTGGTGGGAGAATTAAATTAGGGGAACAAATTGTAAAAATTAAAAGTGTCTCTTAAAATTGAAAGTGAAAATAAAAGTTGGTGAATCTTCACAGCCAGTGGTAATTAATTAGTTAACTGGCTAATTAAAATTACCTTAGTCTATAGTAATTGGAATTACTTTGGTTATTTATTGGTTGGATTTTTACCCTGATCATTGTTATTTTGTGTGATGGCTGAGCTAGCAAAGTTCAGATCAGCTGCTGTGCTAACGGCGAAGGATATGGGAATGGATGGTCAGGCTTTAATTCAATATGTAACTGCTGAATGTGATAAGTATATTGAACGGGAAGAAAGAAGATTAGAAAAAGAGGCCGAAAGAAAATTAGAATCTGAAAGGTTAGCTGAAGAGAAGAGGTTACAAATTGAGGCTGAGACTAAGAGGTTACAAATTGAGGCTGACAAAGAGGCTAAGGCATTAGAGGCAGAAGAAAAACGACAGCAAAGGGAAGCAGAAGATAGAAAGTTGCAAAGAGAGGCAGAAGATAAGAGAAGGGAAGCAGAAGATAAAAAGGCCGAAAGGGAGGCAGAAGATAGAAGGTTGCAAAGGGAGCACGAATTACGACTAAGGGAGCTGGAGTTACAAGGCCAGGCTCCTGAAAATGGTGCCAGCCCTTTTGCCTCAGATGCTGCAGCTAGTCAGGGTGCCTCAAACTCAGCTATGGGGTTTCATTTAGACCATTTTGTTGAAAAAGACGATGACATCGAGGGGTACCTCAGTCGTTTTGAATTATTAGCTACTACATATGGGTTAGAGAGAGAGAGGTGGAGTTTAAAGTTATCACAGGGACTGAGAGGTACTTCTTATGAAGTCTTCGCAAAAATGAACAGAGAAGACCAAGACAATTATGACATGTTAAAGCAGGCTTTGTTATTGAGGTACGAAAAAAAATGGTGAATTTTATCGTAAGAAATTTAGAAATGCCAAACTGTTGTCTGGGGAGACATACCACCAATTCTCTGCCAGACTGGAAACCTATTTGGAGAAATGGACTGCTCTGGGGAAGACCCAAGATCTTAAAGAGATGATCATGATAGAGCAATTGAGAGAGTCCATGGCTCCAGACATGAGAAAATTTCTCATGGAACAAGGTGCAGAGAAGTTGGGGGAGATTTTAAATGTCGCTGAGAGGTATCAGGCAGCCCAGGCAGAGGTAAGTGGCACTAAAAAGAAGCACATAGAAACTTTTAAAGCTCCACAGCCATTTAATAAATTTGAAAATAGAGAACAGGGTAATAAGGGCAGGACAAACTTTGAACGGCCAAGAAATGACTATCGAGACAGAAACTCACAGTTCAATGACCAAAAATACAATGAAAGAAAACCGTTTAACCAAGGAAAAAGATGGTGCAAATGGTGCAAGAAAGATAACCATAACACCGAATTTTGTAGAAGGAAACCTTCAAACATTGCTGCAATGAAGTCGGGGACTCAAAGATTAAAGGTTAATCCTAATGGACAGCAGGAACCTTATCACCCCCCCAGTTTGTGAGGATGTTATTTGTAATGGGGTCACCATAAGGTGCCTTTATGATACAGGTTTGGATTATGATTCAGTTGTGAAGTCTAGCCTAGTGGACCCAAGTCAGTATACCACAGAAACAGTGGAAATACAAGGGGCGACTAAGGACATACCACTCATGACACTTCCCATCGCAAGGATAACGGTGAAAACTCGCTATGTGGAAGGAGAAATCAGAGCAGCAGTGATAGATGAACCAATCTACCCTCTGATATTGGGGTGTAGATACGTCTTCTTGGGGAATCCCGAGAGACCTGTGATCATGGCGACAGTGCAGACCAGGTCACAGAAAAAGGAGGAAGAAGGTGAACCTATAAATGCTCATCCAGAGGAGATGAGGAAGGCGCAGGCTGAGGATAGGACACTCAAGCCATGTTTTAAAAAATTGCCCAAATGCCACACACCTCCAAGCAAGGGAGAATATTTTATGAAGAACAAACTATTATACAGGAAGGCTGGAACTGGAATAAATGGTCACAACCAGCTGGTTCTTCCCACTTCATATAGGGATAAAGTGATGGAACTCGGGCATGCGATTCCCTTCAGTGGTCACATGGGGATCAGCGCCACAGGACAGCGTATAGCTTGTCATTACTTCTGGCCAGGGATAACGGAGGATATAAAAAGATATGTCAAATCCTGCCCAGAATGTCAAAGGGTAGCTCCAAAGCACTGGACTGCTCCTGCAACTCTAGGGGAAATGCCCATAGTGGGAACACCTTTTGAGAGGGTTGCAGTGGATATTGTGGGACCTCTCACTCGGACCAAGAGTAGGAACAGTTACATCCTTACTCTGGTGGACACTTGTTCTATGTGGGGAGAGGCGGTAGCCCTGCCATCAATTGATTCAAAACATGTAGCAGAGGCACTACTTACAATATTCACAAGATTAGGATTCCCGCATCAAATCTTGACTGATAATGGCTGTCAGTTCAAGGGGAAACTAACGGAAGAAGTTTTTAAGCTATTTCAAGCCAGACACTTTCATTGTAGTCCGTACCATCCGCAAGGGAACGGCCAGGTAGAGAGGTTCAATGGGACTCTATTTCTATCCTGAGGAAGCTGGCACACGAAAAACCGGATCTGTGGGATCAATTCCTTTACTTACTTACTTACTTAGTCGTTCCCCTTCTACCGTGAGGTGTAGAGGTTTGGAAGAGAGAGCGCCAGACCATTCTATCAGCTGTCTTCTTCCTGGCCTGGTTCCATTCTAGTCTTCGGTCCTTCAAAGATTGTCTAATGTTGTCCTCCCAGCGGACTCTGGGTCGTCCTGGAGGTCTGGATCCCTGGCTCTTTGTTTCCCATGCTTGTCGTGGTAGCCGATCTTCTCCCATTCTGCAGACATGGCCAAACCATCTTAGTTGGGACTGTTCTACTTGGGTCTGCAGGGGGGGGGATTTTAGGCCTTGACGTATCGTCTGGTTGCGGACCATGTCTCTTCTTGTTACTTCAACCACCTTCCTCAGATACCTCATTTCTGAGGTTTGGATCTGGCTTTTGTGGGTTGTAGTCATTGCCCACGACTCGCATCCATATGTCAAGACTGGGACATAGGTGGAGCGGTATACAGCCATCTTCGTTTCTTACCAACCTCTTTCTTGCTGAGGAATCCACGATTTATGGCCTGAAAAAGTCTCCCAGCCGCTGCTTTTCGAGTGGCCAACTCTTCTTTGATGCCTCCCTTTCGGTCTATAATAGCTCCGAGATATTTAAAGTGGTCGACCTGCTCCAGGACCTGTTCTCCCAACTTAATCTGATGTTTTCTTTCTTCTCGTGATATCACCATGGATTTTGTTTTAGAGCTGCTTATGACCATCCCTCTCTTCTCCAGCGCTTCCTTCCAGACTTGCAGGTTGGATTGGAGATGTGCCTCTGATTTAGCAATCAGGGCAACATCATCAGCAAATGCCAGCTCTGAAATATAAACCTGTCTCATCTTCCAGTACCCCACTGAATACTTTCTTGTTCTCTCCTTACATGCCTTGATGACATCGTCCATAAGGAGTATGAAGAGGTAAGGTGATAGGATATCACCTTGTCTTACACCCGTGGTGGTCCTGAACTCTTCTGACTTATGGTTTGCTGTCCTCACATAATTTCTGCAAGACTTGTAGAAGCTCTGTATAGCATGAATCAGAGGTGCTGGAATATTCTTCCTTGCCAAACAGTCCCAAAGTTTGCTCCAGGGGACCCTGTCAAACGCCTTTTCCAGATCTATGAAACAAAGATGGATCTCACTCTTATACTCAAGGGCCTTTTCACTCAGCTGTCTGAGTGTGAAGATTAGGTCTTGAATACTTCGGTTTGCTCGGAATCCGCACTGGACCTCATCCAATTGTGGCTCAGCTAGGCGTCGGAGTCTCTGCTCTAGGATTCTAGAGTAGATTTTACCAGGGACACTGAGAAGGGATATGCCTCTATGGTTTCCACATTGTCGATTGTCACCCTTTTGTGAAAATTGGTGTTATGATGGCAATCTCCCAATCCTTTGGTATGGTCTTGTTGCACCATGCTGCCTGTAGGACCTTTAAGAGTAATAGGTCGCCTGATGCTCCCATGTACTTAACCATTTCTGGTGTTATACCATCATGCCCTGCTGCTTTGCCCATCTTGATTTTCTCTAGTGCTGCCCTCAGTTCTTCCATCTTTATGTCATCTTCACCATCATTGGTTTCCTCTTCTGTGTCAGTGGTTATCATTTCTGATGCTTCATCATGCTCACCATCTAGGAGTTCTGAGAAATATTCTTTCCATCTTTCCATTACTTCCTTCGGGGCAGTAAGCAATTTGCCTTGCTTGTCCTTTATAAATTTGAGAGGGCATTGTTTTTCTTTCCTCATGTTCTTTAGGGTCTTATAGAACAATTTCTGGTTTTCTTGTGCATCTTTCTAGCTTTTCTCCAAATTCTTCCCAGGACTTCTGTTTTGCTGCTAGCACTTTGTTCTTTGCTTCTGTTCTGAGTGTCACATATTCTCTATATTTTTCCATTTGTCCTGTTGTGTTTTTAGCTCCTAAGTATTGTTTCCATGCCATTTTCTTCTCTCTTATTTTCTCTTTGACTTCCTCTGTCCACCAAGGTGTCCTTTTTCTCTGGTTCTTAAGTCGGACTTCACCGCATGCTTCTGCAGCAGCTGTCTTTATGATATCCTTGAATTTATTCCAGAGGGTTTCCAAGTCATCAGGTCGTTCTTCTGTGATGCTCACTGCTGTAGCAATAAGCCCCTGATATCTGGTCTTAATTTCTGGCTCTCTCAGCTTGTAGGTCCTAATGCTCATTTCTCCTGCTCGTTTACTTGGTTTCTTGCGTGATGTTGGGCAGTTCCTAGGCTGAGCAACTCTTTCAGTTGTTCGTTTGATTGTTAGCAGGTAGTGATCACTTCCAATCTCTGGCCCCCTCCAGACTCTTGCATCTCGGACATATCTGAATGAGCTTCTCCGAAAAATGGCATAGTCGATCACTGACTTCTCATTCTTGGTTGGTTCACATCTAGTGTATGCATGTATGCGCTTATGTGGGAACTTTGTGTTTGTAATGATCAGATTCTGCTCACTGCAGAATCTAAGGAGTCGCTTTCCATTGTCATTGAGAGTATCTTCTCCATATCTTCCGATAACTCCACCCCATCTAGCATGGTCATTTCCAACTCTGGCATTAAAATCTCCGAGCATAATAACTTCATCTAGGCAGTGGGATCAATTCCTACCCGCCGCATTGTTTGCGTATCGGGAGGTACCACATAGTTCAACCGGGATGGCTCCCGCAACTCTGCTATTTGGGAGACCCATAAAAGGTCCATTAGAAGCACTATTAAGGACCTGGACAGATGAGAAGGCAGAAGAGACTGTTACCTCATCTTATCAATACGTGAACGAACTGACCACTCGTCTGAAAGCTGGATGGAAACTGGCAAATGATAATTTGAGACAAGCCAGGAAGAAACATGCAGCATATTTTAATAGGAAGGCAAAGGACAGAGAACTAGCTGTGGGAGAGAAGGTGCTTCTTCTACTACCCGGCAGCCAGAATAAATTACAAATTGGATGGCAAGGTCCATATACGGTTCTAGAGAAGGTGTCTAGAACAAACTATAAAATTGACAAAAAGGGGAAGGAGAAAGTTTATCATGTAAACCTTTTAAAGAAGTATCTGGACAGACCACTCCAGGAAAGCACCCCCTTACTGACCTTGGCTATCGCAACTCAAATGCAAAAGGAACCACTCACCTCGCATGAATACCCATTACATCCTTGTGAAACAGCCGCACAGGTAAAAGTCAGTAAGCACCTGACTAAAAATCAGAGGGAGAGAGTTCAACAGGTTCTGGAGGAACATACAGATGTATTAACAGATAAACCAGGACATACAAATTTGCTACAGTATGACATGAAACTGGTAGACTCAAACCCAATCTGTATGAGAGCCTATTCTATTCCGTTCGCGAAGGAGAAGGCATTGAAGGAAGAAATAGATTATTTGTTGAAGGAGGGGATTATTTCACACAGTGAATCATCTTTTAGCTCCAGTGTCGTTTTGTTGAGAAAACCGTCTGGGGAACACAGACTGTGCATAGATTACAGGAAACTGAATGCTGTCACAGAAGGACAAGTGGATCCATTACCAGACACAAAACAGTTATTTGCCAGATTAAACAAGGCAAAATACTTTTCAAAGGTGGATCTTAGTAAAGGCTATTACCAGATTCCAGTGAAGCCTGAAGTGAGACCTTATTTAGCGTTTAGCACATCGGAAGGACATTATGAATTCAACATGCTACCATTCGATTGAAAAATGCTCCGAGTGTATTTTCAAGGATGATGCGCAAATTGTTGGATCCCCTGAATAACCCATGTATCACGAATTTCATGGATGATATTCTCGTCGCCACAGAGACATTTGAAGAACACATTGACGCTCTAAAAATGTTATTTGATAGGCTTAGGGAGGCGAACTTAACTGCTAGGCCAACAAAATGTTGTATTGGATGCAAAGAGTTGGAATTCTTGGGACACACTGTATATCAGGGTAACATGACCCCTGATCCCAAGAACTTGGAAAAACTGCAGAGAGCACCTAGACCACAAACAAAAAAGGACGTGCG
The DNA here is from genome assembly GCA_024509875.1 of Oreohelix idahoensis. Classification (NCBI taxonomy): domain Eukaryota; kingdom Metazoa; phylum Mollusca; class Gastropoda; order Stylommatophora; family Oreohelicidae; genus Oreohelix; species Oreohelix idahoensis. The sequence continues at coordinate 432,144 of JAMPIV010000763.1, forward strand.
ATCATTCGTGTCGTTATGCGGATTCTATCAAAAATATATCAAAAATTTTAACTCTATTTGTGCTCCTCTGACTGATCTGACTCGCAAGGGACTTCCAGATAAAATTATTTGGACTGCGCAATGTGAATTAGCTTTCCAAGAATTAAAGGAAAAACTCACTAGCAAGCCTATTCTCAAATTGCCTGATTTGACACAGGACTTTGTGGTGAGAACAGATGCAAGTAATGTAGGCCTCGGGGCGGCCTTGTTGCAGAGGTCATCTTCACCCGATGGGGAACTGAACCCAGTCGCTTATGCAAGCCGCAAATTGAATAAAGCGGAACAAGGATATTCTACAAGCGAAAAGGAATGTTTAGCGTTAATCTGGGCAATAAAGAAGTTCCAAATCTATCTGTATGGTAGGACTTTGTGGTCCAGACGGATCATCAGCCCCTCGTATTCTTATCTCAGGCTAAGCATGAAAACGCAAGATTGTTGAGGTGGTCTTTATTGTTGCAACCTTATCAGTTTATTATCCAATATATCCCAGGGTCATTGAATGTCGGTGCAGATTTCCTCAGTCGGCACCCCTGTGATCAAAATTAGAGTAGTGGCAGGCGTGAGGAGAGATTTTATCTATGTGTATCACTGGTTTTGGAACTTGCCGTAGTGCATGTTCTCAGGTGGGGACATGTGTGATGATGTCACCATGATACAACGTTAAAATATCTCCAAAATTAACGATGAAATGTAGGGTTAAAAATAATGCGTAAGATACTAGGAGACATGCTCGCCCATGCCAGCCCTTCTCCCCGCCATTTAAAACTAACGAGTTAGAAGTGCAGACGAAACGTTTACTCTTTGTAGACGGGAGAGAACGGAGGACACAAAAAAGGAAAAATATGACTGAACACGTGTTTGAAGTTCGAACGGCAAAAAGACGCAAGTGGGGGTGAAAGAAAAAAATTCACGTCCCGAGTTGACATAAAGTAAGGAAATGGACAAGAAAAGGACATTAGCTCTTGATCGAGACAGTCATTTCTTGGGCGTGTTTCGATACTTGGTCTTTATTTGAATGCCGCGGCAAAACACATGAGGGAAGGTTCTCGAACAAATTTCAAAATTTAAACTTGAGAAAAAATATGTTTTTTCTTAATACTAGAGTTATGAAAATAAAACCTAGCTAGTTTGATAGCCCATCTTGAGCAGAGAAATAATATGCTTTCATTTATACAGACGGATAGATAATAAGGACGATATTGACAAAAGACTGTATTGTTCATATCATACAAGCGACTGCACTGTTAACCCATGTCACTAAAAGCTTCCAAAATCTTGGCCTTGAGTCTGCAAACGTAAAAATCGAGCTGTAATTAAAGAGAGGGAATGTGGTGGAGAATTGTAGCTAAAAATAACTTAGGCAGCAGATTCGTGTAGGAAATGCATGTAAAACCAAGTGTGTTTTTATGAAAAAAAACAAGTAGAGACAGACGGACTAACAGACCGTAATACATACTTGACTGAGATTTGACTGAAGTGACTTTTGGTTGAAGATTTGAAAGCAAGGGGGGAAGTCGGCGATTGGTCAACGCATTTTATAGTAGCGGGATAGAGAGGTGAAAGTTTGCCATTCGACATAAGTCTGTTCAGAGACGCAGTTTGAATCCCTGATGGTGTTGATTCCATACGAATATAACTATATAGTGGGACGCCATCATACGGCCAGCAGCTCAGCTGAGTTTTGCTAGCAAACTTTAACTGTGTTCTCAATTCTGAATTCTGGTAAGAATGAACAATATTTATTCTGTATATTTTAATAATTCGAGTGATTGATACTGCCATATTATAAAAATGATTACGACAAGTAAGTGTTCGCTCTAGATCCCCAGCCCTAGATCAGGGTCTAGAGACATACATACAAAGAAAATATATAGGCACGCCTAATTGAAACTATGAAAAAGGATCTAGTGTTGAGATCAGTGGAACATATCACCTATCTTATTTAATAGCAGGAAGCTATTGAACCTATCTCAGATGCAATGTAGTCTTGGGGAACTAATACTATGTGAAACCAACTTGGTAAGATGTGCTGTGTGGTCAGAGAGATCTGACCCAGTCTATGTGGTGTTGTTGTTGTGTAGTGTTGTGTGCAGAAGTGGTTCAGGAAGTAGAGTTCTGACACATGACCAATACTTTTTTTTCAGAACTGTGAGTTTCTATTTGGCACCAAAGCGGTGTCAAATGCTGTAGTATACAAGTGTGGACCAGAGCAGTCTATCATTGTGTCAGAGCAGCCGTATATTGCCCCCAGCACGGAGAGGTGGGGCCACAAGACTTTTGTACAGGATCGACGCAGGCGAGATAAGTCATATCTGGCCTGCTGGACTTTCACCAACGACATTTTCAACTAAATTATCCCTAATTCAACATTAATAAAGCCATGACATTGGGAAATTAAACTATATATATTTATCCCTTAAGTCAACGAACAATGTTTGGCAGTCATAGACTGGGAGTGATTACACCATCCCAACAGCATATCTAGTTATAAGTTCTCCGGTGACTATCTTAATATAATTACTATTAACCAGTCATTTGAAATAATTAATTACACATTTTCCATTTTATTATGTCATATGATTTTGCATTCCATTTATGACTCCATAATATTTCTTATGTTCTGACCAACTAAACATTTGGTTCAGAACAAAATAAATTTATCAAAAGATTTAACTGTAAAAAACTAAAATAGCCTGAGTTAGTTCAGTGTGTTATAAATTTTATTAATATTATTAGACTTCTTAAATCTCTCTGTGTGTGTGTGTGTGTGTGTGTGTGTGTGTAATTTACCACAACACATTACATATCAGTACCCTAGATTTTTAACGTAGCCACATTCATTAGTAAAAAAGATATGTGTGAGGTCGTAAGTGGTAGCAAGAAGGGCCTTCTGTAATTCCCATCTACATTTATCTCAGGAGCCTTCACAGCTGACCTCACACATCACACTAGGTGACATCAACCATACAATACCATCAAAATCCACTACAACATCCACGGTATAAAACGTGTACTGTATTTCTTAGAAGACCTTGATAGGCACACTGCATAATGACCTAGATACCACTACTACATTAATGAAATTATACACAAAAGGTTACCTAGAAAGAAAGACGGGCTAAGCAGAGACGAGAAAGGATAGACGGAGCGAAACAATACTACCACGTCGTCTCGCGATTAAAAAGTGAACGCCAATCACACGCGAAAGGCATAAAGACCTGATTTTTTCAAATAAACAGTAAATAAAAAACACTAACGATACGAGGTTAGGTTTTGAAAACAGGTTTAAGCTCTTATTGGGAAACCTGACATTCTACTGATTTATGTCTAAGCTCCTGACATTAGTCTGACAGTACAGAAGACATCCCATCGTATAGAAGTGAACGGGTGGTAAAAACAAATACACTGCTATCCTAGAATAATACATATTTTGAACGAAGCCACTTAGCCCCTTTAAAAGCATATCTTCGGGTTCCTGGAGACTTATGGACAAAGAATATGTACTTAGTTGTCTAAATAGTCTATTAATTAACAAATTATAGCCAAAATACTATAGTGGGGTTGACTGACAGCACAAGATCATATCTGCTTATATTTTTTTTAATGGCATGTTTGGAAAACCCTGCTTTGGGGGAAATGAGGCCGACAAGTTAGATACGATTTGATTGGCTGTAGTAAGATGTAAGACAAAACCTAAATGGTCTAACTGCAAATACAAATATTGTTGTTAATGGCAACTTATAGGATGGATAGTTTTTTTCAAAGGCTCATGTAAACATGGCCTGATTGGTTAGAACGTTAGATATGGTCAAATAGAAGCGTCAGTTCACTGCCATTTTGTGAAAATACATTCTGTGAAAATCAAGTGCGTTGAGAGCAGGCTAAGAATTTTCTAATAAAAGGAAAAGCCTGGACAAAGGCAGATCAAAATTGTGCCAGAATTCATCGCCAGTCAACGTTACTTGTTTAATATTTCCTTGAATTGTGGTAAGCTAGACATATTTAATATATATTTTATATGAAAATTGAATGTGAAATGATAATTTATGTCTGTATGTGTGTGGTTCAGTAGCAAACATGAGGCAAAGCCTAGATATTGCTCCACCATGTAAAAGATGGTCAGAGAGGAGTATAACTGCAGGTACAGGAATATACATTGGAGTACCATATAGTAACATGACACCTATCCTATTATATGGAAGGGATTAACGCTGGAATTGCAGAGGCGTTGTAACCATTAGGGAGAGGAATACTGGTGTATATATTTTGTCACATGAAAAGCTAGCAGTTGGCCTACAGCGCTGAACTCTATGTTTGTACTGTCTTGTGCTTCAGTGTGGGGATATATTATATATTAGTTATGACAAGGAGGCACAACCTTCTTATTTCAGGGGCCGTGGTACTGATGTTAATATAGCAGCACATGGTCTGAGCCTTGCTTGATCCAGAACTCTGGCAGCAGACTCCTTGTCCAAGATATCGGCCATTGTGGATCTTATAGCAAACTAAGAAGCAAGCGAGCAGAGGATACAGTTTGCCTGCAGCTGCTATTTGAGCTAAGAAAACATATGAAGTCATGATGACAATCAACAACTTAGCTCTACAAGCCAGTATTACCTCATAGTACTACATCACAACACTACACTCATATTATAATAATATTATATGTCAGGACAAAGATCCTTTGTATGAAATTTTGTACATAACATTGGGTTTCCATTTGATTGTGATTCCTGATTCACTTTGTAGTCGGATCAGGATATCTATATATTGAGAAACTCAATACATTTGTTAAATTTTAACCCTTGACTTAATAAGATAAATTTTAGAGTGTTATGTGTTTGTGACTGTCATATTGTTGTCAATTGTGAGGATCTTAACTTAGATGTTTATCTGGTTGTTGAGTGTTGTGTACTTACAATTCATCACTATCATAACCCTAGACATTAAACGTAGTCATCACAAAATTCAAGAATAAGTCTGATTGAGGTCTAATATGTGGTAGCAAGAAAGGTCCTCTGTAATACACCCAACTTATTAGATACAGAGACCTTCACAGCTGATCTCAGTCAGTACACTAAGTTTCCTATAAATATATTTATATAATCCCAACTCACCACAATGTGCCACACGCACGATTTTTATCCCACTGGCGCAACATATTTCTTCTTGCTCAGCCTCAAAATCGTTTCAGCCGTTCTCGAGTTTTGAGGTAACAGACAGAAAGACAGACGTTGCCTTTTATATATGTATATGAAGTATATATGAAGTGTTAGAGACTTCACTATACTGGCGCGAATTCATATTTCTTGTACGAGGGACGGTCAAAAAGTTATGCCTCGTAATTTTTAATTTCATTCAATAGGCAAGAAAACAGATAAAATTCACATTGAAATGTAGCCCCAAGTCTGAACTTCAAAAATTTATTTCTCAATGTAGTCTCCGTTATTTGTTACAGTTTTTGTCCATCTTCTCACAAGGGCATGTATCCCCGCACGGTAAAAATTTGTGTCCTTTTTCCTAAACCACTGGCGTACGGCGCGTTTAAGGGTCTCGGTGTTCTCAAAGTGATGTCCGCGAAGATCTTCTTTTAGTGGTCCAAACAGATGGAAGTCAGAAGGTGCAAGATCGGGACTGTAAGGGGGATGTGGTAATAATGTCCAGCCAAATTCTGCAATCGCATCAATGGTGTTTTTAGCAGTGTGTGGCGTGGCATTATCGTGCAACAGTAGTGCAGTTCTCTGATCTTTTAATGGGTAAAGTCGCCGAAGACGACCTCTAAGCTTCTTCAAAGTTTCAATGTAACGGTCTGCATTCACCGTGTTTCCCTGTTCCAAGAGGTCGAGAAGAATCACACCCTTCTCATCCCAAAACACGGAGGCCATAACGTTCCCTACAGATGGTGAACTTTTGAACTTCTTTCTTGTCGGCGATGTTGTGTGATGCCATTCCATTGACTGCCTCTTGGATTCTGGTTCAAAAAAAAAAAAAATTAACCCAAGTCTCATCCCCTGTCACAATATTCGATAAAAACTCTTCTCCTTCAGTTTCGTAACGGTGCAGGAGGTTAATGGTTATGGTTTTCCTTCAGCATTGAGGAATTCTATGACATAACGTTGTTTTAACCGAACGTCTTTGGCAGCCATTTTTAAACTGTTACAATGGTGCCACCTGTTACTGAAACAGGTTGGTAATGCTATACAGTGCAGAAGAGTGTTTGAGGAATCCTGCTAAATTTACAAATTGCACACCGATGCAGTATTTACATACATAAAAAATAGGAGGCATTACTTTTTGACCTTCCCTCGTACATACCCACAGTAAAGGTAAAGATAATCTCATAGATAATGTCGTACTGGAGTAAAGTGTTAGAGACTTCACTATACTAGGTTCAACTTTATGAAGTGGGGTGACAAGTTCCGTTCCTCGCTACCTTTGGCTTCCCTAACGTCAGAGCAGAATCACATACCCCTTTGGTCACCACAACAGACAACAAGGTCTTCTTTATACTGAAGCACATTAACAACGCACCACCTGTATAATCCAGGAACAGAGTGTGAAATGTAAATATAAGTGTTTACAAGTTTACATATTTGGAATCTTTATTCATTTTCCTATGAATCCATGCTGGTCATTAATTTGTACATTTGATTGTTATGAAATTCATTGCATTCTGTGCAAGCAAGGGAGAAAACCAAAAATGCAACCAATAAAAAAATTCATTCACACTATCCTCAGTATCTGGTATGTCCACCGTGTGCTTGCAAACAAGCTTGGCAGCGGCTCCGCATGGAACGCACTGTAGCGAGATTTGATAACACTTGCTTAGTTGTAGCGCGACACCCACACACACACAGCGCAAGGTCAGCGCTGCGGTCTTTCTTTGAAGTTTGAAGACGGGAAATGTGAATTACGGTTAAAGCCAGACAATATTACTGAAGAATGAGGAAATAGCTATATAGGAATGTATGGCGGACTTTAAAAGTTTGCATTTACTGGACATTAAATTATTAACTACAAGAGAACGCCTGCTTTGAATACAATTAAATAAAAATAATTCAACAAAGGAGATAGACTAGGAATTATATCCAAAAGGATATTATTCAAATATAAATAGTTTTAAAGATAATTAATATTTTTCCCCTTCATCACATCTGCTAAAAGTTAGCTAATAATCTTTAAAAATTTATTATAACTGCATACCTAAACGGATTTAAATATAAATTGGATAGAATGAAAGCCTCATGTGGGGAAAAAGAAATGATACATAGGAAGGAAGGAAGGATATACGTGTGTAGTGAACAGAAGAAAAAAACAAGTACAGGAAAAGCACAGATCGCTTCAAATCGCCTCAAACCGAGAGATTAAACGAAAATCTTTTGGGATTTTTAGAGGTGCTTTCTCGTACGGACGAGAGACTGAAATATAAGGACAGAGCGGCGCATTGGAAATCACACACACCAAATCCAGAAGCCAGAGTGAGAAACTGGAAGACAGTATCTGCAAGAAAAGTTATTTTTTCACGCTGCATGCAGGGCAGATTAACTTCAACCAAAACAGTCTCACCGTGAGCTTATAAATCCTAAGAGGGTATGTAAGTTTATTAAAGATATATGTATTACTAATATCATTTTATTTCAGATTTTATTTCAGATTGATTGTATCAGATATAATAAAAAAGGGAATGACGCTAACCAGAGATAACCTTCACCGGCATTGTTAGGAAGCATAACCATTAATTGGTTAGCCAAATATATCATGGCTAGTTCTTGCCTGGAAGCGTACGACATACCAGCAAGTACATAAGTGACTTGACATCCATAAGTGGAAGGCAAAGGTTATATCGTACCCATGTATCATAACGTGATTTATTCATGTATTTTGTTAATTCTGCACAGTAGACATTATCTTATCATGCTATCTCTGTAACATACTACCATGATTCATTCATTTATATAAAAACACTGAAGACATGGTCGCATCATGAACAGCAGTGGGTGGTGAGATTGTTGGAACACCATGGCCACCTATTACCTCTTGTTCCAGGTTTTATGATCAATGTTTATGATCATTCCTGATCGAGAAACTAAAGACTTCAGGATCGTTGATCCAGCTAACTGAAGCCTAGAGGTCAACCAATCTTCAACACCTTAGTCCCCCGTAGTTATAGGGCGGGCTGAAGGAAAGTCTTCCGTATTCAAGTGTGTCTCAGGAACCTCGAGCAGACGTGGCTAATAACATAAGATGAGTTTTATGTGTATCCATCCAACAAACACTGTGAGCAGTTTCTAAAACGACTGTCTAATGATGACAACTAGATGGCAAGAGATAATGTGACAATCCTTTTGTTGTAATTTCAGTGGAAGATAAATCCAAGACTTTTTCTATTACTTATTTTAATTTGTAACTATAAATAAACATTCATTTTACCATCTTCCAACACCCATTTCTCATTACAAAAATATATAGATGTACATAATAAATTATGAAATTGTACTCATTTGACCTGTTAAATTTTTAACTGTTAAATTTTGAGTTACCTTTTCAAATTTAATTATATTATCACATAGGGTTACTATAGCGAAAGTAGCAACTTATACTTCTGAAGCCTAAATCTATTGTCCAGCTCAGAGTATTCACAGCTGTAACTCACTTGTGATACCAGTGTACTTCTCAGGCACTGGAACGTCATACTTTCTGGAGAGAGATTCTACTTCTGCTCTACCACTATTATCATATTAGGAAAACCTTTCGCTACACGCACAAGTCTCTGAAGGAAATTCCGGGGAATCAAGTCCCATTCACGTGTAAGAGCAGCTTCGAGCTGTTGCAGATTAGCTGGAGAACCTTGCCTGTAGACACTGCGTCCAGGCTCGTCCCACAGATGTTCTATAGGGGACATGTCTGGTGATAGGGCAGGCCAATCAATCGTCACAATATTCTGCTGCTGTAGATATTGCTGCGTAATGCATGCGGTGTGCGCACGTGCGTTATCCTGCTGGATAAGCTGCAGGTATGGATAATTTGTGAACGCAGGAGCAACCAATGCATCCAGAACTTCATCTTGATATGTCACAGCATTCACATTTCCACGGAAGACGTGAAGAGGCAAGAGATGGTGAAAACTGAATCCTCCCCAAATGTGAATACTGCCACCTCCAAATCGGTTGGGCTGACGAACACAGCAATCTGCAAAGCGCTCTCCACACCGTCGCCAAATCCGCATACGTCCATCAGCAAAGGATATGTTGAATCTGCTCTCGTCTGTGAATAGGACAGCATTCCACCGCAGTCTAGTCCATCTGACATGTTGCTCTGCCCATTGCAGGCGCTGCTGACGATGTCTGTGAGTCATGTTTGGTCCAACATAAGGCTGTCTTGCAGTAAAGCCTGTATCTCTGAGTCGTCGTATGACTGTCATTCGAGAGACTTGCCCACGTCTACCCACTATTGCTCTTGCTGTTTGACTTGCTGGGAGAGAACGATTCCTTAGGTGACTCGGCACAATATGACGATCTTGCGCAGGGGTAGTAACTCGTGGTTGGCCAATCCGAAGTCTATCCCGGGCACTGCCAGTGGTTCCGTAACGTTTATTGAGACGTACAATAGTGCTGTGATGGCAATTCATCCTTCTGGCAATGGCCCGCGAGCTCATTCCGGTCTCCAACATACCAATGGCTCGTTGGCGGTCGTTTTCAGATAGTCGTGGCATTTCAAGCACATGTACTGGGTGTTTTGTATCAACGGCCTTTTTATACCGAATATATTGTCACAACACGTACACATTTTCAGGGTCATTGCTGTTGGGAATCGTGTTGCACGTGTAACTTTCATTGTTTTCATGTAGTCTGTACACAAACCCGTGGGTTGAATCATGCACTTTACATTCCAGCAGCCATTCGCTCTCTACTTAATGGCAAATACGGGGAAAATCCATTCCCACACTTTTTTTTCCAGCTTCTCGGCATCAGTATATATAATAGTGGTGCGTTTTTAATGTGCTTCAGTATATTTGGTCATGCGCCCCAATATAACCGCCAGACGTTGTGTCTAGGATAAACGGAACACGCCTCGCCAAAACGAAGCAAAAGTCTTATTTAAAAAAAAGTACCCAATTACAGCAGGGTCACGCTTCAGTCTATCCGGCTTTATTGGTACCTGACTCTGCTCTTGAGTTATGGAAGACAAAGGCAGCGAGAAGGGGACTGGTCACCCACTTCTCAAAGCCGGGGTTAGAATAGCAAAGTCTTTAAGTGTCTAACACTTCACTCCCCAACAGCAGTATCTCATATAGACTACCTTTACATTTTTTAAGACTGGAGCGTGATGGTACCAGGTCTCGAACCCGGAACCCTTTAACTTAGCCACGAGAGGCAAGCGCCTTAACAAATTTGAAGAAAAAAAATAAACTAAACAAAAGAATAGATAAAAGCAACTAGACTCGTTAGTCATGACCATTATCCAAATAACCAAGAGCAAAATGCAGTCCTGCCAGTAAAGTGTCAGACAACACCCAATCAATATCACGTCAGTAAGGACTTATTACAATGTGACAGCTCTTAGTTGTCAAAAAACATACCGGCTGCAAGCTATGACGAATATCAGACAATAATCTTCAGCGGCGAAGTAAGTGCATCGACAAAAATAAATATCTGAAGTTAGGTATGAGAATCATTCAATCAATCAACAATCAATCAATCACTCAATCGACACCTTTGAGCTCCCCGTGAGCTCCCCTCAACAAAACACGCCAACTTGAGCTTCCCGTGAGCTCCCCTCAAAAAGACACGCCAACTCTCCTCACCTGTTTCAATGTCTTGTTTTACACATTTCATGTCTGTCTTAAGTTCCCTTCGCCGTGTGTTATGTTCTTTTTCTATTTCTCTTACCCCCGGAGTTTTCCGGACAGGGGCTGTCTTTTTATGCTATCAACTACCTTAATATGTCTTATCCAACCCTAGCGTCTTACAATACGCTATCTCTGTGCCCTTTAGCTTAGGCTAAGAATGTTTCTTCATAAAGTTAGCTTTCTAATGTTGTTGTCATGTTTCGTGCAGACATTTCTCGTACCTTTTTTTACACTGTGTAGTAATTTGTTTTCTCTTTGCTGTTCTCTATATTTTGTAAATTATCAGTGTTGATGTTTTTAACATTTCGTTTTTCTCATCTCAAACGTGTATAATAAAAATGGCCTGTGTGCTTTGTTTGTCAGGTTTTTTTAAACTTATAAATGAAATAAACTGCATTAGCATATTGGCTTATTTCATCATCATCAGCTGTCTGCCATCTCCACATCGAACACCTGCTGCAATGGATCTCCAACGTCTTCTGTCTCTTGTCTTGGTGGTGCACTCTGATAGACTCTTTCTTGTCCATCTCTTGATGTTATCTTCCCACTTATAGCGATGTCTTCCTCTTGCACGTTTGCCTTCTGTTATGGTCTTTATTTTATCTTTTCAAATGGCAAAATATTTTAGCTGTCTCATTTTGATCTCCTTCATGAATTCTCTTTCCATACCTAGTTTTTCTAGTACCTCATTTTGTTTTCTTCTCTTCCCATGAGACACGCCCCATTCTTCTATATACCCACATCTCAAAGGACTTAGTTATTTCTTCTAATTCCTTGTCCATCGTCCATGTTTCTAAACCATACAATAATGAAGAATATATATAACATATGATGGCTTATTTCAGAATGTCAAAAAAACATGAAAAGAGGTACTGGAGTCAGTTTTACAAATGAACAAAACAACAAAAACACGGAATGTTTAGGGATTACCCTACGTCAGCCAAAGACACAGAAACAACAAACAAAGACGTAAAAAAAAAAATAGAAATGAGAAAACGCAAGCACAGAGAAAAGTAGACACATAAGAAAAAAATGTTTTGTTAACAAATAACAGTACTAAGCAAGAAAGAAATACCAACGTAAAGAAACTAACTACGATAACAGAGCAAAGAAAATAAAATAAAATAAATCAAAACTAATGACCTGGTGTAAAAGTAATGTCTTACGATGAACCAGCTTTTATATGTATGTAGACCAAACGCAGGAATAGAGGTGTTAGTTTAAAAAAAATAATTAATTTTTGATTAAAGTTAGTTGCTTATCCTTTACAGGACGTGGCAATCAACCCCAGCTTTTATTGGCTGTTTGTGATTTTTCTAGGCAATTTGTTTCATTCTGTAGTTTGTCATTGCTTTCTGAACGGTACGGCGCTTATACCATTGTTAAAAATCCACACAAATCGATCTGCTACCAAACCGCCTGCAGCAGGTTTCGAACCTGGTATATCTGGATTATGAAACTGCTTTCATATCCATTAGGCCACAGACGCCGACAATTTTTTATTACGACTGTTAATTGATTTATTTCAGGACATTGTCATTAGTCCTCTTATCTGTCTTTAGGATAAGTAACACTCTTAATTATGAACAACACGTCTGTGATCAACAGCTACCTTCATCATTTTCCTTTGCGCTCAGTACGGAGAATGGTTATACACCAGATCACAAGGTTTTTAATACTTGGACATGCACCTTAATATGTTTTCATTTTTATTTATCGCGCCCGCTATTATTCGAGGCGACATCTCCTGTTAATATGTCTAGCCTGAAACTGATTTTACTTGAGTATCCCTTTTTTTCCTGTTAAATGACAGGTGTCCTCTCGCCATTCAGGCAGATACTCCCCGATTTCGGAGGTACTCATTAGAGCTGGGTCGGCTCAGGAGCCGTTCAGGTTATTTTAGTCCCTGGTTGACGACAATTCTTCAAATGTCTTCGCCAGAGCTCGAATTAATCCAGTCTAAGTCCTGGTCGTCGACACTCATTCAAATGGTCTCGCCAGGGCTCGAACCTGGATCACCCGATCGCCAGCGCAGTGTGGTAACCATTACACCAGCGCGGCTCCCCCGCCTTAATATAACCGACGTACCTTGTCTAGGTTGAACGGAATGTGCTTCGCCAAAACGATGGAAAATTCTTATTAAAAAAGTAGGGAGCAGGGAGTCACCTCGGCATTTGACCCCAGTTAGGAAGCCTGCCCCAAGCTTTCATATACTCTTGCAGCAGGGGTTTCTGTGTCAGTCTGATTTACATGATAAAGTTGCCAGCCCCATGCACAATCTCATATTAGTCGCTTTTTACGACATGCCTCAGGGAGCAGGAGGATTATTCTTTCGTTCTCTCTTCATAGACGTGTGGGAACTTCACGATACAGCTACCTTCTTAACTGATTGTCGATGAATCGCTTCCTCGTGATAGAATCTGCTCTATGTAGGATACATGAGCATGTTCCTTACTTACAGAGCTAACTATTAGCTACTTAAGGTTTGGAAAGCTGTTTTGTTTTAAAATTGTGATTGGCAGAATGGTTAGATCGGTGGCCTTTAGCGGTCAAGGTACCGAGTTCGAAACACAGTGTCTTCAATCTCCATTCTACAGAGCTATAAATGGGTACCTGACTCTCTTCATAAGTTAGGCAAGGAAAAAATGAAGCGAGGAAGGGAACTGATCACCCCAATTTTTGATGCTGGACCTAATATAGTGAAATCTCTAACACTTCACTCCCCTACTGCAGTATATGCTATGGGACTACCTTGACCTTTTTAATGATATTGTATATTTATGTATTGTATCTTGCAAGAGATAATTTTATCTTAGCAAGATATTTTAGGTATCTGTAAATGTACGAACATTTTATTTTCAAAATGATTTTGTTTACATAAATGCTGCGTTCTTCATAATTTTCTTCCTTAAGACAGCTGGCTTTGTGGGTTGTAGTCATTGCCCATGATTCGCATCTATAGGTCAATACTTGAACATAGATAGAACGGTATACAGCGTCTTCTTGCCAACTTTTCTTTTATTAAGGAATCCTTTAATTATGGCCTGAAAAAGTCTCCCAGTTGCTGTTCTTCGGGTAGCTATAAAGATGGTAAGTTTGAACTTCCATAAGCAAAAGGAAGAGAAGTTAAAAACTGTAATAGAAAATGGAGATTAGTGAAACATGTGCAAAAGAAAACTTTTTAAAATAACCAACGATAATTGCCAAAAATATAGGACAAGATGAAAACAAACATCTAGAGCACAAGAGAAGGAACAAGGAATGTAGAATACGGCGAGGAAATAGAGAAACAAAGCAAGTAGAACAAATAGTGCAGGAATAACAAGACAAAGTCATTTTTACCTGTAACAGAAGATCTGCTCTGACTTCCGTCTTCACTAGGACCCCTTCCACTGTCCGCCCCTGTGGTCTCGCGAGAAGAACTGCTGAGAATCTCGTCAGTCATCTTCTCCTTGAAGGTTGAACGCCAGACCTGTGTCATCAATCAGTGACGAAGTCAATATTTAGTCTTTTTTTTTGGTTTGTTTGCTCTAGACACAGTTATTACATCAGCAGCCATTCCAACACCTACGTTCTGGTATCATCATTTACACCATACGCTGGGATATGACTTCTTTAACCACGTCAGCATTATCAATATACTAAATAACAAGAGTCCCCTACAAGGAAAGGAAAGGATCCCGTTACACGCCCATTGTGGAATATTGGGAATAGGGTGTTAAGCCATATTTTCTTGACCGTCGGCACACTAGGGGTGATGTGGTCAGCATCACGCCGGCAGCCTTAACCTTTCCAGAGTTGCTATGGTACCCATTTGGGGCTGGGTCGACCCAGGAGCCGTTTATGGCCTAAAAGAATCCCACTTCATCTGGGGATCGAACCATAGACCACTTCGCTAGGAAGCCAGTGCACTAACCACTATGCTACGGCTGATGCTAAGAGTCACCTACACCCACATGTAATCATCAGTTCCCTGCGGTGTGTGATGAGAGGAAGAAATCATATACAACTGCTCCCCCATGTATGTCGTTAGAGGTGACTAATAACAGGTTGTGTATGGGCATCTTATCAAAGACACTGATATAGCACACGAATGCTTTGGTGTAGGTTGGCTGCAAGGGGAACCACGTGCCCCATAAGTAACAAACAGGGAAATGATGAAATGATGATGATGAAATAACAGAAAACAGAGACAATCAAAAATGTTCATCACAAACCAAACATCAGATTCAATTTTCATACCCAATGGTCGTGACGATCATTTCCTTAAAAAATTGTATTCATCCATTTTCATTGACTCTTCTTACAGAGCATGGTGCCAACACTGCAGCTGGTCGCCTTGCATGAAGTCTGCACCAGACATTCCCATGCTCTTTCAGCACTGGTTTCTATGGTAATTTGTATTACATCATGAGGTTTCTAGCCTCATGAACCTCTTCATATCAGTCGCTTCGTACGACATGCCTAAAGATGCAGTAAACCAATTCTATTGTTTTCTGAGATTTCTGGTTAAGCCTTCCATCTATGCCACACGAGATCTTCCACCCCTTGTCTCCCCCTGCTGCTTTTGCCATTGATTCCGTTGTCACGAAGTTATCCAGACATTGCTCAAGTACGAGCCCCATGCATTTTCTTTGGCCCCTGCTTGAGATCGTGCTTGCAGCAACTTCACAATTATACTTTACTTGTTTTCCCCTGGTCCACTGTTGCCACGAAACGTAGCGGGAAACTGAAGTTTGTCTTCTTGAGCCAAGTCGCCGCAGCGGCTGCTATGACCTCGCTTTGTTGTAGGACTTCTGTGATGTTGTCCATCCATCTTCTTCTTGGTCTTCCCCGTGCCCTGAAACTAATTCTTCTATGTTGTATGCGCGTAGTGATAGTTAATCGGGCTCCATTCTCCATGAGATGGTCAAACCACTTAATTTGCTGTCTCTCCGTGTAACCGATGCAATGTTTAGTTCTTACAGTGTTTCTGGTGTCATTATTTCTCATTCTGTCTCTCCTGGCCATATTAATGACTTTTCTTAAACATCTCATTTCATAGGATGGGATTGTTCCCTTCCTGTGCTTTGGTTAGGGACCATGTTTGACACTGATAGCAAAGAGTTGGAAAGGATATACTATTTATCAGCTGTTTTTTATTTTCCATACAGATATTTTAACATTTGACTTGTGGTAATAGTTGGTAAGTCTCTGCACTGGCTAATTAATACAATGAACTACCCCAGCATATTGGCCTATTTTATCATCACCTGTTGCCATCTACACATCGAAGGTCCTCTTAATGGATCTCCAACGTCTCTTCTCTCACGTTTTTCATTTTCTGTAAAAATGCTTCCTAGGTTACAATCACAACCATCGTCAACGCTACCATTAACTGCACACGGACATCTCTAGTAACAAAATAATATGTTACAAGAAATGATAACAATAAATATTCAGTTACCTTCTCTTTCTGGTCTGGGTTACTGGCGATCCCTGATGTCTGCACCACAGTTGGCCTGCCCTGAAAGGTAGCTAGTCTGGTCATCGATCTGCTTCGCGTGATCTCAGGAGCACAATCCAAGTCACTGTGTACACTATTCCGGGTTGAACCGTCATCATCGTGTGACATTGCCATACAGCATATATCCTAAAGTTTCAAAGAAGTAAAATGTAAAAAAAGAAATATGTTACCTGTTTTGTGCTTAGTATAACCTTAACTATTGATACAATTGAAAAGTAAAAAAAAAATTTTTTTAAAGTATTGAAGTATAAATGAACAACACACTAGGTACACTCAACAAGACCTTAAACCTATTACCCCCCACCTGAGTCTAATGGCCGCGTTTGTAACCATCCAAACGAGACAGATCAACATGTGCTACTGACATGCGCACGACTTACCGGAAAAAAGGACTGTTGCCTAGCTCTCCAACAATCACAAATATTCTTATACTGCATCACTCAACAACTACAGAACAAAAGCAAATTCTTCAGCTTGTAACTGGCTACGAAAAAGCAATGAGCTCGGCAGCCCTGGTTAAACCAGAACCAACAATAACAACAACACAAACGCGGGACATTTCGGGTTTTTCCTTCGTCTGTCTCCAATGTTTCTGGTACATTGTACATTGATAAATCTGACGACAGCACAAGTGTAAGATACTTTCTTTACCTTCGATTATCAGATTTGCCGCAGCACTTCTTGGTATCTACCACTATTGTGTGCTTTAACGATGTTCGATGAACAGATGGCTTGAGGTTGTAAATTAAGCAAAGGAAAAGTGGTCTGACCATCAAATAATGCTAACGTTAGTTTTAGATCATTAGTGTGCATGTTCCCAAAGGTCTTAGAGTGATAAAATATTGAAATATATTCTGCCTCTTCAATTACCAAGCCATCTGGCGCAGTCGATCATGTATCTTCACATTTTCATACTCCTAGTGCCCTTTACCAATGCCGTTGTTGACTTCGTCCCATCCCATAAAGTCAAACAGTTCAATATCCTCTCTCTTTCTTGGACTCTATTTCTGTTTCATTCAATCTTTCTTGTTGTCATGATGTATACACCAGATTTTTTCTTCTTTTTAGATTCCCAGAGAACCTGGGCTTTCTTCCCTTTTTAGATTCCCAGAGAACCTGGGCTTTCTTCTCTTTACATTCCCAGAGAATATGGGTTTTCTTTCCTTTACATTCCCAGAGACCCTGGGATTGTATTCTTCTTCTATTCCCTTTCCGCGGTCTGTGGAGTGTAGACTCACGATTGTAGATGGTCATCTTGCAAGAAGCGCGGTCTGTGGAGTGTAGACTGACGATTGTAGATGGTCATCTTGCAAGAAGTCCGCATTAAAGCATTTATGTGCCTTTGTAGTGGTGGTTGATGCAGCAGCTATTTTTTAATGATACGGTTAAAAAGGTGATTACTTCCTTGCAATATGGTAAGTAGCATCACTCTGTTTAGATTTGGTAATCTTACTATTCTTTTTTTCAAATGCAGCACTGTTATTGTTTTTGTTGAACAGAATTGACATCATTGCACTCCCGGCAAACCCATAGGTGCTCACTCTCCCTCAGTATATATCGAAGAGTGTGAATGCTAACTGTTCTGTAGCTCGCTGGTTATATACACAGCGGATGCATCGTCTCATACGTCCATCTTTGCTAGCCTTACGTCTGATGCCAATTTCCAACAGTCGTAACGTTGATGATTCATCTATTGCAGTGTCATTCCCTAACAGGTGATCATAGTGTCCCCACTGTTGGTGCTCTTGATGCTAGTCTCTCAGCTCTTTCATTACCACGTACCCCTGCATGAACAGGACAGCTGATCCACATCAATTCCTGCAGATTCGAAGCTTCTGCGAATGTTTCCCATTCATGTCTGAGCCAACCATTTTGAACGTTTCGAAAAGTGGTCTGGCCATCAAACAAGAGGAAAAGTGGTCTGGCCATCAGACCATCTTTGTCTTTTGTCCTCGTAAGACGAATTGCCTTATTGGGTTTTTTTTTTCATACCCATCCATTGAACCTTTCGAAGCATAAAATGCAGCATAAAATTCGTTTAGAAACAGTTCTGAGGAATCGATGAAACTTTATATCTGAGCGATGTTAGAACTTATTTGTAAATAATTTTAAAATGATATTAGTATTCATAAGTTACACGGAAATAAACTGTACTTGTATATTTTTCTTACACTGCGATTATATACAGTACCATAAGTAAATAAATATTCCACACATAAAGTTATGTTTCCTTCACTCGTGAGAAATAAAGAAGTAGAAAACTAGACAATAGAAAAACAACAGAAGTGAGTGGCTTATCGGAGAATCGATCACAGGACCTTCCGAACGACACCACCGCCTAGCTACTATCCTCCCTGCCAACTAGGCACCACCAACTAGGCACATTTGTTTACGTGTCTCAATACCCTGTGTAGTTCCCAGAAGTCTCTAAAGAGACACAGAAAGAATAGGCCTAGTGCGTTCTGAAGCATGTCGTACAAGGCGGCTAATATGAAGTTGTGCATGAGGCTGGCAAACTCATCATGTAAAACAAATTATCACAGAAACCACCACTGCAACAGCTTGTGAATGATTGGTGCAGGCTTCTTGGAAGGAGACCAGTGGCAGTGGTGGTTCCATGCAGCGTAAGTATCGTAAAGGAGAATGATGTAGATTGGTCACAACAGTTATACTAAAGAAACATTCGTGAATGTGTAATGATATACTAAAGAAACATTCGTGAATGTGTAATGATATACTAAAGAAACATTCGTGAATGTGTAATGCTTTACTAAAGAAACATTCGTGAATGTGTAATGATATACTAAAGAAACATTCGTGAATGTGTAATGTTTTACTAAAGAAACATTCGTGAATGTGTAATGATATACTAAAGAAACATTCGTGAATGTGTAATGCTTTACTAAAGAAACATTCGTGAATGTGTAATGATATACTAAAGAAACATTCGTGAATGTGTAATGCTTTACTAAAGAAACATTCGTGAATGTGTAATGATATACTAAAGAAACATTCGTGAATGTGTAATGATATACTAAAGAAACATTCGTGAATGTGTAATGCTATACTAAAGAAACATTCGTGAATGTGTAATGATATACTAAAGAAACATTCGTGAATGTGTAATGATATACTAAAGAAACATTCGTGAATGTGTAATGATATACTAAAGAAACATTCGTGAATGTGTAATGATATACTAAAGAAATATTCGTGAATGTGTAATGATATACTAAAGAAACATTCGTGAATGTGTAATGATATACTAAAGAAACATTCGTGAATGTGTAATGCTTTACTAAAGAAACATTCGTGAATGTGTAATGATATACTAAAGAAACATTCGTGAATGTGTAATGCTTTACTAAAGAAACATTCGTGAATGTGTAATGATATACTAAAGAAACATTCGTGAATGTGTAATGCTTTACTAAAGAAACATTCGTGAATGTGTAATGATATACTAAAGAAACATTCGTGAATGTGTAATGCTTTACTAAAGAAACATTCGTGAATGTGTAATGATATACTAAAGAAACATTCGTGAATGTGTAATGATATACTAAAGAAACATTCGTGAATGTGTAATGCTATACTAAAGAAACATTCGTGAATGTGTAATGATATACTAAAGAAACATTCGTGAATGTGTAATGCTATACTAAAGAAACATTCGTGAATGTGTAATGCTTTACTAAAGAAACATTCGTGAATGTGTAATGCTTTACTAAAGAAACATTCGTGAATGTGTAATGCTTTACTAAAGAAACATTCGTGAATGTGTAATGATATACTAAAGAAACATTCGTGAATGTGTAATGATATACTAAAGAAACATTCGTGAATGTGTAATGCTATACTAAAGAAACATTCGTGAATGTGTAATGCTTTACTAAAGAAACATTCGTGAATGTGTAATGATATACTAAAGAAACATTCGTGAATGTGTAATGATATACTAAAGAAACATTCGTGAATGTGTAATGCTTTACTAAAGAAACATTCGTGAATGTGTAATGCTATACTAAAGAAACATTCGTGAATGTGTAATGCTATACTAAAGAAACATTCGTGAATGTGTAATGCTTTACTAAAGAAACATTCGTGAATGTGTAATGATATACTAAAGAAACATTCGTGAATGTGTAATGCTATACTAAAGAAACATTCGTGAATGTGTAATGCTATACTAAAGAAACATTCGTGAATGTGCAATGCTATACTAAAGAAACATTCGTGAATGTGTAATGCTTTACTAAAGAAACATTCGTGAATGTGTAATGATATACTAAAGAAACATTCGTGAATGTGTAATGCTATACTAAAGAAACATTCGTGAATGTGTAATGCTTTACTAAAGAAACATTCGTGAATGTGTAATGATATACTAAAGAAACATTCGTGAATGTGTAATGCTATACTAAAGAAACATTCGTGAATGTGTAATGCTATACTAAAGAAACATTCGTGAATGTGTAATGATATACTAAAGAAACATTCGTGAATGTGTAATGCTTTACTAAAGAAACATTCGTGAATGTGTAATGCAATACTAAAGAAACATTCGTGAATGTGTAATGCTATACTAAAGAAACATTCGTGAATGTGTAATGCTATACTAAAGAAACATTCGTGAATGTGTAATGCTATACTAAAGAAACATTCGTGAATGTGTAATGCTATACTAAAGAAACATTCGTGAATGTGTAATGATATACTAAAGAAACATTCGTGAATGTGTAATGCTTTACTAAAGAAACATTCGTGAATGTGTAATGCTATACTAAAGAAACATTCGTGAATGTGTAATGCTATACTAAAGAAACATTCGTGAATGTGTAATGCTATACTAAAGAAACATTCGTGAATGTGTAATGCTTTACTAAAGAAACATTCGTGAATGTGTAATGCTATACTAAAGAAACATTCGTGAATGTGTAATGCTATACTAAAGAAACATTCGTAAATGTGTAATGTTATACTAAAGAAACATTCGTGAATGTGTAATGTTATACTAAAGAAACATTCGTGAATGTGTAATGATATACTAAAGAAACATTCGTGAACGTATAATGTTATACTAAAGAAACATTCGTGAATGTGTAATGTTATACTAAAGAAACATTCGTGAATGTGTAATGATATACGAAAGAAACATTCGTGAATGTGTAATGATATACTAAAGAAACATTCGTGAATGTGTAATGTTATACTAAATAAACATTCGTGAATGTGTAATGTTATACTAAAGAAACATTCGTGAATGTGTAATGATATACTAAAGAAACATTCGTGAATGTGTAATGATATACTAAAGAAACATTCGTGAATGTGTAATGATATACTAAAGAAACATTCGTGAATGTGTAATGCTATACTAAAGAAACATTCGTGAATGTGTAATGTTATACTAAAGAAACATTCGTGAATGTGTAATGTTATACTAAAGAAACATTCGTGAATGTGTAATGATATACTAAAGAAACATTCGTGAATGTGTAATGATATACTAAAGAAACATTCGTGAATGTGTAATGATATACTAAAGAAACATTCGTGAATGTGAAATGTTATACTAAAGAAACATTCGTGAATGTGTAATGTTATACTAAAGAAACATTCGTGAATGTGTAATGTTATACTAAAGAAACATTCGTGAATGTGTAATGTTATACTAAAGAAACATTCGTAAATGTGTAATGTTATACTAAAGAAACATTCTTGAATGTGTAATGATATACTAAAGAAACATTCGTGAATGTGTAATGATATACTAAAGAAACATTCGTGAATGTGTAATAATATACTAAAGAAACATTCGTGAATGTGTAATGATATACTAAAGAAACATCCGTGAATGTGTAATGCTATACTAAAGAAACATTCGTGAATGTGTAATGCTATACTAAAGAAACATTCGTGAATGTGTAATGTTATACTAAAGAAACATTCGTGAATGTGTAATGATATACTAAAGAAACATTCGTGAATGTGTAATGATATACTAAAGAAACATTCGTGAATGTGTAATGTTATACTAAAGAAACATTTGTGAATGTATAATGCTGTACTAAAGAAACATTCGTGAATGTGTAATGATATACTAATGAAACATTCCTGAATTTGTAATGATATACTAAAGAAACATTCGTGAATGTGTAATGATATACTAAAGAAACATTCGTGAATGTGTAATGTTATACTAAAGAAACATTCGTGAATGTATAATGCTGTACTAAAGAAACATTCGTGAATGTGATATGATATACTAAAGAAACATTCGTGAATGTGATATAATATACTAAAGAAACATTCGTGAATGTGTAATGCTATACTAAAGAAACATTCGTGAATATGTAATGATATACTAAAGAAACATTCGTGAATGTGTAATGTTATACTAAAGAAACATTCGTGAATGTATAATGCTGTACTAAAGAAACATTCGTGAATGTGTAATGATATACTAAAGAAACATTCGTGAATGTGTAATGCTATACTAAAGAAACATTCGTGAATGTGTAATGTTATACTAAAGAAACATTCGTGAATGTATAATGCTGTACTAAAGAAACATTCGTGAATGTGTAATGATATACTAAAGAAACATTCGTGAATGTGTAATGTTATACTAAAGAAACATTCGTGAATGTATAATGCTATACTAAAGAAACATTCGTGAATGTGTAATGATATACTAAAGAAACATTCGTGAATGTGTAATGCTATACTAAAGAAACATTCATGAATTTGTAATGTTATACTAAAGAAACATTCGTGAATGTATAATGCTGTACTAAAGAAACATTCGTGAATGTGCAATGCTATACTAAAGAAACATTCGTAAATGTATAATGCTATACTAAAGAAAAATTCGTGAATGTGCAATGCTATACTAAAGAAACATTCGTGAATGTGCAATGCTATACTAAAGAAACATTCGTAAATGTATAATGCTATACTAAAGAAAAATTCGTGAATGTGCAATGCTATACTAAAGAAACATTCGTGAATGTGTAATGCTATACTAAAGAAACATTCGTAAATGTATAATGCTATACTAAAGAAAAATTCGTGAATGTGCAATGCTATACTAAAGAAACATTCGTGAATGTGTAATGCTATACTAAAGAAACATTCGTAAATGTATAATGCTATACTAAAGAAAAATTCGTGAATGTGTAATTGTAAAGTTTCTTTTCTTCTTTCCACTCTGTAAAGTGTCAGTCGGTGTGCTCTGTAAGGAAGAGTGGTGTGTTGTTGAGATCAGGCATGCTCCAGTCTACCCAGCTGTAAATGGGTAACTCACCCTAGTCCTGAGTTAGGGAAGGCAAAGGCTCCAGGGGAAGCAGGCCCTAAACTTGGTCACTTCAACCGATGCAGGATGGTGTATGTATGAAGTAGAAGTGTAGAGTGTGATTACCGCGAATGGTGTACTGTTCGTGTGCTGACCAATATAACCACTCATACACATGTGTCTACAAGGCACCAATGCAGACTGCTGGAATCTTTGTTTACTCAATTTATTCAGACGTACACACTGGGACATACGAGTACATCATGGTATGTTGACATATCAATCTGTAGGTATACACAGCAGATCTGAAGTCATGACACATTCAGAAATAATGGGCAGTACATCAAAAGTTCAATGTCATGATATATTATGGCCGCATTCCCCTATCTGACTAAACGCGTCAGTGAAGGCAGATCGGTAAATAACTAAAGTTACTTGACGTCCATAGTTTGTAGCATATATTATGAAACCACGAAAGAGGGGGTTTCTAGCAAGATTGAGATCTCCCTGTCACTGTCCGATAATAGGATAAATAATCTGTTCTCTTGGCAGTGATCAAAACATATGATGACCGAAATCTAACATGGCTGCCTCCCTGAGTTGTCGTTCACTCATTCATAGGAAGGAGAATATAAGCCAGAGTTAATTTATAATGGGTATATACATGATTTCATAAATGTTCCCATACAGCTCTACGATGATCAGGTTAATTCACGTAGCCATAACCGCTGTAGGAAAGTCTGTCATCTTTGTCGATACAAAACACGACCCTAGCGATACGAAGCACAATGTTCCATCTAGGTCGAATCGACATGAGATCATCAAAATAGGGTCTGGCAATACATGGAGTCCGAATTATACATTGTACCGTACCTTAGGAGAGTCTCTAACATAAACTATAGTAGAGATACCATCTCCTTTAGAAGAAAACCACTTCATGAATTATATTTCCTTAAGAATCTACCAGCCCTTTGAAAAATGCGTACCCGCCATTATCACGGTACATCGGAACTCCTCACGACTTGTCAAGACAACTCATACTTCCGCTAGACCGGAATAATAAGAATCTAGTCCCGCCTACCCATCCAAAATATACAATATAGGACTGATTCTACTTGTACTAATAATATGTAATACATATGAATTCAGGCCATAAACATAATAAGCAAATTAATATATTTTCTGGCCCTAAAAAATAAGTACAAACGTAAGAGCAATCCATGCGCCGGATCAATATCAAGAACGATTACTCCTATAATCAAAAGTGTGAATCAAACATGGATTCTCTCGCTTTTACCATAGACAGCATTTTCATACACAAATGAATGAATGTCTATATTTTTTCCATATTAAATAGCCATATCGATTTTTGTAACATGTGCGTCAAAATATGCACGCAACAGATTACCACACCCCTCGGGAAAAAAAAAATGGTACTTTTTTTTTTTTTTTGAAATACATCTAGGAGCAACATACAATAGGCTCACAACGCACCAATAACAATGCGCAGATGATAAGCATAAGTTTTATGACCTTAGAGAAAGTACTTCTCTAAGTATTAATATTTCCAGAGAGGTGTCACCAACGCATACTACAATATTAGCAATGACACAATTTCCACATTAGTTTATACATAAATTTCATCTAAGATATCTTAACATCATGATCATCAAAGACGAAAAACATTGAAAAATCAGCGGTGAATAAATATCAATGAACCGCTAAGTAGTGTTACAATCAATATATGATATATTACATATGTGTACACATTTCAACATAGAAACAACTGTATCAAAGTTGTATAACAGTTATGAATCATGTGGGCATCTAGACAAAATATCTGCCATCACATTTTCTGACCCACGGATAGCTCGCACCGAAAAATGAAATGGCTGTAGAGCAATCGCGTATCGCGTTGATCTCGCGCTCTTCAGATTTTTACTCTGAATAGCTGTAAGAGCTTTCTGGTCAGTTTCCACAATGAAATGCGCGCCCAGAAGAAATCTTTGCAGTTTAAGGATTGACCAAACCATAGCCAATAATTCACGGTCTAGGACCGAGTAATTCTTCTCTGCGGCATTTAATTTCCGAGAAATATAAATCACAGGATGCAGAGTTCCAGAGTACTCTTGCATTAGTGCAGCTCCAATCCCGGTGGATGAAGCGTCACTACGAAGAATAAATGTCTTATCCTTAGAAGGCAATACTAGGATAGGTGAAGTAGCAAACATAGTTTTAACCTTATCCAAAGAGGATTGACATTCTTGAGTCCAATGGACTACATTAGGAGACCCTTTCTTTAGCAAGGAAGAAAGAGGTGACATAATGGAGGACAGATTCGGGATGAATCGTCCATAAAATTGTATTAGACCTAAGAGACTTCGTACTTGCTTTTTAGTCTTAGGAATAGAAATGTTAAGTATCTTACTTGTATTATGGTCTTATGTTTTTAGGAACCCATGACCAACACGGTGTCCTAAGAAAGATATTTCGCTAAAACCAATACATGCCTTCGATGGTTTCGCTGTCAGGTTATGCTCGCGTAAGATAGACAATAGTTCATTTATACCATTATAGTGATCGTTCCAAGTATCACTGAAAAGACAGATGTCATCAAGATACGCAATGACATCTGAGCGATGAGATAGGATTCGACGCATCATGCGTACAAATGTTGCAGGGGCGTTCATAAGACCGAAAGGCATGAAATTCCATTGGAATAGACCCCTAGGCGTCGAAAAAGCAGTAAACGGTTTGGCGTGTTCGGATAGTGGAACTTGCCAATATCCCTTAGACAAATCGAGTTTAGTAAAGAAGTGAGAATTCGATAGTCTCGTAAGTAGCTCTTCTAGTAAAGGCATAGGTTCAGCATCGAATTTAGTTACTTGATTCAATTTGCGATAATCCACGCAAAGACGTATGTTATTGTCTTTTTTTCGTACTATAACCATCGGCGAAGAATATGCTGATGTGGATGGTTCAATAATTTTTAACTCTATCATCTCATCTAACTCTTTCTCTACCTGTGCTTGAAAATGTATCGGGATAGGATACGGTCTGACTCTTATAGGACTATGGTCAGTAAGAATAATGTCATGTTGAATGACATCAGTTTGACCAGGAATGTCAGTAAGGACATCCTGAAATTGTTCTAACATAGTAGAAACTTTTTTCTGCTCTCCTGGAGATAATTCTGGAGAAATTGCAACATCTTTCCATGATTCATTAGAGTGAAGAGGAATCATTGGAAAAGGTAAATTTACATCCGAGAAACTCGTTTCCTCATCCTGTATTACTGACAGAGATGAGTACTGTCCATGTTGGACTGGAAAATCGTCCGTTGCCTGGAAAACAGGTTGTAAATAATCAGGACGTTCATGGAATTCCGTGAGCATGTTGATGTGGAAGGTTTTACGCTTCCCGTCAATATCGACGATATAGTCAACATCGGAAACTTTTGATATTATATCGTACGGACCTTTCCAAGAAATGAGAAGTCTATTTTCCCTACAAGGTAGCAAGACAAATGCTTTGTCACCTGGACAAAGTTGTCGCAAACATCTCTTTTTATTGGCAAATTCCCTTGCCTTCTGTTTCGCAAATTCAGAAGAAGCAGTTGCCAATTTGCATGCTTCAATAATCTTGTGTCTAAGTGCGATGACATATTCATAAGAGGATTTTGTGTCATCGACAATATTATCAGCAGTTATAAGATCATGAAGTAAGGACATAGGACCTCGCGGTTTCGCGCCAAAGACAAGTTCAAAGGGAGAAAATCCTGTATGTTCGTTGGCGACCTCTCTATATGCAAAGAGAGCCGCGGGTAAAACCCTATCCCAATCCTGAGGATGATCTTCTGTTATCTTACCTAGTAGGTTTTTCAGAGTTCTATTCAAACGTTCCACCATCCCATTGGACATAGGATGATAAATACTACTCAGCGATCTCTCTATCTTCAGAGTCGACATTACTTGAGACATGGTATCCGATATGAGTTGGGTACCATGGTCGGATAATATTTCTGCTGGAAATCCCAGACGAGAAAATATTAACCAAAGAGCATCTGCGACATCAGCAGTAGTTATGCTCTTTAGAGGAACAGCCTCCGGCCAACGTGTGCACATATCAACACACGTCAAAATAAATTGGTGTCCTCTAGCAGACTTTATCTTAAATGGACCAATGATGTCTATCGCCATTTTTTGAAATGGCCGAATGGGAATGTCTGCAGCCTGAATAGGTGCATCATGGCGTGGACCTCTGGATTTAATCTCTTGACATACTTTACAAGATCGACAATAGATTCGTATGTCCTTATTCACAGCAGGCCAAAAGAAAGATTGAAGAACTCTAGCTTTAGTACGGGAAAAACCCATATGTCCAGCACACTGCGAATCATGAGCGTGCTGTAAGATTTTAACTCTCATATTTTTAGGCACAAGGATTTGAGAATGAATGGACTTAGCGGAGTCTTGTACCATACGTACAAGTACGCCATTCTTCATCGTAATCCAAGATTTACGATTAGTATCCTTATTCGGATCACCTTTTGTTGCCAGAGTAAAGAATTTCTTTAGAGTAGGATCATCTTCCTGCTGTTTGATAAAGGAATCGTGGGAAATCTCCAAGGGATCATCTTGGATCTGCGCATCATTATCTTCAGAATGTGAAGATTGTGGCATATTAAGAGCTTGAGCCCTAGTGATTACTGCATTAGCAGATTGCATATTAACATTTTCCCAATTAGAAATTTGCTGTGGAGTGCATTCTTTCACTCCATGAATGCGACCGATGATAAGATCAGCGATCGGATTCGGCAAGAGACATGCTTGCACCTCTCCTGTAAAGAAAGGCGTAGCAATATTGATAATGGCAGTGGAGTACTTCTCCAATGTGCCACCAAATGTTACACATTTGACTATATTGCCTGTAGCTCGAGAAGGATTTACGAGTGATTGCCTCACTCCAATGGTAGTGCACCCCGAATCGAAAAGAATTGATACCAGAGTACCATCTATTAGGCCCCTATTAAAGACAAGAGCACCCCTTCCATTATGCGCAATTGACGCATGGAGAGCGGGAAGCGGGTGACCGCAGCTTAAAGTAGACACTGTGGTTGGATCGAATAATGTTTTGCATTGCGAACACTCAGATGCTCTAGCAAAATCGAAAGCGGAATTTGCTACACTGTTGGAGTCTTTTTTATCATTATTCTGATTATCGGTGTCGTGGAACTCCTGTTGTGCAGAGTTAGCCTGGTAATAAGATTTACCATGTCTTTTGTGTTGTGATCTACCTCGGTTATAATTGTCTCTATAATTATTATTGCCTCTGTTATAACCCCTATTTGGGTTTGAATCATAATATTCATGATCATAATCATCATGCTCGTTATATTGAGTATCCCTGTAATATTGTTTCTTTTGTCTCCATGAAGCACTTGGGTAGTTCCTATAGCTACTCCCTTTTCGAGAATTTCTAACATTATGGGCACCTCTCGCGTGTCGAGGACTATCAGCCCGATTCCAGTTCTTCGAAGAAGAACCCTGATTTGAGTGGTTATCTTGGTTTTTGATACTTATTCCAATTAACCTTTTTATCAAATTTATTTTTAGCTCCTTGGAATTTGTGTGAGTAATTCTGATTATATTCTGTTGCCGAAGCAACTGGCATACTCTCTTTAATGTTAGAGTTACTAAGAATCATGTCAGGGTGTGCCGTGGCATACTGGTCACAATATTCTTCCATTTGCTTTATTGTACCAGGTTTACGCTCATGTAAGAACTCTAGGAATGATTTATTTACAGAAGACATGACCTTGTCTCTTAGCAATAAATCCGTAAGACCATCAAATGTTTTCTCTGTTTTGGATAATTCAATCCATCGTGAAAGTGTAATTCGTGCTTTTGAGATGAAATCTGAGAATTCTACACCTACCTCAGGTCTCATTGTTTTAAACAAAAGACGGTAACCTTCCTCAGACAGCTGATATCTCTTTATCAAAGCTGCCCTAACAGCATCATAATTATCTTTGTCGGCCTCTTCAACAAAATATAACTTACTCAGAGACTCCCCTTTTAGATTTTCAGACAACTGATTCACATACTGTGATTTGTCAACATTATGAGATCGACAAGCCCGTTCAAATCTAGAAAGCCAAAATGTTATGTCATCACTGGTAGGGTTAAACGCTGGTACCTTGACCTTGTACACAAAGGGTTTACCATTACTACCAGATGCCTGATTAACATTATTCATACATGTCAATTTTAATTTCTCTAATTCAAACTCATGTTCTCTTATTGCTTTTCTCTCTTCAGCTTCTCTATCTAATCTTTTCTGTTCTGCAGCAGCAGCAGCTTCTAATTTTTTCTGTTCTGCAGCAGCAGCAACTTCTAATTTTTTCTGTTCTGCAGCAGCAGCAACTTCTAATTTTTTTCTGTTCTGCAGCAACTTCTAATTTTTTCTGTTCTGCAGCAACTTCTAATTTTTTCTGCTCTGCATCAGCTTCTAATTTCTTCTGTTCTGCCTCAAATCTCCTTTCCTCCACTTGCATCTGCAATTTCTTAAGTTCAGCAGCAGTATCAGCTTCTTTTTCTAATCTTTTTTCTTCAGCTAGGGCTTTCCTTTCTTCTGCAGCAGCTTTTTTTTCTTCTATTTGAAGTTTTCTCTCCTCAGCCGCAGCTTTTTTTTCCTCAGCAGCAGCTTTTCTTTCTTCAGCAGCAGCAGCATTTTTTTTCTCTTCTGCAGCTAATGCTTTGTCATATTGAGCAACAGCCCATTGTTCTAAGTCTTTTCCAGTCTTATCAAGAGATTTTCCCTGTGCAATGAAATAATCTAATGTAGACATATTGTCTTCTTAAATCAGAAACCTGAAAAAGTAAATAAATTACCCTCTTTCACGTTAATGAGAGACAAGTCTATACCATAGACTTAGTCTTAGTCCAAACTTGTATGGTTTATAATAACCAATGATAACTTGAGTACCTATGGACACAATAACTGTATCTCAAATACTGTGGGAGACAAGCCTTACAAAGGTCTTGTATACCTCAATGTAATCAAAGATCACTTGAGTACCTGTGGAAAAAATATTTCCCTTTACCAATCACTTTGGGAGACAAGCCTTACAAAGGTCTTGTACATTTTGTTTTATAACAATAACAATCATAAAGTACTGATCTGTACTATACTATCAGTGTATACCACTATACGTCATATGTCAACTAAAGACATTACAAAGGACAAACAAGAAAAGACAATATGAACACATTTGCAGAGATCAAATTAAATTAAATAGGAGAAATGAAAAAAAATGATCACAGAAACCGTGATGATAACTGCAATAATAAAATGACAAGACAAATAACGCCACAGTGTATAAACATAAGGGTGTAAAAAACTGAAATGAAAGGAAAGATGAGACCTACAATTATACAAACAAATCAAACAAAACTAAGGAACACAAAATTATTACCAAAAACAACGAAGAAAAGAACACCTCATCACAACTAACAGAAATAGCAGCAAATTGTTGCTAACAAATTTCCAATTAAGAAAATGTGTACCTATAGAATACTAGTCCAGACCAATGTCACTCGGCATACCTTGTACTAGTCACACAGAACATAAACTAATTTACCACATAACAAATAACATGTAAGCATAAATAGCATATAGCATACAATATAATTTATGTCATGAATGGAATGTGTTGCAGGTATAGTGTTGTAAAGCAGGCACAGTTTATTTTAATACTAATAACTTGCCACTTTATTCAGTAATAGATTTAATTCTAAACTATTACACTGTCAATTTTTTCTCTTTTGAGCATATGAAGATCCAACGATGAACTATGCACTTTATGTTCAACAACACTGTGATTCTTCTGTACGTTGAGAAATGTCAACAATACTGCTCCAGATATTTTCTACACTTGATACCACTGTCCTGTGTAATACTGTCTGTACAGCGAAAAACTGTCAACAAGCGCTGACCTAGATACAGCATCCTATCGGTAATACAGGTCAAGCTGACATCGACTGTATAGCTGTCCTACTGGTGTTGATGTGTTCAAACAAATGTTCTTTCAGCTGTAAACTGTGATTCTCAACACAAAACTGCGTAAGCTGGACCCAGGAATCTGGCTCGCCACTGTAAAGTTTCTTTTCTTCTTTCCACTCTGTAAAGTGTCAGTCGGTGTGCTCTGTAAGGAAGAGTGGTGTGTGTTGTTGAGATCAGGCATGCTCCAGTCTACCCAGCTGTAAATGGGTAACTCACCCTAGTCCTGAGTTAGGGAAGGCAAAGGCTCCAGGGGAAGCAGGCCCTAAACTTGGTCACTTCAACCGACGCAGGATGGTGTATGTATGAAGTAGAAGTGTAGAGTGTGATTACCGCGAATGGTGTACTGTTCGTGTGCTGACCAATATAACCACTCATACACATGTGTCTACAAGGCACCAATGCAGACTGCTGGAATCTTTGTTTACTCAATTTATTCAGACGTACACACTGGGACATACGAGTACATCATGGTATGTTGACATATCAATTTGTAGGTATACATAGCAGATCTGAAGTCATGACACATTCAGAAATAATGGGCAGTACATCAAAAGTTCAATGTCATGATATATTATGGCCGCATTCCCCTATCTGACTAAACGCGTCAGTGAAGGCAGATCGGTAAATAACTAAAGTTACTTGACGTCCATAGTTTGTAGCATATATTATGAAACCACGAAAGAGGGGGTTTCTAGCAAGATTGAGATCTCCCTGTCACTGTCCGATAATAGGATAAATAATCTGTTCTCTTGGCAGTGATCAAAACATATGATGACCGAAATCTAACATGGCTGCCTCCCTGAGTTGTCGTTCACTCATTCATAGGAAGGAGAATATAAGCCAGAGTTAATTTATAATGGGTATATAAATGATTTCATAAATGTTCCCATACAGCTCTACGATGATCAGGTTAATTCACGTAGCCATAACCGCTGTAGGAAAGTCTGTCATCTTTGTCGATACAAAACACGACCCTAGCGATACGAAGCACAATGTTCCATCTAGGTCGAATCGACATGAGATCATCAAAATAGGGTCTGGCAATACATGGAGTCCGAATTATACATTGTACCGTACCTTAGGAGAGTCTCTAACATAAACTATAGTAGAGATACCATCTCCTTTAGAAGAAAACCACTTCATGAATTATATTTCCTTAAGAATCTACCAGCCCTTTGAAAAATGCGTACCCGCCATTATCACGGTACATCGGAACTCCTCACGACTTGTCAAGACAACTCATACTTCCGCTAGACCGGAATAATAAGAATCTAGTCCCGCCTACCCATCCAAAATATACAATATAGGACTGATTCTACTTGTACTAATAATATGTAATACATATGAATTCAGGCCATAAACATAATAAGCAAATTAATATATTTTCTGGCCCTAAAAAAATAAGTACAAACGTAAGAGCAATCCATGCGCCGGATCAATATCAAGAACGATTACTCCTATAATCAAAAGTGTGAATCAAACATGGATTCTCTCGCTTTTACCATAGACAGCATTTTCATACACAAATGAATGAATGTCTATATTTTTTCCATATTAAATAGCCATATCGATTTTTGTAACATGTGCGTCAAAATATGCACGCAACAGTAATGTTGTACTAAAGAAATATTCGTGAATGTGTAATAGTCAAAACCTGACAACTCTTCATAAAATCCGCAAGAGGGGAAATACAATTAGAGATCGAAGTACATAATTCCTTAGCCAAGTATCGATTAAATTATGATCTAAATACTTCTGATATCTACGACACCAGTTAAAACATGTTTTACAACCTTATGTTTTACAATTATCCTCTATTAGAACTAGATTAATCAAGACAACCCGTAATCTAATCAAATCAAGCACGTTCACTCCAACAATTTTCATGTCGAGACCGCCAAATATAACTTCCTTTCTTTCTAGAGCCACTCTGCTCTCAATTCGCTCGGTCTGTCCATTCAAAGATCTTATCTCACCCACAAGACCATGCCCCCGTATCTCTTCTATTTCATATCCGTTTCTGCATGTCTCCAAGACATACTGGCATCTTTCTTTGCTCAGTGCCAATGCCATCTGTGTTTTTATTCCTTAAAAGCAGCTAGAATTATTCTGTCCTATAGCTCACCGCTCTATACTCCATATATCATCATTTCTTGAGCTTTATTTTCAGCTCAGCCTCAATGTTACACTTCCCTTTTGTCATTGCTAGAATTAAAAGCGACTCAGCTGTCAATAATCTGCTCTTCTTGGCATGAAATTATGTCCCCTTCATGACGTGGCTTTCATCCCCTGCCCGACCGCTGCCATCTTGGCTAATTAATTGTCAATTAATTGTCACGTGACAAGACATTCCGGCAATTCTGCTTCTTGAATTTGATCAAATTTTGTTTATTTCAAAATTTCGTGAAGTGAGCATTGTTCTATCAATAGATGATATTTCGTCATTTAAACTAATTTGAGTTATAATTTTTTTTTTTTTTAAAGACTGGAGTACAAGATTAAATTAACATAAATGTTGAATGTCACTGTAATCTCGCTGGCTCAAAAATAATTTTCCAAACTAATGATTTTAATTTCTTCTTTCTAATAATTTTCTGTTTCTCTGTAATATTTATTTTTTATCGCTTTTTTAACATTTAGCTACGCATGCGTTTCACTATAAATGTCTGTCAAGTCTCCTAACTTTGCATAAAGCATCATCATCAAAATTATCATCATCATAATTATCATCACTATCATCACCATCATCATCATATCATCACTATTATCACCATCATCACCATCACTGTAGTGAAATTGACAGAGATACAACGGTAAAATATCTCCAAAGATAACATTTAAGGATAAAAACATAATGCGTAGGCTGCGAATAGTACATGATCGCCTAGACCGCGGGTCATCATCCTCCATAATAATTGACTCGCTAGACAGGAGGGGAACGGCGGATCAAAAAGGAAAAAAATATGACTGGAAAGGCTAGGAGACGCAATTGGGGGGGGATGGAGGAAAGAAAAAAATCACGTCCCCCAAATTGACACGAGGTACGGAATTGGACGTTTTGCGATAACAAGCCCTTGATTTGAATTCAGCGGCTAAACGCAGATGTTAGGAATATTACAAAAATTAAAAAGTAACTTTTCTTTAATATTAATGTTAGGAATATAAAAATTAGCTGGCCGGATGGCCTATTCTGAGCAGTGAACTAATATGGTCTTAATTTTACAGACGGATAGATAATATTGAAGATAATGACAAAAGACAGTGTAGTTCACATCATCGCTAGACTGTATTGAATCTAAAAGTGTCGCAATTTGCACACAAAACCACGACCTTGGACGCAGGTGTTCAAATTTACTTAGTATGGGGGAGAGGGTTTTTGAGCGGTAGCTGTGTCTAAATATAACTTTTATCGACAAAATTTTGGAGGGGAAAGAAAGGTTGCTTCAAAAATCAAGCACAATTATGTAGAAACACAAGTAGAGACGGACAGACTAACAGATAACCATCCATACTTGACTGAAGCATGACTGAAATGACTTTAGTGTAGGAATTTGAATTTAAAGTAAAACTAGGCAGTGATTGGCCACAGACAATCATATTATTAGCGCTCAGAGCGTATTTGGGGCCATTCTTCAACAGTTGTTCAGTGATAGACACAGATTTTAAAGTGTGGTGATTTCCATATGAAAGAAAGTGAAAGAAAGTTAGGGACGCCATACTATAGCCAGCAGCTCAGCTGAGTTTTGCTAGCAATTCTGTGTTATTTATTCATAATCTGGTAAGATTGAAATTATTTCCTTATATATATTTTGAATATTGTTTCATGTTCGAGTGATTTGATACTGCCATATCAAAATCTAGCCTTACAAACTAGTAGGGATTTGCTCTGGACCCCCCGCCCAAGTCAGGGTCTAGGGACCAACAATGTACATTGAGAATAATGGAACATATTACCTATCCTCTTTTAGGGTAGACAACTAATAAATATTTTTCAGAACCTATAGTCTGGGAGGATCTAGCTGATGTAAAACCACCATGGTAAATGTGCTGTTTGGTCAGAGAGATCTGACCTGTCTGTATGATGTGGTTGTTGTGTCAGTGTTGTGTCCAGACGTGGGTAGAGAATAGATTTTGACACATGGCCCATACTTTGATTGCAGAGCTGCGAGTTTCTGTTGTCAACAAAGCAGTGACTATTCAGTTGGTGACTTTACTCGAGTGTATCTGTGCAGTACTTGTGACAGAGACCACCATTATTGCCCGCCAGCACGGAGAGGTGGGACCATCAGTTTTCAGCACCAGAGCTACAAATATAAGATGAGTGAGCCTCTGGTCTGCTGGACATTCACCAAAGTTGTGTAGTTACTAATACCCCATAAAAATTCCCACCATTTTCTGGACACTGGGTAGTCAATATAGACAGGTGTGATGAGGCCACCCCAACAGCACAAACAGTACATATCCTCCCAAGTAGATGACTACTAGAACATTTTAATAAAACTAACTAGTATAGTACATATATATGTACACTATTGCATTTATGATATAATATTCCATGCATTTCTTTCATAATCTCTAAATCCTTTTAAGTTCTGGTCAACCTAAAAAATTGATCCAGAACAAAATAAATGTAATATAATTTTATCAAAAAATTTTACACACTTGAGTTAGTTCAGTGTATTTTAACATTTGTTAATATTATTAGTCTTCTTAATTATTTGTGGGTGTATTTAGAAACTATCACACCACACTACACATCATTACCCTAGACACTTTACGTAGCCACATTCCTTAAAAAAAATTAAGTGTGAGGTCGTAGTGGTAGCAAGAAAGGCCTTCTGACAATTCACAACTACATTTTATCTCAGGAGCCTTCACAGCTGGCCTCATACAATTACATTTAGTAATATCACCATCATACAATACCATCAAACACCACTACATTATTGGGGTCTTGTCCGGGGATAATTAGCCCAACAGTAATATTAGGATCTCCTGGTGGGAGAAATAAAAGTAGGGAAATAAATTGTAAAATTCCCTTTAAAATTAAAAGTGTCCCTGTAGATAAAAGTTGGTGAATCTTCACAGCCAGTAATAATTAATTAGTTAACTGGTTAGTTAGAATTAGTTAGACTATAGTCATAAGAAGTACTTAGTGTATTTACTGGTTAGAGATTTAGCTTGTATATTATTATATTGTCTAAAAAGTATGGCGGAGCTGGCAAAATTTAGATCAGCTGCTGTGCTCACCGCGAAGGAGATGGGAATGGATGGTCAAATTTTAATTCAATACGTAACGGCTGAATGTGATAAATATATTGAACGGGAAGAAAGGAGGTTAGCTGAAGAGAAGAGGTTAGAGGCTGATAGAGAAATTAAGAGGTTGCAGATTGAGGCTGACAAAGAGGCAAAGGCATTGGAGGCCGAAGAAAAACGAC
This sequence comes from Oreohelix idahoensis, assembly GCA_024509875.1. Lineage (NCBI taxonomy): Eukaryota > Metazoa > Mollusca > Gastropoda > Stylommatophora > Oreohelicidae > Oreohelix > Oreohelix idahoensis. The sequence goes on from JAMPIV010000763.1 coordinate 469,337, forward strand.
AGCAAAGGGAGGCAGAAGAGAAAAGATTGACTGCCGAAAGGGAGGCAGAAGAGAAAAGATTGACTGCCGAAAGGGAGGCAGAAGAGAAAAGATTGACTGCCGAAAGGGAGGCAGAAGATAGAAGGTTGCAGAGGGAGCACGAATTACGACTAAGGGAGCTGGAATTACAAGGCCAGGCTCCTGAAAATGGTGCCAGCCCTTTTGCCTCAGATGCTACGCCCAGTCTGGGAGCCTCAAACTCAGCTATGGGGTTTCATTTAGACCATTTTGTTGAGAAAGACGATGACATAGAGGGGTACCTAGGACGTTTTGAGTTATTAGCTACTACATATGGGTTAGAGAGAGAGAGGTGGAGCTTAAAGCTATCACAGGGATTGAGAGGTACTTCTTATGAAGTATTTGCTAAAATGAACAGGGAAGACCAAGACAATTATGACATGTTAAAGCAGGCTTTGTTATTAAGGTACGAGAAGAATGGTGAATTTTATCGTAAGAAATTTAGAAATGCCAAACTGTTGTCTGGGGAGACATACCACCAATTCTCTGCTAGACTAGAAACCTATTTGGAGAAATGGACGGCTCTGGGGAAGACCCAAGATCTTAAGGAAATGATCATGATTGAGCAATTGAGAGAGTCCATGGCTCCAGACATGAGAAAATTTCTCATGGAACAAGGTGCAGAGAAGTTGGGGGAAATTTTAAATGTTGCTGAGAGGTATCAGGCAGCCCAGGCAGAGGTAAGTGGTGCTAAAAAGAAGCACATAGACAATTTTAAAGCTCCACAGCAATTTAATAAATTTGATAATAGAGAGCAGGGAAATAAAGGTAGGACAAACTTTGAGCGGCCAAGAAATGACTATCGCGACAGAAACTCACAGTTCAATGACCAAAAGTTCAATGAAAGAAAACCGTTGAACCAAGGAAAAAGATGGTGTAAATGGTGCAAGAAGGATAACCATAACACCGAATTTTGTAGAAGGAAACCTTCAAACATTGCTGCAATGAAGTCGGGGACGCAAAGATTAAAGGTTAATCCTAAGGGACAACAGGAACCTTATCACCCCCCCAGTTTGTGAGGATGTTATTTGTAATGGGGTCACCATAAGGTGCCTTTATGATACAGGTTTGGATTATGATTCAGTTGTGAAGTCTAGCCTAGTGGACCCAAGTCAGTATACCACAGAAACAGTGGAAATACAAGGGGCGACTAAGGACATACCACTCATGACACTTCCCATCGCAAGGATAACGGTGAAAACTCGCTATGTGGAAGGAGAAATCAGAGCAGCAGTGATAGATGAACCAATCTACCCTCTGATATTGGGGTGTAGATACGTCTTCTTGGGGAACCCCGAGAAACCTGTGATCATGGCGACAGTGCAGACCAGGTCACAGAAGAAGGAGGAAGAAGGTGAACCTATAAATGCTCATCCAGAGGAGATGAGGAAGGCGCAGGCTGAGGATAGGGACACTCAAGCCATGTTTTAAAAAATTGCCCAAATGCCACACACCTCCGAGCAAGGGGGAATATTTCATGAAGAACAAACTCTTATACAGGAAGGCCGGAACTGGAACAAATGGTCACAACCAGCTGGTTCTTCCCACTTCATATAGAGATAAAGTGATGGAACTCGGACATGCGATTCCCTTCAGTGGTCACATGGGGATCAGCGCCACAGGACAGCGTATAGCTTGTCATTACTTCTGGCCAGGGATAACGGAGGATATAAAAAGATATGTCAAATCCTGCCCAGAATGTCAAAGGGTAGCTCCAAAGCACTGGACTGCTCCTGCAACTCTAGGGGAAATGCCCATAGTGGGAACACCTTTTGAGAGGGTTGCAGTGGATATTGTGGGACCTCTCACTCGGACCAAGAGGAGGAACAGTTACATCCTTACTCTGGTGGACACTTGTTCTATGTGGGGAGAGGCGGTAGCCCTGCCATCAATTGATTCAAAACATGTAGCAGAGGCACTACTTACAATATTTACCCGATTAGGATTCCCGCATCAAATCTTGACGGATAATGGTTCTCAGTTCAAGGGGAAACTAACGGAAGAAGTTTTTAAGCTATTTCAAGCCAGGCACTTTCATTGTAGTCCGTACCATCCACAAGGGAACGGCCAGGTAGAGAGGTTCAATGGGACTCTCATTTCTATCCTGAGAAAGCTGGCACACGAAAAACCGGATCTGTGGGATCAATTCCTGCCCGCCGCATTGTTTGCGTACCGGGAGGTACCACATAGTTCAACCGGGATGGCTCCCGCAACTCTGCTATTTGGGAGACCAATAAAAGGTCCTTTAGAAGCTTTATTAAGGACCTGGACAGATGAGAAGGCGGAAGAGACTGTTACCTCATCGTATCAATATGTGAACGAACTGACCACTCGTTTGAAAGCTGGATGGAAACTGGCAAATGATAATTTGAAACAAGCCAGGAAGAAACATGCAGCATATTTTAATAGGAAGGCAAAGGACAGGGAACTGGCAGTCGGAGAGAAGGTGCTGCTTCTACTACCCGGAAGCCAGAATAAATTACAAATTGGTTGGCAAGGTCCATATACGGTTCTAGAGAAGGTGTCTAGAACAAACTATAAAATTGACAAAAAGGGGAAGGAAAAAGTTTATCATGTAAACCTGTTAAAGAAGTATCTGGACAGACCACTCCAGGAAAGCACCCCCTTATTGACCTTGGCTATTGCAACCCAGATGCAAAAAGAACCACTCACCTCACATGAATACCCATTACATCCTTGTGAAACAGCAGCACAGGTAAAAGTCAGTAAGCACCTGACTAAAAACCAGAGGGAGAGAGTTCAAAAGGTTCTGGAGGAACATACAGATGTATTAACAGATAAACCAGGCCATACAAATTTGCTACAGTATGACATGAAACTGGTAGACTCAAACCCAATCTGTATGAGAGCCTATTCTATTCCGTTCGCGAAGGAGAAGGCATTGAAGGAAGAAATAGAGTATTTGTTGAAGGAGGGGATTATTTCGCACAGTGAATCATCTTTTAGTTCTAGTGTCGTTTTGTTGAGAAAACCGTCTGGGGAACACAGACTGTGCATAGATTACAGGAAACTGAATGCTGTCACAGAAGGACAAGTGGATCCATTACCAGACACAAAACAGCTATTTGCCAGACTGAACAAGGCAAAATACTTTTCAAAGGTGGATCTTAGTAAAGGCTATTACCAGATCCCAGTGAAGCCTGAAGTGAGACCTTATTTGGCTTTTAGCACTTCGGATGGACATTATGAATTCAATATGCTACCATTCGGACTGAAAAATGCTCCGAGTGTGTTTTCAAGGATGATGCGAAAATTGTTGGAATAACCCATGTATCACAAATTTCATGGATGATATTCTCGTCGCCACAGAGACATTTGAAGAACACATTGAAGCTCTGGAGATGTTGTTGGATAGACTTCGGGAGGCGAATTTGACTGCTAGGCCAACAAAATGTTGTATTGGATGTAAAGAGTTGGAATTCTTGGGACACACTGTATATCAGGGTAATATGACCCCTGATCCTAAGAACTTGGAAAAACTGCAGAGAGCACCTAGGCCGCAAACAAAAAAGGACGTGCGATCATTTGTGTCGTTATGCGGATTTTATCAGAAATACATCAAAAATTTTAACGCTATTTGTGCTCCTCTGACTGATCTGACTCGCAAGGGACTTCCAGATAAAATTATTTGGACTGCACAATGTGAACTAGCGTTCCAAGAGTTAAAGGAAAAACTCACTAGCAAGCCTATTCTCAAACTGCCTGATTTGACACAGGACTTTGTCTTAAGAACCGATGCAAGTAATGTAGGACTAGGAGGGGCTTTGTTGCAAAGATCATCTTCACCTGATGGGGAACTTAAACCAGTCGCTTATGCAAGCCGCAAATTGAATAAGGCGGAACAAGGATACTCCACAAGCGAAAAGGAATGTTTAGCATTAATCTGGGCAATAAAGAAGTTTCAAATCTATCTGTATGGTAGGACATTTGTGGTGGAGACGGACCATCAGCCTCTCGTGTTCTTGTCTCAGGCTAAGCATGAAAACGCAAGATTGCTGAGGTGGTCTTTATTGCTTCAACCTTATCAGTTCAGTATCCAATATATCCCAGGCAAATTGAATGTCGGTGCAGATTTCCTCAGTCGGCACCCCTGTGATCAAAATTAGAGTAGTGGCAGACGTGAGGAGTAATTTTACCTATGTGTATCGCTGGTTTTGGAACTTGCCATAGGCATGTTTTCAAGTGGGGAGATGTGTAGTGAAATTGACAGAGATACAACGGTAAAATATCTCCAAAGATAACATTTAAGGATAAAAACATAATGCGTAGGCTGCGAATAGTACATGATCGCCTAGACCGCGGGTCATCATCCTCCATAATAATTGACTCGCTAGACAGGAGGGGAACGGCGGATCAAAAAGGAAAAAAATATGACTGGAAAGGCTAGGAGACGCAATTGGGGGGGATGGAGGAAAGAAAAAAATCACGTCCCCCAAATTGACACGAGGTACGGAATTGGACGTTTTGCGATAACAAGCCCTTGATTTGAATTCAGCGGCTAAACGCAGATGTTAGGAATATTACAAAAATTAAAAAGTAACTTTTCTTTAATATTAATGTTAGGAATATAAAAATTAGCTGGCCGGATGGCCTATTCTGAGCAGTGAACTAATATGGTCTTAATTTTACAGACGGATAGATAATATTGAAGATAATGACAAAAGACAGTGTAGTTCACATCATCGCTAGACTGTATTGAATCTAAAAGTGTCGCAATTTGCACACAAAACCACGACCTTGGACGCAGGTGTTCAAATTTACTTAGTATGGGGGAGAGGGTTTTTGAGCGGTAGCTGTGTCTAAATATAACTTTTATCGACAAAATTTTGGAGGGGAAAGAAAGGTTGCTTCAAAAATCAAGCACAATTATGTAGAAACACAAGTAGAGACGGACAGACTAACAGATAACCATCCATACTTGACTGAAGCATGACTGAAATGACTTTAGTGTAGGAATTTGAATTTAAAGTAAAACTAGGCAGTGATTGGCCACAGACAATCATATTATTAGCGCTCAGAGCGTATTTGGGGCCATTCTTCAACAGTTGTTCAGTGATAGACACAGATTTTAAAGTGTGGTGATTTCCATATGAAAGAAAGTGAAAGAAAGTTAGGGACGCCATACTATAGCCAGCAGCTCAGCTGAGTTTTGCTAGCAATTCTGTGTTATTTATTCATAATCTGGTAAGATTGAAATTATTTCCTTATATATATTTTGAATATTGTTTCATGTTCGAGTGATTTGATACTGCCATATCAAAATCTAGCCTTACAAACTAGTAGGGATTTGCTCTGGACCCCCCGCCCAAGTCAGGGTCTAGGGACCAACAATGTACATTGAGAATAATGGAACATATTACCTATCCTCTTTTAGGGTAGACAACTAATAAATATTTTTCAGAACCTATAGTCTGGGAGGATCTAGCTGATGTAAAACCACCATGGTAAATGTGCTGTTTGGTCAGAGAGATCTGACCTGTCTGTATGATGTGGTTGTTGTGTCAGTGTTGTGTCCAGACGTGGGTAGAGAATAGATTTTGACACATGGCCCATACTTTGATTGCAGAGCTGCGAGTTTCTGTTGTCAACAAAGCAGTGACTATTCAGTTGGTGACTTTACTCGAGTGTATCTGTGCAGTACTTGTGACAGAGACCACCATTATTGCCCGCCAGCACGGAGAGGTGGGACCATCAGTTTTCAGCACCAGAGCTACAAATATAAGATGAGTGAGCCTCTGGTCTGCTGGACATTCACCAAAGTTGTGTAGTTACTAATACCCCATAAAAATTCCCACCATTTTCTGGACACTGGGTAGTCAATATAGACAGGTGTGATGAGGCCACCCCAACAGCACAAACAGTACATATCCTCCCAAGTAGATGACTACTAGAACATTTTAATAAAACTAACTAGTATAGTACATATATATGTACACTATTGCATTTATGATATAATATTCCATGCATTTCTTTCATAATCTCTAAATCTTTTAAAGTTCTGGTCAACCTAAAAAATTGATCCAGAACAAAATAAATGTAATATAATTTTATCAAAAAATTTTACACACTTGAGTTAGTTCAGTGTATTTTAACATTTGTTAATATTATTAGTCTTCTTAATTATTTGTGGGTGTATTTAGAAACTATCACACCACACTACACATCATTACCCTAGACACTTTACGTAGCCACATTCCTTAAAAAAAATTAAGTGTGAGGTCGATCATCACTCATCATTCACCATCCCCATCATCATCATCACCATCATCATCATAATTATCATCACTATCATCACCATCATCATCATAATTATCATCATTATCATCATCATAATTATCATCACTATCATCACCATCATCATCATCACCATCATCATCATAATTATCATCACCATCATCATCATTACCATCACCGTCATTTTCCTGTTGGCTCCCTACGGAGTATGGGTCACGGATGCAGCTTGTCCCCCTAACAGAAATGCTGCACCAACGTAGTCACGTATTCTTGCAGCTATAGTTTCTATATCAATATGTTTTACATAATGAGTTTGCCTACCCTACACACAACTTCATTTTAGTCGCCTCTTACGAAATGTTTGAGGCAGAGGTAGTCCTATTCTTTCTATCTGTCTGTCTGTCTTTCTTTCTTTCTTTATTTATTTCGTTCTTTCTTTCTTTCTGTCTTTATTTTGTTCCTTCTTTCTTTCTGTCTTTATTTTGTTCCTTCTTTCTTTCTGTCTTTCTGTCTTTCTGTCTTTCTGTCTGTCTGTCTGTCTGTCTGTCTGTCTGTCTGTCTGTCTGTCTGTCTGTCTTTCTTTCTTTCTTTCTTTCTTTCTTTCTTTCTTTCTTTCTTTCTTTCTTTCTTTCTTTCTTTCTTTCTTTCTTTCTTTCTTTCTTTCTTTCTTTCTTTCTTTCTTTCTTTCTTTCTTTCTTTCTTTCTTTCTTTCTTTCTTTCTTTCTTTCTTTCTTTCTTTCTTTCTTTCTTTCTTTTTTTCTTTCTTTCTTTCTTTCTTTCTTTCTTTCTTTCTTTCTTTCTTTCTTTCTTTCTTTCTTTCTTTCTTTCTTTCTTTCTTTCTTTCTTTCAATTGTGACGGTATTGCCTCCCTTGCTTTGCAGTAGTGGTCCAACAGTGGCCAAAACTCAAGAGTATCTATTATAGGCTTCAATGGAGTCTATCTTTACACACGATTACTCTTGGCAGAAATGTAGATAGGAGAGTAGTAAAGCTTCTATCACATGGGAGTCTTCACAAGATATTCAGATAAGCGAAAATAATGCTGGCTGTCGCTAAGCACGTTAATTCTATAATCTTGTCGTAAATTTATTTTGAGAGAAAAGAGTCTTAGAAATAGTGGTCCGGTTTAGAGTGGAAAATGATGATGGAAAGCTCAGTGATAGAAAATGTAGAGATTAAATAGTTGCTTCACAGCGTGCTGGAGGAGAGTAAAGACAGACTTATTTACGACAATTCGTCTCTCTCAATCTTCTCTTCCACTCTCCTGGTCAAACAATTATTTGCCAGTTTTCCAGTCACGCATCTGCGCGCACACCGATTTGGTGTTTTCAAACACACAGACGACGTAGATACAAACTATATTAAACGAATAAGGGAAAAGTTGGGCTTTGGGTACATCCAACACAGAACTAAATGAGTTTATGTGATTTTATTCACATTAAACATCAATCACTAACAAATATCAGGTATTACATAAATTATCATAAGTACACAAATGCAAATAACAAGTTTGGGAGGGGTGAAGAAGATTGGTATCGACTAAGCCCTTCCCGCTTATTAGACAAAGATAAACCCAGTCCAGAGATAGATAATATCAGGAACACGGGTACGTTAACCTAACAGTAAAGTTAATTACTCTGAAAAGAGGTGTTACCAAGTTAGGTATAGGTGGTAGAAAGAAATCCTGTTCTTCCCAGCTGTTCTTCCCTTTACTAAGCAAATGGAAAGGAGGGGGGTTTAAACAGAGTTAACCAATTATCAACTCCCCCTTAAAGGAACAATGCAGGGAATACAGAAAAATTATATTACTAGGCAAGAAAGTTAACAACAGGGTTACAAAAGAAAAAGATTAAATTTCCTGTCATTCATACACTCTGTGCGGATCCACACTCATATACACCACACACTTACCGAGTTGCAGCATCAGTCACTCCATAGAATGATAAACACACTGATTAAACTCTTGACACGTGTAACTGTCTAGCACTTCTATGCCCCGCCCCAGATATTGCGAGTTTTTACTGAGAGCAAATATTCCCGCTTATCGCCGGACTTGAAGTTCTAAGAGTTCTTGTGGTTTATTATAAAGAAACGAGTCTATGGGATGGCACTGACGCAGTTCGACACAGGGGTGAAAATGAAGTGGTCTCTTTTAATCTTCCGCTATGGTAAAATTCCTTCAATGCGTGATGATAGTTTTATTAAATCCAATTGAGGAAAAACTAGGCTCAGTCACAGTCAGGAAAATATGTACTCTCTCACAGTAAACAGTAAATATAATATCGCTACTGGCGATGATTACCTTCCAGTTTATCTTACAGGTTTGTAATGGTAATTTGATGATTGTTCTTTAAAATGTTCTTGGGTGGGCTTTATTTCATTTAATTCTGACAGCTAGGTCGCAAGGACCGCCACAAGATTATATTTAAAAGAAATGTTTCTTCAATATGACTGGAAGTTTATAGGATGATTTCTTTATTTCTTTCTTTATTTAGCTGGGACCGCAGGTTACGATCACTCGCTTTGCACAGAATAGAAATCACTGCAAATATATATATAAAATCCAGGGGAAAATCTATAACAAGATTTCAATAAAGCTAGTGCTTCTGTAAAGGTCTGGCCAGCGAGTGATAAAATGTCTATTCTTCATGGTCTATTTATCTAAAATGGAATGTAAGTTGAGTGGGACATGATAAACTTGACAGCTTATTTGATCTCATGAACTTTTGGGGATCTGACCGCCAAATCAAGGGAAGAAGCCGCCCCCTGGTCTTCGTATCTCTGTTCGCTGCTGCCCGTTTCGGCTTTCCCCGTTCGCTTGGTTCTGCGATTGACACCGAGACGCGAAAATAGCGGCAAGCAACTGCGTCTCGTATCAGGGACCACTACTGTCTTTGATAGCGCCGATAGTCTCCCCTGAAATCCCTCAGTCTGTCTCTTTGATCGTGGTCGCTGTATCTGTTTGATTCTGGCAACGCACCCCACTGGCCAAGTTAATTAAAATAACTGCCTATGATTGTTCAAGAGATGTTAGTGGGCGTGATTTAATCTCTCCTTAAATCAATGCGATGACCAGAATGAACGATAGGTAAACTTTCCGCATATCAATCAGCAAACGTGTTTGCCCTCTGTGTAGAACAGTTGCATAGCTAATGAATCCACGTGAAAGAAGTCCCGTTTTACAAGAATTACAACAAAGTTCAGGGTCAGCCGAGTTCGTCCATCACAATCGTCCCCTCTTTTGAGACGTGAAAACGTGTTTTCATGTTTGATTTATGACGATGAAGCTGCCCTGATCGGTAACTTTTGGATGATTGGTATCTTCACCTTCCTCCTCTTCCTCTGTAGTCCAGTTTCTACTCAGGAAATCAGCCCCGACATTCTGTCTTCCCGGAATATATTCCACTTTGAAAGAATAAACGCTTAAAAGGAGGGCCCAACGCATGATCCTAGCGTTAAATTCTTTATTGGCACCAAGAAATGCTAACGGAGCGTGGTCTGTTTGCACCGTGAAAGATGTACCATAAAGAAACTCATGATGGCGTCTGATACCGTCAATCAGAGCAAGACATTCCCTTTCAACTACACTGTAGTTCCGTTCCGCTTTATTTAATTTCCGACTGCCATAGGCAACTGGAAATAGCATGTTCAGGTCACTGTCATCGGCTTGAAGCAGTGTTGACCCGATGCCCTGACCTGACGCGTCGACTCTCAGTACAAAAGGTTTCTTGAGGTCAGGCAACCTCAAAATGGGGTATGCAGACAACTGTCCTTTCAAAGTGCTATACGCGTGTTCGCACTTTTGATCCCATATGACCTTATCAGGACAACCTTTCTTTGTGAGGTCAGTCAGAGGTGCCGTCAGTCCGTTGAAGTTCTGGATGTACTTCTGATAGTATGCACATAGCGAAATGAAGGAACGTACGTCTTTCTTCGTTCGGGGTCTTTTTGCTGCCATTATTTTCTCCACGTTCTTCTTGATAGGCCAACTGCATCCGTGAGAAATAGTGTGCCCCAGGAAGTCTAACTGTTCAAACCCGATGAGACATTTGCTAGGTCTGGCTGTGAGACCCGTTTCCTGTAGTCTCCTGAGGAGCATAGCAACCGTAGCAATATGTTCTTCATAGGTTTCCGATGCAATTAAGATGTCATCCATGAAATTATGGATATGGGGACTTTGCAAAGGTTCTAGAAGCTTCCTCATCATCCTGGTGAACACTCCTGGTGCGTTATGCAAACCGAACGGCATCACATTAAATGTGTAATGTCCTTCGCTAGTGCTGAAAGCTAACAAAGGTTTAATTTCCTCCTTGACTGGTATTTGATAATAACCTTTACTGAGGTCTATCTTGGAGAAGATCTTTGCTCTGCTGAGCTTGGTGAACAACTCAGAAACAGTTTGGAGAGGTTCGGGCTGGAATTCCGTTACAGCGTTTAGCAACCTGTAATCAATGCACAACCGAACTTCCTTATTGGGCTTCTGCAACAGCACTACGCTCGAGCTGTAAGGAGAGGTAGACTCACTGATAATTCCTGCTTGACGCAGCTTGTCTATTTCTCCGCGAAGTGCATCCGCTTTAGCGTACGGGATGGGGTAAACTCTGGTTCGAACAGGGGTCTCGTTTGTTAATTTCATACCAAATTCAATGAGATTTGTTCGACCAGGTACATCCGTTAAGACTGCACTGTACTGTTTTAGTAGAGTCCTGGTTTCTGTTTGTTGTTCTGGTGAGAGATTCTCGCCAAACTTGACATCTTTAAAGGATTCTGTGGGTTGCAATGGATACTCCATGCAACCATCATCATCTTCCTCGTCTTCCGTTGCTATGGCGACAGCCAGGAGATGCTCGGAGGATGGCACCGGTCTTTCCAAATATTTCTTTAGCAGATTTATGTGGAAGACCTTCTCCTTTCCTTTGATGGAGATCTTGTAATTGGTACGTGAGATCTTTTTAAGGACGGTAAGCGGTCCTTGCCATCCGATGCGAAGTTTATTGCTTCCGGTTGGAAGTAGCAATAGGACTTTCTCCCCTGGTTGTAGTTCTCTCTCTTTTGCAGCTTTGTTGTATCTTTTAGTAATTTTAGCGCGGGCTTTCTTAAGGTTGGTAGTAGCTAGATCCCATCCTAGCTTTAGCCTTTCCTTAAGCTCAGATACATACTTGCTTGCAGAGACGACTGTCTCGTCAGCCTTCTGGTCTGTCAGGGACCGAAGTAAGGCTTCTAGTGGCCCTTTAATAGGTCTGCCAAATAAAAGTGTAGCTGGCGCAAAACCCGTAGACGCTTGGGGTACCTCTCGGTAGGCGAATAAGGCAGCCGATATATATAGGTCCCAGTTTTCCGGTTTCTCCTGACCCAGCTTAAGTAACATCATGGTGAGGGTACCGTTAAAACGTTCCACGAGCCCATTTCCGGCCGGATGGTAGGGACTTGTGTGGATATGTTTGGCCCTCAAGATCTTAAAGATCTCCTCCATTAACAGGCTACGGAATGGGGATCCATTGTCCGTCAAAACTTGTTGAGGGAATCCCAACCGTGTAAAAATTTGCACAAGGGCTTCTGCGACATGCTTGGAATTAGTGCATGGTAGCGGTACGGCTTCGGCCCACATAGTGCAAGTGTCAACTAAGGTCAGGATGAACCTGTTCCTTCTTTTGGTCTTTTCCAGAGGACCAATAATGTCGACAGCAACCCGTTCAAATGGAGTCCCTACTATTGGCATTTGCCCCATAGGTACTGGGGGTGTCAAGTGCTTGGGTGCTACCCGTTGGCACTGGGCGCAGGATTTCACATACCTGACAATGTCAGAGTTCATTCCTGGCCACCAATAGTGGTTTTTTATTCGCTGAATAGTGGCGTTTTGTCCCATATGTCCGCTAAAGGGAAGAGAGTGCCCCATTTCTAAGATCTGGTTTCTGTACTGCGTCGGTACTAGGAGCTGGTTATTCCCCGTGTCCGGGTTGCCCGTTCTACGATACAATACACCATCCTTAGAAAAGATGTCTCCGTTGTGTCTGGGGTCCTTAGCCATGGGCAGTTTTTTAAAGCAGGGCGCCAGAGTAGGGTCCTTTTGTTGCGCCTCCTTCAGTTCATTCGGCAACAAATTTGGCGCAGGCTCCCTCTCCTTCTTGGCTTGCCCTCTTGTGGTTACCGCTGCCACAATCGGCTCCTTAGGTCTCCCAATGAACACATATCTACATCCCAAGATAACTGGGTAGATAGGATCATCCATAATGGCCGCTTTAATAACCCCTCTGACAAAATCAGAGTGTATTTCTACCAATGCGATAGGAAGCGTCCTGGGTGCATCGCTCCTGAAAACTCCACTAAGTTTGACGGTTTCCTCTGTCTCCTGACCGGGTTTGACTAGGTGCCTAGCGACAATACAATCAAAACTTAATCCAGTGTCAAAAAGACAAGTAGTAGAGGTACCGTTCAAAATTACAGTTCCTCGAGTTGAGGGTCGGTCCCCCTCAGGTTGAGAATCACTGACATTGACTCTACCTTTCGAGGCTGTACGCAAACATCCAATGCGGTTTGCACCGGTTTGTTTGCCCTGATCAGAGGTTCCTGGTGTAGGGGTCTTCCCTTTTCCTTGACCTTGGTGGCCGCGCTGCCACGTAGGCTTGTTGGGTTGATCAGAATTGTTGTTGGGGGGGTATCGGGTTTTGTAAAATTTCGATTTTTCCTGGGGAGGTTTCTGGGTATTATTATCTCGTTGGTTAAAATGTTGAGAGGAATTGGAAGAATAGGATGACTGCTCTAGATTTTGTTTTCGAGATGGCTCATCTGTTTGTTTACGTTTAGTGCTGGGAAGTTCGGCCATTGCATTGCTATAGCGTTCGGCTTTATTGAGTATGTCTTCAAGCCTGACTGCCCCCTGTTCCGCCAAAAATCTACGTGTTTCATTCGACAAAGTGGATTTTATCTGCTCCACAAGAACAAGTTCGAGGAGTCCCTCATATGAAAGAGGTAGGTCAGATAATTCAATGCACTTTGTCAGATAACTCGTGAGACGTGAAGAGAACTGGGGAAATGTTTCCGTGCTCTCTTTTCGGCTGTTTCTGAACAACTGCAGAAACTTTCGGGCAGTCATATCAAACTGCTGTAGTAAGGCCTTCTTCAACAGGTCATAATCATGTTGATTCGGTCCCAGCTTTGTGTACACGTCATAAGCATTGCCTTTCAGTGACGTTGAAAGTTTGAGCGCCCAGCGGGTACTCTCTAACCCATAAAGATTCGCGAGTCTCTCGAATTTTTCTAGGTAGCTGTCAATTTTTTCGTTAGGGCTAGGAAAAGATTCTAAAGAAAACGACATAGCAGTTAATTGGGCAGATTGAGTACTGGAGAGGTCCATTGATTGAGACTGGGGCGAAGACGGCTCTCCGTTAGTCGAAGTAGAGGCGCCCCGACTCTCTAGAGCCTTAAGCGCCAGTTCATGTTGTCTTTCCTTGTCTCTCTCTCTCTCTCTCTCTCTCTCTCTCTCTCTGCGAGTTTCCATCTCTGCTTCAATTTTCTTCTGTTCCAAAAAACGTTCTTCCGCTTCTTTCTTATCTGCCCTCTCCTGGGCTTCTCTCTTCTCTGTTCTTTCTTTCTCTTCCTTCCTCTCAGCTTCTGCTCTCTGTTGCTCCGCCTTCCTCTCAGCTTCGGCTCTGTGTTGCTCCGCCTTCCTCTCAGCTTCGGCTCTCTGTTGCTCCGCGTCATATATTTCCAATTCCTGGTTAATAAACGCGTTTGCAGCTTCTGCATCTAATCCTGTCTCTTTCGCTGCCAGCCTCAAGATGGACCTCATCTTTATCCTCTCTGCCATTGTTAAAGAATAAGATGAAGTATGCCTAGAGAACTAGTAAGAAGCAACGCGAAAGGGAGGAACTCTAAACCGCTACGAGAAAAAAACACAAGTATAAATTTACCTGTGTTACCTCCTACCTGTACTGTGCAAACTTATCGCTGCTATTATCTGGCAATTAAGGCTCTAAACGCAAGCGACTATGCCACTAAATGGTAAGTTACACTGGAAAAGAATCTACTTTTACTAACAGTCGAGAAAAATTTATATTAAAACAATTTAAAAGGAAAAAAATATTTTTTCCATAAATTTTAAATCTCTGACAACAAACTCCGTCCCTAAAGTCAATTATTGAGATGAGACGTTGTTAACCTAATTTTTAAAAATCAGAACAATGCGTCTTTAGCTAAGCTCAACTCTTTTTGACTTGTAAAACCTTAGTGACTGCAAAACAATCACGCAATCCCAGCAACTCTTATAAAGAAAGAAATATAATTATCTCCGCCAGAGGATAATTAAAATAGCAAATATTTTTGTTTATCTGTACTTTCTACTGCTGTGGAGAGAAAACAACCTGTAAATATGCTGTGTGGACAACCCAAATACTTAAAGAACGTTTGTCTAGGGGTGTAATTATTTATTTATTTCCCTAATTCACAAAGACAGATCATTCACACTCTACCTAGTTAGACCCAGACTAAATCAGACTCAAAATATCTTTAACCCGGCTATGCGATTGCCTCAAATGTAGCTCAAGATCCCAGAACCAGCAAATATGTGTGCATCAAATGTATCTCAAAATTATCCCGGCGAGCCAGCCAAATATTGTCGTAAATTTATTTTGAGAGAAAAGAGTGTTAGAAATAGTGGTCCGGTTTAGAGTGGAAAATGATGATGGAAAGCTCAGTGATAGAAAATGTAGAGATTAAATAGTCGCTTCACAGCGTGCTGGAGGAGAGTAAAGACAGACTTATTTACGACAATTCGTCTCTCTCAATCTTCTCTTCCACTCTCCTGGTCAAACAATTATTTGCCAGTTTTCCAGTCACGCATCTGCGCGCACACCGATTTGGTGTTTTTCAAACACACAGACGACGTAGATACAAACTATATTAAACGAATAAGGGAAAAGTTGGGCTTTGGGTACATCCAACATAGAACTAAATGAGTTTATGTGATTTTATTCACTTTAAACATCAATCACTAACAAATATCAGGTATTACATAAATTATCATAAGTACACAAATGCAAATAACAAGTTTGGGAGGGGTGAAGAAGATTGGTATCGACTAAGCCCTTCCCGCTTATTAGACAAAGATAAACCCAGTCCAGAGATAGATAATATCAGGAACACGGGTACGTTAACCTAACAGTAAAGTTAGTTACTCCGAAAAGAGGTGTTACCAAATTAGGTATAGGTGGTAGAAAGAAATCCTGTTCTTCCCAGCTGTTCTTCCCTTTACTAAGCAAATGGAAAGGAGGGGGGTTTAAACAGAGTTAACCAATTATCAACTCCCCCTTAAAGGAACAATGCAGGGAATACAGAAAAATTATATTACTAGGCAAGAAAGTTAACAACAGGGTTACAAAAGAAAAAGATTAAATTTCCTGTCATTCATACACTCTGTGCAGATCCACACTCATATACACCACACACTTACCGAGTTGCAGCATCAGTCACTCCATAGAATGATAAACACACTGATTAAACTCTTGACTCGTGTAACTGTCTAGCACTTCTATGCCCCGCCCCAGATATTGCGAGTTTTTACTGAGAGCAAATATTCCCGCTTATCGCCGGACTTGAAGTTCTAAGAGTTCTTGTGGTTTATTATAAAGAAACGAGTCTATGGGATGGCACTGACGCAGTTCGACACAGGGGTGAAAAAGAAATGGTCTCTTTTAATCTTCCGCTATGGTAAAATTCCTTCAATGCGTGATGATAGTTTTATTAAATCCAATTGAGGAAAAACTAGGCTCAGTCACAGTCAGGAAAATATGTACTCTCTCACAGTAAACAGTAAATATAATATCGCTACTGGCGATGATTACCTTCCAGTTTATCTTACAGGTTTGTAATGGTAATTTGATGATTGTTCTTTAAAATGTTCTTGGGTGGGCTTTATTTCATTTAATTCTGACAGCTAGGTCGCAAGGACCGCCACAAGATTATATTTAAAAGAAATGTTTCTTCAATATGACTGGAAGTTTATAGGATGATTTCTTTATTTCTTTCTTTATTTAGTTGGGACCGCAGGTTACGATCACTCGCTTTGCACAGAATAGAAATCACTGCAAATATATATATAAAATCCAGGGGAAAATCTATAACAAGATTTCAATAAAGCTAGTGCTTCTGTAAAGGTCTGGCCAGCGAGTGATAAAATGTCTATTCTTCATGGTCTATTTATCTAAAATGGAATGTAAGTTGAGTGGGACATGATAAACTTGACAGCTTATTTGATCTCATGAACTTTTGGGGATCTGACCGCCAAATCAAGGGAAGAAGCCGCCCCCTCGTCTTCGTATCTCTGTTCGCTGCTGCCCGTTTCGGCTTTCCCCGTTCGCTCGGTTCTGCGATATACACCGAGACGCGAAAATAGCGGCAAGCAACTGCGTCTCGTATCAGGGACCACTACTGTCTTTGATAGCGCCGATACTCTCCCCTGAAATCCCTCAGTCTGTCTCTTTGATCGTGGTCGCTGTATCTGTTTGATTCTGGCAACGCACCCCACTGGCCAAGTTAATTAAAATAACTGCCTATGATTGTTCAAGAGATGTTAGTGGGCGTGATTTAATATCTCCTTAAATCAATGCGATGACCAGAATGAACGATAGGTAAACTTTCCGCATATCAATCAGCAAACGTGTTTGCCCTCTGTGTAGAACAGTTGCATAGCTAATGAATCCACGTGAAAGAAGTCCCGTTTTACAAGAATTACAACAAAGTTCAGGGTCAGCCGAGTTCGTCCATCACAAATCTGCCGACACTATTATGAAGAATTTAAGCAATGGTTTCTTCTAGCTCGTTAAGCCCCCACCGCTGAGTTAATCAGTGGAATAATTATAGGTATATACAGCTTTGTTTATAGTGTGTGTTTAGTAACTTTGACTGAGACAAACATGTAGTACATTTAAAAAAAGATTGAATGGAAGTTAAATTTGTAACATTACAAATAACAAAATTTATCAATCACTTTAAGTTTTAACAGTTGGAAAATAATTAGAATATTTATGAAAAGGATTTCATCACTTGAATGGGATTTAACTGAATAAAGGAGGTCACTTTTGGCAGCGGATATTTTCACTTTGCTGCGAATGGTAGTTTCTTCTCCCGCTGGGTCAGTTCCTTTCACTCTGCTCTCGCTCGTCTCTAGTCAAAGTTCAGGCGCCGCACGTTTCCAGAATGACAAGGAGTAACGGCTAAGCTAATTCTGCGTCTGTCTATAAGACCCTCTTATGATGGCATCTCGCAAAACATCAGTCCACTTCTACCTTCACCTGGTTTCTGAGATAGTACTTACTGCTGTTACCACCAATAACTGGTAATAGAAATAGAAACGAAACGCTCTTCTGAGTATTACGTTTTCCGACACAGTAATATGCCCCCCCCCCCTCCCCTTCTTCTATTCTACCATCCCATGTCAGAATTTATCCTCGATGAGAATTAAATTTAATCCCTCGGGATAAAACTTCCTTTACATTTAAACTGAATAGCTTTAGCTTTACATTACATTTAAATTAAAAGGTTAAACGTACAGATATAATATGTTTTACATTTACATCTCCACTGTTTGAAAAGTGTTCACAATATAAATTCATTTATGTTTCATTTACACTTACACTTGTGGAAAAGTTTGAAACTTTTATTAATTTTAAATGAATATTTTCACATAGACATTTACACTGGTTTAAAGCTTGAAAACTGACATTAATTTTAAAGTGAATATGTTTTTAGGGACATTTACACTGCTTTGAAAATGTAAGTCTTATTCTTACCACTGGCTACTGTTATGGCCACTGACTGTATTCTTAGAATGTACATCATTTATTTCATCTTTCCCTCCCTGCTCCATAGGGAACCTAGAACTACTTTATGCTTTTAGTTCTCTTTACAAAACTATCAATAAAGCAATCACCAGCCCTTGCAGTGGTGGTTCATGAGTCATCATTCTACATACTGATGTTGCCAGCCTCAAATGACTTTGACATCCCATAGCGAGTTTTACACATTAAACTTCACATAGTAATATATACATATATATGTTAATTCACATGTTAGTAATAAAATATGGAATGTAAATTACAACTTACGCCAATCCTGACTACAGACTTGTTGCACGGATGAATAAAAGAGACGAATCGTTCTCTTACACGCGTCTGGGATGCTGTAATTCTACAATAGATTCCCTTTCTGACTCCGTGTTTCTTCAGTTCCCTAGTCCCGGTGTTCCTTATTAAAATGTAAAGAGTTCCTGTGCTTTTTAAGTCTTATTTGGTTCTCCAATAAAAGGTCCGGTTAACAAATAGGAATTACAAATCTATTCTTCACTACGGCGATGTCTGGTGTTGTGTTGGCGAGCGTGCAATCCACAGTGAGATAAAAATGCGAAATGGTCAGGCTATATTCCCCTCAATGTTGTTTTGAATCGAATCAGAACGATCCAATTATTTCAAACAGGTCGTGTATGGCACTTTCAAAATATTTCCTATATGGAAATATTTTGCAAAAGGTCACATCTCCCATATATGGTAATATGATGTCTTGCATACACTCTCACAAACACATTTGTAGACTCATATTGTCTAAAATGTAATAAATCCATGATTACTTTTAACCAAGTGACCGGAAACGCTTATATCATTCTTGTCTGCCCACATGTGTCACACAGACAGTAATCTCGTTATCTGTCGTATGAGTGCGCAAACTCCGTGTTTTATCTGTGATTTAAGCCGATACCGCTGGCCGACGTACGTGTTAATTTGCCGCGCCTATAACCACAAATCTTGGTAGCGTCAAGAAAATGTGATGTATCATATCAGCCGCTCCTTGCAAATGTGATATTTATCACCGACAGGGTGATTTGATACAATCAAATATGTGCTACTTAGCAGAAAATTAACGAGGAGAGAAAGAAAGAGAGAAAGAAAAGTGCAATAATTGACAGCACATAATAAAAATCAGTACCACAAATGTACCGAAACTGCCGGAGAGAACCAATAATCGCTAAGAGGTCGTCCATTTCGTCATAGTAGTAGCAGTAGTAGTAGTAGTAGAGTAGAAGACTATTAGTAGTTGTAGTAGTAGTAGTAGTAGCAGTAGAGTAGTAGTAGTAAAGTAGTAGTAGTAGTAGAGTAGAAGTAGTATTAGAGTAGTAGTAGAGTAGTAGAGTAAAAGTAGTAGTAGAGTAGTAGTAGAGTAATAGTAGTAGTAGTAGTAATAGTAGTAGAGTAGTAGTAGTAGAGTAGTAGTAGAGATGTAGAGTAGTAGTCGTAGTAGAGTAGTAGTAGTAGTAGTAGTAGTAGTAGAGTAGTAGTAGAAAAGTAGTAGTAGTAGGAGAGTAGCAGTAGTAGAGTAGTAGCAGTAGAGTAGTAGTAGTAGAAAAGTATAGTAGTAGTAGTAGAGTTGTAGTAGTAGTAGTATAATAATAGTAGTTGCAGTAGTAGTAGTAGAGTAGTAGTAGTATTAGTAGTATAGTCGAGTAATAGAGTAGTAGTAGTAGTAGTAGTATTAGAGTAGATGAATAGTAGTAGTAGTAGTAGAAGTAGTAGTAGTAGTATTAGTAGTAGTAGTAGTAGTAGTAGTAGTAGTAGTAGCAGCAGTAGCACGAGTAGTAGTAGTAGAGTAGTAGTAGTAGTAGTAGTAGGGCAGTAGTAGCAGAGTAGTAGTAGACTAGTAAGAGTAGAGTAGTAGTAATAGTAGTAGAGTAGTAGTAGAGTAGTAGTAGTATAGTAGTAATAGTAGTAGTAGTAGAGTAGCAGTTGTGCAGTATAGTAGTAGTAGTAGTAGTAGTAGTAGTAATAGTGGTAGTAGTAGTAGTAGTAGTAGTAGTAGTAGTAGTAGTAGTAGTAGTAGTAGTAGTAGTAGTAGTAGTAGTAGTAGTATTAGTAGTAGTAGTAGTAGTAGTAGAGTAGCAGTTGTATAGTAGTAGTAGAGAGTAGTTGTAGTAGAGTAGTAGTAGTAGGTTAGTAGTAGTATAAGTAGTAGTAGTAGAGTAGTAGTAGATAGTAGGAGTAGAGTAGTAGTAATAGTAGAGTAGTAGTACAGTAGTAGTAGAGTTGTTTAGTTATAGTGTAGTAGTAGAGTAGTAGTAGAGTAGCAGTACAGTAGTAGTAGAGTTTTTTAGTAGTAGTGTAGTAGTAGAGTAGTAGTAGAATAGAAGTAGAGTAGTAGTAGAGCAGTTCAGTAGTAGAGTAGTAGAAAAGTAGAAGTAGAGTAGTTCAGAAGTAGAGAAGTAGTAGAGTAGTTCGGTAGTAGAGTAGTAGTAAAGTAGTAGTAGAGTAGTTCAGTAGTAGAGTAGTTCGGTAGTAGAGTAGTAGTAAAGTAGTAGTAGAGTAGTTCAGTAGTAGAGTAGTAGTAAAGAAGTAGTAGAGTAGTAATAGAGTAGTTCAGTAGTAGAGTAGTAGTAAAGTAATCTAGTAGATTAGTAGAGTAATAGTAGTAGTAGAGTAGTTGTAGAGTAGTAGTAGAGTAGTAGTAGAGTTGTTCAGTAGTAGAGTAGTACTAGAGTAGTACTAGAGTAGTAGTAGAGTAGTTCAGTAATAGAGTAGTAGTAGTAGAGTAGTAGTAGAGTAGTACAGTAGTATTAGAGTAGTAATAGAGTAGTACAGTAGTAGTAGTAGTAGAGTAGTAGTAGAGTAGTACAGTAATAGTAAAGTAGTAGTAGAGTAGTACAGTAGAGTAGTTCAGTAGTAGAGTAGTACTAGAGTAGTACTAGAGTAGTAGTAGAGTAGTTCAGTAGTAGAGTAGGAGTAGTAGAGTAGTAGTAGAGTAGTACAGTAGTATTAGAGTAGCAATAGAGTAGTACAGTAGTAGTAGAGTAGTAGTAGAGTAGTACAGTAGTAGTAGAGTAGTAGTAGAGTAGTACAGTAGTATTAGAGTAGTAGTAGTAGTAGTAGTAGTAGTAGTAGTAGTAGTAGTAGTAGTAGTAGTAGTAGTAGTAGCAGCAGCAGCAGCAGCAGCAGCAGCAGCAGCAGCAGTAGCAGTAGCAGTAGTAGTAGTAGTAGTAGTAGTAGTAGTAGTAGTAGTAGTAGTAGTAGTTGTAGTAGTAGTTGTAGTAGTAGTAGTAGTACTAGTAGCAGGCCTCTTCAGTCCAGTGGCGTATCCTGGTAATGCGAGCTATTCGTGCTACTACTTAAAATGAATATGTACGCCTACTATTTAACTTCTTCCCCTCTTACTTTAAAAACCAACTATATTCAATTACGCAACGATAGTTATTAGGGGTATATGTCAATTATCTCCGAAATACTAATTAACTTACAACTTGAAACTCACTGTCACTGTAATAATCTGCATTCCCGGCAACTAACAAAAATTAATCACAAAAAGCACTGGACGGACACAGCCGATTTTTACAACCCGAGAGCTGCAAGACCACCGCACGCATGTTCGTATTGTATTGACGTATCTGGCCATGACCCCGATCCACACAAACCAATCTTCAGACGTGAATCCGAAAGGTACCGCACGCATTGTGACGGAATTACCCGAGAAACTTCGGGCGATTGCAACCAACCAATAAAAACTGCACTATACAACGCGTCTGGGAAACTGAAACTAGATATACTCGTAGATTCTATGCGGGAAAATCCGTTATCCTGATGCGTGCGGTCCGAAAGCAGAACTTTAGAAGAGAAATATTTTATAGAATAATAAATTAAATTTTTATTTTCCTTCGGGCATAGGTGTGCGCAGCACGCACAGCACACATAGAGAATACGCCACTGCTTCAGTCACAAATAAAGAGGAGAAACCTAAGGCCTGTAAACAGTACTTAAATAAATATTACATACAGAAAGGTGTGTTTCAGGCACTCGTGAGAAACACAGAAGTAGAAAACTAAACAATAGAAAGACAACAGAAGTGATAGGCTCGCCGGAGAATCGAACCCAGGATTATCCGAACAGCAACACCGCCTAGTTACGAAAGTGAATCATACTATCCTTCCTGCTAACTAAGCATCACATAAATAGTGCTTCGCAGACAGGGTCATTAGAGAAATTTTCCACGCGCAACACCGGATGTGTAGCTAGGGCGATCCAGCCTAATTAATGACGCAATCCCTTCTGCGATTCCCCTCTTATACAGTATAGATCTGATTACACATAGCTAAAGATACAATTTCTCACGAGTGCCTTAAATATACCTTTATTGTGGAATATTGATTTATTTACCCCTCAGTCATAGCTTACTATGGAAACGCATCCCTGAGGTGATAGCCCTCAGCTGCTTCCTTTTTCCTGTTGTTCCTTTTGGCGTGTTCTATTCTTTTCTGCTTGTTGTGAGAGCTTCTTTTCGCTCAATCTGAGGTGACGCCGTAGTGAGCATCGCCACTTGGCGCGATCGGCAGCTTCATCCTCCCAGGATTATTGCCGAATTTATTTTCAGTGCCTTCGTGTCTCTATCGCACACATCTTTGAACCTCAGCTGCGGTCGCCCGGCTGCTATTTTACCATCTGCCGGTTGCCCGTAGAAAATATCTTTGGGGGATGTAACCATCTTCCATGCGGCGTACATGGCCAAGCCAGAGTAGTCTGCACTGTCTAAGCAGTGTTTACTTGCTCTGAAGACCAGCACGTGGCAGCACCTCTACATTTGTCACGTTGTCCTTCCACGAAAAACCGACTATGTGACGTAGACACCGTAGATGGAAGGTATTGAGTATTATTTCTTGCTTTGGATAAAAATAAATATTTTTCAAATGTTTTTTCCTCTTTTTCGTTTTGCTGTACAAAGTAATTGAGAAGTCGTTTCTTATTTTTAGATTGTTAACTTTTTCACCAATCTCCAACTAATTTATGTAAAACAAACGACGAAATCCAGACAGTTAACTGAAATTGTATTTTATAAAATGCTATTTGACCTTAACATTACCACGTACCGTGAGATCAACATAATTGCATAACGAGCATCTGTTATTGCTGTCTCTTGTAACGTCAATTTATTTGCCATTTCAGATTTTTTAAAATTTTATTTTATTTCTAAAAAAAAAAAAAAATAAATAAATAAAAAGTAACTAGAAAGAAGATTGAACATGGTTATCAAATAACAGTTATTGTTTATCATTTTGGCATTAGTTTCATGCATATCTAATATATTTCAATAAGGATATAAACATTTAAAACATAATAATGACTTTTCTATCCCCTCATAGAGGTACGCAATTAATTTCAATTTTATTATTTAAAACTTATTATAAAATGGATAAATTTCAACTTCTGAGAGAATACAGAAGTTCCTGTAAACGGACTGCGGTTCTTCTCTCCCCTCATCTTTCCATCTTTATCTCTCTTGCTTTAATTCTTTAAATCCACTTTTATTTTTTTTTTCCTTCCTGCATGTTGAACTGCCACTCCAGATCGCTAGTTTTTTTTTCTTCAGATTTTCAGGCAATCATGAGTAAATTGAAGAGGCAGGCTTCCCACGGTCCCGTTGCCTTGATTTTGATTGGACTTTTTTCTTTTTTTTTTGGTCCCCCGAAGTTAATTTCCTGCATACAGATCCATGTTAATTCCTTCTTAGCTGGCGGCTTCTTGTCACGTGATTGGGACATTGTGACCCAATGGCATGAAAGCTAAAACAAAAACCTATCGCTTACCTACAGTACAAACTGCATATATATATATATATATATATATATATATATATATATATATATATATATATATATATATATATATATATATATATATATATATATATATATATATATATATATATATATATATATATATACATATATATACATATATATACATATATATATATATATATATATACATATATATATACATATATATATATATACATATATATATATATATATACATATATATATATATGAGTCTCTCTCTCGCTCTCTCTCTGTGTGTGTCACAATAATGGTGGCATATTGACGCATGACGTCAATTATAATTGTTAAGCGGGTCAGACCAGCATACTCTCGGAGCATTTTGTACCACACGATTTGCAATAAATGACGTCATGAGCAGTAATAGTTATCGTGATGAAATCTATAGCTAGATAACAAGAATAAATGACAGCCCGAAAATTGGTTGTAACAAGCAGTGTGTCACGAAAAGTGCAAGAGTTTGAACCCGCACATATAACATCAAATTCAGATAGGAATGCAGGATGGAATGCAGCTTGTATACTCGGACATCTCTATCTCTCTCTCTCTCGCTGTCTCTCTCTCTCTCTCTCTCTCTCTCTCTCTCTCTCTCTCTCTCTCTCTCTTTTTCTCGCTATATACGAGGGGCGTTCAGAAAGTAATGCACCACATCGTTTTTCTCAGGAGCTGTTTATTCAAAAAGCATGAAATTTATAAACAATACACATGGATATGTCATGTAAACATCGGTATTATTCAACATAATCCCCATCAACTTGTATGGCTTTATGCCAGCGCGAAACACGTGCATGTATTCCTAGCCCGTACCAGATTTTGTCTTGATCATGTAGCCATTTCTTCGCTGCATGAATCACTCCTTCATCATCTTCAAACCTTGTCTCACGGAGTGCATCTTTAAGTGGACCAAATAGATGAAAACCAGAGGGTGTCAAATCGGGACTATACGGTGGATGGGGTAGTACAGTCCAACCCAATTTCGTGATTGCTTCCCGTGTTGCCAGACTTGTGTGAGGTCGCGCATTGTCGTGAAGGAGAAGCAGGTCTGCTGGATTCTTGTGCGGCCGAACTCTGCGAAAACGTTGATTGAGTTTTTTCAATGTCTTAATGTAAGCTTGCGAATTGATTGTCTCTCCTCTTAGCATAACGTCCACACGAATCACACCTTTAATGTCCCAAAAGACAGTGATCATGACCTTTCCAGTTGAAGGAATTGTCTTGAATTTCTTTCTTCGTGATGATTGCGGATGATGCCACTCCATTGACTGTCTTTTTGTCTCAGGTTCAAAATGATGTGCCCAGGTTTCGTCACCTGTAACGATTTTAGCCAAAACGTTCTGTCCATCAGCATTGAAACGCTCCAACAGTTCAGAAGAAATTGCTTTCCTTTGCAATCGGTGGTCATTTGTGAGACTTCGAGGAACCCATCTTGCGCAAACCTTAGAAAATCCGAGAGTTTTTATAACTGCATTTGCACTACCAATGCTGACTGACAGCTGTAAGGCCAAATGTTGAGCGGTGATTCGCCTATCAGTAAGAATAATGCTCTCAGCGCATTTTAACATTTCTGCGTTGGTGGCTGTGGCAGGACGTCCATAGCGCGGCCGATCAAGCAGCTCCGTATCTCCACTTCCTGATTCTTTGATTCACTGAACCCAGCAACTGACTGTACTCCTGTTGACTGCAAAACTTCCATACACATCACATAGACGCTTATGAATGTTCACAACAGTTTCCTTCTCTGCAACGAGAAATTCTATCACAATTCGCTGCTTATAACGCAAGTTGCTAACACGTTCCATTTCAACAGTTTAGGGCAGCCGTATTATTTGGCCGGTTGCAGTGCAATTTGGTGCACACAATTGGCACATGCCATATGTGAAGTGTGCAAAATTTTATGTTTCTATCATCATTTTTAGTTGAGAAAAACGATGTGGTGCAATACTTTCTGAACGCCCCTCGTATCATGACCTAAGTGGGCTCGCCCCCCCCCCCCCCCTCTCTTTAGAGTGTAAAGGAGATTAAGGTAAGGGGCCGAAACACTTGATCGACGGGGAGACTACGCCTGATGATCAATTGCCTCCTGTTGTATCGCTCTGTAAAGAGTTTCCTACGTGTGTGTTTGTTTGTTTGTGTATTCTCGTGTGTTAATTAAGAAAAATTGTATGATGTGATGCGTGATTATTAGTTGTGATGAGGCTATCTCTAACTAATGTTACAATAATGGTAACTAATAAAAACAAACACAAAAGTTGTGTGGGTAATGGTTGTTGTACCTAAAACAGTGTCACGTGTTCTTGTCAATCTAAACCTTGGATCCTTCCTTCCAGAGTTATAAAGGAGGTTGTTAAAAATGAAGAAGCGGTAAAAATAAGAAACGCTGAAAAATGGGAGTGGGATTTTAATGAGAATTAAAAAGGAATCAGAATAAAAAGAGGGGGGGGGGGGTGGAGAGAGAGAGAGAGAGAGATAGAGAGAGAGAGAGAGACACACACACACACAGACAAAGAAAGAGAAAAACAAAAAAAACAGAGATACATGTAGTTCCTAGTGGTCTATGAATAGAGGCATCTCGTGATGAGGGTGTGTAAAGACGTTATTTCTTACTACACCTGTAGTACACCACTGTAAAGTATCAGTCTGTCTGCTCTGTAAGGAAGAGTGGTGTGTTGTTGAGATCAGGCATGCTCCAGTCTACCCAGCTGTAAATGGGTAACTCACCCTAGTCCTGAGTTAGGGAAGGCAAAGGCTCCAGGGGAAGCAGGCCCTAAACTTGGTCACTTCAGCCGACGCAGGATGGTGTATGTATGAAGTAGTAGTGTAGAGTGTGATTACCGCGAATGGTGTACTGTTCGTGTGCTGACCAATATAATCACTCATACACATGTGTCTACAAGGCACCAATGCAGACTGCTGGAATCTTAGTTTACTCAATTTATTCAGACGTACACACTGGGACATACGAGTACATCAGGCTTTGTTGACATAACAATTTGTAGGTATACATAGCAGATCTGAAGTCATGACACATGCAGAAATAATGGGTAGTACATCAAAGTTCAATGTCATGATACATCATCTTATGAAACCACGAAAAGGGGTTTTCTAGCAGGATTGAGATCTCTCTGTCACTGTCCGATAATAAGATAAATAATCTGTTCTCTTGGCAGTGATCAAAACAGACGATGACCGAAATCCAACATGGCTACCTTCCTGAGTTGTCGTTCACTCATTCATAGGAAGAATATCAGCCAAAGTTAATTTACAATGGATATATAAAGGATTTCATGAATGGTTCCATGCAGCACTACGGTGATCAGGTTAGTTCACGTAGCCATAACCGCTGCAGGAAAATCTGTCATCTTCGTCGATACAAAACACGACACTAGCATATCGAAGCACCCAAAAGTCAAGCTAGGCCTAACCGACGAGAGATCATCAAAAATACGAGCTGGGTTTACCTGGAGTCCGAACCATCTATATACTGACATAAGGAGAGTCTCTAACACAAACTATCGTAGAGACACTATCTCCTCCAGAAGAAAAAACCACTTCGTAAGACATTTTTTCTTGACGAAGGGACCAGCTCTTGAAAAACGTACCCCGCCATTCTTAGCAGTACATCGGAACTCATCACGACTTGTTAAGACAACTCATACTTCCGCTAACAAGAATCTAGTCCCTCATTCATTCATAACCCTCCACTCCCAAAGGAGCATAGGCCTTCAACAAACACATGCCAAGTCCTCCTGTCACGTGCCATCATCTCAAGTTCTTTCCATGTTCTCCTCATCATTTTCACCTCTGTTTCCAACTCTCTTCTCCATGTACTTCTTGGTCTTCCTCTGCCTCTCTTGCCCTGGGGGTTCCAGAACAAGGACTGCCTTGTAATGCTATCAACAGGTTTCCTCAGTGTGTGTCCTATCCATCGCCATCGTCTTCTTCTCATTTCTTGTTCCACTGGCACTTGTCTAGTTCTTGTCATCAGTTCCACGTTGGTAACCTTGTCATACCATTTTATTCCCTCTATTCTACGCAAGCACCCATTTATGAAAGTCTGTAGCTTTTTGGTTGTTGTCTTTGTTGTTCTCCATGTCTCTGAGCCATACAATAGGACTGACTTCACATTTGAGTTGAAGATTCTTATTTTCGTGTTGGGTCCTATTTCTCTTGATCTCCATATATTTCCCAATGCAATGAAAGCTCCTCTTGCCTTTTGTATTCTTATTTTGATATCGCTGTCTGTCCCTCCAACTTTGTCTATATTACTGCCAAGATATGTGTATGATTCTACATCTTGTATTGGTGTTTCTTCAAGTTCAACCCTGTTATCATTACCTGCATTTATTCGCATTATTTTTGTCTTTTCCCTGTGTATTTTCAGACCCAATTGCTGTGACCTCTCATCGAGTGTTTTCAATTTGTCCTGCATCTGATTACGGCTATGGGACAGCACCCGTGTGTTACCGGGGCCCGAAAGGGGAGCAAAGAATAGTAACACTGTCCCCTGCCAAGCATGTCGTAGAAAGCGACTAAGGAGGGTTGGGCATGGGGCCGGTTACCCCATCCTGTAAAAAATTTAAACCACAAAAAACTTCAACAAATATGGACAAGTCAAATAAAGAAAATAAAACACAGCCATCCTAGACAGGGGAAGGGCCTCCCGTGGGGAGGCATATGATGCATATGATGTAGTCCCTCATACCCATCCAAAATATACAATATAGGACTGATTCTACTTGTACTAATAATATGTAATACATATGAATTCAGGCCATAAACACAATAAGCAAATTAATATATTTTCTGGCCCTAAAATTAAGTACAAACGCAAGCGTACTATTCTTGCGCTGGATCGATATCCAGACCGATTACTCCTATAATCAAAAGTGTGAATCAAACATGGATTATCTCGCTTTTACAATAAACAGCATTTTCATACACAGATGGATGCATGACTATATTTTTCCCATATTAAATAACCATATCGATTTTTTTTGTAATATGTGCGTCAAAAATATGCACGCAACAGATTACCACACCCCTCGGAAAAAAAAAATGGTACTTTTTTTTTTTTTTGAAATACATCTAGGAGCAACATACAATAGGCTCACAACGCACCAATAACAATGCGCAGATGATAAGCATAAGTTTTATGACCTTAGAGAAAGCACTTCTCTAAGTATTAATATTTCCAGAGAGGTGTCACCAACGCATACTACAATATTAGCAATGACACAATTTCCACATTAGTTTATACATAAATTCCATCTAAGATATCTTAACATCATGATCATCAAAGACGAAAAACATTGAAAAAAAAATCAGCGGTGAATAAATATCCATGAACCGCTAAGTAGTGTTACAATCAATATATGATATATTACATATGTGTACACATTTCAACATAGAAACAATTGTATCAAAGCTGTATAACAGTTATGAATCATGTGGGCATCTAGACAAAATATCTGCCATCACATTTTCTGACCCACGGATAGCTCGCACCGAAAAATGAAATGGCTGTAGAGCAATCGCGTATCGCGTTGATCTCGCGCTCTTCAGATTTTTACTCTGAATAGCCGTAAGAGCTTTCTGGTCAGTTTCCACAATGAAATGCGCGCCCAGAAGAAATCTTTGTAGTTTAAGGATTGACCAAACCATAGCCAATAATTCACGGTCTAGGACCGAGTAATTCTTCTCTGCGGCATTTAATTTCCGAGAAATATACATCACAGGATGCAGAGTTCCAGAGTACTCTTGCATTAGTGCAGCTCCAATCCCGGTGGATGAAGCGTCACTACGAAGAATAAATGTCTTATCCTTAGAAGGTAATACTAGGATAGGTGAAGTAGAAAACATAGTTTTAACCTTATCCAAAGAGGATTGACATTCTTGAGTCCAATGGACTACATTAGGAGACCCTTTCTTTAGCAAGGAAGAAAGAGGTGACATAATGGAGGACAGATTCGGTATGAATCGTCCATAAAATTGTATTAGACCTAAGAGACTTCGTACTTGCTTTTTAGTCTTAGGAATAGAAATGTTAAGTATCTTACTTGTATTATGGTCTTCTGTTTTTAGGAACCCATGACCAACACGGTGTCCTAAGAAAGATACCTATTTCGCTAAAACCAATACATGCTTTCGATGGTTTCGCTGTCAGGTTAT
The DNA here is from genome assembly GCA_024509875.1 of Oreohelix idahoensis. Taxonomy (NCBI): domain Eukaryota; kingdom Metazoa; phylum Mollusca; class Gastropoda; order Stylommatophora; family Oreohelicidae; genus Oreohelix; species Oreohelix idahoensis. The sequence continues at coordinate 499,458 of JAMPIV010000763.1, forward strand.
GCTCGCGTAAGATAGACAATAGTTCATTTATACCATTATAGTGATCGTTCCAAGTATCACTGAAAAGACAGATGTCATCAAGATACGCAATGACATCTGAGCGATGAGATAGGATTCGACGCATCATGCGTACAAATGTAGCAGGGGCGTTCATAAGACCGAAAGGCATGAAATTCCATTGGAATAGACCCCTAGGCGTCGAAAAAGCAGTAAACGGTTTGGCGTGTTCGGATAGTGGAACTTGCCAATATCCCTTAGACAAATCGAGTTTAGTAAAGAAGTGAGAATTCGATAGTCTCGTAAGTAGCTCTTCTAGTAAAGGCATAGGTTCAGCATCGAATTTAGTCACTTGATTCAATTTGCGATAATCCACGCAAAGACGTATGTTATTGTCTTTTTTTTCCGTACTATAACCATCGGCGAAGAATATGCTGATGTGGATGGTTCAATAATTTTTAACTCTATCATCTCATCTAACTCTTTCTCTACCTGTGCTTGGAAATGTATCGGGATAGGATACGGTCTGACTCTTATAGGACTATGGTCAGTAAGAATAATGTCATGTTGAATGACATCCGTTTGACCAGGAATGTCAGTAAGGACATCCTGAAATTGTTCTAACATAGTAGAAACTTGTTTCTGCTCTCCTGGAGATAATTCTGGAGAAATTGCAACATCTTTCCATGATTCATTAGAGTGAAGAGGAATCATTGGAAAAGGTAAATTTACATCCGAGAAACTCGTTTCCTCATCCTGTATTACTGACAGAGATGAGTACTGTCCATGTTGGACTGGAAAATCGTCCGTTGCCTGGAAAACAGGTTGTAAATAATCAGGACGTTCATGGAATTCCGTGAGCATGTTGATGTGGAAGGTTTTACGCTTCCCGTCAATATCGACGATATAGTCAACATCGGAAACCTTTGATATTATATCGTACGGACCTTTCCAAGAAATGAGAAGTCTATTTTCCCTACAAGGTAGCAAGACAAATGCTTTGTCACCTGGACAAAGTTGACGCAAACATCTCTTTTTATTGGCAAATTCCCTTGCCTTCTGTTTCGCAAATTCAGAAGAAGCAGTTGCCAATTTGCATGCTTCAATAATCTTGTGTCTAAGTGCGATGACATATTCATAAGAGGATTTTGTGTCATCGACAATATTATCAGCAGTTATAAGATCATGAAGTAAGGACATAGGACCTCGCGGTTTCGCGCCAAAGACAAGTTCAAAGGGAGAAAATCCTGTATGTTCGTTGGCGACCTCTCTATATGCAAAGAGAGCCGCGGGTAAAACCCTATCCCAATCCTGAGGATGATCTTCTGTTATCTTACCTAGTAGGTTTTTCAGAGTTCTATTCAAACGTTCCACCATCCCATTGGACATAGGATGATAAATACTACTCAGCGATCTCTCTATCTTCAGAGTCGACATTACTTGAGACATGGTATCCGATATAAGTTGGGTACCATGGTCGGATAATATTTCTGCTGGAAACCCCAGACGAGAAAATATTAACCAAAGAGCATCTGCGACATCAGCAGTAGTTATGCTCTTTAGAGGAACAGCCTCCGGCCAACGTGTGCACATATCAACACACGTCAGAATAAATTGGTGTCCTCTAGCAGACTTTATCTTAAATGGACCAATGATGTCTATCGCCATTTTTTGAAATGGCCGAATGGGAATGTCTGCAGCCTGAATAGGTGCATCATGGCGTGGACCTCTGGATTTAATCTCTTGACATACTTTACAAGATCGACAATAGATTCGTATGTCCTTATTCACAGCAGGCCAAAAGAAAGATTGAAGAACTCTAGCTTTAGTACGGGAAAAACCCATATGTCCAGCACACTGCGAATCATGAGCGTGCTGTAAAATTTTAACTCTCATATTTTTAGGCACAAGGATTTGAGAATGAATGGACTTAGCGGAGTCTTGTACCATACGTACAAGTACGCCATTCTTCATCGTAATCCAAGATTTACGATTTGTATCCTTATTCGGATCACCTTTTGTTGCCAGAGTAAAGAATTTCTTTAGAGTAGGATCATCTTCCTGCTGTTTAATAAAGGAATCGTGTGAAATCTCCAAGGGATCATCTTGGATCTGCGCATCATTATCTTCAGAATGTGAAGATTGTGGCATATTGAGAGCTTGAGCCCTAGTGATTACTGCATTAGCAGATTGCATATTAACATTTTCCCAATTAGAGATTTGCTGTGGAGTGCATTCTTTCACTCCATGAATGCGACCGATGATAAGATCAGCGATCGGATTCGGCAAGAGACATGCTTGCACCTCTCCTGTAAAGAACGGTGTAGCAATATTGATAATGGCAGTGGAGTACTTCTCCAATGTGCCACCAAATGTTACACATTTGACTATATTGCCCGTAGCTCGAGAAGGATTTACGAGTGATTGCCTCACTCCAATGGTAGTGCACCCCGAGTCGAAAAGAATTGATACCGGAGTACCATCTATTAGGCCCCTATTAAAGACAAGAGCACCCCTTCCATTATGCGCAATTGACGCATGGAGAGCGGGAAGTGGGTGACCGCAGCTTAAAGTAGAAACTGTGGTTGGATCGAATAATGTTTTGCATTGCGAACACTCAGATGCTCTAGCAAAATCGAAAGCGGAATTTGCTACACTATTGGAGTCTTTTTTATCATTATTCTGATTATCGGTGTCGTGGAACTCCTGTTGTGCAGAGTTAGCCTGGTAATAAGATTTACCATGTCTTTTGTGTTGTGATCTACCTCGGTTATAATTGTCTCTATAATTATTATTGCCTCTGTTATAACCCCTATTTGGGTTTGAATCATAATATTCATGATCATAATCATCATGCTCGTTATATTGAGTATCCCTGTAATATTGTTTCTTTTGTCTCCATGAAGCACTTGGGTAGTTCCTATAGCTACTCCCTTTCCGAGAATTTCTAACATTATGGGTACCCCTCGCGTGTCGAGGACTATCAGCCCGATTCCAGTTCTTCGAAGAAGAACCCTGATTTGAGTGGTTATCTTGGTTTTGATACTTATTCCAATTAACCTTTTTATCAAATTTATTTTTAGCTCCTTGGAATTTGTGTGAGTAATTCTGATTATATTCTGTTGCCGAAGCAACTGGCATACTCTCTTTAATGTTAGAGTTACTAAGAATCATGTCAGGGTGTGCCGTGGCATACTGGTCACAATATTCTTCCATTTGCTTTATTGTACTAGGTTTACGCTCATGTAAGAACTCTAGGAATGATTTATTTACAGAAGACATGACCTTGTCTCTTAGCAATAAATCTGTAAGACCATCAAATGTTTTCTCTGTTTTGGATAATTCAATCCATCGTGAAAGTGTAATTCGTGCTTTTGAGATGAAATCTGAGAATTCTACACCTACCTCAGGTCTCATTGTTTTAAACAAAAGACGGTAACCTTCCTCAGACAGCTGATATCTCTTTATCAAAGCTGCCCTAACAGCATCATAATTGTCTTTGTCGGCCTCTTCAACAAAATATAACTTACTCAGAGACTCCCCTTTTAGATTTTCAGACAACTGATTCACATACTGTGATTTGTCAACATTATGAGATCGACAAGCCCGTTCAAATCTAGAAAGCCAAAATGTTATGTCATCACTGGTAGGGTTAAACGCTGGTACTTTGACCTTGTACACAAAGGGTTTACCATTACCACCAGATGCCTGATTAACATTACTCATACATGTCAATTTTAATTTCTCTAATTCAAACTCATGTTCTCTTATTGCTTTTCTCTCTTCAGCTTCTCTATCTAATCTTTTCTGTTCTGCAGCAGCTTCTAGTTTTTTCTGTTCTGCAGCAGCAGCAACTTCTAGTTTTTTCTGTTCTGCAGCAGCAGCAACTTCTAGTTTTTTCTGTTCTGCAGCAGCAGCAACTTCTAGTTTTTTCTGTTCTGCAGCAGCTTCTAGTTTTTTCTGTTCTGCAGCAGCAGCAACTTCTAGTTTTTTCTGTTCTGCAGCAGCTTCTAATTTCTTCTGTTCTGCCTCAAATCTCCTTTCCTCCACTTGCATCTGCAATTTCTTAAGTTCAGCAGCAGTATCAGCTTCTTTTTCTAATCTTTTTTCTTCAGCTAAGGCTTTCCTTTCTTCTGCAGCAGCTTTTTTTTCTTCTATTTGAAGTCTTCTCTCCTCAGCCGCAGCTTTTTTTTCCTCAGCAGCAATTTTTTTTTCTTCAACAGCAGCAGCAATTTTTTTCTCTTCTGCAGCTAATGCTTTGTCATATTGAGCAACAGCCCATTGTTCTAAGTCTTTTCCAGTCTTATCAAAAGATTTTCCTAGTGTAATGAAATAATCTAAGGTAGACATATTGTCTTCTTAAATCAGAAACCTGAAAAAGTAAATAAATTACTCTCTTTGTTAATGGGAGACAAGTCTATACCTTAGACTTAGTCTTAGTCCAAACTTGTATGGTTTACAATAACCAATGATAACTTGAGTACCTGTGGACAACAATAATTGTATCTCAAATACTGTGGGGACAAGCCTTACAAAGGTCTTGTATACCTCACTGTAATCAAAGATCACTTGAGTACCTGTGGAAAAAAATATTTCCCTTTACCAATAACTTTGGGAGACAAGCCTTACAAAGGTCTTGTATATCTCAATGTAATCAAAGATCACTTGAGTACCTGTGGAAAAAAAAATATTTCCCTTTTCCAATAACTTTGGGAGACAAGCCTTACAAAGGTCTTGTATACCTCAATGTAATCAAAGATCACTTGAGTACCTGTGGAAAAAAAAAATATTTCCCTTTTCCAATAACAATCAGAAAGTACTGATCTGTACTATACTATCAGTGTATACCACTATACGTCATATGTCAACTAAAGACATTACAAATGACAAACAAGAAAAGACAATCTGAAAACATTTGCAGAGATCAAATTAAATTAAATAGGGGAAATGAAAAAAATGATCACAGAACCTGTGATGATAACTGCCATAAGATAACAAGACAAATAACGCTACAGTGTATAAACATAAGGGTGTAAAAAACTGAAATGAAAGGAAAGATGAGACCTACAATTATACAACAAATCAAACAAAACTAAGGAACACAAAAAATGTTACAAATACAAATATGAAACAGTCGTCACAACTAACCAAATATTTGCAAACTATGTTGCAAGCAAATTTCAATTAAGAAATTGCTCCCTATCGAACGCCAGAACAAGACCAATATTACTCGGTATTTCCTGTTCTAGTCACACAGAATATAAACTAATTTAATACACAACAAATAACATGTAAGCATAAATAGCATATAGCATACAATATCATTTTATGTCATGAATGGAATGTGTTGCCAGTATAGTGTTGTAAAGTAGGCACAGTTTATTTAAATAATACTAACTTGCCACTTTATTCAGTAATAGACTTAAGTTTAAACTATTACACTGTCAATTTTTTCTCTGTTGAGCATATGAAGATCCCACGATGAACTATGCACTTTATTCAGCAACACTGCGATTCTTCTGTACATTGAGAAATGTCAACAATATTGCTCCAGATATTTTCTACACTTGATACCACTGTCCTGTGTAATACTGTCTGTACAGCGAAAAACTGTCAACAAGTGCTGACCTAGATACAGCATCCTATCGGTAATACAGGTCAAGCTGTCCTACTGGTGTTGATGTGTTCAAACAAATGTTCTTTCAGCTGTAAACTGTGATTCTCAACACAAAACTGCGTAAGCTGGACCCAGGAATCTGGCTCGCCACTGTAAAGACGTTATTTCTTACTACACCTGTAGTACACCACTGTAAAGTATCAGTCTGTCTGCTCTGTAAGGAAGAGTGGTGTGTTGTTGAGATCAGGCATGCTCCAGTCTACCCAGCTGTAAATGGGTAACTCACCCTAGTCCTGAGTTAGGGAAGGCAAAGGCTCCAGGGGAAGCAGGCCCTAAACTTGGTCACTTCAGCCGACGCAGGATGGTGTATGTATGAAGTAGTAGTGTAGAGTGTGATTACCGCGAATGGTGTACTGTTCGTGTGCTGACCAATATAATCACTCATACACTAAGACAACTCATACTTCCGCTAACAAGAATCTAGTCCCTCATACCCATCCAAAATATACAATATAGGACTGATTCTACTTGTACTAATAATATGTAATACATATGAATTCAGGCCATAAACACAATAAGCAAATTAATATATTTTCTGGCCCTAAAATTAAGTACAAACGCAAGCGTACTATTCTTGCGCTGGATCGATATCCAGACCGATTACTCCTATAATCAAAAGTGTGAATCAAACATGGATTATCTCGCTTTTACAATAAACAGCATTTTCATACACAGATGGATGCATGACTATATTTTTCCCATATTAAATAACCATATCGATTTTTTTGTAATATGTGCGTCAAAAATATGCACGCAACAGGGTGGTCATGGAGCTGGAAACCTCATCACGTAAAACAAATGTCCACAGAGACCGCCGCAGCAAGAGCAGGTGAATGCTGTGTGCGGGCTTCCTACAACAGGGACAGATACAGTGGTGACCGCATGCTCCATAAGAAGCGCTGATGAAGAAGATGACTGCTGATTATTCTGTCTTGACTGTAGAATTATAACCATAAATAACATGACTCAGAGAGTCGTGCCTCATGGAAAGAGCAAACCCAGGACAAAATTTGTTACATAATGAAATGTTAACATTCATTTTTCAACTCTATTTTTTATTGCTGTACCAAAACGGTCCTTAACTCTTACTTAAAAAAAAAAACAAATTGTATGAAGACTGTTTTAATACCCAGTGTATTACAGAGGGGTTATTGAAGAGACAATGAAACGTTTATATTCTTTAAGACTGGTGGTTGCACAAGATAAAAAAATGTGGAACTGATGACAAGAACCAGAGAACAAGAGATGAGAAGTAAACGCTGGCGACGAACATAGCACACAAGGAAACTTGCTAATAGCATTACAAGAAAGTCCTTGTTGTGGAACTCTGTGGGGTAAGACGGGTAGGAGTAGACCAACAAAGTAAAACACGCGGAGAAGACAACTTGAGACAGAAGTGAAAGTGACGAGGAAGACATGAAAAAAAAGACTTGATGGCACGCGACAGGAGGACTTGGCATACCTATAATGAGAGCTGTTATGTCTTAGCCTTCTTCTTCTTCGTTCGCCCTGAAAAGGACGGTGGTTGCGTTGTGTCTGTTTACAACGTAGCTGTGATATTTGCACCTTTCGGTCGACACATCCGACTTCTGCACGGCATTTTTAGCCAACTAGATGGATTAAGGAAGAAATAATGAAAGAATTAAGAAGAAAAAATGAATGAAAAATAAATGAATGGCTGACTGAAAGAATGAATGAATGAATAAATGAAAGCATGAAAGAATGAAAGAGTGAATGAAAGAATGAATGAATGAATAAATGAAAGCATGAAAGAATGAATTAAAACAAAACAAAAACCTATCACATTTGAATTCTCATTTAACGGAATTGAAAGAACATAAAAGAAATAATCACTTGTGAATTGAAAGAACATAAAAGAAATAATTACTAGTGAGTCGAAAGAATACACTGTTTGTAATAATATGCAAGAATTCTCAACATAAAGAATTGCCTTATTCATTCGACATTTTTGTTTCATGTTATCCCACCAAATTTCAATCTTTTTCATGGTGCGTTTCCGGTCAAGGAACTATATTTCACGCATGTTGAAACAACAAAGACAGACAGCTAAGTCCAAGAAGAGCAGTTTGGTTTTAGACGGAACAGTGGAACAAGAGAAGCAATATTCTGCCTTAGAATATTAGCAGAAAATTATACAGAGGTCGAAAAAAAAGTATGTACATGTGCTTCAATGACTACAAGAAGGCTTTTGAGATAGTCTATCACGAGAAAATAATTGAATGCCTTGAAGACATAGGTATTGATGGACAAGACGTAAGAGTACTCAGTAATCTTTTTTGGGAGCAAAATGCTACAGGTTAGATCTGGCTAGAATTACTCACCATATTTAGTGATAAAAAGAGGTGTCAGACAATGTTTGCTGTCTCCCTGCCTATTTAATCTATAAACAGAAAAAAAAGTTTCAAACAGATACAGGAAATGCCAGGACTGAACATTAATGGAAGATCAATAAACAACCTTAGATATGCAGATGATACTTTGTTTTTAGCAGCAAGTGAATAGGATTTACAAAATAGGTGAAGCAAGCAAACATCATAAGTCACGAACATGGATTGGACATTAACATCGAGAAAGCAAAATTTATGATAATTAGCAAAACAAATGATAAGCCCACATTAAAGATAAGCATAAATGGGAAATTCCTGGAACAAGTCAAGAACTTCTCATATCTTGGTCATATAATAACAGAAGATGGCAGATGTAAAAGAGAAATCAAGAGGAGAATAGGAATGGCCAAAGCTGCATTCAACGGCATGAGATAAATAATGAAATCTAAACAGTTAACTCACAAATTAAAACTGAGAATCATAAAGTATTATATATATTCTTCATTACTGTATGGTGTAGAAACATGGACAATGAATATGCAATTGAAATAAACAATTGAGGCTCTCAAGATGTGGATATATAGAAGAATGGGGCGCATCTCATGGAAAGAGAAGAAAACAAATAAGCAGGTCTCAGAAAACCTAAATATGAAAAGAGAACTAATGAAGAAAGTCAACATTTGGCAGCTAAAATATTTTGGCCACATAAAAAGACATAACACCCTGCAGAAGACCATAATGGAAGGGAGAGTTGAAGGCAAATGAGCAAGGGGAAGACAGCGCTATAAGTGGGAAGTTAACTTCAAGAGATGAACAGGAAAGAGTCTATCAGAGTGCACCACTGAGACAAGAGACAGAAAACGTTGGATATCCATTTCAGCCAACCTTCGTTGTAGAGATGGCAGCTGATGATGAAACAACACGCATATATTTCCCAACATACGTCATAGGGCCGACTTAAAAAAAAAAAAATTTTAAAGAAATATTCCTACATTTGTTGCTTTTCGGTGACAAAATCTGGAATTTTCCCCCTTTTATATAATGCAGTTCAGGTACGTAATTTAGGCAGTAAAAGCCTCATTGCTCATTATATATGAAGCTTCTATGCTTTCGTGCCACACTGTTTCTGTGTTTCCGTACTTCTGAAGCAAAAATAAAGTGACGACTGGGAAGTTTAGTGCCACCATCAGGGAATGCAGCAGAACGAGTAGAGCAACATAATGTAAATAAATGCCGTCACTGCAGAAGTTACGATTCTTGGTTGATGAAGACAGCGGAAAAAAACCAAAAAGAGAATGTTGATAATACAATGAAAACTGATGACAGTGAAGAGGTACTGACGGGGAAAGGAATCAAGAAGGGGAGGGAAAGAGATAAAGAAAAGGAATCTTGATAGTGAAAGCAATGATGGAAGGAGAACAGAAGCATTCTACTGATAATGAAAATAAGGACAACTGTAATGAAAATGATAATACAAACGTGTTAAAGTTTTATAACAAAAAAGTGATTGAAGTTGAAGATACGGAATCTTACACTGATACGGGAGAAAAAAAACGACAGAGATTTACAATGTTTTCTCACGAGATGGTCTCTGATTACAGCAAGGGCCAAATCCTATAGGATCCACGCTCAACCTTTTAGCTTTAACTCAGTGGTTCCCAAACTTTATTTTCTAGGTCACATTTTCGGAATGAATATTTGCTCGCGCCACACGGAACTTTTTATTGATAAGAAGTACCTTCAAAAATAAAATATCAACTTCTAGCTGTGCTTTATTCATAACATAGAACATAACTACTTTATAACATGATCATGTGACATCCAGAAAGTATCAAACAATACAGCTACATAAAAACATAATTCATTCACAAAATATACAAAATTCACAGAGAGGTGTGAGCTTGTTTTTGTAGAGTAATCTCATTTATGTTAGGTTTTAATTGAGACAAACACACTCGCGTCTCCCCACTAACACAAAGACGCCTTTCTCTTTTCTGGTCTTTGATATTTGTCAGAGCTGACAATCCCTGTTCACAACAATATGTCGTGGAGAATTATTTCTATTTGATATATCATAAATTATATTACTAAATAAAATCTGAAACATTCTGGAAAATTCTTTGGGTCTCTATGTATACGATATTTCCGATATTATATCACAGGTAACAAAATAAATTTAAAAAAAAAAGCAAATGACCATTTTTATTTTTGGCATTTGCATTTTTTGCAAATCGCTCTAAATCCTTGTTTGTCTTTGAATCTTCCGGCCACACCTGCCATCCTCCCGCCCCACACCAGTGTGCGTGCCACACCGTTTGGAAACCACTACTTTAACACCTTGCTTCTGTCATTATGGTATTCTTGTTTAATGGTCTTAGCGCAACGCTGATATGACGACCCCACCCAAAATCACAAAGAAACAACGCCTTCTATATTTTTTTTTTTCGCTCTCTATGGAGTGTTGAGGCATCATCACACTTATTCCCTTTGCATGAAGTATGTATGTGCTTATGCAGTGGTAGTTTCTGTAACTATTAGTTTTACAGGATGAAGTTGCCAGCTCCCTGACCAACTTAACATTTATTCAACAATAGTGTCAAAGCCCGTCATAAGACGGGAATTAAATTCAAAAGCACAAATACCTAATTGCAATTTTACTTATTCAAAAGTATTTTTTTAAAACCACTGTGCTTCACCAAAGTACACGAACTACGTAGCAGCAGCAAGAATCCCAATGTATGTATACGAGATCACACAGTCTATAAATATTTTTCTGCACACTATCATTTGCACATTCTTTTTTGGTAAGTGTTACTATTTTCGGGCGAGTACATATAAGGGAAACAATACAATTAATGTCTAACTGTCAACCAAAGTTGCATCCCTTAGCGTTACGCACTAACAGAAAGAGATAGGATTTTATATTTAGGATTATTCTCCCTTACGTCCCTCACGGAACAGGAAGCCACTAATGCTGCTGGTCCCCCCTTGCCGGAAGTTTGCACCAAGAAATCCACATTCTTTTGCAGCGGTGGTTTCTGTTAAAATGTGTTTGACACGATGAGGTTCCCAGCCTCATCCACAACCTCATATTAGTCGCCTCTTAAGACATATCTAAGGAAGCAGTGGGTCTATTCTTTCTTTGTCTCCCCAGAGACTCCTGGGAACTACGAGAATAAACTGCCGAACAAAAATAATCTCGATATTGAGACAACAGTCATGGTAACTAAAAACGTTACTGTAATTTTTTAATTCGTGACAGTGGATACAGCAAGAGCGATTTACTTGGGATATACGGAGGGCTTTTGAAATGAAAAGGGCTTTCATTTACTTGGACCCGGAATTCATGTTTTTGTAAACGATTCTGTCTGGCGTGTGCCTTTTTATTTCGACTGTGGATTTGACGGCAAGAAAATACGCGTAAACCAATTCTGTGGTTGATGATTCAATATTTCGGTCTTGGGAAATAAGTTATAAGAACGACAAATGCTTGTACTACTTTGGCCGCTCTTGAAATGGCTCGCACTGATCACAATTTTCTTTTAATCTTTAGCCAGACAAATGACATAAATAAAAATTATTTAACAGCACAGGAACTGTGGAAACATTAGTTTGTGTATTCAGACCCGAAAAGGAAGCAAAGAATAGTAACGCTGTCTTCTGGAATTTGTGGTGTTGCCCATGTATGATATTCCATTCTCACTACAGCCAGTGTTCGCTAAACTATAAGGAAATATAGCCTGCGTTGGTGTTGCTGATGGCAGTCCTTTTCAAGAGAAGTTCCTTTTCAGGGCTTTATCAAGCTATCCGATAGATACTATTAGTCCTTTTGAGGACTTAGTATCTAACGATCTACTCCAGTTAACAGAGTTCACCTATTTTTGAATGGCAAATTGCGCTCTGATGCAACTAAGGGACATAAGTCTAAGGTTGAAAGGAACTTGCCTTGCTACAAGAAGACAAAAGCATAAAGGGAAAAAAGTATGATATTCCTAGGAGGATCTTTCTGAGACGTCTTGTTTTCGTTGCTTGTGTTTATATATATATATATATATATATATATATATATATATATATATATATATATATATATATATATATATATATATATATATATATATATATATATATATATATATATATATATATATATATATATTATTCGCTTCCTATTGATAACATGGGCTGTGTGTACAAATGTACAAAACTCTTTAAAATAGTACAACAATGCAACATTCACAAATTCTTCATTTACCTGGAGAACGAAAGACACACACTGAGAGAGAGAAAGAGAGAGAGAGAGAGAGAGAGAGAGAACGAACGAACGAACTTTATTTTCAAAGGGTTAAAAATTGGGCACGCAGGCCCGTCTGACATTGTGCCCTTCCTCTCTCTCTCATCATGTATACTATTTCCTTCATCCTTACATTTACTTTAAGCATTATTAAGGTATTTATCATTATAAAAGTAATGATACATTTGCAATAATCATCATAATTAAAGTATGTTTTTAAAATAAAGAAAACAAAAATAGAAAAATAAAGAATTACAACAACAACGAGAGAGAGAGAGAGAGAGAGAGAGAGAGAGAGAGAGAGAGAGAGAGAGAGAGAGAGAGAGAGAGAGAGGAAGGGGGAGAGAGAGAGGTGAAAGGACATTAACACTGTAAAAAAACATTAACAGTATCAAACAAAATAACAAAACATACACCTCTCTCGTATTAGTTCTAACATTTGCTTACTGAATCAATCGTGAACTGGTTAAATGTCAAACGGACCAAGTTATACATCAGGTTGGCTATTCATCTGTATCACCACCATTTTGTTTTCAGAAAACTGCTACCTTCCTGTGACCTTTGACTCCGTTCTTTGATATCACGACATTTACTCACTCTGTCAGATTAGCCTAGCATTAGAAGCATTCCAGAATAGGGATGCTTCGTCCAATAATTCAACAAATCATTACGCACAACGGTCGACAACCGCTTCCAAGAAGAATACGCCCTACCGCGCCAAAGCAATAGTTCCTAAGAAATATAGGTTCTACTACGTGGGTGTGTATAAATCGTATGCGCCCGAATTAACATCAAACACAACAAGTTTCTATTTTCATGGATATGTAGCATGTAAGTTGCATTTGATAAAGACGAATTATGCGGGATCTATGGTGGAATCAAGAGACTGGAAGGATGGCTGAAAAAGACTCAAGGGCGTGGAATTATTTCAAGGAAATAAAGAACGTTGTCTGGAATAAGTGTAAAAACGTTCGGACAAAAAATGATGCAATCTAGAACAGAAAAGCCATAAAAAATAGATTGGAAGCATGAGACTTATTCAAGCTAGAGGGATTGAAAAGTTGGAACAAAAGTTAATGCGCACGAAAACAAACGGTAACGAAACAAAAAAATGTGACATGTGGCCGATGTTAGATGTTAGGAAGAAGAATGATCTGAGATAATAGCATGCTGAGGGGAAATCAGACGACAGTACGTGGGACACAGGCTGTGAAGGAAAACCAGAGAAAGATGAAAAATGCGTCGTCCGAAAAAAAAAAAAAACAAAGAATCATGATTCATGAGAAAAGATTCGGACTGAAAAATAAGATAAGAGTTTATAGAAGTAACATAATCCTTTTCTTCTTCTTTCACCTTTCAACTCTCAAAGGAGCATAGGCCTTCAACAAACGTCTGCCAAATCTTCCTGTCACGTGGCATCAGATCAAGGTCTGTCCATGTCTTCTACATCTCCTTCACGTCTGCATGTCTCTTTCCCGGGTGTTTTATGGCCTCCCACTACCTCTCTCTTATCCTGAGAGTTTAATGCATGTCTGAAGTCATCCTCATATGACCAGCCGCTAAGCACAGTGCTATAGTATGTAGATTTGTATGTGAACCTCTGTTTGTGAGGCCAATTACATCCTCATAGACTCTAGAAATCATCAACAAACTTTCAGGATTCCCCCTGTGGTGAAACATGTTGAGAACCAAGCATTGCACACTAAACTTGTTGGGAGTCACTTGCCCCCCAGACATAACTCTGGCTTTTTACCTGTTTGTCTGCATGCAGAAGAATCTCACTATAGGCCCATGATGGGTAGGGGGAGGTAAGAAGTGGCTCTGTGTATGACATGACGATTCCATGGGGAAGCACAGAACGAGAGCACAATATTTTAACTCTGCATATTTGGAGAGCCCCTTGGATGGCGAGGAATACACAGTATCCACGCGCTTCTTCCTTCTATCTTGGGACCGGATGTGACAATCCTTTAAATGTCAGCTAGGCTGGAGAAACTGGAGCTCATGACTTCAACTCAACACGTTTCGGAATGGCAGAAAAACCAAAGGAAAAGCCTAGATCTACAGTGTAGATAATACCGAAGAATCTTCAATGGGGTATTGGCTGCAAAAGAGCGAGAAGCTCAACAGTCCTAGTTAAACAACGTCAATGTGGTGAGCTTCTAAATACAATATCTAAATTAGAATATAACAGTATAGGCATAAAGTCAAGATAAGATAGTACTAAAAATTTTCGGCTAGAATCGTAGGTTGTCGCCTACGCCTTCAGCTTATTATTTGCTAACGCATAAGCCGAACAAAACGGTACCCTATTTTTCAAATTCGTCCTTGACATAAACGCCCCACTTTTCCTAGTTCTAAGAAATATTTGCCTAACTGCATTTGGGGAAAGGAGAGGCAAGGCAAGATAAAACACGCAAATCACGTCTCAAATTGGTTCTAACACTACAACCGACTTGCACGCTTTGCCCAGGCGGGTTTCCCCAATACGATGAAAAAGTTAGAAATGTAGACACTACGGTCATGGAAACACGTTTAGCTCTTATTGCGAATGACATAAGCTCTCGTATTTAGCTTGACAACTAACATAGAAAAAAAAAAGAAAAAAAAAAAGATAGAATTTTGAACCAAGCCACATAGCCCCATAAAAATCGTATATTCGTGTACCTGAAGACTTGCTGACCAAGAATATGTTATTAGTTATCTAAATAGTCCATTAAATAATCAAATATTGATAAAACAATACATAGAGATCAGAGATACTGTCAGGTCAAGTCATATCTGCTTAGATTGGATCGCATATTCTTTTGGGAAAAAATTAGGTGAAAGCTAGGCTAAGATGGTACGATGCAGGGGATTAAGTGGAATTTGAAGTGACACGAAATATTATTGGCCGACCTCGTACTAAACATATATCACCCGAGTAACGTAGTAGAAAATTGAATTGTATTTTTGAATGACTTTGTTTACAAGTAAAATAAGGGTAATCATTGGCCAGAGTAGTTGATATGGGGGAAAAAGCATTAGTTGGGGCCGCCATTTCTAACAAAATTTTGACACATAGCGATGAGATCAGGCTTGTGCAGTGAAAACCATATTTCTCAAAAGCCTGGACAGAACGGCAGATCGAAAGTGTGCCAGTCATCGTTCACTGTGTATTTCATTGAATAAATGTGGTAAGATTGACTTTATTAACATGTATTTGAAATAAAAATTGAATGTGAGATAATAATGTGCGACAATAAGTAAGTAGGCCTGTAGCAAACTTAGGCAGAGCCTAGAGATTAATCCATCATGTGTTAGACTGTCAGAGAGGTGTAAAACTACAAGAAAATATGTATGATTGTCATCAAGGAGCATAACACCTATCCTATTATATGGAAAGATGACAGCTGGAATTGCAGTGGCGTTGTAACTATTAGGGGAGAGGAATACTGGTGTACATTGTCACATCAAAAGATAATGGTGGCATAGGTTGGTATAAAGCTATGACCCTTTTCGTTTGTTTGTAATGTACCTGTACTTAAATGTGGAATAGTATAGTATACTAGGTATAAAGAAGGATGCATAACCTTCACATTTCAGGGTCCTGGGTACTGACGTTAATGTAGTACCAAACGCTTGAGAACTGCTCGATTCAGGACTCTATCTGTATACTTCGAGCCCATGCTAGTGGCCATTGCCTATCAAAAAGGTGGAAAAGATTGTAAAGCGAGCAGAGGAAACGTTCTACCTGTATTCTCCTGCCAAGATAAGTTCTTGTTCGGCACCTGGAAGTTCAACTAAAAGAACTTAACAGACTCTAGTCTAGTGACATTAAAGAAAACTGTGCCTAGTATTAATATTTCCACAAGTGACAAACGAAAACAGACTTAACTTAAAGGGAGTGATTATAACCAACAACCTATGGTGTAATACCAGTATTACCTCAAAGTAGAAGAATATAACCACACACTTATATTAGAATAATAGTGTATGTATGGACAGAAGATCCACTGTGTTATTGGAATGTTGTAAATGATTCTTGTGATTTCACTTTTGATTGTCAGTCCTGGTTCAAAATAAATTAGAATCAGGATAATAAATTGTACAAAATTTATTTACACAAAATTTCAACCACTGTCTTAAATAAGATAGCCTTTTAAAGTGTCGTTGGTATGTTATTGTTGTAGTACTGTTGGTGGTTGTGGATAATAAACTATTTGTTTGTATATTTGTTGGTTATTGCACATTACACTCCACATTCATAACCCTAGACACTACACGAAGTCATTTTATATAATAATATAGATTAATTTTGAATGAGATCAAATGGGTGGTAGCGGAAAGGTACTCTGGAAAGTTTAAAATACTATTTGTTAAATTCAGGGACCTTCATAGCTGATCTCATTTAATACAATAATAATACATAACAACAATTCATAACATCAAAACCCACCACAGTCAACAACAATACAGAACATGCGTACTAATCTTTTCGTATGTTGATAATTCTGGCTAGGTAAAACTGAAGAAATAGCTTAGAGTCAAAGAACTGGACGCTGATTCAAAAACTAATAACTAAAACACATCAGACTGATAGTATTAGCCCCACAGCAACGGCATTATGCAATATGGCGTTTGTGTGTCAAATCTTCATTTAAAAAAGACCGTGTGTGGAATAACTGTGTACGAAGTAATTTTTAAAGCTTTACTACGTTTCTTTCTGTTTCTGAAGTGTTCTGTGCTGTCTGAAAGGCTGCTGATCCATTACATTTGTTTTATATCTGTTCTTTTATGTGACATAAAAGTCAAGAGCTTCTCATATCTTTGTCATATAATAACAGAAGATGGCAGATGTGGAACATAAATTAAGAAGAGAATAGGAAATGCCAAAGCTACATTCAACAACATGAGATAAATAATGAAATCTAAACAGTTAATTCAAAAATTAAAACTGAGAATCATAAAGTGTTATATATATCCTTCATTACTGTATGATGTAGAAACATGGACAATGATTAAGCAGTTGGAAGAACGAATTGAGACTCTTGAGATGTGGATATATAGAAGAATGAAGCGCATCTTATGGACAGAGAAGATAACAAATAAGGAGGTCCTAGAAAATCTAGGTATGATAGAGAACTAATGAAGGGATCAAAATTAGGCAGGGGCTGATCCTCTTCATTACGACTGCCAACTTTAAACCTACGATGTGTCTTTACAACAACACATTGTGATGATATGAACAAGGACATGTCTAACGAAACGATGACATGGTTATTTGGTTCAGTAAAAGCACAAGAAGTCATTTAAACAAATTATTCAGGTCATCTGATTCACAAAAGAATTTAAAAATTATATCGCCAAACAAGAATGTTAGGCAAAAGTGTTCAAGAAAAGAAATCTAATGGCTTTCGTCAGTTGTTAAAGCTTTCGGTCTTCTATATGTCATTTTATATTAGTATTTTTTCCACTAATTGTCCTCCCTAAAAGTTTTTGACATGTCAGTTGCTTTGTAGACCGGATTCGAAATCTCTTTTGACATTTGTTATGGGCTAAATCTGGTCATAAAAAGTCTGGATGATGAAAGAAGAATTATCTTTTTTGGTTCAGCTTGTATTTTGAAGAGTCATAATCTATTAGTTTCGGTCGCAAAATTCCAATCAGTGATTTAATTTTTCCTCAAACAACTGATGTACAATTGCTGGCAAGAATCACCGAGTTGGAAGTAATTATCTGGAATGCTCATCTCGGCAAAGCGTTGAATTGGGCATTCCCAAACTTCCGCTTGCTACACTCTACTCAAAACTCATAGCACTTACTGGCGCATCTATATATCTATTTCAGTGACCTATAATCTCAGCGTTCACGAAATATGGTTAACATATGTTTTTAAATATCTATTATATTGTTTCAAAGAAGCCCTCTCACAAGCTGAGAGTAAGCAATTTGGCAGTCTCAAACTTCCCATTTCTTCCCATTACTCAACGCCCCGGTCACTGAACGGCGCAATCCAGGTAAATACTTTCAGTTCAGTAACAAAAAAACCTACACCAATCGTGAGCGACAGCAATGCACGCTATTAAGATTACGTCTAAAGATTAGCGCTTAGAGGGACACGCATAAACCGTGATGGAAATGTCTAAAAATGTGAGATTACTGGCGGTAGGCAATATTTACTACGGTGCTTTCTAATTTCTTCTATCCAAAGGAATCGATTGTGGTCCGAGTTTGGGTTAATGATTAGTGGCGGCACGTCTGATGGAACGCTGCTCAATTTTTGACATAAGATAATACAGAGGTTGTCCCATTAGTTCCCGGGGGATCTCTAATGAGACAAAGAAAGAAAATGACTACTGGTCCCTGAAGAAATGTCGTCCAAGGTGACTAACATGAGCTTGTACATGAGGCTGGCAACGCCATCATATACAACAAATTGCTGCAGAAACCATCGTTGCAAGAATATGTGATTGGTTGATGCAGGCTTCCTGTAATGGAACAAGCTGCAGTGGCAGCCCTTTGTTCCATAAGGAACGAAAATAAAAATAACGATGAACATAGAGATTATACTTGTGTAAGCTTTGAAGGTTCACGGTGTCAAAACAGATAGAGATTTGTCACATATACCTTCTGATTGTGTATATCAATAAGGGAGAAATATTGCCGCTTAATTCATGGAGGTCTAAAGACAAAGAATGAAAAGGTGCACTGTTCCCTCAGACTTGTCGTGTAATAATAGCCTCCTTCAGTTCATACCTGACTATAAAAATGATGCGCTTTAGAGGTAACTGCCCTCAGCTGCTTTTTCCAGGTGGGTATTTCTGCATGTTTTTGTTTTCTCTTCTGCTTGTTGTAAGAGCTTCCCTTCGCCAAATCTGAGGTGACGCCGTAGGAAGTATCTCCACTTGGTACGATCAGCAGCTTGCCCAGGTTGCTGGATTTATGCCCAAACCCATCATATCATGTCTCTCATGCACACATTTCTGAACCTCAGCTGCAGTCCCACGGATTTTCATCCGCCTTCTGCCAGTTGTGGCAGAAAAGATCTTTGGTGATGCGACCAAATTTCATGCTGCAGACATGGCCAAGCCAGCCTAGTCTACGCTGTCTAAGCAGTGTAGACATAAAGCATCTCGTAAGAAGCGACGGCCATGACGCTGTGGATGTAGCTGGTAACCTCATAATGGGACATAACTCTCCACACAAACTACCACTGCAAGTTCACGTCAGTACTTTGGTGCAAGCCTCCTTGATGTTTAGCTGCAGTTATTGCTCGTAAGAAGCAAAGAAGGAAAATAATGATATTGATGTTGATGATATGGGGGATATGAAAGAATTGATGAAATACGAGACGTTAAAGGAAGAATGGGTCAGTGGGTGCAGTTAAGTAGAGATTGCTTCTTTAGTGAAGTAAAACGAGAGATTAGTAACTTGTGATTTGGGTAAAGTCATGGTTAAGTAAGAGGGTCAGTAACTTGTGACTTGGGTAAAGTCATGGTTAAGTAAGAGGTCAGTAACTTTTGACTTGGGTAAAGTTATGGTTAAGTAGGTCAGTAACTTGTGACTTGGGTGAAGGAATGGTTAAGTGAGAGGTTAGTAACTTGTGACTTGGGTGAATCGTGGTTAAGTAAGAGGTCAGTAACTTGCGAAGTACACGACATAACGAGTCATAATTTCGTATATATTGAAAGCCGTGAACAACGCAGTGTGAAGCAGCATTCACGTCTTATCACTAAAAATATTGCTGACTGATCAAGCATAAATTTATGCCCACAGATTTCATTCTGAGAATTACAAGTCCAAGGGACATCATCATCATTTCCTGTTTTGTCCCCCCATGGAGCATAAAGCCACTTCTGCAGCTGGTCATCTTTAAGAAAACATACACCAAAGCATTCATATGCTGTTGGAGTTGTGGTTTCTGAGGAGGTTGCCAGGCCCATGCCCAACCTCATACTAGTCACGACACGTCTTAGGTAGCAATAGTTATATTCTTTATTAGTCTCCTCAGAGACACCAGGAAATTACACAGGGCCGAAACGGACGTACAAGGCTCAAAAACGAACGTACAAGGCTTTAAAAGAAACTTTTCCTGCAGATTGCTGCGCCCTCGGCTTGACAGGTGTTGGGGAGCCCGGGGTTTTCCATTGCATGCTGGCAATTTTGGATTTGGGGTCATAATGGTGTACCCAAGTCTCGTCTACTGTCACCATGGTCTCCAAAAAATTTTTTGACTGACATTTTTTGAGCAACTGTTGACAGCAATTTACCCTCGTTTGCTTCTGTTCACGTGTCAACAGTTGCGGAACCCATCGTGCACACACTTTTCTCATGTTCAGTCTGTTGTGTAAAATTCTATAAACTGTTCTTTCATTTACTTTTACTCTACTAGCTATCTCCACAATTGTCATTTTTCGATCCTGGTCAATGATTTTCTTCACTCTTGTTGCATTTTCATCGTTGCACTCTGAGGCTGGTTTACCAGATCTTGGCCGATCAGCAACATTTGAGCGGCCGCACTTAAACTGTTGACACCAGTTTTTCACCGAAGTATATGAAGGACAAGAATCACGAAACACTGGTTCCATCTCCCTGTGTATTTCTGTAGGTGTTTTTCCCTGAAACATCATAAATTTTATCACAGCTCTGGCCTCCTTCTTTTCCATTGTTTTGTCAAATCTTTGGAGCAGCAGATCCGGTCAATAGGGTACATTGCGCCGTGCACCGCAGCGGGAAAATCCATTGAAGAAACAAACGCGTACTTTACACATTCAGTGCAAATATGATGAACTTTAAATGTGCCAAGTTTCATCTTCCTCCTGTGACTCCTTCATGGTCAGGCCCAAGACTTATGTCAATCCCCTTGTATATATATAGCAGATCCGGTCAATAGGGTACATTGCGCCGTGCACCGTAGCGGGAAAATCCATTGAAGAAACAAACGCGTACTTTACACATTCAGTGCAAATATGATGAACTTTAAATGTGCCAAGTTTCATCTTCCTCCTGTGACTCCTTCATGGTCACGCCCCAGACTTATGTCAATCCCCTTGTATACGGCTCAGAAATGAACGTACAAGGCTTTAAAAGGACGTACAAGGCTCAAAAACGAACGTACAAGGCTTTAAAAGGACGTATAAGGCTCAAAAACGAACGTACAAGGATCAAAAATGGACGTACAATGCTCAAAAACGGACGAACAAGGCTTTAAAAAAACGAAGAAAGGCTCAAAAACGGACATACAAGGCTCAAAAACGGGAGTACTGTGGTGAAATTACCGTTATACAACGTTAAAATATCTCCAATTATAAAGATAACGGGTAAAATAACACGTAGGGATAAAAATATAGGCAAGATATGCCGAGGCTTCTTCACCTACGCCAGCGCTTTCTACCGCCATTGAAACTAACTAGTTGGAACATGCAGACTAAACGGTTTACCCTTTTAGACGGGAGGGAAACGGAGATAAAAGAAAAAAAAATATGACGGTCGGAACACGTGTTTGAATCTAAAAGGCAAAAAGACGCAATTTGTAGTTTAAAGGAAAAAATTCACGCCACTAGTTGACACAATGTAAGGAATTGGTAGAAAAACGACCTTAGCTCTTATTCGAAACAGTCGTATCTTGGACGTTTTACGGTAATTGGTTGTTTTATTTGAATATAGCGGCAAACGCCGTGGACGAAGGTTCAAAAAACAAATTTCAAAAAATAACCTTGAGAAAAGTAGGTTTTTCTTTAATAATAAAGTTATGAAAATAAAACCTAGCTAGTTTGATAGCCCATCTTGAGCAGAGAAATAATATACTTTTAATTACACAGACGGACAGATAACACGGAAGATATTGACGAAAGACTGTATTGTTCAAATCAGACTAGCGAACAGTTTTTTTGTGCATATTTTCACTAAAGTTACATTTTGGCGTCCTTGAGCCTAAAAATGCAAAAGACAAACTGCGAGTAAACGAGGGGCAAAGTCGGAGGATAATAGCTAAAAATAACTTAGTGGGGCAGGTTTGTGTAGTTTTTTCATGTAGTTAGTTCAAAAAAACAAGTGTAATTTTGGGAAAAATACTACATACTAGACTGAGACTGGACTGAAATTTGACTTTTAGTTTGAATATTTGAAAAAGTTAGACGGGAAGTCCGCTGATTGGACAACATTTTTTATATTATTGAATGAGAGACGCACGCTTGTGCCATTTTAAAGAAGACTGTCCATTGACACAGTACGTTACTGCTAGAGGTGATTTCCAGGAATAATTAAATAAAAATCAGTGGGACGCCCCAATCTAGCCAGCAGCTCAGCTGAGTTTTGCTAGTACTAAGTAACTGTGTTCTCAATTCTGAATTGTGGTAAGGGAAAAAGCATTTATCTTGTTTATTTTAATATTTTGAGTGATTGATACTGCCATATCATGAAAAATGATTACGACAAGTGAGTGCTTGATCTAGGTCCCCAGCAGCAGTCCAGGGCCTAGAGACAAACAAATAATATATGAAAACCTATCTAAGACTGTGGAAGGCGGATCTATAATTGAGATCAGTGGGAACATATCACCCACCTTATTGAATGGAAGAGGAAACTATTGAACATATTTCGGATGCAATGCAGTCTTGGGAAACTGGTACTATTTGATAACAACTGGGTGAGATGTGCTAAGTTGGTCAGAGAGATCTGACCCAATCTGTGTAATGTTGTTTTGTGGTGTTGTGTGTAAGAGTGGCGCAGTAAACAGAGTGTTGACACATGGCACAAATTTTGGTTTCAGAGTTTCTGATCTGGCACTACGATTGTGCCAGATGCTTTTGTAGAAGTACAAGAGCGGGTGTCTGTGCAGCTTAACATTTTACTCCAGCTACTGAGAGGAGTGGGCCACAAGAATTCTGTACTACATCGTCACAAGCCAGTTAAGTGCAAACCTGGCCTGCTGTAGATTCATCAACAGGGTCCACCATCAATAAAGAAATAAAATCTTGTTATATAAACATTAACATCAGTCCATATGTCCAGGACACTGAACTTTGTAACCATCGATTGGGCATGATGACGCCACCCCAACTAAACGTCCAGTGCTAGTTTTTCCCAAGACATTGTAGATATTATTAATATTAACCATTGGAATAATATATCTATGTACAAAAATTTCATTTGATTATGCAATATATATATGCATTTTATTGATAAATACATATTATTTCATATGTTCTGACCAAAAGAAACAAATGGTTCAGGACTAATAAATTTAAAAAATTTTCAAACTTAAACTTTAACAGCCAGTGTTAGTTCAGTTTATCATAGAGTTTATTATTATCATTATTAGACTTAGAATTTACATGTGTGTGTCTGTGTATTTTATTACCTACACATCACCATTCAGTACCCTAGACTTTTAACGTAGCTAACATTCATAATAGTAGAATAGGTCTGTTCGAGGTCGTAAGTGGTAGCAGAAAGGCCTTCTGTACTCACATAAACTTTTATCTCAGGAGCCTTCACAGCTGACCTCATCCAGTACACTAGGTAACATAACAACCATACAATAACATCAAAAACCACTACAATATTGGGGTCTTGTCCGGGGATTAAGTTTATCAAAGATATTAGGGTCTCTTGGTTTGGGAATTAAACTAGTGGGGACAGAGTTGTATAAATTTAAAAGTGTCCCTTAAAATAAAAATTGGAAAATAAAAGTTGATGAATCTTCACAGCCAGTGGTAATTAATTAATTAATTAATATATTACGTTAGTAATTATATACTTGGAATTTTCCTTAGTCATTGTTAATTTGTGTGTTAGAGTATGGCAGATCTAGCAAAATTTAGATCGGCTGCTGTGCTGACGGCGAAGGAGATGAACATGGAGGGTCAAGTTTTAATTCAGTATGTAACTTCAGAATGTGACAAGTATATTGAAAGGGAAGATAGGAGGTTAGCTGAAGAGAAGAGGTTACAAATTGAGGCTGATAAAGAACTTAAGAGGCTGCAGATTGAGGCTGACAAAGAGGCTAAGGCATTGGAGGCAGATAGGGAGATTAAAAGGCTCCAATTAGAAGCAGAAGATAAGAGATTGACTGCCGAAAGGGAGGCAGAAGAAAAGAGATTGACTGCCGAAAGGGAGGCAGAAGAAAAGAGATTGACTGCCGAAAGGGAAGCAGAAGATAGAAGATTGCAAAGGGAGCACGAATTACGACTAAGGGAGCTGGAATTACAAGGCCATGCTCCTGAAAATGGTGCCAGCCCCTTTCCCTCAGATGCCACGCCTAGTCAGGGAGCCTCAACCTCAGCTATGGGGTTTCATTTAGACCATTTTGTTGAGAAAGACGATGACATCGAGGGGTACCTCAGTAGATTCGAACTATTAGCTACTACGTATGGGTTAGAGAGAGAGAGGTGGAGTCTTAAGTTATCCCAAGGGCTTAGAGGTACTTCTTATGAAGTTTTTGCTAAGATGCATAGAGACGACCAAGACAATTATGACATGCTAAAGCAGGCTTTGTTATTGAGATATGAAAAGAATGGTGAATTTTATCGTAAGAAGTTTAGAAATGCCAAACTGTTGTCTGGGGAGACATACCACCAATTCTCTGCCAGACTGGAAACCTATTTGGAGAAATGGACTGCTCTGGGGAAGACCCAAGATCTCAAAGAGATGATCATGATAGAGCAATTAAGAGAGTCCATGGCTCCAGACCTGAGAAAATTTCTCATGGAACAAGGTGCAGAGAGGTTGGGGGAGGTTTTAAATGTCGCTGAGAGGTATCAGGCAGCCCAGGCAGAGGTAAGTGGCACTAAAAAGAAGCACATAGAAAATTTTAAAGCTCCACAGCAATTTAGTAAATTTGATACCAGAGAACAAGGTAATAAAGGCAGGACAAACTTTGATAGGCCACGAAATGATTATCGTGATAGAAACTCACAGTTCAATGACCAAAAATATAATGAAAGAAAACCGTTTAACCAAGGAAAGAGATGGTGCAAATGGTGTAAGAAAGACAACCATAACACCGAATTTTGTAAAAGGAAACCTTCAAACATTGCTGCAATGAAATCGGGGAAACAAAGATTAAAGGTTAATCCTAATGGACAGCAGGAACCTTATCACCCCCCCCCCCCCAGTTTGTGAGGATGTTATTTGTAATGGGGTCACCATAAGGTGCCTATATGATACAGGTTTGGATTATGATTCAGTTGTGAAGTCTAGCCTAGTGGACCCAAGTCAGTATACCACAGAAACAGTGGAAATACAAGGGGCGACTAAGGACATACCACTCATGACACTTCCCATCGCAAGGATAACGGTGAAAACTCGCTATGTGGAAGGAGAAATCAGAGCAGCAGTGATAGATGAACCAATCTACCCTCTGATATTGGGGTGTAGATACGTCTTCTTGGGGAATCCCGAGAGACCTGTGATCATGGCGACAGTGCAGACCAGGTCACAGAAAAAGGAGGAAGAAGGTGAACCTATAAATGCTCATCCAGAAGAGATGAGGAAGGCGCAGGCTGAGGATAGGACACTCAAGCCATGTTTTAAGAAATTGCCCAAATGCCACACACCTCCAAGCAAGGGAGAGTACTTTATGAGGAACAAAGTATTATACAGGAAGACAGGAACTAGATCCACTGGTCACGGACAGTTGGTTCTTCCCAAGGTATATAGGGCAAATTTAATAAGGAGCTTACATGTTGGAAAAGATGGTGACCATGAGAAAATGAATAAAGCGAGAACAGCCTTTGCTATTCTCAACAACATTTGGAAGTCTTCCCAGTACAGCACAAACACCAAATTAAGACTGTATGAGAGCTGCGTACTTTCTGTGCTTCTCTATGGTGCGGAATGGCCTTGGAAAATTTATCATAAAGAGAACAAATGGGGATCGAAACTGTCCTCCTTCCACACAATCTTAATTATAAGGAAAAAGTCATCTCCAATCTTTTGGCAAACACCATCAGGTTCCAAGAACTAATGCTTATTCGGAGTAACAGGAGGACATGCACACATCAGCTTGCATTGATAAAAGGACGCTGGAATTCATTGGGGGCCATGTTCAAAGGGGGACCCTGATAAAATCGCTAAGAACAGCTGGGATGCTAAATAACCCCATTGATGAGGGAAAGCGGAAAAAGGGCCGACAGGAAAAACAACTTGGCGGATTAACCAATAACAATGGAAGCTGAGATGCAAAGAATGAACCACAGTTGGGGCACTGTACGAAGGATGGCCGCCGACCGAGCAAAGTGGAATCAATTTGTTGCTGCCCTACAAGACGCCACCAGGCGTGATGGCCGCTGACTGCTTTGACGGTTGGCGGTTATGGATCAAAGAAGAAGAATGAGAAAATAGGTACCATCTGCCAAAAGGTTGCTCGAAAATACTATTGGGAACGCTCAAATAATCAACGTATTATGTCGAGATTGAGACTACTTCCAGGAATCTTTTGTAGAAGCATGTGCCATCCATATTTTAAGTAATTTCATGAGGGAACACCCACAAAGGGAAAAAATGAGCAGGACCTAGAAACGCCACGGGGCAAACTTAGGCCTGGAAGGAAAAATAATTATAATAAAGTAGACAAAGTGGAATGGGAGCCCCCTTTTCACACCCAGTCTTCACTTGATTGTATTAACATGGCCACTTTGCGACGAGTACAAAGAGTAATTTTACCCCAGAATAAGCTGACAATCCGTCGGTCAGAATTATATAAACTGGAGGAAACTAAAAGAGAGCGAAGATTCTCATAAGTAATCTAAAGTGGGAGACAAAACCCAAGAAAAAAAATTGGGAGTGGTCGATTTGTTCGTGATGATTAGACTAGAAGAAGAAAAGGGAGCCCCCTCACCCATAAATCTTGGTAATGGAAATGGACCCGACTTTACGATGAAAAATAAAATGAAAGTAATTTTACCCCAGAATAAGCTGAGTTTTTTTCAGAATTATATAAACCCCCGCTAATACTCGAGGCGAAATCTCAGGTTATTAGTAATTTCTAACCTGACATTGATTTTACGTGAGTATCCCCTTTTTTCTTGTAGAGAGACAGGTGTCCCTCGCCATTCAGGAAGAAAACTCTCACGATATCGGAGGTACCACAAGGACAAGCTGGGGGCTGGAGCCGCCAATCCTGAATTTGGGAGAAAGTTTTAAAAGTTTAAAAGTCCATATGAAAGTTTATTAAGGACCTGGACGGATGAGAAAGCAGAAGAGACTGTTACCTCATCATATCAATATGTGAACGAGCTGACCACTCGTCTGAAAGCTGGATGGAAACTGGCAAATGATAATTTGAGACAAGCCAGGAAGAAACATGCAGCGTATTTTAATAGGAAAGCAAAGGACAGAGAATTAGCTGTGGGAGAGAAGGTGCTTCTTCTACTACCCGGCAGCCAGAATAAGTTACAAATTGGATGGCAAGGTCCATATACGGTTCTAGAGAAGGTGTCTAGAACAAACTATAAAATTGACAAAAAGGGGAAGGAGAAGGTATATCATGTAAACCTTTTAAAGAAGTATCTGGACAGACCACTCCAGGAAAGCACCCCCCTTACTGACCTTGGCTATCGCAACTAAAATGAAAAAGGAACCACTCACCTCACATGAATACCCATTACATCCCTGTGAGACAGCCGCACAAGTAAAAGTCAGTAAGCACCTGACTAAAAATCAGAGGGAGAGAGTTCAACAGGTTCTGGAGGAACATACAGATGTATTAACAGATAAACCAGGACATACAAATTTGCTACAGTATGACATGAAGCTGGTAGACTCAAACCCAATCTGTATGAGAGCCTATTCTGTTCCGTTCGCGAAGGAGAAGGCATTGAAAGAGGAAATAGATTATTTGTTGAAAGAAGGGATTATTTCACACAGTGAATCTTCTTTTAGCTCCAGTGTAGTTTTGTTGAGGAAACCGTCTGGGGAACATAGACTGTGCATAGATTACAGGAAACTGAATGCTGTCACAGAAGGACAAGTGGATCCATTACCAGACACAAAACAGTTATTTGCCAGATTGAACAAGGCAAAATACTTTTCGAAGGTGGATCTTAGCAAAGGCTATTACCAGATTCCAGTGAAGCCTGAAGTTAGACCTTATTTAGCTTTTAGCACCTCGGAAGGACATTATGAATTCAACATGCTACCATTCGGATTGAAAAATGCTCCGAGTGTATTTTCTAGGATGATGCGCAAATTGTTGGATCCCCTGAATAATCCATGTATCACGAATTTCATGGATGATATTCTCGTCGCCACAGAGACATTTGAAGAACACATTAACTCTCTGAAAATGTTATTTGATAGGCTCAGAGAAGCAAACTTAACTGCTAGACCAACAAAATGTTGTATTGGATGCAAAGAGTTGGAATTCTTGGGACATACTGTATATCAGGGTAACATGACCCCTGACCCCAAGAACTTGGAAAAACTGCAGAGAGCACCTAGACCACAAACAAAAAAAAGACGTGCGATCATTCGTGTCGTTATGTGGGTTTTACCAAAAATATATCAAAAATTTTAACTCTATATGTGTTCCTCTGACTGATCTGACTCGCAAGGGAAATCCAGATAAAATTGTTTGGTCCGCGCAATGTGAATTGGCATTTCAAGAGTTAAAGGAAAAACTCACTAGCAAGCCTATTCTCAAATTGCCTGATTTGACTCAGGACTTTGTGGTGAGAACAAATGCAAGTAATGTAGGCCTGGGGGCGGCTCTGTTGCAAAGGTCCTCTTCACCCAATGGGGAACTGAACCCAGTCGCTTATGCAAGCCGCAAGTTGAATAAAGCGGAGCAAGGATATTCCACAAGCGAAAAAGAATGTTTAGCGTTAATCTGGGCAATAAAAAAGTTCCAAATCTATCTGTATGGTAGGACTTTTGTGGTCCAGACGGATCACCAGCCCCTAGTGTTCTTATCTCAGGCCAAGCATGAAAATGCAAGATTGTTAAGATGGTCTTTATTGTTGCAACCTTATCAGTTTATTATTGAATATATCCCGGGGTCACAGAATGTCGGTGCAGATTTCCTCAGTAGGCACCCCTGTGATCAAAATTAGAGTAGTTGGCAGGCGTGAGGAGTAATTTTATCTATGTGTATCACTGGTTTTGGAACTTGCATTTGTGCATGTTCTCAGGTGGGGAGATGTGTGGTGAAATTACCGTGATACAACGTTAAAATATCTCCAATTATAAAGATAACGGGTAAAATAACACGTAGGGATAAAAATATAGGCAAAATATGCCGAGGCTTCTTCACCTACGCCAGCGCTTTCTACCGCCATTGAAACTAACTAGTTGGAACATGCAGACTAAACGGTTTACCCTTTTAGACGGGAGGGAAACGGAGATAAAAGAAAAAAATATGACGGTCGGAACACGTGTTTGAATCTAAAAGGCAAAAAGACGCAATTTGTAGTTTAAAGAAAAAAAATTCACGCCACTAGTTGACACAATGTAAGGAATTGGTAGAAAAACGACCTTAGCTCTTATTCGAAACAGTCGTATCTTGGACGTTTTACGGTAATTGGTTGTTTTATTTGAATATAGCGGCAAACGCCGTGGACGAAGGTTCAAAAAACAAATTTCAAAAAATAACCTTGAGAAAAGTAGGTTTTTCTTTAATAATAAAGTTATGAAAATAAAACCTAGCTAGTTTGATAGCCCATCTTGAGCAGAGAAATAATATACTTTTAATTACACAGACGGACAGATAACACGGACGATATTGACGAAAGACTGTATTGTTCAAATCAGACTAGCGAACAGTTTTTTGTGCATATTTTCACTAAAGTTACATTTTGGCGTCCTTGAGCCTAAAAATGCAAAAGACAAACTGCGAGTAAACGAGGGGCAAAGTCGGAGGATAGTAGCTAAAAATAACTTAGTGGGGCAGGTTTGTGTAGTTTTTTCATGTAGTTAGTCCAAAAAACAAGTGTAATTTTGGGAAAAATACTACATACTAGACTGAGACTGGACTGAAATTTGACTTTTAGTTTGAATATTTGAAAAATTTAGAGGGGAAGTCCGCTGATTGGACAACATTTTTTATATTATTGAATGAGAGACGCACGCTTGTGCCATTTTAAAGAAGACTGTCCATTGACACAGTACGTTACTGCTAGAGGTGATTTCCAGGAATAATTAAATAAAAATCAGTGGGACGCCCCAATCTAGCCAGCAGCTCAGCTGAGTTTTGCTAGTACTAAGTAACTGTGTTCTCAATTCTGAATTGTGGTAAGGGAAAAAGCATTTATCTTGTTTATTTTAATATTTTGAGTGATTGATACTGCCATATCATGAAAAATGATTACGACAAGTGAGTGCTTGATCTAGGTCCCCAGCAGCAGTCCAGGGCCTAGAGACAAACAAATAATATATGAAAACCTATCTAAGACTATGGAAGGCGGATCTATAATTGAGATCAGTGGGAACATATCACCCACCTTATTGAATGGAAGAGGAAACTATTGAACATATTTCGGATGCAATGCAGTCTTGGGAAACTGGTACTATTTGATAACAACTGGGTGAGATGTGCTAAGTTGGTCAGAGAGATCTGACCCAATCTGTGTAATGTTGTTTTGTGGTGTTGTGTGTAAGAGTGGCGCAGTAAACAGAGTGTTGACACATGGCACAAATTTTGGTTTCAGAGTTTCTGATCTGGCACTACGATTGTGCCAGATGCTTTTGTAGAAGTACAAGAGCGGGTGTCTGTGCAGCCTAACACTTTACTCTAGCTACTGAGAGGAGTGGGCCACAAGAATTCTGTACTACATCGTCACATGCCAGTTAAGTGCAAACCTGGCCTGCTGTAGATTCATCAACAGGGTCCACCATCAATAAAGAAATAAAATCTTGTTATATAAACATTAACATCAGTCCATATGTCCAGGACACTGAACTTTGTAACCATAGATTGGGCATGATGACGCCACCCCAACTAAACATCCAGTGCTAGTTTTTCCCAAGACATTGTAGATATTATTAATATTAACCATTGCAATAATATACCTATGTACAAAAATTTCATTTCATTATGCAATATATATATGCATTTTATTGATAAATACATATTATTTCATATGTTCTGACCAAAAGAAACAATTGGTTCAGGACTAATAAATTTAAAAAATTTAGTTCAGTTTATTATTATCATTATTAGACTTAGAATTTACATGTGTGTGTCTGTGTATTTTATTACCTACACATCACCATTCAGTACCCTAGACTTTTAACGTAGCTAACATTCATAATAGTAGAATAGGTCTGTTTAAGGTCGTAGGTGGTAGCAGAGAGGCCTTCTGTACTCACATAAACTTTTATCTCAGGAGCCTTCACAGCTGACCTCATCCAGTACACTAGGTAACATAACAACCATACAATAACATCAAAAACCACTACAAGTACAAGGCTCAAAAACGAACGTACAATGCTCAAAAACGGACGTACAAGGCTCAAAAACGGACGTACAAGGCTTTAAAAGGACGTATAAGGCTTAAAAACGAACGTACAAGGCTAAAAAACATACGTACAAGGCTCAAAATCTGCCGTCCAAGGCTTAAAAACGGACGATAAGGCTCAAAAAAGCTCACAGTACTCATGCCGGTACTTGTGTCTTTATTCACCCACAGATTAAAATTGTTGAAATTTCGGAGGCAATCGGATCACCGTACTTTGTCTTAAATTTGTTTTCTTAAATTCGAGCGAAAAATCTAACACCGTCTCCGCGCGGCAAATCTCTCTCTCAGTTCGCCAAAATCGTTAGAAAGTCGTCTTGGCTAATACCACGATAACTGGTGCGCTCTCTCTTTCACTACGGCAATGTACTTGTGCGCTTTCTCTTTCACTACGGCAATTTATCCATCCGGTTGTGTGGCAGGACATCAAAGGGATTATTCGTCTGATTGGGTGATGGTGGTGGTAAGAGTTTCTCTTCTGTGGATTGAAGTGACGTCGATTTGTAGCAATGTAACTTATATGGTCCTGTGTAGGGAATGAAATAGCTCGATCGTTCTGTGATAATAAATATGTACATAATTTTTTGGTCATGGTCATCTTCTAATACGAGCGTTAAACAATTGATCTTGTGATTTATGCCATCTTTAGCGCCTTTTCATTTGGTGTCACGAAATTGTGAGAGAAAGAGCATAAGAGTGGGACTTAGTGTGACTCTTCATTATTTTTATCTTAACTGTTTGCGGACGGAAGCAGTCATTTTCTTTGGAATTGTTGAAAGTCTGTACACCTTCTTTTCTGCTTCTACCTACCGGTGGGGTCTCATTTCTACTGCATTATGTGCTGGTGGTACTCATAATAAGTCCCATTTGCCCTTTGTGAAAGGACTGTCAGATACCAGGTGGTCCGCTCGGGCAGATGCAACAAAAGCACTTTTACACAGCTTTTCTGCAATAAAACAAGTCTTAGATGATATTTCAGATAACAATGATCAGAAGACTGAGTGTCGTCAACAGGCTCGTGGTCTACTTTCAACCATGATGAAGTTAGAAACAGGAATAATGATCATGCTGTGGGATCAAGTATTACAGCGTGTTCAAATGACCAGTGCTTCTTCGCAATCTTCTGACCAAGATTTGAATACAGCTTGTGCCCTCTATGAATCCCTGCGGGGGTATATTCAAGCTATGCGGTCTACTTTTGCAGACATAGAGCAAAAGGCCAAGGATCTGACTGAGTGTGAACATTATCAAGAACAAACTCGAAGAAAACACAAACGAAATCGAGAGTATGATGATTTCAGTGGTTCCAGCACACTTGATCCACTTGTTGAATCTCAAACGCCTTCTCAGCAGTTTAAAAGCCAAACATTTCTTGTCCTTATTGATAGCTTGCTTTTTGCCTATTCAAAACGCACAAAGCTTATCAAAAGTTGATTGATGTATTTGGATTCCTTCGTCAGTTACAGTCGTTTACATCTGAAGAGGTGGTAACGTGATCATCGAAGCTTATTGAATCATATCCGGAAGATGTGGAAGAAAGTCTTTGTGAAAAACTTGTGCAGTTTACAGAACTGTTGAAAACTGATCTGGCTTCTCATATTGGCACTTATCTAGACCTTGTAGAGTTACAGTTTTACCGTTGGATAATTGACAATTCTTTGGAGTCTTCTTTTCCAAATGTAGAAATCGCCTTGCGCATCTATTTGTCACTAATGGTAACCAACTGCAGTGGAGAACGATCATTTTCAAAACTGAAACTTATTAAAAATGAACTAAGGAGCACCATGGGTCAAAAGAGATTGAACAATCTCACACTAATGAGCATTGAACATAAACTTCTGCGTGAAATTGATACATATAATATCATCAACAAATTTGCTCATGCTAAATGTAGAAACATTAATATTTAAACAATAATGTTGACTGTGTTGTTACTTTTGATAATGATAATTACTATGCAAATTAAAAATGTATGTGTTTGTGATAAAATTAACCGTGATACAACGTTAAAATATCTCCAAAGATAAAATGTAGGGATAAAAACTAATGCGTAAGCTACTAGAATACATGATCGCCCACGCCGCGGGTCACCACCCGCCATGGAAATTGACTTGTTAGACGTGAAGGCAAAACGTTTACCCTTGGAACGGGATGAGAACGGAGATCAAAAGGAAAAAATATGACTGAACACGTGCTTAAAACTAGCAAGGCTAAAAAGACGCAATTGGTGGGGAAAGGAAAAAAATTCACGTCCCCAAGTTGACACAAGGTAAAGAAATCGACAAAAGGGACCTTAGCTATTATACGTAACAGTCATTTCTTGGACGCTTTTGCGATAACTTAGTCCGTTTATTTGAATTCAGAGACGAACGCATTACAGAAGATGCTCGAAAATATTTCAAAAAACCAACTAACCTTGAAAAGTAACTTTTTCTTAATAATGATGTTAGGAATATAAAACCTAGCTGGCCTGATGGCCCATCTTGAGCAGTGAAATAATATGCTTTCATTTATACAGACGGATAGATAATAAGAAAGATATTGACAAAAGACTGTGTTGTTCATATCAGCGAGCGACTGCATTGAAACAAAAAATGTCCTTAATTTTCAAAAACTGCGGCCTTGAGTCTCAAGTGCTAAAATCTAGTTGGAATGAAAGAGAGGGAATGTGGTGGAGAATTGTGGCTAAAAATAACTTTAAAAGCAAAATTGTGTAGGGGAAGGCAGAGTTGGTTCAAAAAACAAGTGTGTTTTTTTGTGAAACGCAAGTAGAGACAGACGGACCAACAGACAATAATACATACTTGACTGAGGTATGACTGAATTGACTTTTGGTAGGAGGTTTGAATTTGAAAGGAAAAAAGGCGGTGATTGGCCATAGATGAATATATTATCGGCGCTCAGACGCGCATTTTTGCCATTCAACATAAACTGTCCAGTAGTAGACACAGTAAATAATTCAGTGGTGTATTTCCCAGAAGCTAATTGAAATATTTAGAGGGACGCCATACTAAAGCCAGCAGCTCAGCTGAGTTTTGCTAGCATCTAACTGTGTTCTATATTCATAATTCTGGTAAGACTGAAAGTATTTCTTTGTATATTTTAATATTTGTTTAATGTTTCGAGTGATTTGATACTGCCATATCAAAATCTATCCCTTACAACAAGTAAGGATTCGCTCTAGACCCCCCGCCCCAGTTCAGGGTCTAGAGACAAACAAAATACATAAACTCCAGCAAGGATTATGAAGGGCAGATCAAGTGTTGAGATCAGTGGAACATATCACCTATCCTATTCTATAGCAGGAAGCTAATGAACATATTTCAGAATATGTAGTCTGGGGGAACTTATCCTATGTGAAACCAACTTGGTAAGATGTGTTGTATGGTCAAAGAGATCTGACCCGTCTATGTGGTGTTGTGTGTAGTGTTGTGTCCAGAAATGGTTTAGAGGATGGAATTCTGACACATGACCAATACTTTTATTTCAGAACTGTGAGTTTTTATTTGGCACCAATGTGGTGTCAAATGATGAGTTGAATAATACAAGAGTGGACCCGTGCAGTTTATATTTTGGTAGAGCAGCCTTATATTGCCCCCAAGCACGGAGAGGTGGGGCCACCTGATTCCAGCACCAGAACTACTCATTCAAGATACGTGAGCGTCTGGCCTGCTGGTTATTCACCAACTCAACTTAATTTCTAACACACCAATTATAGTCCCATCAATAAATGGACAATGTTTAGTCGCCATAGACAGGGAGTGATGCGGCCACCCCAACAGCACATCCATTAATCGTTCTCCCAGATAAATTACAAATATAAACAGTAGTAATATTAACTAGTCTTGTAAAATACATATGTACACACCTTTCATTTATTATGCCATATATTCATGCATTTCATTCATAATTGCAAAACCTTTCATATGTTCTGACCAAAATAAAACCTTGGTTCAGAACAAATAAACTTAAAGAAAATTTACTATCAAAATTTTACACAGCTTGAGTTAGTTCAGTGTGTTATAACATTTTATTAATATTATTAGACTTATTAAATATCTGTGTGTGTGTATGTAAACTACCATAACAAATTACATATCAGTACCCTAGAATTTTAACGTAGCCACATTCATTAGTAAAAGAGATAGGTGTGAGGTCGTAGTGGTAGCAAGAAGGGCCTTCTGTAAATTCACAGCTACATTTATCTCAGGAGCCTTCACAGCTGACCTCATGCATCACACTAGGTAATATCACAATCATACAATACCAACAAATCCACTACATATATTGGGGTCTCTTGTCCCGGGATAATTAGCCTATCAATAATATTAGGATCTCCTGGGGGGAGAATTAAATTAGGGGAACACATTATAAAAATTAAAAGTGTCCCTTAAAATTAAAAGTGAAAATAAAAGTTGGTGAATCTTCACAGCCAGTGGTAGTTAATTGATCAATTAATTAATTAGAATTACTTTAGACTATAGTAATTAGAATTAATTAAGTGGTTGGAAATTTTATCTTGCTCATTGCTAAATTGTCTAAAAAGTATGGCGGAGCTAGCCAAATTCAGATCAGCTGCTGTGCTGACGGCAAGGGATATGGGAATGGATGGTCAGGTTTTAATTCAATATGTAACGGCTGAATGTGATAAGTATATTGAAAGGGAAGATAGGAAGGTAGCTGAAGAGAAGAGGTTGCAAATTGAGGCTGATAGAGAACTTAAAAGGCTGCAGATTGAGGCTGACAAGGAGGCTAAAGCATTAGAGGCAGAAGAAAAATGACAGCAAAGGGAGGCAGAAGATAAAAGATTGACTGCCGAAAGGGAGGCAGAAGATAGAAGGTTGCAAAGGGAGCACGAATTACGACTAAGGGAGCTGGAGCTACAAGGCCAGGCTCCTGAAAATGGTGCCAGCCCTTTTGCCTCAGATGCTACGCCCAGTCTGGGAGCCTCAACATCAGCTATGGGGTTTCATTTAGACCATTTTGTTGAGAAAGACTATGACATAGTGGGGTACCTCGGACGTTTTGAGTTATTAGCTACTACATATGGGTTAGAGAGAGAGAGGTGGAGTTTAAAGTTATCACAGGGACTGAGAGGTACTTCTTATGAAGTCTTCGCAAAAATGAACAGAGAAGACCAAGACAATTATGACATGTTAAAGCAGGCTTTGTTATTGAGGTACGAAAAAAATGGTGAATTTTATCGTAAGAAATTTAGAAATGCCAAACTGTTGTCTGGGGAGACATACCACCAATTCTCTGCCAGACTGGAAACCTATTTGGAGAAATGGACTGCTCTGGGGAAGACCCAAGATCTTAAGGAGATGATCATGATAGAGCAATTGAGAGAGTCCATGGCTCCAGACATGAGAAAATTTCGCATGGAACAAGGTGCAGAGAAGTTGGGGGAGGTTTTAAATGTTGCTGAGAGGTATCAGGCAGCCCAGGCAGAGGTAAGTGGTGCTAAAAAGAAGCACATAGACAATTTTAAAGCTCCACAGCAATTTAATAAATTTGATAATAGAGAACAGGGAAATAAAGGTAGGACAAACTTTGAACGGCCAAGAAATGACTACCGAGACAGAAACTCACAGTTCAATGACCAAAAATCCAATGAAAGAAAACCGTTTAACCAAGGAAAAAGATGGTGTAAATGGTGCAAGAAAGATAACCATAACACCGAATTTTGTAGAAGGAAACCTTCAAACATTGCTGCAATGAAGTCGGGGACTCAAAGATTAAAGGTTAATCCTAATGGACAGCAGGAACCTTATCACCCCCCAGTTTGTGAGGATGTTATTTGTAATGGGGTCACCATAAGGTGCCTTTATGATACAGGTTTGGATTATGATTCAGTTGTGAAGTCTAGCCTAGTGGACTCAAGTCAGTATACCACAGAAACAGTGGAAATACAAGGGGCGACTAAGGACATACCACTCATGACACTTCCCATCGCAAGGATAACGGTGAAAACTCGCTATGTGGAAGGAGAAATCAGAGCAGCAGTGATAGATGAACCAATCTACCCTCTGATATTGGGGTGTAGATACGTCTTCTTGGGGAATCCCGATAGACCTGTGATCATGGCGACAGTGCAGACCAGGTCACAGAAGAAGGAGGAAGAAGGTGAACCTATAAATGCTCATCCAGAGAGATGAGGAAGGCGCAGGCTGAGGATAGGACACTCAAGCCATGTTTTAAAAAATTGCCCAAATGCCACACACCTCCGAGCAAGGGGGAATATTTTATGAAGAACAAACTATTATACAGGAAGGAACAAATGGTCACAACCAGCTGGTTCTTCCCACTTCATATAGGGATAAACTGATGGAACTCGGGCATGCGATTCCCTTCAGTGGTCACATGGGGATCAGCGCCACAGGACAGCGTATAGCTTGTCATTACTTCTGGCCAGGGATAACGGAGGATATAAAAAGATATGTCAAATCCTGCCCAGAATGTCAAAGGGTAGCTCCAAAGCATTGGACTGCTCCTGCAACTCTAGGGGAAATGCCCATAGTGGGAACACCTTTTGAGAGGGTTGCAGTGGATATTGTGGGACCTCTCACTCGGACCAAGAGGAGGAACAGTTACATCCTTACTCTGGTGGACACTTGTTCTATGTGGGGAGAGGCGGTAGCCCTGCCATCAATTGATTCAAAACATGTAGCAGAGGCACTACTTACAATATTCACCCGATTAGGATTCCCGCATCAAATCTTGACGGATAATGGCTCTCAGTTCAAGGGGAAACTAACGGAAGAAGTTTTTAAGCTATTTCAAGCCAGACACTTTCATTGTAGTCCGTACCATCCGCAAGGGAACGGCCAGGTAGAGAGGTTCAACGGGACTCTCTATTCTATCCTGAGAAAGCTGGCACATGAAAAACCGGATCTGTGGGATCAATTCCTGCCCGCCGCATTGTTTGCGTATCGGGAGGTACCACATAGTTCAACCGGGATGGCTCCCGCAACTCTGCTATTTGGGAGGCCAATAAAAGGTCCACTAGAAGCACTATTAAGGACCTGGACAGATGAGAAGGCGGAAGAGACTGTTACCTCATCTTATCAATACGTGAACGAACTGACCACTCGTTTGAAAGCTGGATGGAAACTGGCAAATGATAATTTGAAACAAGCCAGGAAGAAACATGCAGCATATTTTAATAGGAAGGCAAAGGACAGAGAACTAGCTGTGGGAGAGAAGGTGCTGCTTCTACTACCCGGCAGCCAGAATAAATTACAAATTGGATGGCAAGGTCCATATACGGTTCTAGAGAAGGTGTCTAGAACAAACTATAAAATTGACAAAAAGGGGAAGGAGAAAGTTTATCATGTAAACCTGTTAAAGAAGTATCTGGACAGACCACTCCAGGAAAGCACCCCCTTACTGACCTTGGCTATCGCAACTCAAATGCAAAAGGAACCACTCACCTCACATGAATACCCATTACATCCTTGTGAAACAGCAGCACAGGTAAAAGTCAGTAAGCACCTGACTAAAAATCAGAGGGAGAGAGTTCAACAGGTTCTGGAGGAACATACAGATGTATTAACAGATAAACCAGGCCATACAAATTTGCTACAGTATGACATGAAACTGGTAGACTCAAACCCAATCTGTATGAGAGCCTATTCTATTCCGTTCGCGAAGGAGAAGGCATTGAAGGAAGAAATAGATTATTTGTTGAAGGAGGGGATTATTTCACACAGTGAATCATCTTTTAGCTCTAGTGTCGTTTTGTTGAGAAAACCGTCTGGGGAACACAGACTGTGCATAGATTACAGGAAACTGAATGCTGTCACAGAAGGACAAGTGGATCCATTACCAGACACAAAACAGTTATTTGCCAGATTGAACAAGGCAAAATACTTTTCAAAGGTGGATCTTAGTAAAGGCTATTACCAGATTCCAGTGAAGCCTGAAGTGAGACCTTATTTGGCTTTTAGCACTTCGGATGGACATTATGAATTCAACATGCTACCATTCGGACTGAAAAATGCTCCGAGTGTATTTTCAAAGATGATGCGCAAATTGTTGGATCCCCTGAATAACCCATGTATCACGAATTTCATGGATGATATTCTCGTCGCCACAGAGACATTTGAAGAACACATTGAAGCTCTAAAAATGTTATTTAATAGGCTTAGGGAGGCGAACTTAACTGCTAGGCCAACAAAATGTTGTATTGGATGCAAAGAGTTGGAATTCTTGGGACACACTGTATATCAGGGTAACATGACCCCTGACCCCAAGAACTTGGAAAAACTGCAGAGAGCACCTAGAACACAAACAAAAAAGGACGTGCGATCATTCGTGTCGTTATGCGGATTTTATCAAAAATATATCAAAGATTTTAACTCTATTTGTGCTCCTCTGACTGATCTGACTCGCAAGGGACTTCCAGATAAAATTATTTGGACTGCGCAAAGTGAATTAGCGTTCCAAGACTTAAAGGAAAAACTCACTAGCAAGCCTATTCTCAAACTACCTGATTTGACACAGGACTTTGTCTTAAGAACCGATGCAAGTAATGTAGGACTCGGGGCGGCTTTGTTGCAAAGATCATCTTCACCTGATGGGGAACTGAAACCAGTCGCTTATGCAAGCCGCAAATTGAATAAGGCGGAACAAGGATATTCCACAAGCGAAAAAGAATGTTTAGCGTTAATCTGGGCAATAAAGAAGTTTCAAATCTATCTGTATGGTAGGACTTTTGTGGTCGAGACGGATCATCAGCCTCTCGTATTCTTATCTCAGGCTAAGCATGAAAACGCAAGATTGCTGAGGTGGTCTTTATTGCTTCAACCTTATCAGTTTAGTATCCAATATATCCCAGGCAAATTGAATGTCGGTGCAGATTTCCTCAGTCGGCACCCCTGTGATCAAAATTAGAGTAGTGGCAGGCGTGAGGAGTAATTTTATCTATGTGTATCACTGGTTTTGGAACTTGCCGTAGGCATGTTTTCAAGTGGGGAGATGTGTGATAAAATTAACCGTGATACAACGTTAAAATATCTCCAAAGATAAAATGTAGGGATAAAAACTAATGCGTAAGCTACTAGAATACATGATCGCCCACGCCGCGGGTCACCACCCGCCATGGAAATTAACTTGTTAGACGTGAAGGCAAAACGTTTACCCTTGGAACGGGATGAGAACGGAGATCAAAAGGAAAAAATATGACTGAACACGTGCTTAAAACTAGCAAGGCTAAAAAGACGCAATTGGTGGGGAAAGGAAAAAAATTCACGTCCCCAAGTTGACACAAGGTAAAGAAATCGACAAAAGGGACCTTAGCTATTATACGCAACAGTCATTTCTTGGACGCTTTTGCGATAACTTAGTCCGTTTATTTGAATTCAGCGACGAACGCATTACAGAAGATGCTCGAAAATATTTCAAAAAACCAACTAACCTTGAAAAGTAACTTTTTCTTAATAATGATGTTAGGAATATAAAACCTAGCTGGCCTGATGGCCCATCTTGAGCAGTGAAATAATATGCTTTCATTTATACAGACGGATAGATAATAAGAAAGATATTGACAAAAGACTGTGTTGTTCATATCAGCGAGCGACTGCATTGAAACAAAAAATGTCCCTAATTTTCAAAAACTGCGGCCTTGAGACTCAAGTGCTAAAATCTAGTTGGAATGAAAGAGAGGGAATGTGGTGGAGAATTGTGGCTAAAAATAACTTTAAAAGCAAAATTGTGTAGGGGAAGGCAGAGTTGGTTCAAAAAACAAGTGTGTTTTTTTGTGAAACGCAAGTAGAGACAGACGGACCAACAGACAATAATACATACTTGACTGAGGTATGACTGAATTGACTTTTGGTAGGAGGTTTGAATTTGAAAGGAAAAAAGGCGGTGATTGGCCAAAGATGAATATATTATCGGCGCTCAGACGCGCATTTTTGCCATTCAACATAAACTGTCCACTAGTAGACACAGTAAATAATTCAGTGGTGTATTTCCCAGAAGCTAATTGAAATATTTAGAGGGACGCCATACTAAAGCCAGCAGCTCAGCTGAGTTTTGCTAGCATCTAACTGTGTTCTATATTCATAATTCTGGTAAGACTGAAAGTATTTCTTTGTATATTTTAATATTTGTTTAATGTTTCGAGTGATTTGATACTGCCATATCAAAATCTATCCCTTACAACAAGTAAGGATTCGCTCTAGACCCCCCGCCCCAGTTCAGGGTCTAGAGACAAACAAAATACATAAACTCCAGCAAGGATTATGAAGGGCAGATCAAGTGTTGAGATAAGTGGAACATATCACCTATCCTATTCTATAGCAGGAAGCTAATGAACATATTTCAGAATATGTAGTCTGGGGGAACTTATCCTATGTGAAACCAACTTGGTAAGATGTGTTGTATGGTCAAAGAGATCTGACCCGTCTATGTGGTGTTGTTGTGTGTAGTGTTGTGTCCAGAAATGGTTTAGAGGATGGAATTCTGACACATGACCAATACTTTTATTTCAGAACTGTGAGTTTTTATTTGGCACCAATGTGGTGTCAAATGATGAGTTGAATAATACAAGAGTGGACCCGTGCAGTTTATATTTTGGCAGAGCAGCCTTATATTGCCCCCAAGCACGGAGAGGTGGGGCCAACTGATTCCAGCACCAGAACTACTCATTCAAGATACGTGAGCGTCTGGCCTGCTGGTTATTCACCAACTCAACTTAATTTCTAACACACCAATTATAGTCCCATCAATAAATGGACAATGTTTAGTCGCCATAGACAGGGAGTGATGCGGCCACCCCAACAGCACATCCATTAATCGTTCTCCCAGATAAATTACAAATATAAACAGTAGTAATATTAACTAGTCTTGTAAAATACATATGTACACACCTTTAATTTATTATGCCATATATTCATGCATTTCATTCATGATTGCAAAACCTTTCATATGTTCTGACCAAAATAAAACCTTGGTTCAGAACAAATAAACTTAAAGAAAATTTACTATCAAAATTTTACACAGCTTGAGTTAGTTCAGTGTGTTATAACATTTTATTAATATTATTAGACTTATTAAATATCTCTGTGTGTGTATGTAAACTACCACACCACATTACATATCAGTACCCTAGAATTTTAACGTAGCCACATTCATTAGTAAAAAAGATAGGTGTGAGGTCGTAGTGGTAGCAAGAAGGGCCTTCTGTAAATTCACAGCTACATTTATCTCAGGAGCCTTCACAGCTGACCTCATGCATCACACTAGGTAATATCACAATCATACAATACCAACAAATCCACTACAGTGTTCAAATATATTTGTGTTGTTTTATTGTTTTTTTTTTTAAATATAGGGCCCCTTTCTTGACATATGCTACAAACCCCGTACTAGCTTAAACCGGCCCAGCTTGCAAACTTTTTCTGTCGTTTGTTTTTATAGCACTAAAAACGTAGGGAGGATCAGAGCAAAATCAAAGCACTTAATACCAAATCGATAACGCAGCTGCGAACCACCTCAAAATTTACCGCGGACCGTAAGTTGTCCACTGACCACGGTTTGGGAACCACGGCTCTAGTCACCCGTTCAACATTTTGAAATTTGTCATACATCGCCTTTTTATTTTAAATCTGTTGACTCTATCTCTCTTGTCTCGTTTTACTTTTCTTTGAGTTTGTTTTTTGTTAGTTTCATTCTTTCTCCATTTTACTAATTTTTTAATTATCCATGTTAAGTAAAGTTTGCCTAGCTTTGAAAAGGCGCTCACCATTAAACTTTGACAAAAGTT
The DNA here is from genome assembly GCA_024509875.1 of Oreohelix idahoensis. NCBI lineage: Eukaryota > Metazoa > Mollusca > Gastropoda > Stylommatophora > Oreohelicidae > Oreohelix > Oreohelix idahoensis. The sequence goes on from JAMPIV010000763.1 coordinate 542,980, forward strand.
TCCATGTGTGCATTCAGACTCGCTAATATTAGGATGCATGTCAAAGTATACAAGACGTTGTAGCCTGGTAATACCCTCGAAAATCATCAAGTGCTACATATATTCTTCATCACTGTGTAGCTTAGAAACATGGAGAATGAACAAGCAGTTAGAGGAAAGAATTGAGGCATTTGAGATTGGGATATATAGAAGAGTGGGGTACGTCTCATGGATAGAGAGGAAAACAAATAAAGAGGTCACAGACAACCTAGGAATGAAAAGATAATTAATGATGGAGGTTAACATTAGACAGTAAAAAATATGTTGGCCTTGTAAAAAGACACAGCACCTTACTAAAGACCATAATAGAAGGCGGAGTTAAAGGTAAACGTGCAAGAGGAAGACAGCGCTATTAGTGGAAATGTAACATCAAGAGATGGACAAGAAAGAGTCCATCACAATATCAAGAGTAAAGGCAGAAGACGCCTGAGAGCCATTGCAGCCCATCTAAGATATTGATATGTCTGATGGTGATGAATAGTCTTGTTGTTCTCTCCCCCCCCCCAAAAAAAAAAAATTTTTTTTTAAATTGCCAATCATCTTAACAAGACAATTTCGAGAACTACACGTTAAATCGTTGAAAGTATTCAAAAAGAGACATGAAAATAGGTCGTATATCTTTATCATCACTGCCCTACAGATCGCACAGGAGCATAGACCTTCAAATACGCATGCAAAAGTCCACCTGTACCGCTCTTACATTTCTTTCTATGCTTAATACATTCATGTGCCATGCTATCACTGTATAAAACATAGCTTGTTTTGCTACGGCTTAACGACGTTCCTTAGACCTAAGGGTCTTTTATATTAGGACATGTGCCCTAATATAACCAACTAGGTTGAACGGGACGCGCCTCGCCAAGACGAGGCAAAAATTTTACATTTAAAAAAAAATAAATAAAAAATGTGCCATGCTGAAAAATGAGCCATGCTGCCACCCCTACCTACGAAAATGCATAATAGACTAACCCGGCCACCCCTACCTGCAATATAGACTAACCCCGCGCAGGCAAAAAAAAAAAAAAAAAAAATGTAAGAAAAAAAATTTAAGAAACAGTGCGGTGCTCCGTTTAGCCTAAAAATTTCAACAATTTTAATTTGTGGGTGAATAAAGACATAAGAACCCTGAAGGTAGGCAAAAAAAAAAAAAAAAAAATTTAAGAAAAAAAATTTAAGAAAAAGTACGGTGCTCCGTTTAGCTTAAAAATTTCAATAATTTTAATCTGTGGGTGAATAAAGACACAAGAACCCTGATGCCAAAGAGTGTCCAATAGGCATAGTGATTAGAGCCCTGGTCTCTCGCTGCAAAGGTACCGGGTTCGAATCACGGTACAGACACACTCCAGTCTACCTAGCTGTAAATGGGCATCTGACTTTGAATAAGGGAATGAAAAGGCAGCGAGAAAGGGAACTAGTCACCCTACCTTTCGATGCTGGACCTTGCATGGTGAAGTCTCTGCTACGGGAGTACCTTTACCTTTTACTGATGCCAAGAGTTTTCATCTATACAGTTCTCGTTCTAAGGTAAAAGACAAGGTTATTACAAGAGGACAGTGACGTATGAGAGTGAAGTGTTAGGGACTTCTATTTCAAATCACAGTTTTTTAAGGTGTCGTGACCAGTTCCTGTACTCTCTTATTTTGTCCTCCCTAACTCAGGAGTAATACATAAATATATAAAGGTAACTAACAGGTACTCGTTGGACATAAATAAATATAGGTAACTAACAGGTAGTCACCTTACCTTTTCATACTCCTCATGGACGATGTCATTAAGGCATGTAAGGAGAGAACAAGAAAGTACTTAGTGGGGTACTGGAAGATGAGACAGATCTGTATTTCGGAGCTGGCATTTGCTGATGATGTTGCCCTGATTGCTAAATCAGAGGCACATCTCCAATTCAAACTGCAAGTCTGGAAGGAAGAGCTGGAAAAGAGAGGGATGGTCATAAGCAGCTCTAAAACAAAATCCATGGTGATATCACGAGAAGAAAGAAGACATCAGATTAAGTTGGGAGAACAGGTCCTGGAGCAGGTCGACCACTTTAAATACCTCGGAGCTATTATTGACCGAAAGGGAGGCATCAAAGAAGAGTTGGCCACTCGAAAAGCAGCAGCTGGGAGACTTTTTCAGGCCATAAATCGAGGATTCCTCAGCAAGAGAGAGGTTGGTAAGAAAACGAAGATGGCTGTATACCGCTCCACCTATGTCCCAGTCTTGACATATGGATGCGAGTCATGGGCAATGACTACAACCCACAAAAGCCAGATCCAAACCCCAGAAATGAGGTATCTGAGGAAGGTGGTTGAAGTAACAAGAAGAGACATGGTACGCAACCAGACGATACGTCAAGGCCTTAAATCTTACCCCCTGCAGACCCAAGTAGAACAGTCCCAACTAAGATGGTTTGGCCATGTCTGCAGAATGGGAGAAGATCGGCTACCACGACAAGCATGGGAAACAAAGAGCCAAGGATCCAGATCCCCAGGACGACCCAGAGTCCGCTGGGAGGACAACATTAGACAATCTTTGAAGGACCGAGGACTAGAATTGAACCAGGCCAGGAGGAAGACAGCCGATAGGATAGTCTGGAGCTCTCTCTTCTAAACCTCTACACCTCACGGTAGAAGGGGAACGACTAAGTAAGTAAGTAACAGGTACCCGTTGGACATAAAGGAGGACACCAGACAACAGAAAAGAAATATAAGTGATAGCCTTACCGGGAGTTGAACCGAGGACCATCCAAGCTAGCGCCATCGCCTTCCTGTGAAAGTAAGTCGTGACAGGACGCACAGTCAATTTTGTTACTCAAAAGCAGTGTTGACTACCCATTTACAGCCGGCTAGATTGTTGTCCAACTCCACCAGATTTTGATGCCTGTAACTTTGCCTCCAGAACCATCCACTCTGCGTAGTACTTAATATCTACGACTCAGCTGTACGCTACTGCTAATGATATAACTAAACTTGGTGTTTGGTTTGGTTTTAAGGACTATTTTGTAGCCCTTATCCGAGAAGGCTAGGCATCCGATCTCACTACCCAGGAGAGCAGGAGAGGGAAAAAGGGGGGGGGGGGGGGAGAAGAGAGTATGACATCATTAGGACTACTGGTTCTATGAAAAAAATGTCCATAAATTATATTCCCTCAACTGGGAATCGAACCTGGTACCTCTAGAATTCGAGGCGGACGCCATACCTCTTAGCCACTCCGACCCTAACTAAACTTACAAACCTATCATTGGTTGTATCTATTACTCAGCCTTACTCAGCTGTAGAATATTGCTACTGATATAACTGAATTTACAAACCTATGATTGGTTGTGAGCTGTAAACTAAACCAAAGAAGTAACGATTAGTAACCAAAGGAATCTTTCTATTTTCGTCTTTAACCTGTACTTGTATATACCACCTGAGAACGGCTGCGACGTACCTGAACTCAACTGAAATCCGTCACCAAGGTAAAGGTAGTCTATTAGCAGATACTGCCGTAGGGGGAGTGAAGCGATAGAGACTTCACCATGTTACAACAGCTTTTTTCCCTTCCTCTCTGCCTTTGCCTTCCTTAACTCAAAAGCAGAGTTGGATACCCATTTAAAGCCGGGTAAAATTGAGCGTGACGCTACCAGTTATAGAACACGGAATCCGGTAACTATACGTGAGAGGCAAGCAATATAACCACCCAACCAACCGGACGCTGACGTCACTAAGCTTTCCCAAAAAAGTATTTGACAAACAATATTATGGATTCCATCCCGGAAACTTGCTCTCAAGCACACAACATGACATTATCATAACTCAGCGTAGGCAAGTTTGTACCTAAAACGTGAGTCGCAGGTAGGAGGGAACAGTAATTACTTGACAGGGTGTATAAAAATTGATATGTTGGGGTATTTGAGAAAAAAAAAATTAAAAATAAAATACAGACACACACACGAGACATCCTCTTCGACATTTTCCAGATACCTTCCCAAAATGGAATTTTAACTGCGATGGATCTCTCAAATCGTTATTGTTTTGATTTCATTTGTACACTTTTAAAAATTTCTTGTTGTTTATCTCTTGATGTTTATTTTCTGTGGATACTTTTATTTCCGTCACTCGTCTGGCGCTCAAATATTTCACCCATTATGTTAAAAAGAAAAAAAAAATAATAATATGAAATTTGGAAATGTCAAGGACGACACTTCTCCTGGTGTTGACACTTTTATATCGTCGTTTTCCTTTTCGCTTCTAAGGCAGCACGAGATCTTTCATCTCAGCTGGTTCCACTTGCAGGACGTCTGTAGCAAAGCTGCAATGTGCTTTTCCAGAAGTGGTTGCTGTAGCTATCTGTTTTGCGCGATGAGGTTGTCAGCCGCATACACTACTTCATATTAGTCCCGTCTTGCGGATATTGCCAAAGGAAGAAGTAGCCATGTTCTTTCTTTGTCTTGATTGAGATGCATGGGAACTAAAAGGGTCATATGATGATGATATTGATCATTATCATCATGGTCACACCATCATCGCCATCATCATCATCACCATCTTTTTTGGCTTTAAATAAACTATGGGGCAGCAACTATGAAGGTACAACTATGAATCTACAACTATAAAGCTACATTTATGAAGCCTCAACTATGAAGCTACAACTATGAAGCTACAACTATGAAGCTAAAACTATAAAGCTACAACTATAAAGCTCCAACTATAAAGCTCCAACTATAAAGCTACAACTATGAAGCTGCAACTACAAAGCTACAACCACAAAGCTATAACTATAAAGCTACAACTATGAAGCTACAACTATGAAGCTACACCTATCAAGCTACAACTATAAAGCTACATCTATAAAGCTACAACTATGAATCTACAACTATGAAGCTACAACTATGAAGCTACAACTATGAAGCTACAACTATAAAGCTACAACTATAAAGCTACAACTATAAAGCTACAACTATAAAGCTACAACTATAAAGCTACAATTATCAATCTACAACTATCAAGCTATCCCTATGAAGCTACAGCTACACAGCTACAGCTACAAAGCTACAACTATGAAGCTACAACTATCAAGCTACAACTGTCAAGCTACAACTATCAATCTACAACTATCAAGCTATCCCTATGAAGCTACAGCTACAAAGCTACAACTACAAAGCTACAACTATGAAGCTACAACTATGAAGCTACAACTATGAAGCTACAACTATAAAGCTACATCTATAAAGCTACAACTATGAAGCTACAACTATGAAGCTACAACTATAAAGCTATATCTATAAAGCTACAACTATAAATATACAGCTATAAAGGTACAAAAATGAAGCTACAACTATAAAGCTACAACTATAAAGCTACAACTATAAAATACAACTATGAAGCTACAACTATGAAGCTACAACAATAAAGCTACAACTATGAAATAACATGAAAGCCTATGCTGCTGCAGTGGTGCTGTCTATGGCAATATGTTTAACACGATGAGATTCCAAGGCGCATGCGTAGTCTCATATTATTTGTTCCTGAGGGAACTGTAGTTCTACTCTATCAATTCTCAGAGACCCCCAACAACTACACGGGGGTCCAGCCGTATGAACGCGACAAAAATCATTCTTCTTTCACTCTGCGCTTCCAGTTTTCACCAAACCAGCCTATTAACTATTCACAAGGTCACATCAGTTGCAACATAGTCTGCAATAATAATAATAAAAATAATAATAATTTACGAAAGGAGAACAGGATAAAATTTCTGAGAAAAATAAAAATGACAGTGTAAAGAGTCATTTAACACTGTAACAATGGATGCAACGGAAATGAGTCCGTTAGGAAAAGCAAGACAGCAGAATGAACTAGCGATAACAGCGAAACAATAATGACACGAGAAGATATATAAATAACACACATAACACGCAGACACATACCCACGCACGGAGGGTGGGATCTTTTGATATGAATGTTTAAAAAATAAGCATTTTAGCTCATGCCTGAATATCATATAATGCAAACAAGCGTTCAAAGTCCTTGTAATGCCATTTGATTTCTTTTACGGACAAATTCCGTGTTGACAAACAATATGTTATTACAGACAAATCAAAATGTGATCCATAAATTAATAAACTGCAAAACACATTCTTTTGTCATCAGATAAAAATAAATATGAATTTTGTTCACGGCGTACTAAATTTCAGAATTAATACGCTTCTGGTTAGGCGAAGTAACCAAGGCAAATGTCTCTTCTCTAAACAGAGGTCTCCACAATTTTGCTGCAAGAGATCTTAAGTTTAAAAGAAGATTTATAAGTGTAACGCATTTCGTGTTGGTGCTGTGGCCGCTGATGACAGAACATCTCGTTGATCGTATTTTAGGTTCAGATCACGACTCTACAGCAGACCCACGATTGTTTTATCAATACCTTAAATATCATACTCTCTCTCTCCTTCTCTTCCTAACAGACTGTAGTACGCTCAACACCAGAACGACTTGTAACAGATGATGATGATGTTTATTTACATAAGAGGCATATGAGATGCTACTTGCATCTTGACATAAATCGTTCACAGCAACAATTTTCTTCAGCCTTCTCAGCGAACAGTATAGGCTGGCTGGTACAACTCGATGATACGATAATAGTTAACAATATTTCTTCACTTATGTCTATCTTGCCATACGACTGCTCTACTGTGGCTGCTAGACCTTGCCATTTTGAGAACCCTTGTTGATACGTCTTGTTCCCATCCGTATATATACTTAAACGTTTGTCTCAAATCATCTGTAATGGTAAACAGCAGCTATCATAACTAAACACAGTCATATATCAAACGTGGCAAATAATCGAGCTGGATGTCTGGGTGATAGCACAGTTTTTCTGCCACCGCAGGAGCAACCAATATACATTGGCTTATCGATGAAAACCTCCACTCGCTCACACATCCAAAAGCCAACTCATTTAATCTAAAGCGTCGATTTACAACGACGACTATTTTCGAGCACTCCAGAACAACTTTGTCTGACAAACAACTCACAAAGACATAAATTCCACGTGCGTAATCCCCATCACTCACCTTGCCAAAACCAGACAAAATCAAAACAATAACAGTCTTCCACCAAGGGATGTAAGAACAACTCTTGACCCCCTCTCTTCCTTCTATCGATTATTCCCTGTAGACTACTAAAATTCAGCTAACAAAAATAAATCTCCTAAAAGTAACATCTGACAGAATTTTCCTTCCTAACAAACCTAACGGCCTTAATATACCTTCCCACCTGTAAACAAAAATTGCTCTAGGGAGAAATTTTTTCCTTAGCAAAACCCATCTAGTCTCTACTAAGTCTTCTCTTAACTTATCCTCGCTCTTCCTTGCTTCTTCGTCTTTCTCTCAAGAAGTCTCTTCCTCTATGTACCAAGTCTCTCACAAATTACTCATCTGGATTTCCTACATTACACTCTTCGTTTACAAAAAAAATTTACATTACCGGTAATATGTATAAGTCAAAATGTTTGTACATTACCTCCATTTCTATACAAGCCAAAAAATGTATCATCTTATATCAATCCCTATTACGTAGTCATACATAACCTCATTTTATTACTCAAAAGTTTTCAATAGTGTGAAACTATTTTTTGTAAACCTCTTCCACGTGTACCATTCAACCAAACCCATGTTTATAATTTTATCGATTATTCCCCTTAGACTATTAAAACTCATCTAACAAAAATAAATCTCCTAAAAGTAAAATCTGACAAGGAGTTTTCCCTCCTAACAAACCTAACGGCTACAGTGCCAAGCAAATTAGTAAATTAATGTACAGTGCGATCCCATATATATATATATATATATATATATATATATATATATATATATATATATATATATATATATATATATATATATATATATATATATATATATATATATATATATATTTTCGCAACGCAGCACACTCATAGAAGCAAATAATAATAAAAACTGTATGTCCAGAGGAAGATTAATATCTCCTCTATCTATTAATAGTGGTTTCAGTACAATATAATGTTGCCTTCTCCAGCAAGGCAAGCCTGGATGCGGCGAGGAATACTTCCCACAAATGTTTGTAGGTAATTGTGAGTCAGACTGTCCCAGTATTTTTCAGCTACCTTCTTCAATTGTTCAACGTCTCTGAGTCCACTCTTTTTTAAATGATTCTTGAGTAGTGCCCAAACGTTTTCAATTGGGTTTTGGTCGGGACTGTTGCTGGGCCACTTCAGCACTATCACATTCTTCTCTTGCAGCCATGCTTTGGTGGTATGAGCTGTATGCTTTGGGTCATTGTCATGATGAAATGTGCACCCATCGGGGTACATGACCTGCATAAATGGCAGAAGGTTTCCCTCTAGTATGTCGATGTACCTTTCTTTCGTGAGAATTCCTGTGAAAACACACAGTGGGGTGCCACCTCTTGCTGACACCCCTCCCCAAAAATGGAATTTCTGGGTATGTTTCGGTCGCTGGTACACAAGCGTTACAGAGTCTTTCGTCCAAATATTTATTTGAGCAGGATAAGACCAAACAGAACATTCATCTGAAAAAATCACATTGTCCCATGACAAATTTTTGTTTTCGTGGCACCAGTTCAAGCGCATCTGTTTGTGAGTCTCTCTGAGCAATGGTGACGAAATTACCCGCTTTTTTGTGTAATTCATCCTGTGTAGCTCCCGGTTGACAGTAGCATTAGATACCTCTGGGCTTCCCAACTCGATCATGCGCTGCCGTATGTTTTCTACACTCTTCATTCGCCCAGCCCGAACGATTTGGGCGAGACGCCGATGGTCCTTTGTGTCCAAAATTCTTGGCCTCCCACTACCTTCTTTTCGCTCGATTCCATTACCTGCTTTTAATTTACTCGCAAATCTGTAGACAGTCCGCTCAGGAATGTTCAAGGTTTTAGAAATGTTGGAACATGTTTGATTTCCTTAAATCCAAAGCTGTGAAATTAACATACACTTTGTCTTTGTATCCATTTTCTGCCACTAGCATTAGAAATTGTCGTCTGCTCTATTATCAAGGGACTGTACTCTACGCTAATTTTTTTTTTACTTTTGGTAGTGTTTGCTCACATAAGTGGAGTGCAAATTTGGGGCAAAACATGCATATTTAATTAGATTTCAGCATATTTAGCTGAGCAATATGACTGCCATTTTTTTTGCAAAGTACTGTGTATTTACACAAAGACAAAGAAAGAGAGATTTAACTTTACTAGGTCCAGCTTATGAGGTGGTATGACCAGTTCCTGTCCTCACTGCCTTGCCTTTCCTACTCAAAAGCAGTATCACGTACTCGTGTACAGCTGGGTAGACTGGATCGCGACGACACCAGGCTCAGATCCTGGAACCCGCTTACTTCACCGCGAAAGGTAAGCGCTGTAACGGCTTAGCCACTGGGACGCTAAACACATACATTTATATTCAATGTCCATCAACTTGTTTCGAGGCCTTCAATCAGGTCACACTATCCGCTTATGTCTTGTGCCAACCTTGCAAATTCTGTCCCTATATTCTTAATCTTCATTTAGTCAATCTACAGTTCGCTTTTCCGTCCTGTTTTATTTTAACTTCGGGGATTCCGTAAAATGGACAGCTTGGCAATGACATCAGCTGGTTTCATTGACGAGTTTTTAAATAACTCTAACGTCCTGGCCTTCACCTCTTGTCCCACTTGTACTTGTTTGGTTCTTTTCGTCAGTTTGGTTTGGTTTGGTTTTAAGGATCATCTTCATTGCACATGGACAACTCCACCAGTGCTCTGATCTCCTCCCTTAGATCATACAAGGAGGATTTCAGCACATTGCACATACTCCGTTGTACTGGTGAGTATCCCAATATGTGTATAGAGGAATCTCACATTCTACAATTATTTTTGTGGTGGGTAGGTTTTTTAATTTTTAAATTTTGCCAGGGCAGCGGCCTTATGGCCTACTCTTTACGATTTCAAACTGTCGAGGATTTTTAACGTGCGCAACCTGCACACGGGACCTCCTATTTTTTCGCCCTTATCCGAGAAGGCTAGGCATCCGGTCTTACTACTCAGGAGATCGGGGGGGAAGCATGGCATCATTAGGAACTACTGGTTGTGAAAATATTTCCATCACTTATATTCCCTCTACTGGGAATTGAACCCGGTATTTTTAGAAATCGAGGCTGACACAATCCCTTTTAGCCCCTCCGGCCCCAAGCATAAGCTTTACAAGTGTTCAATGCTTAGAGAAATGTCCACCTTTAAGTGTAATATTGTCAATGTAAGCGTTTAGAAATATTCGAGAACTGCTCGCGCTAAAGTCTACCAGAGTTACTTCACACTAACAGCTAAGTGTCAAACTTTACTCAGTGTGTTTAGCTTGTAAGAGAAGTGTCCAGGCTTAAGACTCGAAGCATCAATGACTAAAAACGTAAATGCAGTCTCATAACAGAAATTGCAGTAGAGAAGTTAAGTGTTAGAGACTTCATCATACTAGTTCCAGTTTTTTAATGAGGTGATGTGACCAGTTCCCTTTGTCCACAGCTTTGCCTTACCCAACAGAAGAGCAGAATCAGGTACCCATTTACAGCTAGGTAGATTGGAGCGTGACGCTATTAGGTTTCGATCCCCGAACGCTATAACTGTGTCGCGACAGGAAAGCGCTTTAACCGCTTAGCCAATCGGACGCTACGCGTATTTACGTCGTCAAGGAAAAACCTCCCAGACTCGTTCATTAATCTTCAGCCCCTGTTGAAGGAGTACAGGGTTTCAACTAATTCGTGCCAGCGCTCCCGTCCTGTGCCATCACCACAACGTCTTTCGTTCATTATTATTTTTCGTTTGTATAAACATTTTTTCATATGTATGATCATTTTTTTTTTGACTGAAGTGTGTATTATGTTTTCTATGGTCAAAGGGACATAATCCGAGTTATCGAGACTACAATTTGTTAGGAGTTGCCTTCTCTTGTATAGAGACACGTTCGGTCTATAATTTCTTGAACGAAGCGTGACCACATCTCCTTATTTGGTAGTATCAGTCAACTATGGTAGATGTCTGAAACCTTTCTTAACGCTTCTTTTCATGACCATAAAAGGCGCGACTGTGTAAGACTTTTATCTCGAATGTTCTTCGAATCGTCTTATTGTGAACGGCAACTCAGAGATTGTCGTTCTGCGCATGTCAAACCGGGAGTTCGTTCTGTGTGTTCCGCCCAGTTGGGGAGTTTAGAAATGGTTTAAGAAGCGAGCAGACGCAACTGCGTCTTGTGATTCTCTGAGGGAAATACAGTGTCTTAGTGAGTTAGTTAGCTAACTAGACTATTTCCCAGTATTATGCAGCCTGCCTGGAGGCATATGTTCATGGTTGATTTTCCGAAATAAGGTAATTCCTCTTGTATCGAACTTTATGCTATCATCTAGAGGTTCGTCATTTTGTCGCCTATTTGCTCGCCTGTGTGATGAAAAATGGAGAGGTACTTTGACTAGGATTAAGTCACCGGTATCTGTATACCTGAACTAGTTAAATATATATGGGTCGCTCTAGACCAACAAGACTGTTGTCTGTGTTCCAGGATTCGTTATATCAGAGATCACGTCCAAGTCAGATGGTTAGACTTAGGAACATTATAAAGGTCGAGCTGACCTGTAGCCCATGTATGCTATTCACGTGCAGACAGTGAACGGACTTATTGTATACAACTGATCTGCTAGCATCAGAATGGGAGCATTTATTATTGTTTATGAACATTGAAGATCTGTAGCTGACACTGTTGCAGAAGTTATAGAAATTATTATTATTTATACAGCTTCACGAACTAGCACTCGATGATTGATGAATTTCTGAATCTATTGAACTGTGATGTCTTATGACGCATATATACAACAGCTATCATTGCTGACTACAGAAATTGTTTTCAATGTGCCATATCATCTTGCTGAACTCGTTAACCATGTTGATGTCATAAGTATCATGACTGTTTTGTGGCGTGCAATAAATGAAAGAAACTTATACAACGAAGTTACCCTTTCTATGACTCTACACGTCATGTTGCCTGTGTGATAACCCTGTGAACTGTTCCACTACCACATACACAGCAACATCCTAAATCAGAGAAGACACCTACATCTTACACTTTAACACCAGGTGTCGATAAGGGTGGCAAGTTACCACTTCAGCACAAATCCACCCTTATCATTTTTGGTGGCCAGAGCTGGTTCTATCATCTGATATTTTGGCGCACCATATCATTTTTGGTGGCCAGAGCTGGTTCTATCATCTGATATTTTGGCGCACCATATCATTGTTGGTGGCCATAGGTTGGTTCACTCTGATTCCAGCTATCAAGGGGGTCAGCAAACCCAGACATCATCATCATACTAGATACAACTACAGCATCAACTACCACCTTACAAGAAATTTTATTGAAAGTATCCGGATTTTCTGACAGTTGCTGATTTTGAAACTACCCGGCGCTGCTCGGCAATATTGAAGTTTATGTAAAATTAGAAGGACAAGTACCGAGCGAATGGATTTCCTGATCTGGTGAAAAGAAGGACAAGTGCCGTAACAACTGTTCCGGTCTCAGGGGTACTGCTGCGGGTTCAGAAGGTCAAGTGCCGGTTAAATCAATTTAGAAGATTCAGAAGGTCAAGTGCCGTAATAACTGTTGCAGTATTAGAAGCTCTTTTCCTTCGTCATGGCTGTTTATGGGAGCAGAAGTTAATCAACGTTGGATCATTATCCTCAGAATGCTGATTACATCCTGTTCTGCACCGTGCTGACGCTGGATTTATAGAAGTTAAGTGGCCTGTTTTGTTTGTGAACTGTGCCCTTATGTTCTAACTGAGCCTTCTGTACTTTCACACTTTCTCCTATTGTTTTCATGATACATGTTTATATGTTATATGTTATTTGTTATTTGTATATTTATATGTTTATATTTCAGCGGGTTTTCTCGGTTGGGCGGAGTCTTACAGTAGAAGATACCACGTCACAGAGGTTCTACTGTTAGCGTTTTCGTTAGGGACTGTGCGAATTTCCTACAGTGAAATTTGCTAGCGACAATCGTTGCTATATCTGTTTAGTTGTGACGAGTTGTGCTTTATTTTTGTTTCTTGTATATATATATTTTTTTTTCTTTTTTCTTCTCTCTCTTTCTTTGTGTTTTTAGTTTCGATTTCGATTGTTTGTATTTGTAGGTCTCCCCTTTGCTATTATTCAGTTCTTTACGTATATTTTTGTGTATACACTGTAGCGTCATTTGTTAGTCATATCTTCGCATATTTCTTTTTAGTTTTGCTGTTTGTGTATTTGACTTATGCGAATGTTTTCGTATTGTTTGATCTTTGTTGATTGTTTACATTGACTCTGATCTTTGTTATTGTTTACATTGACTCTGATCTTTGTTATTGTTTACATTGACTCTGATCTTTGTTGTTGTTTACATTGACTTTGATCTTTGTTATTGTTTACATTGTTGATGACCTTTGTTATTGTTTACATTGTCTTGTTATTGTTTACATAGTTCTTGCATAGTTAGCTTTCACTATTGTTGATATATGCTCATGCACTATTGGTCTATAGTGCACTTATCATAACAAACTGGTGTTTTTTGCTTATGCACTATTGTAGTGCAGTTATGATAAATAACTGATGATTATGCACTGATTTGGGTAGTGCACTGTTAATTAAGAGGTGACTTGTGATATTATTATACATTTGATAATACAAGTTGGTGTCAACTCCTGTTTCCCACAGAGATTGGGTTCAACATAGAGATTATACAAGCACTTTATTAAGTCTTGTTGCTATTTAACATTGAAATAAGATAATTAATTATTTCAGGTTCTGTACTCACATTTTGGACATCATGTCTACATTTGAGTACTTTATTGAGCAGGGTAAAGCCCTTGGGAAGACAGGTGATAAATTAGAAGAATTTGCGACTGTTCAATATGCCAAGGCATTGAAGTCGGAAGAAAAGAAAATGAAAGAACAAACTGAACAAAAGAGAATAGAGGCTGAAATAGAACAAAAGAAACTGCAGATGCAGGTGGAGGAAAAAAGATTTCAAATGGAAATGGAAAAACAAAAAAGAGAAGCAGAATCTCAGGAGAAGAGGCTTCAGGCTGAAGCTGAAAATAAGAGACTTGAAAAAGAAGCTGAAGAAAAAAAGTTACAGGCCCAGGCTGAAGCTGAAAATAAGAGACTTGAAAAAGAAGCTGAAAATAAGAGACTTGAAATAGAGGCTGAAGGAAAAAAGTTACAGGCCCAGGCTGAAGAAAGAAAGTTACAGGCTGAGGCTGAAGAAAGAAGGTTACAAAGAGAGGCTGATGAGAGAAAAGCAAAAATGGAACATGATGAAAAAGTCTTAGCTTTAGAGTTAGAGAAGTTAAAGTTATTGAACACTGGTAATGCTAATGAGGCAAATAAGGTGTCAAATAAGACTAATGCTAAGGATTTCAAGCTTAATCTACCAGCATTTAATCCCTCAATCGATGATATAACATTTTATCTAGATAGATTTGAAAGTGCATGTAATGTGCATAATATAGATAAAACATTATATGTGTATCATCTGTCCAAGATACTTAGAGGTGATGCTTTGACTTTGTTGAGTATGGTAGATGTGCCTGACAAAAACAACTATGAGGTTGTCAGGGCGGCATTGTTAAAGAAGTACCAACTTAACGAGGACGGATATCGTCTTAAATTTAAAAACCATGTTACCAGAAACTGGAGTTGAATTCTCTGAATTCATCTCAGGCATCCGTCTTACTTTTTTACGATGGGTTGAGTTGTCTAAGACAGAAAATACATTTGAAGCTCTTATGGATTTACTACTTAGAGATAAGGTTATGTCTTCTGTTAATGAAGCTTTTCTATCTTTTCTTCATGAGCGTAAGCCTAAAAACATAAAAGAAATGGAAGAATACTGTAGCCAGTATGTTACTGCGCATCCGCACATAACCATTAGTAACTCTAAGGTGAAAGAAGGTCTGCCAGTTGCTTCGGCAGCACCTTATGGCCCAAATTTTATGCGTAAATTTCAGGGTAGCCAGAAAAATTTCAATAAAAAGAGTAATCGTAATTATGCCCAGAACCATAGTGATCAATTCCAGGGTGATTCTTCTTCCCAGAACTGGAGACAACCTAATACTACACGTTATTCTACTCCGGTTAACTTTAGAAATTTTCACAAAGGTAATCGGTACAGAGGAAAATATTTTATGCAGAGACCTCAATACCAAGATAATAGAGGTTCTCAACAACATAGAGATAGTAATGACAGTTATGGAAACTGGAACTCAAACCAGGATAAAAATTACAGTAGGGACTTTAATGATAATTGCAGAGGCAATAATGGTCGCGGTAGATCGCAACATAAGAGAAAAAGATATCAACAGACAAACTCTGTTCAACAAGAATCTCAGGGAGCAGATAAACAGGTTAATAATGATAAAGACCATAATGCTATCGGATGCTCATCTTTTGATTTTGGTAGGGCAAATAAATGTATCCAATGCAGTACTTTATTTGATCCGAAAACCGTTAGTACTTTAAGCTGTGGTCATCCTTTGCCCGCTCTTCCTGCTAATGTTGCTCATGATGGGAGAGGTTCTCTTATATTACATAAGGGGCTAGTAAATAGTAATCCAGTCTCAGTGTTGTTTGATTCTGGATGTACTACTGTCGGCGTTAGGCAATCTCTTGTAGATCCATCCTGTGCTACAGGAAAAGTCATCAAATGTGTCACATTTGGTGGCACGTTAGAAAAGTATCCTACTGCTATAATACACATTGCTACTCCTTTCTTCACGGGAGAGGTCCACGCGTGTCTACTTCCAAACCCTATTGCGGACCTTATTATTGGTCGTATTCACGGAGTTAGGGAATGTACCCCACAGCAGATTGCTGTTTGGGAAGAGCAAAACATTGAAGCTACCAATGCGGTGGTCACAAGAGCACATGCTCTGGATCCACCTCAAACTTCATTAACTAATAATGATGAAGTAAATGACCAAGATAGTCACTTGACTATTACACGTGACTCATTTATCAAATTGCAAGAAGAAGATCCTTCTTTACAAAAATTCTTCATTCTAGCAAAAAAAGGTGATCCTAATCAGAACACTAATAGGAAATCTTGGATTTCTATGAAGAACGGCGTACTTGTACGTATGGTACAAGACTCGACTACGTCCACTCATTCACAAATTCTTGTGCCTAAGAGCATGAGATTGCAAATATTGCAACATGCTCATGACTCGCAATGTGCTGGACATATGGGTTTTTCCCGTACAAAGTCGAGGGTTCTTGCGGCTTTCTTTTGGCCATTTGTGAGCAAGGACATACGAATGTACTGTCGCTCTTGCAAAGTATGTCAGGAGGTCAAATCTAAAGGACCACGACATGCTGCGCCTATCCAGGCTGCTGACATTCCTATTCGCCCTTTTCAAAAAATGGCAATAGATATTATCGGTCCTTTTAGAATTAAGTCGGCTAGAGGACATCAATTTATCCTTACATGTGTCGATATGTGCACACGTTGGCCAGAGGCAATACCTCTCAAGAGCATCTCAACTGCTGATATCGCAGACGCTCTTTGGCTGATATTTTCTCGCTTGGGTTTTCCCGGAGAAATATTGTCAGACCATGGCACTCAACTTATATCAGACACTATGTCACAGGTAATGTCTATGCTACACATTAAAAGGTCTCTCAGCAGTATCTATCACCCAATGTCTAATGGGTTGGTCGAACGTTTAAATAGGACTCTGAAAACTTTACTTGGTAAAATAACTGAGGATCATCCTCAGGATTGGGACAGGGTCTTACCCGCGGCTCTCTTTGCGTATAGAGAGGTCCCCAATGAACATACGGGGTTTTCCCCTTTTGAACTTGTCTTTGGCGCGCAACCGCGCGGCCCTATGTCTTTACTTCACGATCTAATCACTGCCGATAATATTAGCGATGAGACTCAATCTTCTTATGAGTACGTCATTGCTCTTAGGCAAAAGATCATCGAGGCATGCAAACTAGCAACTTCGTCTTCAGAATTTGCTAAAGAAAAGGCAAGGCAGTTTGCAAATAAGAATAGATGTCTACGACAACTTTGTCCAGGTGACAAAGCTCTCGTTCTACTTCCTTCAAGGGAGAACAGACTTCTAATTGCATGGAAAGGTCCATATGCAATAGTCTCCAAAATTTCTGATGTCGACTATGTTGTCGATATTGATGGAAAGCATAAAACTTTCCACATAAATATGCTCACAGAATTTTATGAAAGACCTGACTATTTGCAGCCTATTTTCCAGGCTACGGACAATTCACAAGCAACTCGTGGTCAGTACTCATCTCTGTCAGTTATACAGGATGAGGAAACTACTTTTTCTGATGTCAATCTTCCTCTTTCTATGGTCCCACTTTATTCTACGGAATCTTGGAAAAACGTGACCGTTTCTCCAAATCTTTCCGCTGAGGAACATCGACAAGTTTCTTCGATGTTGCAAACATTTCAGGATGTTCTTACAGACATCCCGGGACACACACATGTCATAGAACATGACATTGTGCTAACTGATCACAATCCTATCAGAGTCAGACCATATCCAATACCTATTCATTTCCAGTCTCAAGTCGAAAAAGAGTTGGATGAAATGATACGTTTGGAAATCATTGAACCATCCACTTCAGCATACTCTTCGTCTATGGTTATTGTTCGAAAGAAGGATAATAACATTCGCATTTGCGTAGATTATCGCAAATTGAACCAAGTTACGAAGTTCGATGCTGAACCTATGCCTTCATTAGAAGAGCTACTCAATAAACTTTCTAATTCTAGATTCTTTACCAAACTAGATTTGTCTAAAGGTTATTGGCAAGTCCCGCTAACTGAACGTGCCAAACCTTTTACAGCTTTTTCTACACCTAGGGGTTTATTCCAATGGAATTTCATGCCTTTTGGTCTTATGAACGCCCCTGCTACATTCGTACGCATGATGCGGCGAATTCTCGCATATCGTACAGATGTCATAGCATACCTAGATGATATCTGTCTATTCAGTGATTCTTGGGAAGATCACTATTTGGGTTTATACGAATTACTGTCTACTCTTCGCGAGTATAACTTGACTGCAAAACCCTCTAAAGCCTTTATAGGATTTAGCGAGATTTCTTTCCTAGGTCATCGGGTTGGTCATGGTCTTTTAAAGACAGAGGACCACAATGTTTCAAAAATACTTAACATTTCGGTCCCTAAGACGAAGAAACAAGTAAGGAGTCTATTAGGTTTGATTCAATTCTACGGACGATTCATTCCGAATCTGTCCTCCATTATGGCACCGCTTTCTACTTTATTGAAGAAAGGGTCGCCTAATCTGATCCGCTGGTCTAAAGAATGTCAATCCTCATTGGACCAGGTTAAAGCCCTATTTTCATCTCCACCTATTCTTAAGTTACCTACTATTGAGAAGACTTTTGTTCTTCGAAGTGACGCCTCGTCAACAGGGATTGGGGCAGCACTAATGCAGGAGTATTCTGATACTTTGCATCCGGTGATGTATATCTCTAGGAAATTAAACGCTGCAGAAAAGAATTACTCGGTTTTAGACCGTGAGTTATTGGCTATGGTATGGTCTATTCTGAAGTTACAAAGATTTCTTCTAGGCGCACATTTCATTGTGGAAACCGACCAGAAAGCGCTTACTGCTATTCAGAGCAAAAACTTGAAGAGCTCGAGGTCCACTCGTTATGCCATAGCTCTTCAACCATTTCATTTCTCGGTTCGAGCTATCCGTGGTTCGGATAATGTAATGGCAGACATTCTGTCCAGATGTCCACACGATTCCACATGATTCTTCTGTCATATATATATATTTCCTGATATACAGTCCAATGTTATAATGACATGTTAGTAGATTTTGTCTCACTTTTTTTTTTTTTTGAGGGAAATTTATAACATTGTACCATGTAATTATCTAAGAAGGCTTAGTTAGTGATATACGGGCCAAAAGATCACTCGGCCACATTTAAATAAATTATTTTCAGGATTGTATTAAGAAATTTACCAGTTGTCTTTAAGATTTGTGTTATTGATATTTTCGCAGCACATCATTGAAGTCTGCGAGTTTATGTCCATTGTGGAACTTTGAGGATATCAAGTCCTGTCCTACATTGGGAGCGGATGATGTCCACATCTTCTTCTATTGAATGTTTTGTGTCACCGAAGAGCAACACATGTATTACTTATTAATTACTGTTACTTTATATAATGTAATAATATAGTGCGGTATATTAGTAAATTACACCGCTATTTGCAACACATTGTATGATAACACATAATATATTTAATTTCATATATTGGTATGAGTATAATTTGATTGTCATTATGTTGTTGCCATCATTGTGGCGTGTGTTGGTGGCACCTTCCTGGAATATATCAGCGTATACTTAGATAAATTTTTTTCTCTAAGGATCTGAGATATGATCTCAGTGTCGCTCCATGCGTTGAGCTAATTTGTTAGGTATATATCCACGCATCATACGTGCGTTAGGAGCCTAGATTTTTTCCGGCTCCAGGATTTAAAAAAAAAAAAAAATGTCCCATTTTTTTTTTTTTTCCAGGGAGGGTGCGGTAATGTTACGCACGGATCATTATTATTTTTCGTTTGTATAAACATTTTTTCATATGTATGATCATTTTTTTTTTGACTGAAGTGTGTATTATGTTTTCTATGGTCAAAGGGACATAATCCGAGTTATCGAGACTACAATTTGTTAGGAGTTGCCTTCTCTTGTATAGAGACACGTTCGGTCTATAATTTCTTGAACGAAGCGTGACCACATCTCCTTATTTGGTAGTATCAGTCAACTATGGTAGATGTCTGAAACCTTTCTTAACGCTTCTTTTCATGACCATAAAAGGCGCGACTGTGTAAGACTTTTATCTCGAATGTTCTTCGAATCGTCTTATTGTGAACGGCAACTCAGAGATTGTCGTTCTGCGCATGTCAAAAACCGGGAGTTCGTTCTGTGTGTTCCGCCCAGTTGGGGAGTTTAGAAATGGTTTAAGAAGCGAGCAGACGCAACTGCGTCTTGTGATTCTCTGAGGGAAATACAGTGTCTTAGTGAGTTAGTTAGCTAACTAGACTATTTCCCAGTATTATGCAGCCTGCCTGGAGGCATATGTTCATGGTTGATTTTCCGAAATAAGGTAATTCCTCTTGTATCGAACTTTATGCTATCATCTAGAGGTTCGTCATTTTGTCGCCTATTTGCTCGCCTGTGTGATGCAAAATGGAGAGGTACTTTGACTAGGATTAAGTCACCGGTATCTGTATACCTGAACTAGTTAAATATATATGGGTCGCTCTAGACCAACAAGACTGTTGTCTGTGTTCCAGGATTCGTTATATCAGAGATCACGTCCAAGTCAGATGGTTAGACTTAGGAACATTATAAAGGTCGAGCTGACCTGTAGCCCATGTATGCTATTCACGTGCAGACAGTGAACGGACTTATTGTATACAACTGATCTGCTAGCATCAGAATGGGAGCATTTATTATTGTTTATGAACATTGAAGATCTGTAGCTGACACTGTTGCAGAAGTTATAGAAATTATTATTATTTATACAGCTTCACGAACTAGCACTCGATGATTGATGAATTTCTGAATCTATTGAACTGTGATGTCTTATGACGCATATATACAACAGCTATCATTGCTGACTACAGAAATTGTTTTCAATGTGCCATATCATCTTGCTGAACTCGTTAACCATGTTGATGTCATAAGTATCATGACTGTTTTGTGGCGTGCAATAAATGAAAGAAACTTATACAACGAAGTTACCCTTTCTATGACTCTACACGTCATGTTGCCTGTGTGATAACCCTGTGAACTGTTCCACTACCACATACACAGCAACATCCTAAATCAGAGAAGACACCTACATCTTACACTTTAACACCAGGTGTCGATAAGGGTGGCAAGTCCAACCCTGTATGCATTCATGCAGATTTGCCGAACACTTAATATACAGACACTGACCTTGTTAAAATATTTTTTTCTTCTTAAAACGGAGGACCTTCAAGCGCGCTGCTCAACATGCCGCGTCCAAATTAAGAAAATTACAACTTCCACTTCAGCTATCGACAGTGTGCGCCATCATTCAGGAGCGATGGCCCGACATATACGTTTTGTACAAAGCTGTAAACTGCTGGATCAGCTTTAATTTTTGCCGATATTTTCGACATATTTCTTCCATCCAGGGGACAGACTGACACTGATCTAGGCCACCGGGCAATAATGGTCATTCGGTCCCCAGGCAATAAGGGTCATTGGCATCTAACCACCCATCGAGTTAATAAAGTTAGATGAAGGCTAAGGAAGAGTGGATCAACTAACGCTGTGGTCCCTCATGCCAGAACAAGGACTACCTTGTAACGCTATCAACAAGTTTCTTCAGTGTGTGGTCTTATCCAACGCCAGCGTCTTTTTCTCATCTCTTGTTCCACTGGCACTAATCTGTGCTTGTCATCAGTTCCACATTAATGATCTTGTCATACAACTTCAATCTTTATGTTCTACACAAGCACACTTTTATGAAAGTCTGTGGCGTCTTGCTGTTTGCAATAGCGGCTTTCTACTCATTCTTGTCGCGATCTCCAACGACTGATTAATTATTTTCACAGCTATCAGGTTATGGCAAAAAGAAATCCCACAGTTCATATGTATACTCAAACAGAAAATGGTGCGCTCAAACAAGTAGCAACCAAATGCATTTTATCACGTTTTTTCTTTTTCGAGCTTTGGCTTATACCCTTTTTTCTCAGTCAGAATCAATTAAACATCACAGAGAAAGCAGCTTAAAGTTTCTGTATGGACGTTCTATGTTGGAACCGCAAGCAATTTATTTATAACTGATCTTTCTTCATCTGGCGTCATAATAGTATTAAGTTTCCCGTGACTCGGAAAATGTCAAGTTATAACTGATAGGAGCGTCCGACTGGCTGAGTGGATAAAGCGCTGGTCTCTCGCAGCAAAGGTACCAGGTTCGATTCACAGTATCGGTACTCTTCAGTATACCCAGCTGTAAAAGGATACCTGACTTATGCACTTGAGTTAAGGATTACCTTTATAACTGATAGGTAGACGTAGTATAAGGGAGTGAGGTGGCGTAACAATCGTGGATTCCCGGTCTGAAAGAAATGTAATTCTAGCTTACTGTAAAAAAGAAAGGCCGTCCTGTTGCAGATACTGCCGTAGGGCAGTAAAGTGTTAGAGACGTGACTACTAGGTCAAGATTCGAGAGGTGGAGCGACCAGTTCTCTTTCTCGTTGCTTTTGCTTTCCCTAACTCAAAAGCAAAGTCAGGTACCTATTTACAACGTGACGCCGCCATGTTTCGGACCTGGTAATTTGCCTCTCACTATGAACCCAGTGATAGGCAGAGGGAGCTGAGAAATGGCTCTGTGCAGGACCGTGACAATTCCTTGGGAAAGCCCAGAACCAGAGCACAGTATTTTAGCTTTGCCTAGTTGGAGAACCACCTTGGATGGCGGGAATGCGCAGTATGCCACGCGCTTCTTACTCCTAGCTTGGCACCTGATGTGACAATCCTTTAAATGCAAGCCGATCTGGGGAAACTGGGGCTCATGTCTTCAACTCAACACCTTTCGGGATGGTAGAAAAGCCGCAGGAAAAGCCTATATCTACAGTGTAGATGATACCAAGGAGTTTTCAACTTGGTATTGGCTTCAAAAGAGCGAGAATCTCAGCAGCCCTAGTTAAACAACAACAACAACCTTTTTTTTTTAACAGCTGTACATACGAGGGGCGTTCAGAAAGTAATGCACCACATCGTTTTTCTCAGGAGCTGTTTATTCAAAAAGCATGAAATTTATACACAATATACATGGATATGTCATGTAAACATCGGTATTATTCAACATAATCCCCATCAACTTGTACGGCTTTATGCTAGCGCGAAACAAGTGCATGTATTCCTAGCCCGTATCAGACTTTGTCTTGATCATGTAGCCATTTCTTCGCTGCATGAATCACTCCTTCATCATCTTCAAACCTTGTCCCACGGAGTGCATCTTTAAGTGGACCAAATAGATGAAAATCAGAGGATGCCAAATCTATAGGGTGGATGGGGTAGTACAGTCTAACCCAATTTGGTGATTGCTTCCCGTGTTGCCAGACTTGTGTGAGGGCGCGCATTGTCGTGAAGGAGAAGCAGGTCTGCTGGATTCTTGTGCGGCCGAACTCTGCGAAAACGTTGATTGAGTTTTTTCAATGTCTTAATGTAAGCTTGCGAATTGATTGTCTCTCCTCTTGGCATAACGTCCACAAGAATCACACCTTCAATGTCCCAAAAGACAGTGATCATGACCTTTCCAGCTGAAGGAATTGTCTTGAATTTCTTTCTTCTTGGTGATTGCGAATGATGCCACTCCATTGACTGTCTTTTTGTCTCAGGTTCAAAATGATGTGCCCAGGTTTCGTCACCTGTAACGATCTTAGCCAAAAAGTTCTCTCCATCAGCATTGAAACGCTCCAACAATTCAGAAGAAATTGCTTTCCTTTGCAATCGGTGGTCATTTGTGAGACTTCGAGGAACCCATCTTGCGCAAACCTTAGAAAATCCGAGAGTTTTTATAACTGCATTTGCACTACCAATGCTGACTGACAGCTGTAAGGCCAATTGTTGAGTAGTGATTCGCCTATCAGTAAGAATAATGCCCTCAGCGCATTTCAACATTTCTGCGTTGGTGGCTGTGGCAGGACGTCCACAGCGCGGCCGATCAAGCAGCTCCATATCTCCACTTCCTGATTCTTTGATTCACTGAACCCAGCGACTGACTGTACTCCTGTCGACTGCAAAACGTCCATGCACATCACATAGACGCTTGTGAATATTCACAACAGTTTCCTTCTCTGCAACGAGAAATTCTATCACAATTCGCTGTTTATAACGCAAGTTGCTGACACGCTCCATTTGAACGGTTTAGGGCAGCCGTATTATTTGGCCGGTTGCGGTGCAATTTCATGCACACAATTGGCACATGCCATGTTTGAAGTGTTCAAAATGTCATGCTTCTATCTTCATTATTAGCTGAGAAAAACGATGTGGTGCATTACGTTCTGAACGCCCCTAGTAGATTATAAGATGGAGTGTAACGAAGTGAATTTCTCTTCGATTTTTGTTGTTTTTGTTTTGGTTGATTGTTTCTTTGTGTTTGTTTGTTTTGTTATTTTTAAACTTACCATCGAGTAACATCAGAAACAAAACGTTGAATACATTAAGAAGAAGAAGAGAAAAGAATCAATACTTTAGTTAGAAACTATGAATTCTCGAGTGCCGAATTGGCAAATTGGTTAGAGAGCTTGCCTTTAGCAGCAAAGTTACCGAGTTCTGGGTTCGAAACCTGGAAGCGTCATACTCCAGTCTACCCAGCTGTAAATGGTTACCCGACTCTGCTCTTCAGTTAGAGAAGGCAAATGCAGCGAGGAATGGAACTGTTTACCCTGCCGTATAAAGCTGGACCTAGTATAGTGAATAGTAACACTGTACCCTACCAGGCGTGCCGTATAGAGCGATTAAGGAGGGCTGGGCATGGGGCCAGTTACCCCATCCTGTAAAAAATCGTTACCCCAAAAACTTCAAGAAACAATATGGACAGGTCAAATACAGAATTATAAGTCAATTCAGCCGTCTAGTACAGAAGAGGGTCCACTGGAAAGAAGGCTCTTGAAGCAGTATATTGGAGTCTCTAACACTTTACTCCCCTACGGTAGTATCTGATATAGGATAATCTTTACCTTTTTGTTACAGTTGGTTATCGATGAAGTTCAATGAAGTGAATTGAGAGTAATGAAGTGAATAAATTGTGTGTGTCTGTGTGTTAAATTACCATCGTGTAACGTCAGAGTTATCACAAAAAGATCAAGAAAGTTAAGAGGACAGAAAAAAAAAGAAGTAACATTTTTGTTAGGAAAATAGGAATTCGTATTCTCTGAAGGAATGTTTTAACTCGGCGGCGTTCTTGACAAATAGCCCGAAAGGCATAAAAGGAAAATTGTGCTTTGTAAGGTTTGCAGTGTCTAATGTGTTGTAACATTTTCACCAAAAATATTTTCATTCGCCAGAGATGAAGGGCTAAGAAAATCTAGCCAACAAAACCATTTTTCATTTTGTTTGTCCGCAGGGTGCAAAAAGTCTGTCAATTCCACCACATTATTACTGCTTTGTTCTTCCTAAATGAAAATTTACGGGAGGAAAAAAGCACACTCTGTTGTATTAACGTGTTAAAGTGTGTTTGATTCTCCGGACAATAATTATTACAGATGCATTGGAATGAACAGTCCCAATTATGATGGTTTGGCCATGCCTGCAGTATGGGAGAAGATCGACTGCCGCGACAAATATAGAAATCTAACAGCCAAGGATCCAGATCTCCAGGACGACCCAGAGTTCGCTGGGAGGACAACATTAGACAGTCTCTGAAGGACCGAGGACTAGATTGACCAGGCCAGGAGGAAGACAGCTGATAGGATAGTATGGTGCTGTGTCTGGCAAACCTTTAACCCCAGGGTTGAAGAGGAACGGTTAAGTAAGTAAGCACTGGAATGATTTGATATTTAATAGAAAGTGCAAACAGCGTTAAATCTTCTTCACTGTGGCTGACGAAGTGTAGACCCCAGAAAGTCGAATGTTTTTTATGTATCGTTCAGTTGTTAAACTGGCTCAGCAACTATTCTGTTACTAGAAATTTACTATATCCCTCCGTCATATTAGTGCCATCTTTTCCCACCAAATTTGCACTCTTTCTCACGTCGTATTTTTCGAGATGGGAATTAAATTGTGCGCCCGTTGAAACAACGCGTACTTTATTCCCATACTTAATAATGGCGGATGTTTGATATTGGACGGAATTTCTTGTATTTTCCCCATTTGTAATTCGGGTAATTATGAATAAAGAATGAAGTTCGTGACAATTGTAGTAACTCGGGTCGATTTAGTCGCTCAAGTCGACAATCCCATAAATAATGATTCACTGTGGCTGACTATGAGTAGATCCCGGAAAGGCGAATGTTTCTTTATATATATATATATATATATATATATATATATATATATATATATATATATATATATATATATATATATATATATATATATATATATATATATATATATCACTCTATCTTCTCTCTCCTTATTTTTATTCCACTCCGTTTCTTTCTTAAATATTACTTTCTCCTCACTCAGTTTTCCAGTCCTTGTTTTCATTATATTTTTTTATGCTTAGAATTTAGTATTCACTTCCGGTTTTCGGTTCAGTGGCAGACATTTTATTTCCAACATGTGACACACATCAGGGAGTGTTTTCTCTTATTTTTATAGTTTTTTGTTCTCCACTTAATTCTCACTTTCTTTCCCTTCTGCTTTTTGTTTGTCCGTCCCTGACGAAGGCCTTGTGGCCGCAACATAGTTTTTTTTCTTGTCCTTTCTCCCAGTAAGACGTATCACTATTTGTGTTTTTGCTTTTTTCATTCTTCAGTTTTACCCCCGTCTTACGGCAGTCCTCCTCATATATGGTACTCACATTAAATAATGATTCAGGGACGAATAAAAGAAAGTTTATTTTGAATTTTTTGTTTTGCGTTTTATTAACAAAATTTATTGCCAAGACAATATTTTAAAAGATACTCAACACATGTTGTGGTAAAGCAGCTTAACTAGTTAATTAATAAGATTTCAGTCCTTTGGCATTTTTTTTTCACTTCTCAGCATGCTATTTTTGACTTGTTGATTGATAGCTTCATAACTAGGTCATCCAGATAAATGATCCCAGGAGAATCTCTGCGGGTCACCAGGACATGCAGCAGAAAAAAGCACAACATAATTAATTTCAGCCAATGTTTGACGGGTAACTTACTCGTGTGAAATAATTGTGTAGCTGCTGTATCTTCTAGTTTTACACCAGTCTCTTTTATTATTTACCCGTAACCCGGAAACAAGAACAATGAATATCATCATCATCATCATTACTTTCCGGTTCCCAAATGAGCATACGCTATCAGCAAATTTATGCCAAGTCCCTCCTGTTCTGTGACGTCAGCTCCTCATTATTTCATGTATTCTTCATCATTTTCATTTTTGACTCCAGTTCTCTTCTCCATATGTGTTTTGGCCTCTCTCTCTCTCTCTCTCTTTCTCTCTCTTTCTCTCTCTCTCTCTCTCTCTCTCTCTCTCTCTCTCTCTCTCTCTCTCTCTCTCTCTCTCTCTCTCTCTCTCTCTCTCTCTCTCTCTCTCTTTCTTAACCTGGGGATTCCAGACCAATGACTGCGCCTTTTTAATGGCATCAACAAGTGCCCTCTTTGTGTATTCCATCCACAGCCAGCGTCTGCTTCTCATCTGTCGTTCAAGTAGCACGTGTCTAAACAAAGTCTTCCAAGGCCATAACAATTCCGTGCTCTTTGTGACACGTACTCATATGACGTTACTGAGTGACCCCCCCCCCCCCTGCCGGGGGGGGGGGGGGGGGGGGAAGAGTCAATTTTTTCTGACGAAGTGTGACGATCGCGGAACGTGGTGTTAAAAGAAATGTGACGTCACACTAAACATACGAGCGAGAATCGATATTTTCATAAACGAATTCGGAACAAAATAGATTTTGTAACCACTTTCCTCACTTTACTTTTTTCAGCAATGCTTAGCTGCTCTCTCGTGGACGACTTATATTAATATAATCTCAGCTGAAATATCGAATTCTTGTTATAACCTTCAACTGATTTAAATTGTTTTTTAATTATATATAGTTCCTATTTATATAGATTGTTATAACGTCTGCACTATTTAACTAATTTACATTCGACTACATTCTTTAATCATTACCAACAACAACTACAACAAAATAAGGGCAGCGGAAGGAGTAATAGATTTGTAACGTCACATAATAGGGAGTGTCTTGGTGTTTGTTTCGTCACTCAAACGGGGTATCTTGGTTTTTGTGGTGAAATGTGAAACAAAAAGGGGAGGGATGAATCAAAATTGCTTGACGTTATATGCTGACGATCACTTTGAGGGAAAAAACACAACAGAAACGAACGTATGGCTCCGTGCTTAACAATAGAATAATTTTTAATGGAAATACAAGAATAAAAGCCGGATGAAGTTTGGAAAAAAAAAAGTTCGCGTGACTGACCTATAACGTAACTTCCTTGTCAGAAATAGCACCCGGACTATCTCTACCATACCCTAGAAATGTCATGTTCTTACGTTCTAGCATGTCAAACCTCCGGCATAATATCACTCGTTCGCTTTGGAACAATTAAAGCACAACCAGCCATTGACCGAGGCGCAGACATTGATTCCGTGTGTAACCAAACTGCTTTATTTTTCAACCTCGCTCTCTGTAATACCGCTACTGGGCTGGTAAAAATGTCTGCTAATCCATACAAGGATGATTTCTCCAGGAGCTGGCGACTGCTCGTCTGCACTGCATAAAACGGGAGCGAGCTGACATGAGAGGATTCATTAGAGGAAGATTTTCCTACCGTTACTCGATTCGCGATGCTGACATTACAGATCGGTATAATGAGCAGTTCGCGTGTATGTGCGGTGAGGCAGATCCAATTAAGTTCTATTTACTCAGAAATAACAAACAAATATATCTGTCAAACACTTAAAAAAAAGAAAAGAAAGTCTCGGCATTGGACTAATCTCGTATTGTGTTACTTAGTTTTTTTCTTCATTAAAATGAAATATCATCTTTCAAACCAATTACTTTAGTTTGTCATCATCATCATCATCATCATCATCATCGTCATTAGCATCATCATCATCATGAGTCACCATCACCATCATCATCGCCGTCATTATCATTATCAGGATCATCATCCCAATCATCATCTTTCAGCATCATCATCATCATCATCATCATCATCATCATCATCATCAATTATCAACACCATCACCGTCATCATCATCATCACCACCTTCATCATTCTCAGCATCATCACCATCATCATCTCCACCACCAACATCATCATCATCATCTATCAGCAGCATCATCATTATCAATTATCAACACCATCACCGTCATCATCATCATCATCATCATCACCACCATCATCATTATCAGCATCATTACCATCATCATCTCAACCACCAACATCATCATCTATCAGCAGCATCATCATTATCAATTATCAACACCATCACCGTCATCATCATCACCATCATCATCATTATCAGCATTATCATCATCACCACCACCAACATCACCACCATCATCATCATCATCATTCCCATTTTTACTCTTTATGGAGTATATAGCCACCACTGCAACAGATCTCCTTGTAGGAAGTGTGTACTGAAACATGTATGTGCTCTTGTTTATGATACTTTCTATGTCAATTTGTTTTACAAGATGAGGTTTGTAGCGAAATTTGGTTCCTCTTGCTTTGTTGTGAAAAAAAAATGTGTAGCGCGACACCCACACACACACAGCGCAAGGTCAGCGCGGCGGTCTTTCTTTGAAGTTTGAAGACGGGAAATGTGAATTACGGTTAAAGCCAGACAATATTACTGAAGAATGAGGAAATAGCTATATAGGAATGTATGGCGGACTTTAAAAGTTTGCATTTACTGGACATTAAATTATTCACTACAAGAGAACGCCTGGTTGGAATACAATTAAATAAAAATAATTCAACAAAGGAGATAGACTAGGAATTATATCCAAAAGGATAATATTCAAATATAAATAGTTTTAAAGATAATTAATATTTTTCACCTTCGTCACATCTGCTAAAAGTTACCTAATAATCTTTAAACATTTATTATAACTACATGCCTAAACGGATTTAAATATAAATTGGATAGAATGAAAGCCTCATATGGGGAAAAGGAAATGATACCTAGGAAGGAAGGAAGGATATAAGTGTGTAGTGAACAGAAGAGAAAACAAGTACAGGAAAAGCACAGATTGCTTCAAATCGCCTCAAATCAGGAGATGAAACTAAAATCTTTTTGGGGAATTTAGGAGGTGCTTTGTCGGACGGGCGAGAGACTGAAATATAAGGACAGAGCGGCGCATTGGAAATCACACACACCAAATCCAGAAGCCAGAGTGAGAAACTGGAAGACAGTATCTGCAAGAAAAGTTATTTTTTCACGCTGCATGCAGAGCAGATTAACTTCAATCAAAACAGTCTCACCGTGAGCTTATAAATCCTAAAAGGGTATGTAAGTTTATTAAAAATATATGTATTACTAATATCATTTTATTTCAGATTTTATTTCTGATTGATTGTAGCAGATATAATAAAAAGGGAATGACGCTAACCAGAGATAACCTTCACCGGCATAGTCAGGAAGCAAAACCAATAATTGGTTAACCACATATATCATGGCTAGTTCTTGCCTGGAAGCTTACGACATACCAGCAAGTACATAAATGACTTGACATCCATAAGTGGAAGGCAAAGGTTATATCGTACCCATGTATCATAACATGTGATTTATTCATGTATATTGTTAATTCTGCACAGTATACATTATCTTATCATGCTATCTCTGTAACATACTACCATGATTCATTCATTTATATACAAACACTGAAGACATGGTCGCATCATGAACAGCAGTGGGTGGTGAGATTGTTGGAACAACATGGCCACCTATTACCTTTTGTTCCAGGTTTTATGATCAATGTTTATGATCATTCCTGATCGAGAAACTAAAGACTTGAAGAAGTTGATCCAGCTCACTGAAGCCTAGAGGTCAACCAATCTTCAACACCTTAGTCCCCCGTAGTTATAGGGTGGGCTGAAGGAAAGTCTTCCGTACTCCAGTGTGTCTCAGGAACCCCGAGCAGACGTGGCTAATAACATAAGATGAGTTTATGTGTATCCATCCAACAAATCCTGTGAGCAGTTTCTAAAACGACTGTTTAATGATGACAACTAGATGGCAATAGATAACGTGACAAACTTGTTTTATAAGTTCAGTGGAAGATAAATCCAAGACTTTTTAGCTTGTTTATTTGATTTGTAACTGTAAATAATCATATATTTTACCATCTTACAACAACCATTTCTCATTACAAGAATATATAGATGTACATAATAAATTGGATAATTGTACTCATTTGACTTGTTAAATTTTTAACTGTTAAAATTTGGAGTTACCTTTTCAAATTTAATTATATTATCACATAGGGTTACGATAGCGAAAGTAGCAACGTATACTTCTGAAGCCTAATCTATTGTCCAGCTCAGAGTATTCACAGCTGTAACTCACTTGTGATACCAGTGTACTTCTCGGGCGCTGGAACTTCATACTTTCTGGAGAGAGATTCTACTTCTGCTCTACCACTATTATCATAATAGGAAAACCTTTCGCTACACTGGGGGCTCTTTCGCGGGATATTATTTTTTATCCTGAGCCACTATCTATGTATTCTTCTATCTTGAGCCACAAATAGTTTATAAAAATAAATTTTTTTTGAAAAAATTCTAAAACTTGGAAATGTTTTCGAAATAGTAGTACCATTGAGTACGAAGTAAATAGGAAACGCTCACAAGGTTTTAAGGATTTGTCTTGTTCAAAGTAATTAATTGATTTTCATTAAGTTAGTTGGTTAGTGAAGATAAAATTATATACCCTCTGGTAAGTAAGCATTATGGCTGATTTGGTGAAGTTTCGATCTGCAATCATGCAGGAAGGAAAGGATGTAGGATTGACAGGTGATGCTCTTATCCAGTATGTCACAAAGGAAGTGGACAAACATATGGACAGAGAAGAAAGAAAACTACAAGCAGAGAGAGAAGCCAAAAGCTTAGAAGCAGAGAGAGAATCCAAAAGAATGGAAGCAGAGAGAGAAGCCAAAAGACTGGAAAGAGAAGAAAAGAGACTAATATTGGAAGCTGAAGCTGAAGAAATAAGGTTACAAAGAGCTCATGAGTTATGTTTAAAGGAACTTGAACTCCAGGGAGCAGCTAGCAATCATGGTGCTAGCTCACCTCACTCTGAGAGTAGCTCCAACCAGAGCACGGCAAATGGAGCCATGAGTTTCCACCTGGATCCATTTATTGAGAAGGACGACGCCATTGAGTCATACCTGGATAGATATGAGAGACTGGCCACTACCTATGGATTGGAAAAGGAAAAATGGAGCCTTAAGCTATCTCAGGGGTTGAGGGGAGTTTCATACGATGTTTATTTAAAACTCTCAAAAGAAGACCAGGAAGATTATGAAATCTTAAAACAAGCTTTACTGGTCAGGTACGAAAAGAATTCTGAATCTTATAGAAAGAGATTCCGAACTGCTAAGCTACTTCCAGGAGAAAACTATCACCAGTTTTCTGCCAGATTGGAAACTTATCTGACAAAATGGATTAGCTTAGGAAAATGTCAAGATATAAAAGAAATGGTCATGATGGAACAACTGAGAGAATCCATGCCTCAGGAAATGAGAAAATTTCTTATGGAGCAAGGAGCAGAGAGATTGGAAGATATTTTAACCATGGCTGAAAGATATCAAGCAGCTCAGTC
The DNA here is from genome assembly GCA_024509875.1 of Oreohelix idahoensis. NCBI lineage: Eukaryota > Metazoa > Mollusca > Gastropoda > Stylommatophora > Oreohelicidae > Oreohelix > Oreohelix idahoensis. The sequence goes on from JAMPIV010000763.1 coordinate 575,573, forward strand.
AGAAGTGTCAGGAAATAAGAAGCAGGGTGAGAACTTCAAACCTTCACAAAACTTTACCAACTATGAACACAGGGACAATTCCAACAAGAACAAACACAGAACTGATTTTAAAGACAAAAACCCTCTAGGATCAGAAAAGAAACCTCCAAGAAAGGAAGGAAAATGGTGTAAATCTTGCCAAATGAGTAACCACAATACTGCGGAATGCAGACGGAAAAACCCTCCTCATCACGCTGCATGCCTTACAACAGAGAACAAGGGAAGGAAGGACCTGGCAGATAGTCAGAAGGACCTCCATCATCCCCCTGTCTGTGAGGAAGTGACCTTGAATGGCATCCAAGTACTGTGCTTATATTATACAGGCTTGGACTTTGAATCAGTAGTGTGCTCTTCTCTGGTGAGTTCGGAACAGATAACCACAGAAACAGTGGAAATCAGAGGACCAGTCAAGGGAGCAGGAACCATGACACTGCCCATAGCCCGTATCAACATAAGATCTCGCTATGTGGAAGGAGAGATCAAAGCAGCAGGGATGGACAACCCTATCTACCCATTAATACTGGGATGTAGATATGTCTTTCTAGGAGAACCTATAAGACCCATAGTGATGGCAACAGTCCCGACCAGGGCAAGCTCTAAGAAAGAGGAGGACACTATCATCAATACTCATCCAGAAGAGATGAGAAAGGCTCAAACTGCTGACAGTACATTGAAGCCTTGCTTTGGCAAATTACCTAAAAGCCATAACCCTCCAGAGAAAGGAGACTTATATATGAAAAATGGCCTACTATATAGAAAAGCTGGAACAGGACCTAAAGGACATGGACAGCTTGTAGTGCCAAAATCATACAGGGAGCAGGTTATGAAGCTAGGACATGCTATACCCTTCAGTGGACATATGGGAATAGGGGCCACTGGACAACGGATAGCCTGTCACTACTTTTGGCCAGGGATCACAGAGGACATAAAGAGGTATGTGAGATCCTGTCCAGAATGCCAAAGAGTAGCTCCTAAACATAGGACTGCACCAGCAACACTGGGAGAAATGCCCATCATGGGAACGCCCTTCGAACGTGTTGCCGTGGATATTGTTGGACCCCTCAGTAGGACCAAGAAGAGAAATGCATATATCTTAACATTGGTCGATACTTGCTCTATGTGGGGAGAGGCAGTAGCAATGTCATCAATAGATTCGAAACATGTGGCAGAGGCACTGTTAACAATATTCACCCGATTAGGTTTCCCTCATCAAATATTGACTGACAATGGTTCTCAGTTTAGGGGAAAGCTAACACAAGAAGTATTCAGGTTATTTCAAGCTAGACATTATCACTGTAGTCCGTACCACGCCCAAGGGAATGGTCAAGTAGAGCGGTTCAATGGCACGCTCATTTCAATCCTTAGAAAGTTGGCTAGTGAGAAACCTGAAACTTGGGACACATACTTACCCTCAGCACTATTTGCCTATAGGGAAGTCCCCCATAACTCCACAGGATTGGCTCCAGCTACGTTGTTGTTTGGACGACCAATCAAAGGTCCACTGGAAGCATTGTTGCGGACATGGACTGATGAAAAAGCAGAAGAAACCGTGACTTCTTCATACCAATACGTCAACGAGTTGACATATCGATTGAAAACAAGTTGGAAACTGGCAAATGATAACTTGAGACAGGCCAGGAGGAAGCAGGCTGCTTACTACAATAAAACAGCAAAAGATAGGGAACTTGAGGTGGAAGAAAAAGTTCTGTTACTGTTGCCCAGCAGCAATAATAAATTGCAAATTGGATGGCAGGGTCCCTACGTCATATTGGAAAAACTTTCCAGGACCAATTATAAGATTGACAAGAAAGGAAAGGAGAAGATATATCATGTTCAACCTTCTTAAAAAGTATTATGACAGGGAAGCATCAGAAGTTGCACATATTATGACCCTGTCCATTGCAACAGAAATGCAGGATGAACCAATTTCCTCCATGGAATACCCTCTAACAACTACAGAAAGTTATGCTCAGGTTAATGTAAGTGAACATTTAACTCTTGAGCAGAGGAAAAAGGTTCAGGAGGTGTTAGAAATCCATGCTGATGTACTCACAGATAAGCCGGGGTGTACTAATCTGTTAGAGTATGACATGACGATTACTGATCCTACACCAGTTTGTATGCGGACATACCCTATACCTTATGCTAAAGGACAGGCACTCAAGGATGAGATGGACTATCTCTTAAGAGAGAAAATTATTTCAAAGTCTGAATCTCCCTACAGCTCAAGTGTGGTGCTATTAAGGAAGCCTAGTGGTGAACACAGGTTATGCATTGATTATAGGAAACTAAATGCTATCACTGAATCTCAGGTAGACCCATTACCTGACACCAATCAGTTGTTTGCTACATTGAGTAAGGCTCGGTATTTTTCAAAAGTAGATCTAAGCAAGGGATACTACCAAATACCAGTAAAACCAGAAGTTAGGAAACTGTTAGCCTTTAGTACACCGGATGGACATTACGAGTTCAATGTACTCCCATTTGGTTTAAAGAATGCTCCAAGTATCTTCACCAGAATGATGAGGAAATTGTTGGAACCATTACAAAATCCTCATATCACCAACTTCATGGATGATATTCTGATTGCTACCACTACCTTCGAGGAACACGTAGTAGCACTCTCCATGTTGTTGGATAGACTGAGAAAAAACGGGATTGACAGCACGTCCAACTAAGTGTCATATTGGATGTGAGACATTGGAATTTTTAGGTCACACTATCTCTACAGGGCAAATGTCTCCGGACCCAAAGAATGTAGAGAAAATGAGAAAAGCACCAAGACCACAAACTAAGAAGGATGTAAGATCCTTTGTGTCACTGTGCGGGTTTTATCAGAAATATATATACCCCATTTTAACTCATTGTGCGCGCCATTAACCGACTTAACCAAAAAAGGTCAGCCGGATAAAATACAATGGACTGCGGAGTGTGAACAGGCTTATACAGAGTTGAAAAATAAGCTGACAAATAAACCTATCCTTGCCCTTCCCGATCTCACACAAGAATTCGTACTAAGAACGGATGCTAGCAATGTAGGCATCGGAGCAACATTACTACAGCGGGCAGACACACCGCCACATATGCTATTACCAGTAGCTTTTGCCAGTAGAAAGTTAAATACAGCTGAAAGAAATTATTCTACCGTTGAACGTGAATGCCTCGCTTTGGTCTGGTCGATCAACAAATTCGCCCCTTTTCTTTACGGGAAACACTTCATTGTGGAAAGTGATCACCAGCCTTTGATGTTTTTAGCAGTGTCTAAAAAATTAAATTCACGACTTTTAAGGTGGAGTTTACTGTTATCTCCATATTCGTTCAATGTGAGATACATACCAGGACGGGACAATCTTGGACCCGATTTTTTAAGTAGGCATCCTATCAAAGGAGATATAGAGAAACAGAAAAGTAAGGAGAAACTGCAGCATGAGTTACCAAAAAGTTAACTGTGCATGCACTGTTTTAAAGAAGAGGGCTCTGTAGCGAAATTTGGTTCCTCTTGCTTTGTTGTGGAAAAAAAATGTGTAGCGCGACACCCACACACACACAGCGCAAGGTCAGCGCGGCGGTCTTTCTTTGAAGTTTGAAGACGGGAAATGTGAATTACGGTTAAAGCCAGACAATATTACTGAAGAATGAGGAAATAGCTATATAGGAATGTATGGCGGACTTTAAAAGTTTGCATTTACTGGACATTAAATTATTCACTACAAGAGAACGCCTGGTTGGAATACAATTAAATAAAAATAATTCAACAAAGGAGATAGACTAGGAATTATATCCAAAAGGATAATATTCAAATATAAATAGTTTTAAAGATAATTAATATTTTTTTCACCTTCATCACATCTGCTAAAAGTTAGCTAATAATCTTTAAACATTTATTATAACTACATGCCTAAACGGATTTAAATATAAATTGGATAGAATGAAAGCCTCATATGGGGAAAAGGAAATGATACCTAGGAAGGAAGGAAGGATATAAGTGTGTAGTGAACAGAAGAGAAAACAAGTACAGGAAAAGCACAGATTGCTTCAAATCGCCTCAAATCAGGAGATGAAACTAAAATCTTTTGGGGAATTTAGGAGGTGCTTTCTCGGACGGGCGAGAGACTGAAATATAAGGACAGAGCGGCGCATTGGAAATCACACACACCAAATCCAGAAGCCAGAGTGAGAAACTGGAAGACAGTATCTGCAAGAAAAGTTATTTTTTTTCACGCTGCATGCAGGGCAGATTAACTTCAACCAAAACAGTCTCACCGTGAGCTTATAAATCCTAAGAGGGTATGTAAGTTTATTAAAAATATATGTATTACTAATATCATTTTATTTCAGATTTTATTTCTGATTGATTGTAGCAGATATAATAAAAAAGGGAATGACGCTAACCAGAGATAACCTTCACCGGCATTGTCAGGAAGCATAACCATTAATTGGTTAACCACATATATCATGGCTAGTTCTTGCCTGGAAGCTTACGACATACCAGCAAGTACATAAGTGACTTGACATCCATAAGTGGAAGGCAAAGGTTATATCGTACCCATGTATCATAACATGTGATTTATTCATGTATATTGTTAATTCTGCACAGTATACATTATCTTATCATGCTATCTCTGTAACATACTACCATGATTCATTCATTTATATACAAACACTGAAGACATGGTCGCATCATGAACAGCAGTGGGTGGTGAGATTGTTGGAACAACATGGCCACCTATTACCTTTTGTTCCAGGTTTTATGATCAATGTTTATGATCATTCCTGATCGAGAAACTAAAGACTTGAAGAAGTTGATCCAGCTCACTGAAGCCTAGAGGTCAATCAACACCTTAGTCCCCCGTAGTTATAGGGTGGGCTGAAGGAAAGTCTTCCGTACTCCAGTGTGTCTCAGGAACCTCGAGCAGACGTGGCTAATAACATAAGATGAGTTTATGTGTATCCATCCAACAAATCCTGTGAGCAGTTTCTAAAACGACTGTTTAATGATGACAACTAGATGGCAATAGATAATGTGACAAACTTGTTTTATAAGTTCAGTGGAAGATAAATCCAAGACTTTTTAGCTTGTTTATTTGATTTGTAACTGTAAATAATCATACATTTTACCATCTTACAACAACCATTTCTCATTACAAGAATATATAGATGTACATAATAAATTGGATAATTGTACTCATTTGACTTGTTAAATTTTTAACTGTTAAAATTTTGAGTTACCTTTTCAAATTTAATTATATTATCACATAGGGTTACGATAGCGAAAGTAGCAACGTATACTTCTGAAGCCTAATCAGAGTATTCACAGCTGTAACTCACTTGTGATACCAGTGGACTTCTCGGGCACTGGAACTTCATACTTTCTGGAGAGAGATTCTACTTCTGCTCTACCACTATTATCATAATAGGAAAACCTTTCGCTACACTGGGGGCTCTTTCGCGGGATATTATTTTTTATCCTGAGCCACTATCTATGTATTCTTCTATCTTGAGCCACAAATAGTTTGTAAAAATAAATTTTTTTTGAAAAAATTCTAAAACTTGGAAATTTTTTCGTAATAGTAGTACCATTGAGTATGAAGTAAATAGGAAACGCTCACAAGGTTTTAAGGATTTGTCTTGTTCAAAGTAATTAATTGATTTTAATTAAGTTAGTTGGTTAGTGAAGATAAAATTATATACCCTCTGGTAAGTAAGCATCATGGCTGATTTGGTGAAGTTTCGATCTGCAATCATGCAGGAAGGAAAGGATGTAGGATTGACAGGTGATGCTCTTATCCAGTATGTCACAAAGGAAGTGGACAAACATATGGACAGAGAGGAAAGAAAACTACAAGCAGAGAGAGAAGCCAAAAGCTTAGAAGCAGAGAGAGAAGCCAAAAGAATGGAATCAGAGAGAGAAGCCAAAAGCTTAGAAGCAGAGAGAGAAGTCAAAAGAGAGAAGCTGAAAGAAAGAGAAGAAAAAGACTGGAAAGAGAAGAAAAGAGACTAATATTGGAAGCTGAAGCTGAAGAAAGAAGGTTACAAAGAGCTCATGAGTTATGTTTAAAGGAACTTGAACTCCAGGGAGCAGCTAGCAATCATGGTGCTAGCTCACCTCACTCTGAGAGTAGCTCCAACCAGAGCACGGCAAATGGAGCCATGAGTTTCCACCTGGATCCATTTATTGAGAAGGAGGACGCCATTGAGTCATACCTGGATAGATATGAGAGACTGGCCACTACCTATGGATTGGAAAAGGAAAAATGGAGCCTTAAGCTATCTCAGGGGTTGAGGGGAGTTTCATACGATGTTTATTTAAAACTCTCAAAAGAAGACCAGGAAGATTATGAAATCTTAAAACAAGCTTTACTGGTCAGGTGCGAAAAGAATTCTGAATCTTATAGAAAGAGATTCCGAACTGCTAAGCTACTTCCAGGAGAAAACTATCACCAGTTTTCTGCCAGATTGGAAACTTATCTGACAAAATGGATTAGCTTAGGAAAATGTCAAGATATAAAAGAAATGGTCATGATGGAACAACTGAGAGAATCCATGCCTCAGGAAATGAGAAAATTTCTTATGGAGCAAGGAGCAGAGAGATTGGAAGATATTTTAACCATGGCTGAAAGATATCAAGCAGCTCAGTCAGAAGTGTCAGGAAATAAGAAGAAGCAGGGTGAGAACTTCAAACCTTCACAAAACTTTACCAACTATGAACACAGGGACAATTCCAACAAGAACAAACACAGAACTGATTATAAAGACAAAAACCCTCTAGGATCAGAAAAGAAACCTCCAAGAAAGGAAGGAAAATGGTGTAAATCTTGCCAAATGAGTAACCACAATACTGCGGAATGCAGACGGAAAAACCCTCCTCATCACGCTGCATGCCTTACAACAGAGAACAAGGGAAGGAAGGACCTGGCAGATAGTCAGAAGGACCTCCATCATCCCCCTGTCTGTGAGGAAGTGACCTTGAATGGCATCCAAGTACTGTGCTTATATTATACAGGCTTGGACTTTGAATCAGTAGTGTGCTCTTCTCTGGTGAGTCCGGAACAGATAACCACAGAAACAGTGGAAATCAGAGGACCAGTCAAGGGAGCAGGAACCATGACACTGCCCATAGCCCGTATCAACATAAGATCTCGCTATGTGGAAGGAGAGATCAAAGCAGCAGGGATGGACAACCCTATCTACCCATTAATACTGGGATGTAGATATGTCTTTCTAGGAGAACCTATAAGACCCATAGTGATGGCAACAGTCCCGACCAGGGCAAGCTCTAAGAAAGAGGAGGACACTATCATCAATACTCATCCAGAAGAGATGAGAAAGGCTCAAACTGCTGACAGTACATTGAAGCCTTGCTTTGGCAAATTACCTAAAAGCCATAACCCTCCAGAAAAAGGAGACATATATGAAAAATGGCCTACTATATAGAAAAGCTGGAACAGGACCTAAAGGACATGGACAGCTTGTAGTGCCAAAATCATACAGGGAGCAGGTTATGAAGCTAGGACATGCTATACCCTTCAGTGGACATATGGGAATAGGGGCCACTGGACAACGGATAGCCTGTCACTACTTTTGGCCAGGGATCACAGAGGACATAAAGAGGTATGTGAGATCCTGTCCAGAATGCCAAAGAGTAGCTCCTAAACATAGGACTGCACCAGCAACACTGGAAGAAATGCCCATCATGGGAACGCCCTTCGAACGTGTTGCCGTGGATATTGTTGGACCCCTCAGTAGGACCAAGAAGAGAAATGCATATATCTTAACATTGGTCGATACTTGCTCTATGTGGGGAGAGGCAGTAGCAATGTCATCAATAGATTCGAAACATGTGGCAGAGGCACTGTTAACAATATTCACCCGATTAGGCTTCCCTCATCAAATATTGACTGACAATGGTTCTCAGTTTAGGGGAAAGCTAACACAAGAAGTATTCAGGTTATTTCAAGCTAGACATTATAACTGTTGTCCGTACCACGCCCAAGGGAATGGTCAAGTAGAGCGGTTCAATGGCACGCTCATTTCAATCCTTAGAAAGTTGGCTAGTGAGAAACCTGAAACTTGGGACACATACTTACCCTCAGCACTATTTGCCTATAGGGAAGTCCCCCATAACTCCACAGGATTGGCTCCAGCTACGTTGTTGTTTGGACGACCAATCAAAGGTCCACTGGAAGCATTGTTGCGGACATGGACTGATGAAAAAGCAGAAGAAACCGTGACTTCTTCATACCAATACGTCAACGAGTTGACATATCGATTGAAAACAAGTTGGAAACTGGCAAATGATAACTTGAGACAGGCCAGGAGGAAGCAGGCTGCTTACTACAATAAAACAGCAAAAGATAGGGAACTTGAGGTGGGAGAAAAAGTTCTGTTACTGTTGCCCAGCAGCAATAATAAATTGCAAATTGGATGGCAGGGTCCCTACGTCATATTGGAAAAACTTTCCAGGACCAATTATAAGATTGACAAGAAAGGAAAGGAGAAGATATATCATGTCAACCTTCTTAAAAAGTATTATGACAGGGAAGCATCAGAAGTTGCACATATTATGACCCTGTCCATTGCAACAGAAATGCGGGATGAACCAATTTCCTCCATGGAATACCCCCTAACAACTACAGAAAGTTATGCTCAGGTTAATGTAAGTGAACATTTAACTCTTGAGCAGAGGAAAAAGGTTCAGGAGGTGTTAGAAATCCATGCTGATGTACTCACAGATAAGCCGGGGTGTACTAATCTGTTAGAGTATGACATGACGATTACTGATCCTACACCAGTTTGTATGCGGACATACCCTATCATCATCATCTCAACCCATAACCCGTCATGGGTCGTAGGGGTGCCATGATGGAAGCATCAGCAGACAGGGTCCTCCACTGCTCTCTATTCTCAGCAATGCGTACAAGTGTGGAGAAACCGTGTCCTGCCCATTCTTTGATGTTATCAGCCCAGGATTTTCTTTGCCTTCCTCTTCTCCGTTTACCTTCGACTGTTCCCTGGAGGATCGTTTTCGAAAGGGAGTCATGACGAGTTACATGCCCAAACCAGGCAAGCTTTCGACGTTTCACTATTGACAAAAGTGGTTCTTGATGGCTTGCATAGGTGTTTATCTTCTCTCTAACATAGACATTTGTTTTGTGCTCTTTATAGCAAATGCGCAAAATTCTTCTATAACATTTATGCTCGAAAGCCTGAATCCTTCGCTCCGTATCTGCAGTGAGTGTCCAGCCCTCACACCCATACAAGAGAATAGATAATACAAGTGATTTGTATAATTTGATCTTCACAGGAAAACTGATGTTACTTTTCCAGATCACATTCAACCTTTTCATGGCAGCTGAGGCCATCTCAAGTCTTGTCTTGATTTCTTTATTTGATCTTCCATCACTACATATAGTGGACCCGAGATATTTAAAGGTGTTAACTTCTTCTAACGTTTGCCCATTTAACGTAATGTTGGTCGGAACATGTTTCTTATGGCTATTCACCAATATCTTGCTTTTTTCTATATTAATTTCCATCCCATATGTTCTTGTTACTTTCTCCAGTCTAGAGGTAAGGTCTTGAAGTTCTGATTCTGTTCCAGCTATCAGATCAATATCATCAGCAAAACGTAGATTACACAGAGGTCGGCCTCCAATCGATATGGTTGATTTATAATCGTAGAGAGCCTCCTGCATAATATGTTCTAGATAAATGTTAAAGAGCACTGGTGACAGGATACATCCCTGGCGAACTCCTACAGTTGTTTTGAAAAATTCTCCAATGTCATTGCTTGCAAAAACAGCACTGCTTGCGTCCTTGTATAGTGCTTCAATGATATCTATGATGTTGGTATCAAAATTGAATTTTCTCATTATTTGCCATAAACCTTCATGCCAGACTCGATCGAAGGCTTTTGTGAAATCGATGAAGTTATGGTATAAATCATGTTGATGCTGGAGATGTTTTTCGATCAGTAATCTAATATTGAAGATTTGTTCTGAGGTACTTCTTTTTGGTCTAAAGCCAGCCTGTTCTTCTGACAAGATTTCTTCTGATTTCTGTTTTATTCTGTTCAAAAGTATCCTTAACATCACCTTACTTGGATGACTAATAAGGCTAATGGTTCTGTAGTTCTTGCACATTTTTAGATTTCCTTTCTTTGGAAGCGGTATTACTAATGACTGCGTCCATTCTTTTGGCCATTTTTTTTGTACTCCATATCTTCTGGCAAATTGTTGTCATGATTTTTACTATATCTGGTCCTCCATATTTCAAGAGCTCTGCTGGTATATTATCCACACCCGGTGACTTCCCTCCTTTCATCGAACATATAGCCTCTTCCACTTCTTCCCGTAGTATTGCTGCATTTCCGAGTTCTCTGTTTTCGCACTTAATGTTGTTTAATATGCCTAAGTCAGTGTCAAGTTTACAGTTATATAATTCTTTACAATATTCTGTCCACCTTCTCATTACAGCTGTTTTTTCATTGAGCAGAGCCCCATTGCTATCTTCTATGACAGTTACCCTGGGCTGTTGGGGTTTTGATAGTCTTCTTAATGTGTCAAAAACTGCCTTGCTGTTACCTTTTATTAGCCCCGTATTAATGGACTCACCCTATACCTTATGCTAAAGGACAGGCACTCAAGGATGAGATTGACTATCTCTTAAGAGAGAAAATTATTTCAAAGTCTGAATCTCCCTACAGCTCAAGTGTGGTGCTATTAAGGAAGCCTAGTGGTGAACACAGGTTATGCATTGATTATAGGAAACTAAATGCTATCACTGAATCTCAGGTAGACCCATTACCTGACACCAATCAGTTGTTTGCTACATTGAGTAAGGCTCGGTATTTTTCAAAAGTAGATCTAAGCAAGGGATACTACCAAATACCAGTAAAACCAGAAGTTAGGAAACTGTTAGCCTTTAGTACACCGGATGGACATTACGAGTTCAATGTACTCCCATTTGGTTTAAAGAATCCTCCAAGTATCTTCACCAGAATGATGAGGAAATTGTTGGAACCATTACAAAATCCTCATATCACCAACTTCATGGATGATATTCTGATTGCTACCACTACCTTCGAGGAACACGTAGTAGCACTCTCCATGTTGTTGGATAGACTGAGAGAAACGGGATTGACAGCACGTCCAACTAAGTGTCATATTGGATGTGAGACATTGGAATTTTTAGGTCACACTATCTCTACAGGGCAAATGTCTCCGGACCCAAAGAATGTAGAGAAAATGAGAAAAGCACCAAGACCACAAACCAAGAAGGATGTAAGATCCTTTGTGTCACTGTGCGGGTTTTATCAGAAATATATATACCCCATTTTAACTCATTGTGCGCGCCATTAACCGACTTAACCAAAAAAGGTCAGCAGGATAAAATACAACGGACTGCGGAGTGTGAACAGGCTTATACAGAGTTGGAAAATAAGCTGACAAATAAACCTATCCTTGCCCTTCCCGATCTTACACAAGAATTCGTACTAAGAACGGATGCTAGCAATGTAGGCATCGGAGCAACATTACTACAGCGGGCAGACACACCGCCACATATGCTATTACCAGTAGCTTTTGCCAGTAGAAAGTTAAATACAGCTGAAAGAAATTATTCTACCGTTGAACGTGAATGCCTCGCTTTGGTCTGGTCGATCAACAAATTCGCCCCTTTTCTTTACGGGAAACACTTCATTGTGGAAAGTGATCAACAGCCTTTGATGTTTTTAGCAGTGTCTAAAAAATTAAATTCACGACTTTGAAGGTGGAGTTTACTGTTATCTCCATATTCGTTCAATGTGAGATAAATACCAGGACGGGACAATCTTGGACCCGATTTTTTAAGTAGGCATCCTATCAAAGGAGATATAGAGAAACAGAAAAGTAAGGAGAAACTGCAGCATGAGTTACCAAAAAGTTAACTGTGCATGCACTGTTTTAAAGAAGAGTGCTCTGTAGCGAAATTTGGTTCCTCTTGCTTTGTTGTGAAAAAAAAATGTGTAGCGCGACACCCACACACACACAGCGCAAGGTCAGCGCGGCGGTCTTTCTTTGAAGTTTGAAGACGGGAAATGTGAATTACGGTTAAAGCCAGACAATATTACTGAAGAATGAGGAAATAGCTATATAGGAATGTATGGCGGACTTTAAAAGTTTGCATTTACTGGACATTAAATTATTCACTACAAGAGAACGCCTGGTTGGAATACAATTAAATAAAAATAATTCAACAAAGGAGATAGACTAGGAATTATATCCAAAAGGATAATATTCAAATATAAATAGTTTTAAAGATAATTAATATTTTTCACCTTCATCACATCTGCTAAAAGTTAGCTAATAATCTTTAAACATTTATTATAACTACATGCCTAAACGGAGTTAAATATAAATTGGATAGAATGAAAGCCTCATATGGGGAAAAGGAAATGATACCTAGGAAGGAAGGAAGGATATAAGTGTGTAGTGAACAGAAGAGAAAACAAGTACAGGAAAAGCACAGATTGCTTCAAATCGCCTCAAATCAGGAGATGAAACTAAAATCTTTTGGGGAATTTAGGAGGTGCTTTGTCGGACGGGCGAGAGACTGAAATATAAGGACAGAGCGGCGCATTGGAAATCACACACACCAAATCCAGAAGCCAGAGTGAGAAACTGGAAGACAGTATCTGCAAGAAAAGTTATTTTTTCACGCTGCATGCAGGGCAGATTAACTTCAACCAAAACAGTCTCACCGTGAGCTTATAAATCCTAAAAGGGTATGTAAGTTTATCAAAAATATATGTATTACTAATATCATTTTATTTCAGATTTTATTTCTGATTGATTGTAGCAGATATAATAAAAAAGGGAATGACGCTAACCAGAGATAACCTTCACCGGCATTGTCAGGAAGCATAAACATTAATTGGTTAACCACATATATCATGGCTAGTTCTTGCCTGGAAGCTTACGACATACCAGCAAGTACATAAGTGACTTGACATCCATAAGTGAAAGGCAAAGGTTATATCGTACCCATGTATCATAACATGTGATTTATTCATGTATATTGTTAATTCTGCACAGTATACATTATCTTATCATGCTATCTCTGTAACATGCTACCATGATTCATTCATTTATATACAAACACTGAAGACATGGTCGCATCATGAACAGAAGTGGGTGGTGAGATTGTTGGAACAACATGGCCACCTATTACCTTTTGTTCCAGGTTTTATGATCAATGTTTATGATCATTCCTGATCGAGAAACTAAAGACTTGAAGAAGTTGATCCAGCTCACTGAAGCCTAGAGGTCAACCAATCTTCAACACCTTAGTCCCCCGTAGTTATAGGGTGGGCTGAAGGAAAGTCTTCCGTACTCCAGTGTGTCTCAGGAACCCCGAGCAGACGTGGCTAATAACATAAGATGAGTTTATGTGTATCCATCCAACAAATCCTGTGAGCAGTTTCTAAAACGACTGTTTAATGATGACAACTAGATGGCAATAGATAATGTGACAAACTTGTTTTATAAGTTCAGTGGAAGATAAATCCAAGACTTTTTAGCTTGTTTATTTGATTTGTAACTGTAAATAATCATACATTTTACCATCTTACAACAACCATTTCTCATTACACGAATATATAGATGTACATAATAAATTGGATAATTGTACTCATTTGACTTGTTAAATTTTTAACTGTTAAAATTTGGAGTTACCTTTTCAAATTTAATTATATTATCACATAGGGTTACGATAGCGAAAGAGGCAACGTATACTTCTGAAGCCTAATCTATTGTCCAGCTCAGAGTATTCACAGCTGTAACTCACTTGTGATACCAGTGTACTTCTCGGGCGCTGGAACTTCATACTTTCTGGAGAGAAATTCTACTTCTGGTCTACCACTATTATCATAATAGGAAAACCTTTCGCTACAAGGTTGCTAGCCCAATGCAAAACATAGCATTAGTCTCGCCATACGAGTTGCCTGAAGAAACTAGCCATATTGCCACACGGGGCAAAATAGGGGCACATGTATCCTCGTAAAGTACTGTAGATACTGATTATAAACTCGTGTCTACCTTCAGCAGGGCTCGGCATCCGATCCCGATCTACCAGTAGATCTTTGGGGAAGATTTGGTAGATCTTTAGGGAAGATTTGGTAGATCTTTAGGGAAGATTTGGTAGATCTTTAGGGAAGATTTGGTAGATCTTTAGGGAAGATTTGGTAGATCTTTAGGCGTCTGCGGGAAAAAGGAAAAAAAAAAAAAAACGACAGACTCTTTAAACTTGGGAAATTTCGGACTAGACAACTTCTGCCGGCATTTAAAATCGCAGTATCCCCGGGATCAAAGGTACTTTTTCTGTACTCCCAATGAAAGCTCTCGAGCTAGCTAATAAAATATATTCGTAAACTGCTTGAGATAGGAACGCTATCTTTTCTTTGTAAGGTTCATTATTCCCCACTTCCCGGGCTTAAAATTACACACACACACTAGCACACACCTCGTATATATATATCATCATTATCAATTATCAACACCATCACCGTCATCATCATCATCATCATCACCACGATCATCATTATCAGCATCATCACCATCATGATCTCAACCACCAACATCATCATCATCATCTATCAGCAGCATCATCATTATCAATTATCAACACCAACACCGTCATCATCATCATCATCACCACCATCATCATTATCAGCATCATCACCATCATCATCTCAACCACTAACATCGTCATCATCATCTATCAGCAATATATATATATGGTACATCTTTAGAGGAGTCAGTGTTACAAAAGTAGATCCCAAAAGTTCCTGGGTTACCGACCCCTGATCTATAGCTGAACTTGGGTAAATAATGGTCATTCATTTAAAGAGGCCATATCCTCAGAAAAGACCCTGTACTCCATCACCAGAAATGCCATGCTGTGGACTCCAGAACGAAAGCGGCAGCAGGGGCGACCAAAAGCTACCAGGCGATCAGCTGTGGAGGCAGTGATGCAAAACATGAACCAGAGCTGGGGATTCACACAAAGGATGGCTGCCGACCAAACGAAGTGGAGACAGTTTTCTGCTGCCCTACGCGACGCCACCAGGTGTGATGGTCACTGATTGCTTTGTTAGCCACTTGGCAAGGACAAAAGAAGAACTAGATATAAAGAGACAACCACATATTTTGCTTTAGATCATGAAGCTATATGTAGAATCTTTCGTCCTGAATTATCTGGTCCAGTGGCAAGATATTATCCTCACTTAAATCCAATTACAGCGCAAGTCACAGCTTCAGACAGAAACATACAGGCACTGACCACAACACTTGGGATGGAATACTTGGAAAACATGGCATAGGCAAATGTAATAGTAATGGGCTCCTATTACTCAGCCTGTATGCCACACATGATTTGTCCATCACGAACACCATGTTTTGCCTACCCACTCGAAATAAAACAACATTGATGCACCCCCGCTCCAAACTGTGGCATCTCATTGATTATGTCGTCACGAGAAGGAGCGACAGACGTGACGTAAGAGTGACCAAGGCCATGTGTGGTGCCGAATGTTGGACCGACCACAGGCTGATTGTATCAAAATTCAACATTAACATACAGCCCAAGCGAAGACACCAGAGTCAGAAACCCATGAAGAGACTCAACGTCACAAAACTTAAAAGCGAAGTAACCGCAGAGAGCTTCTCAAGGGACTTGGACAGCCGTCTGAGGGATGTTGAGCTCGGTCAAACCACCATAGAGGAAAAATGGGCCACTCTGAAGAAAATTGTGTACTCTGCAGCCTCCAAGAGCCTGGGATATACAACACGCAAGAACCCTGACTGGTTTGATGAGAATGATGAAAATATCAAAACACTGCTGGCTGAAAAATATCGCTTGCACAGAGACTATCAAAGCAACCCTTCCTCAACATCCAAAAAAAAACCTTTACCAATATTTGCAGAGTTGTTCAGAATAGGCTCAGGAAGATGCATGATGCATAGCTCAGCAATAAAGCAGACGAGATACATAGATATGCAGACAGAAACGACTCAAAGCGCTTTTATGGTGCCCTGAAAGCAAATTATGGCCCTCAATCGAATCAATTATCACCGGTCCTAAATGCTGATGGCATGGCATTGATCACTGATAAAATACAGATTTTGGAATGCTGAGCAGAACACTTCAATGCCATCTTAAATTATCCATCAACCGTCATCGACCAGACCATTGCAAGCATACCGCAAGTTACAGTCAATGTCGAGTCTGACGCCCAGCGTGGAAGAGGTCAAGAAAGCAGCCAGTCTACTGTCCAGCGGCAAAGCCCCTGGATCAGATTCCATTTCTGCTGAGATTTATAAAGCTGGAAGCATCATGCTGCTACAGAGACTAACAGACATCTACCACTCAGTCTGGGATGAAGAACAGATACCACAGGAATTGAACGATGCCACCATCGTTCACATATACAAGCGAAAGGGAAACCATCAATCATGTGATAGCCATTGGGGAATCTCCCTATTATCTACTTCGGGCAAAATCCTGGCTCGGGTCCTGCTCAATCGCTTGACTGTTCATCTCGAATCGCAGGATTTACTCCCAGAGAGTCAGTGTGGTTTCCGAGCAGGCCGCGGGACAGTCGATGTGATATTTGCCGCACGCCAACTTCAGGAGAAATGCCAGGAACAGTACAATGACCTATACACAATATTTATTGACTTGACCAAGGCCTTTGACACTTGGACTATGGAAAATTATGGCGAAATTCGGATGTCCGGATAAGTTCATCTCAATCGTCCGCCAGTGTCATGAAAGTATGATGGCTCGCGTATTGAATGATGGAGAACCTTCTGAACCCTTTCCCGTCACAAACGGTGTCAAACAGGGATGTGTGCTCGCCCCGACGCTATTCAGTATGATATTTGCTGCAATGCTCTCTAACGTTACGCATGGCAGTAGTGACGGCGTACACATCAGATACAGGACAGATGGGAAGCTATTCAATTTGAGACGATTACAGTCCTTTACGAAGGTGAATGAAACAATGATCTCGTCTTTGCGTACGACTGCGCCCTCAACACCTGCACAGAATTGGACATGCAGAACAATATGAGGAGGTTTTCTGTAGCGTGTGATGACTTTGGTCTTACTATTAATACGAAGAAATCTGAAGTAATGTTGCAACCTGCTCCTGGGAAACCTTACTGCGAACCAAATATTACAGTAAAGAACCAACGTCTCCAAGTGGTGGACAGCTTCACTTATCTTGGCAGTGCCCTTACCAAAGATGCGAATATCGACTCCGAGGTCAACAACATAATTGCCAAGGCATGTGCGACTTTCGGAAGACTAACAGTAAATGTCTGGGATCGACAGGGAATTAGTGCTGCCACCAAGATAAAAGTATATCATGCAATAGTGCTTACTACCCTCATGTATGCCTGTGAAACATGGACAGTGTGTAGCAGACATGCCAAGAAGCTTAATCATTTCCACATCAGCTGTCTCCGCATGATTCTCAGGATCAAGTGACATGATAGAGTATCTAATTCTGAGGTTCTCAACAGAGCACGTATCTCAAGCATCTACACATTACTGCAGAGGGCCCAAATTAGATGGGCCGGACATGTTGTTCGCATGCCCGAAAAACGCCACCAAAGCAGTTGATGTACAGCGAACTCTCCATGGGTAAGCGAACAGTAGGAGGATAAAAGAAACGCTTCAAAGACACACTGAAAGCATCGTTGAGCGGCTTCAAAACTGATGTCTCCTCTTTGGAGAATATCGCACAGGATCGCTCTGCCTGGCGGAGAAACATTACTCAAGGCGCTCCTAGTGCAGAATAGAATTTAGCTGATAAGGCAGAAAGCAAGCGTGCTGCAAGAAAGGTCAGAATGCACAACAACACTACTATCGACTCTAACCATGTGTGCCCCGTATGTGGCAGGACTTGTAGGGCCTAAATAGGATTAATTAGCCACATGAGATCACGGCACAGCCACATGAGATCACGGCACAGATGTGTCACAACTCAAGTCTGAAGCTGTCGCCACCTTCGCTTGCGATGGGCAACTATTATTATCATTACTATTATTATTATTATATGTAGAATATGATAGTACTGATAGGACACACAATTTATGTCTTTTTAAACAAGCGGAATGAGTGTGTGTGATGGGCTTCCATCACCATCATCAGCCTTCATTTACCCAAGAAGCATAGGCCAATCAACAGACGCATAACAAGTTCTCCTGTGGCGCGTGATCAGCTCAAGGTGTTTTTTAATATCTTCAACATCATTTTATTTTTTTGTCTCTAGCTCTCTTCTCTGCGTGTTTTTACGGGCTTTTCTTTAACTTGCAACGTATGTCACTCTCTTGTCATCTTCAAATCTTGCAATTGATTTTTCAATCACTTCCAGATGAGCAATTGCTCTGAAACTTGGCATAGTTGTGTATTCCCGATGACAATACAATAATCAGTCGTAAAAATAATAAAATGAATAACACTAAAATTAATATTAATTTTGTGTGTATGTATGTATTGTTTCATCAGGGAAATGGGTGATAACTGCAAATAATCTAGGTGTATTCTTTCAAACAAGATTGTCTTTCTTGAGAGAAATATTAAAACTTCACCTCCATCCCCCCTTTACACACACACACTATCGCACGCGCGTGCACAGACATATACGCAACTGACAACTACATTTTAAAAAAAAGTAATTTACAACTCTTATGAAAAAAAAATTTTAAATAAAAGAAAAAAAAATATTAACTTTCCGTGTAATATACTGAATAATGAAATCCGCCTCCTGTGCTCTGGACTCGCTTATCGCAAACTGATAATGTCATTAGCGGATCGATTACATTTGACTTAAATTTAACAAAATAAAAAGCACTAAAAAAAAGAAAATAAATTTTTGTTTTAAAACACAGGCTTTTAATGCACTAAAAAGCAACAAATAATTTTTCACGGAGTTTGTAGCTTGCAGTAAAAAGATGTAACATCAAATTGACAAAAAGCCTGGGGCGCTGATTCTACATGAAATTAACTTCTGCTGTATACTTCATTAGACGCTTATGGATAAAATATATGATAAGCGCTTAAGCGCCCCACGCTTTTTGTTAATTTGATGCTACATTTTTTTACTGTAAGTTATAAACTCCGTGAAAAATTGTTTGTGGCTTTTTAGTGCATTAAAAGCCTGTGTTTAAAATATTTTATATAAATATTTTTTTCGTTCTATCCCTTCTTTTTTACCACGGGGTTTCCGGAACAAGAACTGCCTTGTAATGCTATCAGTATGTTTATTCAGTATGTGCCCTATTGATCGCCAGCGTCTTCTTCTCATGTCTTGTTCTACTGGCACTTGCCATCAGTTCCACGCACGTGAGCTCGTTATACCGCTTCAACCCTTTTATTCCACGCAGATAAACAGGCCATATAGCTAGTTTATTCATTCACAACTGTAAAAGGGCAATAATTTATCTCTAGTAGTTTTCTGTAATAGACTGCGCGATTTATTTTACCAGGTGGCAAGAAAGAAGTCAGTCTATCCAAGCATAGACAAGTATTTGATTTCTATACAGAAGTGCATTAGTCACAGCAATTAAGTAAATACCTAATTCCTTCATATTTCGTTATTTATAAATATTTCCAGCCAACACTACGTACATGGAGGTAATTAAACAGAATATTTATTTCCCTTTTCCCTTAACTAGACAGAATTTCTTTCCCCAACACTGCAAAACATAGCATCCCCTTCCCCACCAAGGGCTATGCAAATTTGGCAGTTCGCTGTCACATACGAGGAGCGTTCAGAAAGTAATTCACCACATCGTTTTTCTCAGCTAATAATGAAGATAGAAGCATGAAATTTTGCACACTTCAAATATGGCATGTGCCAATTGTGTGCACCAAATTGCACTGCAACCGGCGAAATAATACGGCTGCCCTACAACGTTGAATTGGAGCGTGTTAGCAACTTGCGTTATAAACAGCGAATTGTGATAGAATTTCTCGTTGCAGAGAAGGAAACTGTTGTGAATATTCACAAGCGTCTATGTGATGTGTATGGAAGTTTTGCAGTTGACAGGAGTACAGTCAGTCGCTGGGTTCAGAGAATCAAAGATTCAGGAAGTGGAGATACGGAGCTGCTTGATCGGCCGCGCTGTGGACGTCCTGCTACAGCCACCAACGCAGAAATGTTGAAATGCGCTGAGGGCATTATTCTTACTGATAGGCGAATCACTACTCAACAATTGGCCTTACAGCTGTCAGTCAGCACTGGTAGTGTAAATGCAGTTATAAAAACTCTCGGATTTTCTAAGGTTTGCGCAAGATGGGTTCCTCGAAGTCTCACAAATGACCACCGATTGCAAAGGAAAGCAATTTCTTCTGAATTGTTGGAGCGTTTCAATGCTGATGGAGAGAACATTTTGGCTAAGATCGTTACAGGTGACGAAACCTGGGCACATCATTTTGAACCTGAGACAAAAAGACAGTCAATGGAGTGGCATCATCCGCAATCACCAAGAAGAAAGAAATTCAAGACAATTCCTTCAGCTGGAAAGGTCATGATCACTGTCTTTTGGGACATTGAAGGTGCAATTTTTGTGGACGTTATGCCAAGAGGAGAGACAATCAATTCGCAAGCTTACATTAAGACATTGAGAAAACTCAATCAACGTTTTCGCAGAGTTCGGCCGCACAAGAATCCAGCAGACCTGCTTCTCCTTCACGACAATGCGCGCCCTCACACAAGTCTGGCAACACGGGAAGCAATCACCAAATTGGGTTGGACTGTACTACCCCATCCACCCTATAGTCCCGATTTGGCACACTCTGATTTTCATCTATTTGGTCCACTTAAAGATGCACTCCGTGGGACAAGGTTTGAAGATGATGAAGGAGTGATTCATGGAGCGAAGAAATGGCTACATGATCAAGACAAAATCTGGTACGGGCTAGGAATACATGCACTTGTTTCGCGCTGGCATAAAGCCGTACAAGTTGATGGGGATTATGTTGAATAATACCGATGTTTACATGACATATCCATGTATATTGTGTATAAATTTCATGCTTTTTGGATAAACAGCTCCTGAGAAAAACGATGTGGTGCATTACTTTCTGAACGCCCCTCGTATATTCCCCAGTGGAACAATAGTTATTTCCGGGTAGCTGCACTAGTTTACTGTATTATTTTTCTTTTCGGGACTCTGTTTATTGGACTGTCAGAGAGATATTTGGGTGCCGAGATAAAAAGTGCTCATGTGTTTGCTTAAGTGAAAGAAGAAAAAAATATACAAATAAATTACGCAAGTGAGAAAGACATTAGAGGAGGAAGCGACATTGTACAAAAAGAATAAATGAAAATGAAAAAAAAGCTTGATACGAGTAGTGTATGAGAAGACGCGGAAAAATAAGGACAGGAGTGTTACGTCCATTTTCGCACAACCATTTATGATGCGAGACTTAACAGATTACCAGATGCCAAAATCTAACTATGTTAGACGTACTTAGATACGCATCTATGTTTGTGATAATAACTTAATTTTTATTATGCACCAAAGTGCACAAAATCGGTGCGATATATTCGTTGGTTTCCTAAGAGCGCTGATGACGTCAGAGACACGTCCGAGAGAGAGAGAAGAGACAAGATGCCGGTTTTACAAGACAGACGTTGTTCTGGTCTTTGAGTGCCATATTGCGGGAATAGTTGATTGTGATTATATATCTTAGCTACCTTCCAAGGCGAAGCGTTAGCGACAGCCAAGTCTGATTCATACTCTTCAGTATCTCCATGTGATACTCGATGTAAGTACTTTACAAGATTTTGACAGGGCTTCAGTAAGGCATCATGACCTACTGCTAGTGAGTTCAGAATCCCTTTTGCGAAGTAATAGTCAAGTCGATAACTTTATGAAGTCTCAAGACAAGATGTCCGGCCAGAAAATAATACGTAAGTATCTTTGATAAAAGATTGGATATGGAAAAGAAGTGAATAATCTTCACCTCAATACTTTGCCGTTTGCGGGTTGTCCAACGGTCATTGAGGTCAGTCAAGTTTGACATTGAATTTATCTACATGCAGAATTCGTATTACCATGCCTGATGTTCCAGTACGTCTTCATGATGATGTCGTCTATGTATCGTCTAATAAACTTGTTATATAAACTGTCAGTCAAGCCCTGAATTCAGCGTCCATCAATTACACCATATTAGTCGGCCACCTGTAAGCCCGACCAAACTGACAGCATTCCTAGTCAGTAGCCTGATGAACTATTATTATTAGACATAACCAATATTCACAAGAAATAACTGTCGTATCGACGAAAGGTCAAAGTATATATACAGAAGTAAACAGCGTATCAGCCGATTGCCAAAGAACATAACTAAAGCCAAGAACACTAACTATATACTATACATCAGATCCAGAACCAAACAAGAACTCAAACTACAACAGTCAGCAACCAAAAGTAATACTACATCTCAAAAGAAACTACTACAAGGAGGTAATTATAAAATAAGGAACAAGTTATTTATATATATATATATATATATATATATATATATATATATATATATATATATATATATCTTTGCACATGTCACCTTTCCTTTTGGATCCTTAGCCACAACTTCTCTCAACTTTGCTCGGCCGGTGGTCATCTATCTGATTATATCTTACCCTAACTCTGGTGCCTACTTTTCATATCGGCCTCCACAAATCGCTTCCCAGTTGTTTTTGGTCAAACACCCACTGTGGAGTCCGTAGCATAACAGTTCTAATGATGGTGTCGGAATCAATTTAAGTTCAGCTATATGTGGCTTTTCCCAAGGTGAATAGTTTTAATTGTGTTAAAAATTGTGGTCCGCAAATAAACATCAATCCTACATTTAAAACGCTGCTTGTATAACAGATGTTGCCTAGACAATTAAAAGCAAAAGCCTATCAGTGGCAGTGACCAGGAATAGGTGACCTAAAAAGTAAGTTTTTGTGGACGACGACCTGGGTGTGCACCTTTCATTTGTACTATAGAATCTGCAATGATGTCTGTTGGAGACTCGTTCTAATAAGCGTTCTTAGTCATCACAGACACACGTATACACACATATGATCATCTTTGACGTGGAAACATCATGAAAAATCTGCCTTTAAAACATACAGGCAAACACACAGGCACATTTTCCATATTTCAAAGTTGAAAAAAAAATTGCTAAGCTAGAATTTAAAATGCTGATTTCGACTAGCGAAATACAAGTGAAACTCGAGACACATTTCCCACAGGAATCTCTTTCAATCTCATGTATTCCTATCATTGTAGTGCTTGTTCCGACCTGGAGAAGTTGCTTAGACAATGCAATTACCCAGTATTGAGCAACTCTCAGAAATCTACTGACTCGCGCGGACAAATCCTTCCTTTTGCTTTAAGACTCTATTTATCAACACATAAGTTATTTTTCACGTGGGAAAAAAGTACGTCTGGATGATGCCTGTTAAATATTTACTTCTTTTGTATTCTCAAAACATAAGACTCGTCAATAGCAGTCTCTCCCCCCCTTACAAGCCCTGGCCGAATAAAAGCTATTTTCTATTATCAACCGGAACTTAAAAATGATTTGTCATTTACCGGCACGAAATCTGTTATTCCTGTAATTAGAAAAGATAAATCTTTATTGTCCCAAAATTATCAGCAGAGTATGACACAAGACAACATGGAGAAAACATTCCAAAAATTGTGTATTAATAATGGAAGAACATCATGTAAAATAGTAAGTCTATATAAAGTTTTAAAAAGCCCTTTTCTATATTGAAGCAGATTATATGAAATAGCGAGATCGATAGGAGTAGAATTAACTAACAGAAAATCACATGGTGAAGAAAACAGCACAAGCAATGAACATTGTTCAAAGCAAACAGCTAAGTAGTTCACCTCTTTGGGTAGTACGCATCTATACATGACAGACTATTGGGAAAGTAAACGAGGCAATCAATAAAGTATGTCTTATGTAGAGACCCAAGAACTACAGTGTGAATACAAACATAAATCTACATCAAGCCTGCATAAACCCCACTCTCTTAAATAGAGCAGGACTGAGAAAAACAGAAAAAAAATAATTGAAGGCAGACAAACAGGATTTAGAGATAACGTTTAAGAGTACTTCTCTTCATGTCTGGAAACAAAACCATTCTATCTCATTCTTGCCGACAAAATGATTGACTATTTGGCATATTGGCTGTTGCAAAGTAATACTTTGTCCTTGGCACACACACACACAAATAACAAAATAAAACACACACACATATATGTGTGGCTAAATACGTTTCAGATTCACTTCTTGACACTATCTACACAAACTCACCTTGTCCTCCGGTTCGAGTTCTTTGTACTGGTCAGCCAACTTCAGCTTAAATAGGATGATATCATCATTGACTTCATAGACTGCGTCAGTTGACATTACTGGACCATTCGGTCTCTTGGCTGCGTCATATTCTTCCGTTCGTATCTTCGTATCAATGGGCAAACCTGCAGTATATTTTGTCCTCCGATGACGCCCATCTTTTCTCTGGAATCTAATGACGATGAGGAAAACGACTATAGCAATAAAGATGGTGATGCCCACAAGGACAGTAACTATGATGATATGCTCATTGGTCCCGAAGCTGGTGGCGGCCGCTGTTCCATTGCCTTGTGTGACTATAACAACTAATGTGCCCGTAGTGGACAATGGCTGAGCGCCATTGTCCCTCACAAATAAAGAAATAGTATAGGTGCCTTTATCTTTGGCGTAAAGATTTCTTATAGTGAAGACCCTCCCTGTTCGAGGGTCTATGTCAAATGTGTCCCTGCCGCCCTCGATTATGGTGTAGGTTAGCGACGCGTTCTCCCCAGCATCATGGTCTGTCGCATGTACCGTCGTCACTGTTGTGTTGTGTCGGCCTTCGAGCGTGGCATGAACTGTTTTGTTACTTGGTTTGGGGAAATCGAACACCGGCGCGTGGTCATTGACGTCAGTAACAACGATTCGCACGTGAAGGTCATTAGTTTGAGGGTTTTCCCCATGATCCCAGGCCAGAACATCGATGTCATACACAGGTTTCGTCTCTCTGTCAAATATTTTAAGGGCTCTAATCTCCCCTGACTGGCTTAAGTTAAAAAGCTTAAATGCATCATTGTCTGCACGAAGTTGATAGCCAACTTGCCCAGCCGGCCCCTCATCAGGATCGATAGCTTGAATCTGCCCAATTATTGTGCCAACGGGTTTGTTCTCAGGGATAGACAGGTAATATCCATTAGGAACTCGTGGAATATTGTCGTTTAGGTCAACCACGTCTATTATTACCCTCGCCGTTGACGAAAGACTTGGTGTTCCAGAATCAGCAGCCACCACTTCAAAATCAAGCTGCCTGAATAACTCGTGGTCTAGCATTTGCTTCGTGTTTATTTCCCCTGTGGTCGGATTCAAGTGAATGTATGATGCCACAAGTGGCGTTACGTCTCCCAGTCTGTAACTCACACTCCCGTTTTGTCCCATGTCTATATCCTCAGCTTCAACTCGCAAAATAAAAGTGTTAAGGTTTTCACTGATATTAGCTCTGTATAGAGACTTGAGAAATCTGGGTGGATTATCGTTGGCGTCTTCTAGTATTACAGAAAAAGCTACAGACGAGGTCATGGGTGGAGTCCCGCCGTCAATACACGTTATGGTGACGTCATAGAATGGCATTCTTTCTCTGTCCAAATTACCATACACCGTGACTTTATATTCTGATTCTTTTAAACGCTGAAGTCCGAAGGTATCGTCTTGGAGGTGACAAGTGACTACACCCTTTTCATCGGAGTCGGCGTCTTCCACCATGAAATGAGCCACCACAAATCCAGGCGAGGCATTCTCTATGATCCTAGACACTGGAGATCCTGGTGGGATGGTCATCCGAATGATCGGTGGATTGTTAACAGTGTCTATTATGTGAATGTTAACTACAGCCTGCGCAATCTGAGACTTTACCCCCTGGTCCACAGCCTCGACGACAAGCCTCAAGGTCTGACCCTGCAATGGTGTTAGATCTCGTAGGGTTAGGATGTCGCCTGTGTTGGCTACCACACGGAATGTGTTGAAGGCTTCTTCAGACTGTCGAGCGCCAAGTCTAAATCTGAAAAAGTTATAAAAAAAACAAAAATTAAGTTTGTTTCGCTCTTTCAGCCAATCATCATCATCATTATCATCATCATGTTCTTTCACGTTTCTTACGGAGCATGGGCCATCAGTAAAGCTGGTCCCATTGCAGGAAGTCTACACAAGGCATTGACATGCTCTTGCAGCAGTTGTTGTTTATATGTCAATTTGTTTTAAATGATGAAGTTGCCAGCGCCATACAAATCTCCTATTAGTCATCTTTTGTGTGAGAAAGCTGTATTTCTATTCTTTCTTTATATCTTGACATACCCCTAGAAACTCCACGGTGCCTTGCAGCCGTAGAAACGGGTCAATTATACTAGCAAAAATATCTAAATACAGAAAGGCACCAAATTCTGTTGCCCTTGCCTTTCTTCTGTTTTAGAAAATGAAGGTCCACGAATGTGATCATTAATCCCAACGTGCTTCCATCAAACCCCATTCATCCACACATTTTTAAAAATCCATCCATCCTTACATACATACATTTATTCACCCATAGATCCATCCATCTGTACATACATACATCCTGGATATGACACACCAGTTAATAGCTTTACAAGGTATTCCTTGTCCTGGAACCCACGGAGTACTACAGGCAGAGGAAGACCAAAGAGAGCACGGAGAAGAGAACTGGAGGCAAACATGAAGAGGATGAGGATGACACGAATAAACCTTGAGCTTATAGAACGGCGCAGGAAGACGTGGCAACATTTTGTTGCAGGCTTATGCACCTTGGGGGGGGGGGGGGCTGAATGATGACGATGATACATCCAACCATCTATTCGTCCATTCATCCGCACATCCGTTCATTCATCCGCGCATCCGTTCATTCATTCATCCTTGCATCCGTCCACTCATCCGCGCATCCGTCCACTCATCCTCGCATCCGTTCATTCATCCGCGCATCTGTTCATTCATCCTCTCTTCCGTTCATTCATTCGCGCATTCGTTCGCTTCTTTAGTGTCACTTTAAAATTTTTTTATTTATTCTCAACCTGCCAAAGTATCTACGCATATATCTTATAACCTATATGAATTCAACCCAGAATCCCCACGCAAACATCAATATCATGTGACATTTTGGAAGTCTGTAAACCGCGTATTAAAGTTCTGTTATAGAAATCGAAAGCGTACATTTAACTATTTCCCGACTGCACAAAAATACCTAACATCTTATTCGCTTTGCTCTTGTGTAAGTGAAAGATGATAAGGGAGCGATGGTAAAGATAATTAACAATAACTTGTATGACAGCAACACTGAAATCAATGCGTCAACGAGGCTAAGACAGTTGGACTTCTGCATCAAGCTCAATACTAGCATAGATGGATGCATGAGAGGGCGTGTCAGTCGTGTATTCATCTAGCGTTCTATAGCGAAAATCAGCATTCATATCCTTCGACTTTTGCTGAAGGAAACTTAGTACCTATGGGTTTGCCCGCGGTGTCGTGATGTCGAATCTGTACAACAGTATCGATCACAAAAGTAAGTGAAAGAGGAGTACTTAAAATTAAAATAACGGGCCCCAGAAATGGAAAGTTATCTCAGCAGTACAAGTGTATTTGTTAACATGCCAATATCTAGGGGAGACTGCTATAATTAACGTGGGTGACATTAGCAAATGTAACAAATATGTGAGACAGAAGAAATGAGAGAGAGAGAGAGAGAGAGATAGATAGATAGATAGAGATAGAGAGAGAGTGAGATAAGGAATCAACGAAACATTTATTTCGTCAGGGTAAAGAAATATGTATTATTGCCTTTTTTACACTTCTGCCCTGAAATAACACAATTTAAAAAGTGATTTTAAATTAATACATATATTAACTTCGACGGTAAGTACTGATTATCAATACTGCATTTTCACACAGAGAAAGAGAGGAGGGGGGGGGGGGAGGAGGGGGGGAGAGACAAACTGACAGAGGCACAGAGAGAGACAGAGAGGGATAAACAGAGAAAGAGAGAGAAAGAGAGAGAGAGGACGAGAGAATAGCACGAACACAGCACAACCTGCGTTACAAATAAAACGGTCTTCGTCAGGGAACAGTATGCACAAAAATATTAGCTACATGTGAGGTATTAGTATGGGTGATCTATGTACGTCAGAGCCATCAATTTCGTTTTCGCTCCTTATGAGAATGGAGCGCCCACTACAGCTGCTTCTTTGGCAGAGAACCTGCACCAAAGCGTTCACATGCTCTTGCAGCTGTGGCTTATGTAGCGATTTGTTGTACAGGATGAGGTTGCCAACCTCATGCAGAACCTCATATTAGTGGCCTTGAATGAGATGCCCGAGTGAGTAGTGGTCCTGTTCATTGTTTTGTCACATCAGAGATCCCGGAAAACTTCACGGCCCCGGATAGCAGTCATGTTAGTTTTATATATATATATATATATATATATATATATATATATATATATATATATATATATATATATATATATATTTTTCTTTTTTTTTCTTAACCAGCGGCACTTGGGCTTTCAGCCCTTCGCCTTCGGCCCAATGACATGTCATTGCGAGGCTGGGAACCTGAGGACTTTCCTTCCAACCCGGTCAGGAGCTTCGCTCCTTCCCATCCACAGAGGGATTATCACAGGAGCCGTTCAGGTTATTCAGTCAAATTTCCGGCGTAAACATTTCGTCAAACGCTGACGCCCGGGTTTGAACCATGAACACCTGGTCGCCAGTACAACGCCGAAGCCATTACACCAACGCGGCTCCCATATATGTATATATAGATATGTGTATAAAGATTAAATTGGAGTAATCACCTTATCTGGAGTCAGACCTTCACAATTTTTCTTGCGTGTGAAGACAATTTTTTTGTTTGTGTGTGTGTGTGTGAAATACTTGGCTTAACCATTATTAATCTTTGTCCTCCTGACTTGCAGTATATACATTCCGGCAGCATTGTCGAATACATTCATCATTTACTGCAAAGTCATCGCTTTCTTCTGTAGAGACACATTAACTCACTCACACACCCTTAGTCACAGAATGTGGTGCGTATGTTGGGTTTATCTTAATGAATATTGTTTTGTGTACACCACATACCTGGTGTTATTAACATACAGATCTATGCTGACACTAGTTACGTCCATATGATGTTTTCTAGTTGTCTTTTGGTGAATATTCCATCTTGAAATATATATATATTTAAAAATACAGCTCAACACAATCATATTTGAAGTATGTATGAC